>JARFIZ010000404.1:2501184-3751776 GCA_036325965.1 Sinopyrophorus schimmeli
AGCCACATGCGGCTCTTTGAAGGATTATTTGTGGCTCTCAAAATTTTAAAGAATTATTAAGAGAAGAAAAATAAATGCGTTTAATTTTTAATATATGAATTCAATACACATATTTTGTACTTTTATTTATATGTTTTCAACAAATATAATTTCTGTAATAATTTTTTTTTTAATATCTTTTTATATCATTTAAAAACCTACGTATTTAATTGTGGCTCGCGAAAAATTTCAAATTCCGAAAAATGGCTCGGACTATCAAGGAGCTTGGCCAGCCCTGTACTATAACTTTGGATCTATGGGGAATTTTTACAATCAACTTTTACAGAACTAAGCCTAAAACTATAGAAAACAACAATCTGTAAAAAAAAATAAAACGATTTTTTTTAAATTCTCGACGTATGTTAGGCCTTAAATTTATCTTTAAGCAAATAAATTTATTTATTACATCCTCTGGTCAGAAACAAATTATGAAATATTACGAAAATCAAGTCTTCAATATTGACAAATAATTTTCAGATTTTATATTAAAATGGCGACATTATTATTTTGCAAATAAAATAAATGAATTTGCATTATTTGTAAAATAAAAGTGATTCGTGAAAAACTGCGTTTTTTACAGAAAATTTTCGGTTTTTTTCGAATAACTCTTTCAAATAACTCTTTGTCTGTAAATTGTTAGAAGAAACCCAATTTGTCTCCAAATATATGGCAGACTCCCTTCCATTCGTTGTTAGAGCTCAATAACAACGTCAGGCTAAAGAATGTTTCACTTCAATCAAAACTACTGCAGATATAAATGTATCAATAAAAACAGTTGGCACTGAGGGAAACAATCAATAAATCATCGAGCCAATAGTAGCTGATGGATCCTTTCTTAAAAAGCTTTCTATTAGTAACACATTTCGTATGGCAAAAATTCAAATTTGGTAGATTTTGTTCAAGTTTTAATTTTTTTTTCAAAAGCCATTTCGATTGAAATTATCTGTTTTAAAATATTTTTGAAAAAATGGACCCTAATTTATGGCTAAGAAAAAAAAATTTAAGTCGCGCACTTATTTCAGGTCAGACGAAGTACTGTATACGAGGTCCGTCCAGAAAATATTTTAACTTTATTGATTTTAACTTTATTACTAACTTTACAAATTATTGACCATTGTCTCTTTCAAAAAGCATTGCTATTCTATTGACACATTTTTCCCAGCGGTGTTTCCATTTCGCGAAGCAATCCTATATAGCTTCATTTGAGATGTGGGAGTCTTCAGTCGAAGTGGAAAGTATTCTTCGTCGAGGATCATCATCAATTGACTGACGACCACTTTTAAATCGTGAAAACCTTTCATAACATCATGTTTCAAAAGTTAAAACGTTTCTGTAAAAGTTTTCCCCAATTTCACGTAAAATTTTACGTTGCATCGTTGCTTCAGAAAATCGCACATTTCAAAAATCGCCACTAACACTTTAACACGTTGCACTCAAATAACAATATAACGAAAATTAAACGAGATAGCTACAATCCAAAAACAGGTGGTTACAAAGGAGGCTATGTGCAAGGCAGTGCCTCGAACCGCATATCAATAAATATCTCAGTTGGTGCGTAATTCAAAATGTTCGGTTATTTTCTGAACAGCCTTCGTATGTGTCATATATCAAGTCAAAAAAATCAATGTCAGTAACGGAATTGAGAACAGCAGTAATAAACACCAACAACAAAACATTACTAAAATAGTTTTAAAACAACATTGCCATGCAATTAGAAACCATCCTTGTGTTCAAATTAATTCAAACAAGTGGGTTCCACTCCAATTGCGCAATAGTTGTATTGTCTTTGAAATACTTAAATCAATTATCTTAAAATTTTTAATGGAAAGATTTATAAATTCGCCTTGGACAAACTATTATTTACTGACCTGGGACTAATCTTTGGGCAATTAAGAAAACTATTAAT
The DNA here is from genome assembly GCA_036325965.1 of Sinopyrophorus schimmeli. Classification (NCBI taxonomy): domain Eukaryota; kingdom Metazoa; phylum Arthropoda; class Insecta; order Coleoptera; family Elateridae; genus Sinopyrophorus; species Sinopyrophorus schimmeli. Next base: position 2,503,130 of record JARFIZ010000404.1, read on the forward strand.
AATAGTTCTGTGCGTTAATAGCTTCATGTATGACATCTGTATTTTTACTTTCTTCTAAGATTTCCCACCGGAATACTTTTACATTTGATTAATTTACAAACATACAACTCCTCCAGACATGCCCATTCAAGCTTTTTTAATCTTGATCGACGTTTACAGACTTGTGTCTATGACACAATTTTTTACATTATTCAAATGATTCTGAACTGGTTTTGATTATAATCAATAATTATAAGCAAAAAATTACATTTTTAATTTGTAAATAGTCTTAAGTTCTAGATTATCTTTGTTTAAAAAATTAAGCACGCTTGTTATTTTAGGCTAAAAGAACTAGATTAAAACATTTCGGTGCCAAGTTCGTTGTTCACAGAAAAAAGCATTTTAAATTTAAATTTTTATGAATTTTTGACATTTTTTGGGGTTGAATATTATTTCTTTTTAAATGGCAGACTTATACATACTTATATTATACATGCGGGGTGATTATTTAAGATTGAGGACATTTTAAATTTAACGCCATATTGGTTAACAGGAGTTGCCAATGGCGTCTCGAATAGGGGTGATCAATATTACATTAATAATTTGAAGAACCCTGTTTTAGGCCACTTATTGTTTTCATATAAAAAAAGCAGTAAAATAAAAAAAAATAATAAACGCAAAGAACACAAATGCAACTATCGATATCAAAACAACAAAACATAAAATTCTTTAGAAACGTTCACGAGGTGACCTTGACATTTCACAGCGAAAATTACTTCTTCTTCTTCTTGATGTTCCGTCTGTTAACAGATGTTGGAGATCATCATGGCTATCTTCACCTTGTTTAAAGTATCTCTGAAAAGTTGTGTCGATGTTATTCCGAACCATTTTCTGAGATTTCGTAGCCAAGACATTTTCCTTCTCTCTAGATTCTTACAATTTGACCAAATTCAACCTATCAAAAACTGAAAACTGTAGCGGTAAATTTAAAACGCCCCCAATATTAAACAATCACCTTGTATTTTGTGTTATTCGAAAATTTTTATTATAAAATACAAAAATAATACTCCCATTATTAATAATTATTATTAATACTTATTATTGTTAATTAATTTTTATGAATATTGTAAGACAATATTGAAAATTTATTTTATTGTTTAAATGCCTATTAATTTCAATATGTCAAGCACCTACTTTACATATTAAAAAAATATATACAGTAAAAAGGAGCAGATACTAAAAATTAATACAAAAGTAAAAAATTGTAATATTAATATTCTTTAAATTTCAGCACCTCGTGGAACCCCAGTTTTAGTCATAATTTCTCTAACTTCATGTCAAATGTAAATATTTCATTTGCTAAAAATACTTTTTCAATCTACACAATTTTTTATTTCTTAGTTTTGTGTTGAGAGACCTCGGGAAAAATAAATAAAAAAAACAAAATTGATTTATATATTTATTTCTTTTTTTTGTGGACATCCACATTCTTTGACTATAAGTACACATAACATTTTCTACTGCATACTTATTATATAAGAAAAAATAAATTAGATTTAAAATTAATGGATACGAAAACGAATTGCGAAAACCATAATCCACGATCGGTAGTTAACTGATTATTTCCCTTCGCATTAGATCGGAGATTCATATCCTCTTGCGCTGAAGCAATATTGCCGATTTCCGGCAAGAAAGTACGGGAGGAAGCAGAACGATCAATCAACTGCGTAATAAAATTCCATACCTGAACTACCACTTATTTTTTTGCTGTGCTTCATACACGCATCGTTGGAAATTTAGTACTGTACCATTTTTGGAAACCAATCTGCTAAGCCTCGCAATTCTATTCGGTTATAAAACGCATTTCCAATCTGGACCTCCACGAACTAGATGGTAACCTAGAAATATGTCATATATAAATATTAAACAAAAAAAAAAGTTAGCTCGTCAGCTGTTAAATTCTTGATCCAAAATTATGATTTTAATGCGTTAATAATTTTGATTGATAATTTTAAATAAAGTAATTTGGCCTGAAACTGCACGCTATGACTTTTTTTATTCAAAATTGTGTACTTTCAAGAAATTATAAAAATTTTTATTTCAAAAATCTTGGACATGAGATTTCTAACCGCAAAAACAATCAAACCGAAGAAATCATTCGGATAGGCCTAACATGGGTTGCTTATGGAAATTTTTTTGTGTTTACGACAAACCTGTCAATTTGTCTGAAAAAAAAAAGTTTTCAAGCATTGTCCTCTCATACCTTACTTATGGAACGAAAACACTAACACTGACGAAACGGAAAATTAAGAAAATATGGGTTTCCTAATAGTTGTTGGCATTATATATTTAGTCTTTTTTGTTTGCCATAAAAACCAATACAATCTCCAAGAAACATAGAAGCCTCGGAAACTGGGCCGCACTTCGAAATCGTCTGAATATATTAATAGGTAAAATGTTATTGTTATTAATTGTGTTAAATTTCTTTTGAAATTATTGGGTTGGCAACTAAGTAATTGCCGATTTCACACATATATTTCTTTAGCCATATTTTTCAATGATGTCTGTCAATGATATATTATTTTTCTGTTGACATTGGTTAGCTGGCAGTCGTCCTTTGTTTTAGAAACAAATTGAACGTATTTTTGTTAAAAGGTATTAATTTGGAGTCAGTTTTAATATGGAGTGCACAACCTAGCATTTTTGTCATATTTTAGTTTTTTATTTCGGTAAAGAAAAGAACGCAAGCCGCTAAAAAGTCACGTGATGTGTAAGGTGAAGAAGCCTTAAAAGAAAGACAGTTTCGGAATAGGTTTGACAAATTTCGTTTCGGAGAATTTTCACTCAAAGATGACCAACGATCAGATCGACCAGGTGAGCTTGATGATGATCAAATTAAAGCCATAATCGAGTCAGGTGGACATGAAACTATACGACAGATAGCAGAGAAGTTAAATGTGACACATACAAGATTGAGAAACATTTAAACTGTATGAAACTCGTTAAACAGCTTGATATTTGAATTTCACACGAATTGAAAGAAATGCATTTAACGAAGCGCATCAGCGCTTGCAATTTACATCTTAGACGCAGTTAATTTGGATTCGGCCCTTTTTGAAACAATTTGTCACTGCCGATGATAAATTGATTGTTGACAATAACGTCAATGGAAAACTTTCATGGTCCAGGCTTGATGAGTCAGCATAATTCACTTTGAAAGCTGATATCTACCAAAAGAAGATTCTGCTCTCAATTTGATGAGATTTGAAGAGATGTGGTGTATTTTAAGCTGCTTCCAAGGAACCAAGCGATCAATTGGGATGTGTACTGTCAACAACTGGACAAATTAAATAGAGCGATCAAAGAAAAAGGGCCAGAATTGGTCCATCAAAGAGGTGTAATTTTTTTACCAGGACAACTCTAGACCACATACATCTTTGGTCACTCGCCAAAAATTATTTGACATAGAGGTAAAAAAGAAAATACATAATACGATAACATTGCCAACAATAACTTACGCCTGCGAAAGTTGGACAATTAGGAAGAAAGACGAAACTAGAATAAATGCTATGGAAATGAAACACCTCAGGAAAATGGCAGAAAAAACAAAGTGGGACAGAATAAAGAATAAAGACATAAGAGAAATAACTAAACAAGAATCAATAATGGAGAAAATAAAAGAAAAGCAATTATACTGGTATGCACACGTAATAAGAATGGAACCCAACGGAATACCAAAAAGAATAATAGAAGCAGGAAAAGCAATCAAAAAACAAAGGCAGATCCAGAAGAAATTGGATGGAACAAATCAAAGAAATAAGTGCAGAAAAGGGAGTGACAATGGATGAGATGAAAACAATAGCGAGAGACAGAAAAAGATGGAAAAAATGGATGCAAGACCAGAGATCGTCATCCGACCCTCGAAAGGGCATTAAGGATTAGAGAAGAAGAAGAAGATTGGGAATTAATGTTACATCCACTATATCTTTGCTCCATCAGATTACCATTTATTTCGATCTTTGCAAAACTCTTAGGATTCAATGATCAGAAGTTCTACGAACGTGGAATTATGAAGTTTCCAGAAAGATAGCAAAAGGTCATCGAACAAAATGAAAAATATATCATTGATTATAATTCATTCTTTGTATTAAAAAAAATGTGTTTTATTTAATTACTTAGTTGCCAACCCAATATATTACAAAAGGTTTTTGCCCCAACCTGTATTTTGGTACTATTATTTATAATTTCACTTGGTCCAATAAAATTTTTGAAAGTTTTCTCAAAGTAGGTACACCATTTGCTGACATCTACAAAATATTTATAATTTTTTGAAAATACAGTGTTTTCAACAGAAAACGTTATACCGCGTACTATGTAGGGACAATTGGGGTACAATGGAACGTGGGGTACAATGGAACAACGACGATTAATAATCAAATACCAAAAAATTCGCGGGTTTCTGTTTTGAGCGATTACAGTGCCTAACTATCCACACGGGAATGCAGTGAAATTAGGCCACTCTGCAACAACAAAGTTCTGAGAAGAAAAGAATAGTTTTCATTAGTAAAAAGTTACATTTTCTTACCCAAAAACTAATGTTTTTACTGAAAAAGTATACTAGTAAAGTATGTGATATTTTTTTACATAAATTTTAATCATATTGACTATTTAATACAGTTGAATATAAAATGAAAATCATTACCAAGTTTTTAAAACTCGCGTTTGATACTTTTGAAACGTTATGGGGCACCTTGGAACGCGACACAATAGAACACTGCAACATAGAACCCCATTTACTTTATTGGTTTTTTGTTGCAGATTTTAAAGTCATATTGGTTAGAGAGCATATGAGAAAAAGTGATAGGGATCTGCATAGTGAGACTAATATGTGAGAGGTTTTTACTTTCCTCTAAAACCTGACATGGCAATAGTGTCAATTATATATATAAAATTGTTGTTGCCAAGTTCATGCTTAGCAAGCAAGAATGTTAAGGAAGTATTTCATTGGTTAATAATTTATTTTAATATACTTTATGATCTTAGGCAATTTATTGGCCATGTTCCATTGTACCCCAGACCTGGGGCACAATGGAACAAAAAAAGTTTTTTACAAACACGTAAATATTTTAGGTTTAAGATTAATTTTTAATGTTTTTTTTGTGTTCAATCAACAGTTTTAGGTCTGTTCTTAATTGTTTTAAGCAAAAATTATAAAAATAGAAAACACAGATTTTCTAAAAATCGAAATATTTTTTTCGTTCCATTGTACCCCAACTGTCCCTAACCGTAAATAGCAAATTTTGTCAAATAGATCGGGCGTGCAGTCGCAAACGTTTCTCCGCGCACTCATTTTATCTGCGTCCGTACATTATCGAAGGCAATAGCTGTCCAAAAACTAATTAAACAATAATACGATACGTTTCGCGAGTGTACACTCGACAATAATTTCTCGAGTGCAGAATCGCCAGAGGTCAGATTAGGTGTGGTCACAATTATGAAGCGAGTAATTAATATCGGCCGCCTATGATCTAACCTGCAGTTACTCGTATTTACTGCATTTACTTAAAGAGGAATGCTCGTTTGCGTTCAATATTTTCGCAAGCCGAACGCCTTTTGACCCAACCTTTAATTAAACCGATATTAATAAATTCAGTAGAGCGTTAGCTTTCGATTTTTATGCAACAGGGCATTGTTTGAAAATTGACCTTAGATAATCGGTAGCTTGTACGGCAGTAGATAACATTAAGACACCTGTCAGAAATTTATCAATTAATCTTCGGCTGGTTTATGTAAGCGAGCGCTCCGCGCGCGCTGTAAGTACTGTTTTACTGTTTTGCCTTGAATGAATAGAAGTAATTACAAGGGAAATAGATTTATGCTCTCAATTTATTCCCAGTTACGTAAATTGTTTATACTAATTGCATATCAATATTTGTCTAAGTGGATGGATATAATAATTTTGAATCGTTCTAATAGACAAATAAATTTACGATATGTCCGTTAGTAATCAGCAATCGGTAATCAAGTTAGAGCAATCGCAAATCACGTTCGTTAGTTTTTCCGCAGATCGAAATTCCTTCGAGCGTGCATTTTATTAATATCGCCTCGCCTCGAACGCTATTGTTTAATGAGATAAAATTAGAAAATCGAAAAAAATGTGCAAGTAATTTAATAAGTAAAATCTGAAAAAACGATTAAGCGTGTTTATCGATTATTAATATCGAACAGTTTTTTCTACGGATCAGCCTACTTAATTGATATTTGACCAGGCGAATGATTTCGGAACGCTTTTTGTGCAAGCTCCAAAGTTAATGTAATCGACGTATTAATTTTTTATTAATTTATCTGCCTGCATTAAATATTAATATCGTTCTACAAATCCGTTTTTTTTTCGGTTGACGGTTGCGTCAGATTTATTATAAGTAAGAAACTTAATTATCCATGGTATTTCAAGCTTAAAATTAATTTGACTTAGGATTTTTTTTCTTTTATGTAAAGAGTTACCGTTGCATAAGATAGCAAGAAGATTAGGTATTAAGTGTTTGGTGTTTGACCTTATTTCGGTATTAATTTACAATAACATTGTATGTTTAGCTTTTAAATTGTGTTTGAAGTTGTACTTCTTTTGGCGCGTTGAGTGTAAAATTTTGATGGGTAACGGAAGTTGAGCACGAACAGCGAACGCAAATTTGACGGTTGAAGTTAGCCGTCCAAGAAAGCAAATTAATTATTGTGAATCGTGCTTAAAACCGAGTGCGCACATTCGAGCGAACAGTGGCACATTTCCGATCTCGGGAAAATGAAGCGCGCCGCTCCGCGTCGCGCTTCATTTGCTTCCCTCGCTCGGAAATGTGCCACTGTTCGCTCGAATGCGCACATCCTCGTATTCATCGAATTTTGTTCATTAAACTTTCTTTCTAATCAACAAATTTAATTTAGTTCAGTAAATATCGATTATATATTCAAAAAATGTATTTTTACCATAGCACGAGGGGGAGCAAGCAAAAAGATACAACAAACGCATAAGTACGAGTGAGAGGAAATGATAAAAATTATTTACTAATTTTTCGTCACCAAAAATATGTAGAATCATGAGTAAAAGCGAGTGTGCGCATTCGAGCTCAAAGTGGCACATTCCGATCTGGGGAAAATGACAATGCGAGTGAACGGTGGCACATTTCCGGGCGAGCAAAGCAAATTTTTCCAATATAAGGTTCGTCGCTTTCCGGCCTTAAGAGTCTCCAAACGAAACTGTTTTTAAAAAATTCATATCTCCGGTTCTGATTGTCAGAATTGGACGAATTTTTTTTTAAATTAAAGCCAAAAAAATAAATTTTCTTGTACTATAAATAGATGTAAAGAAATCGTTATGCCAAAAGTTCTAAAAGTGTTTTTTTTAAACTACACCCATATAACTCAATTAACAAAGAATTTCGTGTAATATATATTTTTCCAAATTGTACCCTTAGCATCTGCACATCGGAATTTTACTATTTTATTTTAAGGAAAGCCGAAAGAATTAATTTTATTGTTAATCATGCTTCAAACCGAGTGTGCACAATCGAGATCAAAGTGGCACATTCCGATCTGTGGAAAATGACAATGCGAGTAAACGGTGGCACATTTCCGGGCGAGCAAAGCAAATTTTTCCAATATAAGGTTCGTCGCTTTCCGGCCTTAAGAGTCTCAAACGAAACTGTTTTTAAAAAATTCATATCTCCGGTTCTGATTGTCAGAATTGGACGAATTTTTTTTTAAATTAAAGCCAAAAAAATAAATTTTCTTGTACTATAAATAGATGTAAAGAAATCGTTATGCCAAAAGTTCTAAAAGTGTTTTTTTTAAACTACACCCATATAACTCAATTAACAAAGAATTTCGTGTAATATATATTTTTCCAAATTGTACCCTTAGCATCTGCACATCGGAATTTCACTATTTTATTTTAATGAAAGCCGAAAGAATTAATTTTATTGTTAATCATGCTTTAAACCGAGTGTGCACAATCGAGATCAAAGTGGCACATTCCGATCTGGGGAAAATGACAATGCGAGTGAACGGTGGCACATTTCCGGGCGAGCAAAGCAAATTTTTCCAATATAAGGTTCGTCGCTTTCCGGCCTTAAGAGTCTCCAAACGAGGCTGTTTTTAAAAAATTCATATCTCCGGTTCTGATTGTCAGAATTGGACGAATTTTTTTTTAAATTAAAGCCAAAAAAATAAATTTTCTTGTACTATAAATAGATGTAAAGAAATCGTTATGCCAAAAGTTCTAAAAGTGTTTTTTTTAAACTACACCCATATAACTCAATTAACAAAGAATTTCGTGTAATATATATTTTTCCAAATTGTACCCTTAGCATCTGCACATCGGAATTTCACTATTTTATTTTAATGAAAGCCGAAAGAATTAATTTTATTGTTAATCATGCTTTAAACCGAGTGTGCACAATCGAGATCAAAGTGGCACATTCCGATCTGGGGAAAATGACAATGCGAGTGAACGGTGGCACATTTCCGGGCGAGCAAAGCAAATTTTTCCAATATAAGGCTCGTCGCTTTCCGGCCTTAAGAGTCTCCAAATAAGGCTGTTTTTAAAAAATTCATATCTCCGGTTCTGATTGTCAGAATTGGATAAATTTTTTTTTAAATTAAAGCCATAGAAATGAATTTTCTTGTAGTATAAATAGATGCAAAGAAATCGTTATGCCAAAAGTTCTAAAAGTGTTTTTTTTAAACTACACCCATATAACTCAATTAACAAAGAATTTCGTGTAATATATATTTTTCCAAATTGTATCCTTAGCATCTGCACATCGGAATTTTACTATTTTATTTTAAGGAAAGCCGAAAGAATTAATTTTATTGTTAATCATGCTTTAAACCGAGTGTGCACAATCGAGATCAAAGTGGCACATTCCGATCTGGGGAAAATGACAATGCGAGTGAACGGTGGCACATTTCCGGGCGAGCAAAGCAAATTTTTCCAATATAAGGTTCGTCGCTTTCCGGCCTTAAGAGTCTCCAAACGAGGCTGTTTTTAAAAAATTCATATCTCCGGTTCTGATTGTCAGAATTGGACGAATTTTTTTTTAAATTAAAGCCAAAAAAATAAATTTTCTTGTACTATAAATAGATGTAAAGAAATCGTTATGCCAAAAGTTCTAAAAGTGTTTTTTTTAAACTACACCCATATAACTCAATTAACAAAGAATTTCGTGTAATATATATTTTTCCAAATTGTATACTTAGCATCTGCACATCGGAATTTCACTATTTTATTTTAATGAAAGCCGAAAGAATTAATTTTATTGTTAATCATGCTTTAAACCGAGTGTGCACAATCGAGATCAAAGTGGCACATTCCGATCTGGGGAAAATGACAATGCGAGTGAACGGTGGCACATTTCCGGGCGAGCAAAGCAAATTTTTCCAATATAAGGTTCGTCGCTTTCCGGCCTTAAGAGTCTCCAAACGAGGCTGTTTTTAAAAAATTCATATCTCCGGTTCTGATTGTCAGAATTGGACGAATTTTTTTTTAAATTAAAGCCAAAAAAATGAATTTTCTTGTAGTATAAATAGATGTAAAGAAATCGTTATGCCAAAAGTTCTAAAAGTGTTTTTTTTAAACTACACCCATATAACTCAATTAACAAAGAATTTCGTGTAATATATATTTTTCCAAATTGTATCCTTAGCATCTGCACATCGGAATTTTACTATTTTATTTTAATGAAAGCCGAAAGAATTAATTTTATTGTTAATCATGCTTTAAACCGAGTGTGCACAATCGAGATCAAAGTGGCACATTCCGATCTGGGGAAAATGATAATGCGAGTGAACGGTGGCACATTTCCGGGCGAGCAAAGCAAATTTTTCCAATATAAGGTTCGTCGCTTTCCGGCCTTAAGAGTCTCCAAACGAGGCTGTTTTTAAAAAATTCATATCTCCGGTTCTGATTGTCAGAATTGGACGAATTTTTTTTTAAATTAAAGCCAAAAAAATAAATTATCTTGTACTATAAATAGATGTAAAGAAATCGTTATGCCAAAAGTTCTAAAAGTGTTTTTTTTAAACTACACCCATATAACTCAATTAACAAAGAATTTCGTGTAATATATATTTTTCCAAATTGTATACTTAGCATCTGCACATCGGAATTTCACTATTTTATTTTAATGAAAGCCGAAAGAATTAATTTTATTGTTAATCATGCTTTAAACCGAGTGTGCACAATCGAGATCAAAGTGGCACATTCCGATCTGGGGAAAATGACAATGCGAGTGAACGGTGGCACATTTCCGGGCGAGCAAAGCAAATTTTTCCAATATAAGGTTCGTCGCTTTCCGGCCTTAAGAGTCTCCAAACGAGGCTGTTTTTAAAAAATTCATATCTCCGGTTCTGATTGTCAGAATTGGACGAATTTTTTTTTAAATTAAAGCCAAAAAAATGAATTTTCTTGTAGTATAAATAGATGTAAAGAAATCGTTATGCCAAAAGTTCTAAAAGTGTTTTTTTTAAACTACACCCATATAACTCAATTAACAAAGAATTTCGTGTAATATATATTTTTCCAAATTGTATACTTAGCATCTGCACATCGGAATTTCACTATTTTATTTTAATGAAAGCCGAAAGAATTAATTTTATTGTTAATCATGCTTTAAACCGAGTGTGCACAATCGAGATCAAAGTGGCACATTCCGATCTGGGGAAAATGACAATGCGAGTGAACGGTGCCACATTTCCGGGCGAGCAAAGCAAATTTTTCCAATATAAGGTTCGTCGCTTTCCGGCCTTAAGAGTCTCCAAACGAGGCTGTTTTTAAAAAATTCATATCTCCGGTTCTGATTGTCAGAATTGGACGAATTTTTTTTTAAATTAAAGCCAAAAAAATGAATTTTCTTGTAGTATAAATAGATGTAAAGAAATCGTTATGCCAAAAGTTCTAAAAGTGTTTTTTTTAAACTACACCCATATAACTCAATTAACAAAGAATTTCGTGTAATATATATTTTTCCAAATTGTATCCTTAGCATCTGCACATCGGAATTTTACTATTTTATTTTAATGAAAGCCGAAAGAATTAATTTTATTGTTAATCATGCTTTAAACCGAGTGTGCACAATCGAGATCAAAGTGGCACATTCCGATCTGGGGAAAATGATAATGCGAGTGAACGGTGGCACATTTCCGGGCGAGCAAAGCAAATTTTTCAATATAAGGTTCGTCGCTTTCCGGCCTTAAGAGTCTCCAAACGAGACTGTTTTAAAAATTCATATCTCCGGTTCTGATTGTCAGAATTGGACGAATTTTTTTTTAAATTAAAGCCAAAAAAATGAATTTTCTTGTAGTATAAATAGATGTAAAGAAATCGTTATGCCAAAAGTTCTAAAAGTGTTTTTTAAACTACACCCATATAACTCAATTAACAAAGAATTTCGTGTAATATATATTTTCCAAATTGTATACTTAGCATCTGCACATCGGAATTTCACTATTTTATTTTAATGAAAGCCGAAATAATTAATTTTATTGTTAATCATGCTTTAAACCAGTGTGCACAATCGAGATCAAAGTGGCACATTCCGATCTGGGGAAAATGACAATGCGAGTGAACGGTGGCACATTTCCGGGCGAGCAAAGCAAATTTTTCCAATATAAGGTTCGTCGCTTTCCGGCCTTAAGAGTCTCCAAACGAGGCTGTTTTTAAAAAATTCATATCTCCGGTTCTGATTGTCAGAATTGGACGAATTTTTTTTTAAATTAAAGCCAAAAAAATGAATATTCTTGTAGTATAAATAGATGTAAAGAAATCGTTGTGCCAAAAGTTCTAAAAGTGTTTTTTTTAAACTACACCCATATAACTCAATTAACAAAGAATTTCGTGTAATATATATTTTTCCAAATTGTATACTTAGCATCTGCACATCGGAATTTTACTATTTTATTTTAAGGAAAGCCGAAAGAATTAATTTTATTGTTAATCATGCTTTAAACCGAGTGTGCACAATCGAGATCAAAGTGGCACATTCCGATCTGGGGAAAATGATAATGCGAGTGAACGGTGGCACATTTCCGGGCGAGCAAAGCAAATTTTTCCAATATAAGGTTCGTCGCTTTCCGGCCTTAAGAGTCTCCAAACGAGGCTGTTTTTAAAAAATTCATATCTCCGGTTCTGATTGTCAGAATTGGACGAATTTTTTTTTAAATTAAAGCCAAAAAAATAAATTTTCTTGTACTATAAATAGATGTAAAGAAATCGTTATGCCAAAAGTTCTAAAAGTGTTTTTTTTAAACTACACCCATATAACTCAATTAACAAAGAATTTCGTGTAATATATATTTTTCCAAATTGTATCCTTAGCATCTGCACATCGGAATTTTACTATTTTATTTTAATGAAAGCCGAAAGAATTAATTTTATTGTTAATCATGCTTTAAACCGAGTGTGCACAATCGAGATCAAAGTGGCACATTCCGATCTGGGGAAAATGACAATGCGAGTGAACGGTGGCACATTTCCGGGCGAGCAAAGCAAATTTTTCCAATATAAGGTTCGTCGCTTTCGGGTCTTAAGAGTCTCCAAACAAGGCTGTTTTTAAAAAATTCATATCTCCGGTTCTGATTGTCAGAATTGGACGATTTTTTTTTTAAATTAGAGCCAAAAAAATGAATTTTCTTGTAGTATAAATAGATGTAAAGAAATCGTTATGCCAAAAGTTGTAATAGTGTTTTTTTTAAACTACACCCATATAACTCAATTAACAAAAAATTTCGTGTAATATATATTTTTCCAAATTGTATACTTACCATCTGCACATCGGAATTTCACTATTTTATTTTAATGAAAGCCGAAAGAATTAATTTTATTGTTAATCATGCTTTAAACCGAGTGTGCACAATCGAGATCAAAGTGGCACATTCCGATCTGGGGAAAATGACAATGCGAGTGAACGGTGGCACATTTCCGGGCGAGCAAAGCAAATTTTTCCAATATAAGGTTCGTCGCTTTCGGGCCTTATGAGTCTCCAAACGAGGCTGTTTTTAAAAAATTCATATCTCCGGTTCTGATTGTCAGAATTGGACGAATTTTTTTTTAAATTAAAGCCAAAAAAATGAATATTCTTGTAGTATAAATAGATGTAAAGAAATCGTTGTGCCAAAAGTTCTAAAAGTGTTTTTTTTAAACTACACCCATATAACTCAATTAACAAAGAATTTCGTGTAATATATATTTTTACAAATTGTATCCTTAGCATCTGCACATCGGAATTTTAAACTATAAAGACAGTATACACGTTCCGTTTAAATCGGCTTTAAAAAAATATATATCGAGAACACACTTTGCTATGTTTGCAACTGGAACAACGTCCATTAATATTTTCGTCTAATATCCCAAATGGAACATATCAAGGGCGATTTTTGTGCAATTATGGAGCATTCACCATGGATATTTATGACAATATCGTTGGGCCGATTCATGTTAAATAACACTGATCTGCACAAAATGTCCTCCCTTTAATTATGTATTATTAGTTACTAAATCTTGTACTTTAAACAAGCTGTTCTTGTATATACAGTATATATATATATATATATATATATACATATAGTTCAGTATCTTGGCGATCGAAAACACTGAGCAGAGCTCGGTTACCCAGATATTGTTTCTTAAACCTTTAATAGTGGTGAATTTAAATTTACTAACATTTTTTTTACATTTAATGAGTTTTTTACGTAAAATGTAGTTTTTTAAGATTTACTGTTTAAAAAAAATAACACAATTAGGCTGATAAAAAGACTTTTTACAATCGAAATATGTGTTTGACGAATGACAAGCAGCATCTATGCATGAGAAAACCTAGAATTTTTGAATTTCGTGAAGAATTCAATTAAAGAAAAGTATATGAACGTTACAGTCGAAAATTCAATAGCGTTAGAAGTTCGGCAAGTAAAATTTTTAAAAGACAACGTTTTTATATGAGAGAGGATTTTACGAGAGACCAGTGTAATAATTTTATTATAGTTTTTTTAACTTATTCAAATATTCTAAATGTACATAATAAATCTAGAGAAAAAAATGATGTTTACTTTTTTATCTTGATCAACCGAATTGTTGCGAACGACTGTTGCGTAAATTGTTATTTGCTCACAAAACGTATTTCAAAATCCTACTTGCTTTCGAATTAGTCTACTAAAAATCAAAGAACTACCTAATGGCGGTTTACTATAAATATGTGATGTTACTATTATTTATGTTTCAAATTGGATCCGAAGCAGATAGATTTATTGTAAGTTTGAATATGTCATTTTATAAAAACACACTATACATTTATACGTCTCTCTCATTGTCAGTTTCAACAAAGTGAATTTACAGTAAATTTCGAAAGAGTGGAACTGCGCTCTTTCAATAAAAAACTTATGCATTTTGTCAACACGAAGAGTTTTAAACATAACCGTACTTGTACAGCCGTCAATTCTTCGTTTTCGTTCAAAATTGATATGGACAATAAATTGGAAGTAAAACTCTTACGTTAGACGTTTGCATTCTTACTAATGCTGCAATTGTAGATTTTAATACACGCGTACAAATTTTTAAGCAACGAGTATCGATATTTTGGCTTAGAATTTCAAGTAAACGTCTGCGAGTGTTTAGAGAAGAACATGGTTGGGGTTGCCGCATTGATGGATTGTGGGAACTACACCGGATGCCCTCTTAAAAAGGTAAAAAGCAGAATTGATTCTAAAGTGGTTTTCAAAAATTTGTATTTTTAGAACACGCATTACTACGTTTGCAACTGGAAACCGGATCAATTTAAATTTCCACCTTTGTTGCCGAATGGGAGATATTTATTACAACCGCAATTTTTATTCAATAATTCTGAAGCATTTACCTTAGATTTGTACTTTTCTATTGCTCGACCTATTAAAGTTGAATAATTAGCAAGCAAAGTGCTTTTAAGAATGGGTTTTCTGAAGGAATTACAGAGGATTTATTATTTTATGTCCATATTAAAAAAAATGACTAAAACATATAAAAGGTTTATAAAACCATTAAATACAAGGGCTCAAAAATGAAAATTGCTATTTTTTTTACATATAGATAGGCATTTGTATTAACATATTTCAGTCAGATAATTATATGTATAACAAATGTATTTTCAAATGTCAAATAGAAATATAAGTTAAAACGTCCCAGACTTTGCATTCTATCCGCGTTAAATGTGTACTAGGGTAAAGCACGTATGTAAGAAAAAAAAATTTAAGATTTAGAGACATAATAGGGAAGAATTGGGGCGTTATAAGATAGTGAATAGAAATGTTATTTTTCAATTAATTTGGTAAACATCTTCTGCATCCGCAATGACCTGAAAAAGATAATGAAAACGTGTAAATGTGTACTACTAAATGTGTACTATTACATATGAAAAAACATTTAGCTTAATTTTAAAATAAGTAGGTAATAAATGATAGGCAATTTATAATTAATGTATTTATTAAGTATAACTATGAAAAAACAATATTCAGTTTTAAACATTTAGCAAAATTATTAAAGTAAACTCGAAGAATAAATTATTTTAAGTTTTTAGACAACTCAAATTAAATAAATTAATAACTTGGAAAATGTTTAAAATATATTTAAGAACTTTAGAAATTTTTAATTATCAATTTTTATGTATACCACAAATTGAATAAAACAAAACTTTATTCGGTAAATTTAAAAAGAAAAATTATGAAAAAATTATAATGTATTTTCAAAAAACTCAAATAGAGTAAATACAGAATTTGTTGTTTTGCAAAAAACTTTGAAGATCATTAATTTACTCAAATAAAATTAATATTGGAGAAAACTCAATAAATAAATTATCTTAATTGTTCAAAAATATTAAATTTATAAAATTAAATACAGTCAAACCTCGATAGGTCGAAGTTGAAGAGAAACTAAAAATAATTCGCGTTATCAAAAATTCGAGCTATCGATATAAAAATATTTTTTAGTTTATGTTTTTAAAATTTACTTATTGTTTTTTTCTTAATAATTTCCTAGTGATTTCTTGCTAAAACCTAAATCTTGTGTCTTGAACAAGTTGTAATTAGGCTTAATTTATGGAATAATTCAATTTTTAAATATAAAAAAATATTTATATGTTATATGGGTCAATATTTGATAATCGGCCGAAAAGGAGTAGAAAAATTTTACTATATTTGTCTACAACACCGGACCAACTGCCGACATAGCGCTTTCCTCTTCACCAATTATAATCATGGATACCGCGTCTAGCTATATGCGCAACTCAGTCTTTTGCCGGATTAATTTAAAACGTGGAAAATTCAAATGTAAACTTCGGCAGGCCAATGAAGCGTTAACGATTCTCCTTGATTTAAAATAAAAATTCACGTATTCAAAATCATACGATTCTAAATAAAATGTAATATAGTTTTAGGTCTATATCTATATAATGTAAAAATAGTCAAGTCTTTGTAATTTATTATTAAATCTTTAATTCATAATCACAAATTTGCACGAAATTGAAAATTCTCCTGACAGGATACATGACATTTAGTACTTCTGTAATTTTTTTGATAATGATAAAAAAACATAAACTTACCAAAGTGTGTACACATATAAATAAAATATTGTACTACAATATAAAAATACTATTAAGTTTAAATATTATATTAAAATTATAGAAAAATGCTGGAAATGTGTTTCGGCCGATTATCAAATATTGACCCATATATTATATGCATCGAAATTTTAGAATGACTTAGGCGGGGAATGTTAAAAAAAGATTGGGAAACACTGCTCTACATATTTCAAAATATTTTAAAATTATTAATTATTTTTTTTATGTTATTTGTGTATGCTCATAACAGTTAAGTTGAGCCAAATTAATAGTTTTTTTCAGACTCATCAAATTTGTTTTTTTTTGTATGTCAAGGGGTTAAAGCAATGTGAAAAAAGTATAAATTTGAAAAAGTAGCAAATTTTGCCCATCTAGGAACAATTTTCGCAATGGTTTTCCAATGTTGGGACATCACGTCAAAGGTTTTATTACAGTTGTTTTTAATTTCAAACATTCGTGTTGTACATAATAAGTCAAACAAAAAAAAATACATTTACTTGTTTATCTTGATTTACAGAATTGTTGCAAACGACCATTGCAGAAATTGTGTTGATATTAAATGCTATTTACTCAAAAAACGTGTTTCAATAACGTACTTACGTTTGAATTAGTCTGCTAAAACACAAAAAAACTACCTAATGGAGGATTATTATAAATACGTGATGTTGCTATTATTTGTGTGCCAGATTAAATCCGAAGTAGATAGATTTATGGTAAGAATGAACATGTGACTCATGAATTTATAAAAATATGTACATTTATACGTCTCTCTCATTGCTAGTTTCACCAAAGTGAATTTACAGTAAAATTCCATAGAGCGGAACTGCACTCGTTCAATAAAAAACTTATGCATTTTGTCAAGCTGAAGAGTTTTAAACACAATCGCACTTGTGCGGCGGTCAATTCTTCATTTTCGTTCAAAATCGATATGGGTAACAAATTGGAAGTAAAATTCTTATGTTAGACGTTTGTATTCTTGAAAATTCTGTAATCCTGCAATTGTAGATTTCGATATATTCGTACAAATTCGTAAGTAACGAGTATCGATATTTTGGAATAAATTTACAGGTAAATATGTGCGAAGCTTTCGAAAAGAACATGTTTGGAATTGCCGAATCGTTGAATTGTGGGAACTTCACTGGATGTCCCATTAAAAAGGTACAAACTGCGGACTTATTTCTTAAATCGTTTTAAAAAATATCTATTTTAGAACACACTTTACTATTTTTGCAACTGGAAACCGGATGCATTTAAATTTCCACCTTTGATACCGAATGGGATATATCTATTGCAAGCGAAATTTTTATACTACAATTATGAAGCGTTTATCTTAGATTTGTATGGTAGTATTGATTGGCCTATTAAAATTGAATAATGAAACAAAGTGCTTTTAAGAAGGGGTTGTTTGAAGGAATTGCAGATGATTTTATAATTTTATCTTGATATTTATAAAATGTATAAATATACAGAAGGTTTGAAAAGCATTAAATGCAAATAACCAAAAGGAAAAATTCCTAAATTTTTAAATATGGATAGTAATGTTTATTAACAACTTTCTTCTTTTTTTTATCTTCGCCCTTAATGCTGTTGTTTCAACTGCTCCCTTATAAGGGTAGGCATGTTCTTCAGCAGTATTCTCTTTTATTATATACCATTTTTGGACGTATATTATAATTATGTTGAAGCTTCGCAGAAGACCCGTATAATTTTCGGTTTACTTGGTTTTCTTTTAGGTTCATCGATTGCCAAAACTCCTTGCACTATGTGGTCCTGATTTCGAAATTGAACATGTCGATACCATTTTAATTGAGATTCATCCATAAAGTCCTTAATTTTTCATTCCGTAGATGATCCTTCTTCGTGACACCCAAACACTATCGTAATAATCCCATCTCTGTCGTGTGCATCTGTTGATTGTGTTTAGCCAGTCTCGCCCATGTTTTTGCACTGTATGCCAAGACGGGCCTAACGACTGTTTTAGAAATCTTGGTTTTTAACTGTCTAGGCATCTTTTGTCACACAGCACACCAGAGATTGATCTCCACTTCATCCAACCAACATCAACACGTTTCAGTCAGATAATTATATAACAAATGCATTTTCAAAAGTCACACCAATGTTTAGGATTTGCAGACGACATTGCGCTGCTAAAAAAAAGTAGAACAGAGGCGGAGGAGGTGGTAAGGCGCTTGGAGAAGAAAGCAGCACAAAGAATGGGTCTGAGAATAAATGAGCGAAAGACAAAATACATGAGATGGAGTAACGACGATTTTGAAATAAAAAAGTGTATTGAATCAAGGGAAGGTGAAAAAAGTATAAATTCGAAGCAGTAACAAATTTTGCCTATGTAGGAACAATTTTCGCAATGTTTTCCCAATGTTGAGATTAAAAATTACAAAATTAATTTTTAATTCGTGTATAGATTCGTCAACCCACTATACGCATTTAACATCTGATTCTTAAAATTAAAAACGATTTTCTGACTAACACAACTTTACTTATTTTCTTATCATTTGTTCGGCAAGATTATTGCTAGAGTATTATAAGTAAAATTGTATAAACATTATTTCTAGTTAACACAGAATAAAAGCGCGAAAAAATTAGACATTTGAATATTTCAAATGATTATAATAAAAAGAATTTATGGTAATTGTTAATTAAATTATTATTTTTTCCGTTTTTATTTTTATTCCTTAATCACCATATAATTAAATATAAATTGTTATTGGAGTAGGTGGGATTAAAAATTAAAAAATTATTTTTTCATCACAATGTAGGAATTAAAAATTAAAAAAAATATTTTTTAATGCAGTGGTCTGGAATAAATTTTTTTAAAAATTTTTAATTTTTATGGCGGGATTAGTAATTAAAAAATTATTTTTAATAAGTTTTTGGAATTAGCATATAAAAAACATTTTTTAATTCGAGCGCTAATTCAATTATTTTTTGAATGCATTATTTGCAAAAAAATATTTTAGTCACCTTTATTGGATTATTTGATTCGATAAGAAGGAGATTGGTATAGAAATCGCCAAATGTGAACATTAATATTGCGTTATTGTCAAACGTTAAATAATTCTATGCTTGGCTGAAAGCTTTTTAGATAATATAATTAAATACAACAAACTGTATGGGAGTTTTATTTATTGTTAGAATTTCCTGAATGGATTCAATGGAATATTGAACTAAAGGGTTCTACTTGACACGATATATCCCATATACAATTTTATTTATTGATTTATTTTATTGATCAAAAATGCGAATTAGTAAATACTCGAAATAACACTTGAAAATATTTTTATCAGGCTCGCTGCAATTTGGCGCGCAGAAAAGCACCATGATAACTTATCAACATTACAGTTAAAAAGTCATTTGGGTTATAAATCCCACAAGTAAAATTTTGAACAAACGACCTTTTTTTTTGAGAGAGGACTTCACGTCAGACCAATTTTATGCTTTTATTATAGTTGTTTTTAATTTATTCAAATATCCGTGTTGTACATAATAAGTCAAACAAAAAAAAATACATTTACTTTTTTATCTTGATTTACAAAATTATGCAAACGACTATTACAGAAATTGTGTTGATATTAAATGCTATTTACTCAAAAAAACGTGTTTCAAAAACGTACTTACGTTCGAATTAGTCTGCTAAAAATCAAAGAACTACCTAATGGAGGTTTATTATAAATATGTGATGTTACTATTATTTATGTGTCTAATTGAATCCGATGCAGACAGGTTTGATGTAAGTTTGAACGTGCGACTTCATGAATTTATAAAAATATGTACAATTTATACGTCTCTTTCATTGTTAGTTTCAGCAAAGTGAATATACAGTAAAATTCGAAAGAGCGGAAGTGCAGTCAGTCAATAAAAAACTCATGCATTTTATGAACGTGAAGAATTTTAAACATAATCGTACTTGTGTAGCGGTCAATACTTCATTTTCGTTCAAAATCGATATGGATAACAAATTGGAAGTAAACTGCTTACGTTAGACTTTTGTGTTCTTAAAAATTCTGTAATTCTGCAATTGTAGATGTTAATGTATTCATACAAATTTGTAAGTAACGAGTTTCGATATTTTGGAATTCATTTACAAGTAAATCTGTGCGAATCTTTGGAGAAAAACATGGTTGGAATTGCCGAATCGATGAATTGTGGGAACTTCACTGGATGTCCCGTTAAAAAGGTAAAAATTGCCAACTTATTTTTTAAATCGTTGTAAAAAATATATATTCTCAGAACATGCATTACTATGTTTGCAATTGGAAACCGGATCAATTTAAATTTCCGCCTTTGGTACCGAATGGGAGATATCTATTGCAAGCGAAATTTTTCTTCAACAATTATGAAGCGTTTACCTTATATTTGTATGGTAGTGTTGATCGACCTATTAAAATTGAATAAGTAGCAAACGAAGTGCTTTTAAGAATGGGTTGTCTGACGGAATTGCAGCAGATTTATTATTTTAGCTTGATATTTAAAAAATGTATAAATATACAGAACGTTTGAAAACCATTAAATACAAAGAATCAAAAGGAAAAATTCCTAAATTTTTATATACTAGTTTATAATAGTTTATTATTATAATTTTAAGAAGAAGACCAAGGTCAACACGGATGAACAAAGTTGAAAGAGACCTAAGACAACTAAAAGTTACAAGATTGAAAGAAAGAGCAAGACAGAGAAAAGAATGGCAAAAAATCGTAGACCAAGTCAAAGGCTTACAAGACATGTAGGGCTATATTATATATATTTTCAAAAGTCAAATAGAAAGATAAATTAAAAATTCACAGATTTTGTATTCTATTTAGGTTAATTATGGATACTGTAAATATACCATGATGTTACGTTTAACTAAATTAGGTTCCATACATACACCCCAATGTTATTTTCAATATCAAAAATTTTTGAATAGTTACCATACAAGTAAATCTTTTTTTTTCATATTCTAGAGATTTTGTTAGGGTTTGAATTAGAGTTGCGAATATTAGGAGTCGGTAACTTATTTAAAAAAAAAAAAATATATTTGATACAAAAACTAAAAAATTACTTACAACAACAACTAAAATACTAGTAGATTTACTTCATAATTAATTATTTAACGCACTAAACTAATTTATTTACACACTTGCACTTATTTATTTTAACCGTTCGTTAAAGATTACTTTGAATTTCACCAAAAGCAAACTTAGAAGAGAATTACATCACACCGCAGTCCGGCCCGCTTATATGTATAATTGGTTGACGATATTGCTGCTTCTAGAGATCTCTAGCGAGTTCTCCGTTTAATCGACGCGTGCGTTCAAGGCCGCGGACCTAGTTTGTTTGTCTCCAGCGTCTGTGCAGATAAATCTAATATGTTCGCTACAATATTTTATTTGCCAGACAGGAAGCAGTAAAGTACAAGATTTTCGCAAATCGCCAAAACGGTCGTTTTGATGTTTTATAATTGTTTATAGCCAATTGTTGTGCACCAAAAAACAGTTAAAAATATTTTGGACTACTTGTTAAAGTAACGGTTAATGTTTGTCATATTAAATTTACTAGCTAGTAAACCAGAAAATGTAAAATTTTAGAAAATCGCTAAAAAGGCCGTTCTACAGGTTTTGCAATCCACATTCGTTCAATTTCAAATCACTGTAACTTTTTCGTAAATAAATTCATTTGCTCCGAAATTTTACAAAACGCCTGATTTTGCAATATGCCTGCGACATATACACAAGTGCATACATATGTTCCCCAAAATAAAAGAAAACGTCTTATAAACAACCCCGAATAATAGAGCCCCGAAAAACAGGGTTCTCATTGTATTGATATTTTGATGTACGTTTTCAGAAACCACTAAGAACACATTTCCGATTGCACAATGGTATGAACTACCTCAGTTGTTCCAGAAGAAAGTAAGAAACACAAACACGTTCTCTTTAATACGGCTTTGAAAAAAATATTTCGAGAACACACTTTGCTATTTCTGTAATTGTAAACAACGTCCATTAAAATTTTGGTCTAACATACCAAATGGAAAATATCAAGGGCAATTTTTGTGCAATTATGAAGCGTTCACCTTGGATATTTATGACAATATTGCTCGACCAATTCATGTTAAATAACACTAGTCTGCAAATAATTTCTCTCTTTAATTATGTATTATAAGTAGTTAGTAAATTCTATACTTTAAACGAGCTATTCTGGTATATATGTTACGGTCAATCTGATTATTCTGGGCATTATGAATAATGCTGGAATCTGAATGGGCAATTTGAGAAAATTTTTATTCATGTTTCTCTACATACAAAAATAAGAGATATTAGAGTAAATAAGTATTAAAAATACGTACGCTTAACAAAAGAAAAACATATACCTATACACCCAAAATGTCAAATCCAAGAATTCTTATTTATTCTACAGAGCCCTGACTTAGAGAGTGCCTGGGCTTCCCATGTACCATCTTTAACTCGAGCCACATGCTACATAATTCTTTAATAGTATTGTTAGCAAAATCTGCCATTATCACTTTGCAAAATAGTAGGGGCACAAAAAAAATTATTAAATGGCCCATTCAAATTCCAGCATTAATCATAATGCCCAGAATAATCAGATTGATCGTAATATATACAATATTTATATATTAGAGTGGTCCTTATTTCGGGTATATTCAAATTGTTATTCACGATAGTTCTAAATCGGTTCCAGATCTATAAAAAAATTATGCCAAATTTTAGCTCTTAATTTTAATATTAACCCCCGCTCCCCCGACAGCCAAAGTTTTAAATGGAAATAACATAAGAAAAGTTCTGTTATGATTTTGGAATTTATTACCTCATGAACTAATGAACGGATCATATCGCAAATGACAGGTCTTATATCAAATTTAACGCTCTACAAAAAAGGTCTCCTGTGATTTGTCGCTAACTCGACTGGTTCAACAGTTAAAATTAACTAGTACTTTGATTTTGACCTCAAATAACTTTTGAACCAGTTAAGTTAGCGAAAAATTACAAGAGATCTTTTGTGTAGAGCGTTAAATTTACTATAAGATTTATCATTTGCGATATGATCCGTCTATTAGTTCATGCGGTAAAAAATTCCAAAGTACTAACAGAACTTTTCCTATCTTATTTCAATTTTAGTTCAAATGTAGTTTTTTAAGATTTACTGTTTAAAAAATTAACACAATTAGACTGACAATAAGACGTTATACAATTTAAATATGAGTTGTACGAATGACAAGAAGCATTTATGCATAAGAAAACCTAGAATTTTTGAATTTCGCAAACAATTCAATTAAAGAAAAGTATAATAACGTTACAACCGAAAAGTCAATTGCGTTATAAATTTGGCAAGTAAAATTTTTAAAACAACGGATTTATTTGAGAAAGGATTTAACGACAGACCAGTGTAATAATTTAATTGTGGTTTTTTTTAAATTATTCAAGTTTTTATAATGTACATAATAAATCTAGCGAAAAAAATAATTTATTTTTTTATCTAGATTAACCGAATTGTTGCAAACGAGTGCTGCAAAAACTGTACTGATATTAAATGTTATTTGCTCACAAAACGTATTTCAAAATCCTACTTGCGTTCGAATTAGTCTGCTAAAAATCAAAGAACTACATAATGGAGGTTTATTATATTTATGTGTTATTACTATTATTTTTGTGTCAAATTGAATCCAAAGCAGATAGATTTAATGTAAGTTTGTATATGTGACTTCACAAATTTATAAAAATATGTTCACTTATACGTCTCTCTCATTGCTAGTTTCAACAAAATGAATTTACAGTAAAATTCGAAAGAGCGGAGTTGCGCTCGGTCAATAAAAAACTTATGAATTTTGTCAAAGTGAAGAGTTTTAAACATAATCGCACTTGTACAGCGCTCAATGCTTCATTTTCGTACAAATACGATATGGATTACAAAATGGAAGTAAAACTCTTTCGTTAGACGTTTGTATTCCTAAAAATTCTCTAATTCTGCAATTGTAGATTTTAGTACAAGTATACAAATTCATAAGTAACGAGTATCGATTTTTTGGATTACGTTTTCAAGTAAATCTGTGCGAATCTCTAAAGAAGAACATTATTGGAGTTGCCGCATTGCTGACTTGTGGGAACTACACCGGATGTCCACTTAAAAAGGTAAAATTTCCAGATTTGTTTCTTAAATCGTTTTAAAAAAATATATTTTTAGGACACGCATTACTACGTTTGCAACTGGAAACCGGATGCATTTAAATTTCCACCTTTGATACCGAATGGAGAATATTTAGTGCAACCACAATTTTCATTCAATGATTCTGAAGCGTTTACTATAGATCTGTATGGTATTGTTGATCGACCTATTAAAATTGAATAATTACCAAGCAAAGGGCTTTGAAGAATTGGTTTCCTGAAGGAATTGCAGCAGATTCATTATTTTATCTTGATATTTAAGAAAATATATACATACATATATATATATATATATTGAGGATTTGCTACAGCGTGCGCTGTCTTCTTCCCTCAGCTTTGGGTTCCATCCCTTTTTAGCTCTTCAGTCTCCCTTTGTAAGTCTTCTATCTTTCATAGTTTTGTGGATATCATCTCTCCACGACCGTCTGGGTCTTCCTCTTTTTCTTCTTTCAACAGGGCTCCACTCCATTATTTGATTTATCCACCTATTATCTTCACTTTGTTTTATATTTTGTATATGTGGTCTGGGTATGATTTTCCAGCCGTAAAGCCTGCTTGGTCTTCTACAATCTTGCCTTTAATACTTTCCTCTATCTCATTTTTAATAGTTTTGCCACTTAAACGCCATATACTAGATATTATGCTTAGGCCTCTGTAGTTTGTGCATTTTCTGCGGTTTCTCTTTTTAAATCTAGATACTATATAGGGTCTGGCCCTTTCTTTTGGTACTTTTTCTCCATTTGTCGCTCTGTGGGACATTTGGTTTAATTTATTAGATCTGGATTTTATGCTTTCATTTACTATACCGCTTGGCCCTGGTAATTGATTATTTTTGTGGGTTTTTATTGTTTTCCTTACTTTCTCATTGCTTAATTCTATTTCTCTTTTTTCACTATTCGCTTCTTCTTCAGTGTTCTCTTCTTGGAATTCTTGTCTGCCTTCTGTTAACAGTTTCTTGTAATATTCTTCCCACTCGTTTTCTATGTTTTGAATAGTTTGTATTAAATTGTAATTTATTCAAACATTTCTCAAAACTACAAAAATTATTCGGCTAAAAGTCTTATGTGAATTAATTTTTTTTAAACCAAGAAAAACGTTCAAAAATTATATTTTTGAATATTTCTTAAACTACAGCTACGAATTTTTTTAATATTCAAATTTTGCGTTTTATTAGAATATCAACAAGCTGTCCAAATTTTACTAATTTTAAACTTTAAATTTAAAAATAAAAGTTTTCTAAATATTTTGGATACTTAAGCTCCAATTTTTTTTTAATTTTGCAAAAATAAACCATTCATGAATATTAACCCATAGTCTAAAGCAGTGGTTCCCAACCAGTGGTCCGCGGACCATCAGTGGTTCGCAAGACCTAAGATATGGTCCGCATAAGATTTCAAACTTTAAATGTTACTTTAGAATTTTACGATTACTTAGGTTAAACGTTTCGGTTAAAGTTTATTTTTAGAATGATACGGTTTACTTTTTAAACTTGTGGTCCTTGCTAATAATAATGAAATCAAAGTGGCCCCTGGTCAAAAAAAGGTTGGGAACCACTGGTCTAAAGGTTACTTTGAACTTGTAGTATAAAAGTCGTGGGGTACACATTCACTTTAAACTGACATTAACCTTCCGCATACTAGGTGACTAAATGTCACATGCCATACTAGGTGGGGTTTGCCATACCCCGAAAATAACATGAAATAAAATCCACAAAATTGTTCCTTATGACAGTTAAATGATTAGAAATACTTTTTAATAACCAATAAAGAATGGGTTTAAATAAAACACATTTTTATTTATACAATAGAATAGATTTTTATTACTAAAAATACAAAACTTAACTTTTTCTTCAACTAATAAACTATTGAGTCTTTTCTTGAGTACTAAATTCCAATGACATGTGTCAATTAAGATCCCCAATATTAAATAATCCCAAGAGGAATTTCATTCTTGCCTCCTTATTGCAACACAAATTAATTTCACGACAATTTCTTAATATTCGCAATAAATTAGATCAATAAATTACACGAAAAATTAATTGAATAATTTTAATCGTTCCCTCTCACTTACATTGACAAGATTATCGTATCTTCTCGCTCCCTTCCACTCATTGCTATGGTAAATACGTTTTTCGAATATAAATTGATATTTACTAAATTAAATTAAAATTTTTGATTTGAAGGAGGGCACGGTATATTATACTAATATAATAAACACGAGGATGTGCGCATTCGAGCGAAAAGTGGCACATTTCCGAGCGAGGGAGGCAAATGAAGCGCGACGCGGGCGGCGCGCTTCATTCCGAGATCGGAATGTGCCACTTTGAGCTCGAATGCACACTCGGTTTTAAGCTCTATTACCAAACGTCCGTTTTAACAAAAAATATATTCACGTTAGTACACGGAAGGTTAATTCTGTTTGGCGTTTTTACAGTTTGTTTTTTTTTTAATTTTTTTTTAATAGTGTCTTTCTTAATTGACTAATTTACAGTAAAATTTTATAATTCGTGCTCATCTTTAAATTTAATTAAAATTTGTGATTTAGCAAACACGAAGATCTCACAGGAAATGCGACCAAACGGGCAACCAAACGATTTCTTACTTAATCAAATATTTCGTTATGTTTCATCACGTAAACAAAACGAAATCATTGTGGTTAAGAAATATGAAAAAAAATTACGCTATTTAAAGTGCTTCCATGGTCGAAAATAATTCTGTGTGGCGTATTCATATCACCATTGAGAATGTGCACCGTCATGGAAGCTAATAAGAATATTCCAAAGCAAGTGGTATACTCGTAGAAAATCTACTGTAATTCTCAGCTTGACAACGTCCACAAGTTTTTTAAGCAAACAAACGGTTGTTTAGTTTTTTGAACTTGATTTTGACCGGATTGTTGAAGCTAAAGCAGAGCTAGCCTAATCTAATGACTGAGTAGGGCCATTAATTGGCACTCCGGCCGATTATTGTGTCCGAGATTGGAGGCAATAATGAGCAGTATCGCTGATGTAACTTTTGACGAAGCATTTAAGACGTTAGCCAATAGATTTATAAAGTTAACACCTTGTCAATTTATCTGTTGGATAGAAAAATTGCTCGGCAATTTATTAAAGAGCAGGATGCAATCAATTAGACGTTTTTACATAAGCAAAAAATTAATCGATTATATTTTTTTTAAGTTTTTACCATTTTAAATAAATCATGGTGATTTTTTTTTGCGTTCAAATCGAATCGCAATGCGAAGCTCTCGAATAAAGTTCTAATGAAATTCTCAATTATATTGTTTCGTATGTTAAAAGTTGTTGCTGCAATTCTTAATCATTGTTATTAATTTTGCCGAAGTAACCTTGTCATTATTTTTATTTAAATAATTTATTATAAATGATCGGCAGATAATAAACGTAATATATGAAAAGTATTTTGTACACATTTATTTCGATAAATTAATTGGTTTAGAAATTTTCCATAAAAAAATTAAAGTTTTTTGGAAGCTTATTTAAATATAAATCGAAATTAATAATACATGTTGTCTTATGGAGAACTCGTCAATTCGATATGAAAATGGCACATTTTTTGTTATTAAAAATTTTAAAAAAATGCCGTCAATACGAAATTTGACTATGTTGAACATGAACATTGAAATTTCGTGATTATTTAAAAAAAATTCCAAATTTCATTAGGAAGCTTTGACCTTAGAAAAAATACCAATTATTAGGAGTACTTCTGAATTATTTACATTTAATGTCTGAAATAACGGCAACGTTGTATTTAGCAATAATGACAGAAAATTGAAATATATTAAATTGTATGATTTAAGGTTATGTAATTAAAACATATGGTACAAGTAAATAATATTAAGTTTCATTAATAATAGATTTGCAATGGGTATTAGTTTTCTCATTGCTAGTTTCAACAAAGTGAATTTACAATAAAATTCGAAAGAGCGGAACTGCGCTCGGTCAATAAAAAAGTTATGCATTTTGTCAACGTGAAAAGTTTTAAACATAATCGTACCTGTGCAGCGCTCAATTCTTCATTTTCGTACAAACTTGATGTGAATAACAAAGTGCAAGTAAAACTCTTCCGTTAGACGTTTGTATTCTTAAAAATTCTGCAATTGTAGATTTTAATACAAGTATACAAATTCATAAGCAACGAGTATCGATATTTTGGAATACGTTTTCAAGTAAATATGTGCGAATGTCTAGAGAAGAACATGATTGGAGTTGCCGCATTGCTGAATTGTGGGAACTTCACCGGATGTCCCCTTAAAAAGGTAAAATTTACAGATTTGTTTCTTAAATCGTTTTAAAAAAATATATTTTTAGGACATGAATTATTACGTTTGCAACTGGAAACCCGATCAATTTAAATTTCCACCTTTGGTACCGAATGGAGCATATTTAATACAACCACAATTTTTATTCAATAATTTTGAAGCATTTACTTTAGATTTGTATGGTAGTGTTGATCGACCCATTAAAATAGAGTAATTAGGAAGCAAAGTGCTTTGTCGAATGGGTTTTCTAAAGGAATTGCAGCAGATTTATTATTTTAGCTTGATATTTTTAAAAATATATACATACACGGAGAACAAAATATCGTTATAATAACCATACGTATCACTATTATAGCTATCCGTTGGATAGTTATCATTTCACAGGGATACGCCGTATAGCTAATTTAGCTATCCAGAGTTTCCTTATTGCGGATCGTTATAGTAACGATCCGTATTACTGTTTTAGACATTCAAAAGATTCTTGTCATAGTGATTTAACGGATATGCACGGAGAACAAAATATCGTTATAATAACCATACGTATCCCTATTTTAGCTATTCATATTCTCAAATTAATTATCCAGTTACCTACACGACGGATACTGCACACGTTCACGAGAGCTTTTCGTTTGAACGCTTGAATCAAATAAATGAATCCTTATTATAAGTATACTATGGAGAGCTGTTTTGATCATACTATGAATTGTCAAATTGACTTATAAATATCGTTAAATTAGACATTCGAATCCTTGTCAGAACAATACGTCAATTGGGTATACGTTAGATAGTTACATTAAGGATCTCCGTGTATAAATATATGTTGCGGCTAAAGCGTAAACTTGGCTTATTTATAAACTAACCTGCTAGTATACAAAATAACCAATCAGGTAGTTATTTTGTAAGAAACTGGATTTTCTGATAAAATAGCGAGAGTACTTTGGTTATTTTATAAACTAACCAAGATACGTAGGTTAGTTTATATAATAGCAACAGTCTTTATATATTATGTATATTAGCTAAAATATTTCGATGTTTTCGTAAAGCCTATCTACTTCTTCATCCGGGTGTGTGGATGTTGGCGCATATATCTGGATGATCTTAAGGTGGTATCTTTGTGATAGTCGTATAGTGATGTATATGACTCTTAGGGATATGGATTTGATAGATATAATATCTTTTGCCCATTTTTTATTGACAAGGAATCCAACTCCGTTAATGCTGCGTTCATCTTCTCCTTGATAGTAAAGGAGGTTTCCAGATTTGAAGGATATAAGTCTTTCTCCTCTCCTTCTTACCTCGCTTAATCCGATTATGTCCCACTTGACATTTTGAAGCTCTGTCTCTAATTGTAGAAGCCTGTCTTCGGTACTGAGAGATTTTGTGTTCCATGTCGATACATAAATGCTGATACATGCGGAGAATGTATTCTAAAATTTTTAGACATAGATACAAAATAACCATCATGTTGGCTAGTTTGCAAAATGTTCTTACAAATATATTTTTTGAGGTTATTCTACGTTGTATTGATGGGTATTGTTTCATTTCGATAAAACCCTATACTAGATATTATGCTTAGGCCTTTATAGTTTGTGCATTTTCTGCGTTCTCCCTTTTTACATATAGATACTATATAAGCCCTTGCCCTTTCTTCGGGTAATTTTTCTCCGTAATTTTTCTCTGTGGAACATTTTTCTCAACATTCGGTATAATTTATTAGATCTGTACTTTATCCTTTCATTTACTATTTTTTCACTATTTGGTTCTTCATCAGTGTTCTCTTCTTGGAATTCTGTTAACAGTTACATGTAATATTCTTCTCCCTCGTTTTCTAAGTGTTGAATAGTTTGTATTAAATTGTAATTTTATCAAACATTTCACAAAACTACAAAAATTATTTGGCTATAAGTCTTATGTGAATTAATTTTGTTTTTAAACCAAGAGAAACGTTAAAAAGTTATATTTTTAAATATTTCTTAAACTATAGATACGCATTATTTTTAATCTTCAAATTTTGCGTTTTATTACAATATCAACAAGCTATCCGAATTTTACTAATTTTGAATTTGCCATTTTGTGACTTTACATTTGAAAATATGAGTTTTTTTAATTGGATACGTAAGGCACATTTTTTTTTTTAATTTTGCAAAAATAAACCATTCATGAACATTAACCCACAGTCCAAAGGTTACTTTGACTTATAGTACAAAAATCGTGGGGTACATATCCACTTTAAACATATATTAACCTTCCGCTTACTAGGTGACTAAATGTCACATGCCATACTAGGTGGGGTTTGCCATAACCCAAAAATAAAATGAAATAAAATCCACAAAATGGTTTCTTATGACAGTTAAATGATTAGAAATACTTTTTAATAACCAATAAAGAATGGGTTTAAGTAAAACACATTTTTATTTATACAATAGAATAGATTTTTATTACTAAAAATACAAAACTTAACTTTTTGTTCAACTAATAAACTATTGAGTCTTTTCATGAGTACTAAATTCCAATGACATGTGTCAATTAAGATCTCCAATATTAAATAATCCCAAGAGGAATTTCATTCTTGCCTCCTTATTGCAACACAAATTAATTTCACGACAATTTCTTAATATTCGCAATAATTTAGATCAATAAATTACACGAAAAATTAATTGAATAATTTTAATCGTTCCCTCTCACTTACATTGACAAGATTATCGTATCTTCTCGCTCCCTTCCACTCATTGCTATGGTAAATACGTTTTTCGAATATAAATTGATATTTACTAAATTAAATTAAAATTTTTGATTTGAAGGAGGGCACGGTATATTATACTAATATAATAAACACGAGGATGTGCGCATTCGAGCGAAAAGTGGCACATTTCCGAGCGAGGGAGGCAAATGAAGCGCGACGCGGAGCGGCGCGCTTCATTTTCCCGAGATCGGAATGTGCCACTTTGAGCTCGAATGTGCACACTCGGTTTTAAGCTCTATTACCAAACGTCCCGTTTTAACAAAAAAAATATA
This sequence comes from Sinopyrophorus schimmeli, assembly GCA_036325965.1. Taxonomy (NCBI): domain Eukaryota; kingdom Metazoa; phylum Arthropoda; class Insecta; order Coleoptera; family Elateridae; genus Sinopyrophorus; species Sinopyrophorus schimmeli. The sequence goes on from JARFIZ010000404.1 coordinate 2,535,216, forward strand.
TTCACGTTAGTACACGGAAGGTTAATTCTGTTTGGCGTTTTTACAGTTTGTTTTTTTTTTAATTTTTTTTTAATAGTGTCTTTCTTAATTGACTAATTTACAGTAAAATTTTATAATTCGTGCTCATCTTTAAATTTAATTAAAAATTTGTGATTTAGCAAACACGAAGATCTCACAGGAAATGCGACCAAACGGGCAACCAAACGATTTCTTACTTAATCAAATATTTCGTTATGTTTCATCACGTAAACAAAACGAAATCATTGTGGTTAAGAAATATGAAAAAAATTACGCTATTTAAAGTGCTTCCATGGTCGAAAATAATTCTGTGTGGCGTATTCATATCACCATTGAGAATGTGCACCGTCATGGAAGCTAATAAGAATATTCCAAAGCAAGTGGTATACTCGTAGAAAATCTACTGTAATTCTCAGCTTGACAACGTCCACAAGTTTTTTAAGCAAACAAACGGTTGTTTAGTTTTTTGAACTTGATTTTGACCGGATTGTTGAAGCTAAAGCAGAGCTAGCCTAATCTAATGACTGAGTAGGGCCATTAATTGGCACTCCGGCCGATTATTGTGTCCGAGATTGGAGGCAATAATGAGCAGTATCGCTGATGTAACTTTTGACGAAGCATTTAAGACGTTAGCCAATAGATTTATAAAGTTAACACCTTGTCAATTTATCTGTTGGATAGAAAAATTGCTCGGCAATTTATTAAAGAGCAGGATGCAATCAATTAAACGTTTTTACATAAGCAAAAAATTAATCGATTATATTTTTTTTAAGATTTTACCATTTTAAATAAATCATGGTGATTTTTTCTGCGTTCAAATCGAATCGCAATGCGAAGCTCTCGAATAAAGTTCTAATGAAATTCTCAATTATATTGTTTCGTATGTTAAAGGTTGTTGCTGCAATTCTTAATCATTGTTATTAATTTTGCCGAAGAAACCTTGTCATTATTTTTATTTAACTAATTTATTATAAATGATCGGCAGATAATAAACGTAATATATGAAAACTATTTTGTACACATTTATTTCGATAAATTAATTGGTTTAGAAATTTTCCATAAAAAAATTAAAGTTTTTTGGAAGCTTATTTAAATATAAATCGAAATTAATAATACATGTTGTCTTATGGAGAACTCGTCAATTCGATATGAAAATGGCACATTTTTTGTTATTAAAAATTTTAAAAAAATGCCATCAATACGAAATTTAACTATGTTGAACATTGAAATTTCGTGATTATTTAAAAAAAATTCCAAATTTCATTAGGAAGCTTTAACCTTAGGAAAAATACCAATTATTAGGAGTACTTCTGAATTATTTACGTGTAATGTCTGAAATAACGGCAACGTTGTATTTAGCAATAATGACAGAAAATTGAAATATATTAAATTGTATGATTTAAGGTTATGTAATTAAAACATATGGTACAAGTAAATAATATTAAGTTTCATTAATAATAGATTTGCAATGGGTATTAGTTCTTATTAATAAAATAAGGATAAATAATTTAAAGTATGTGTTTTAATTATTTCATAAATAAAGTATTTATGTTGAAAATTGTATTTATAAAAGTAACAATATAAATAAATAAGTAAAACTGAAATCCAATATAACTCAAACATATTCATATTGAGATTTGAATAATTGTTTGTAGAACAAATATAGATTAATATGAAATAATAAGTAATATGTAATAATAAGTAACCCCAAAATAAAATATAGGTATATATTTATTAGCGTGTCAGTAGAGCCAACAGTAAATGACGTTAAAGTGTTGCCGTTTCGAAACACTGGAATTTTGAGATTTTTAATTCTCATTTTGAATTAATTACTTTATTGTTAAATATTATTATTTTTAATTCTTTTATTTTTGTTACATCATTTGCTTTGATAACACAGGCCTACAAAAAAAAAATTTGGTGCCGACATAATTTCGTTATAACTTTAATCTCTACTTCCTTAGAAAACAAAAAATAGTATTTAAACGTCAAAACTATGTACGTACAGTTTCAGAACTACCCTTACATAAATTTTTTTTTTAAAGTTACTGTATTATATATATTAGGGTGGTCGTTAAAAATTAAGTTTCTTCCGATGCCTCAAAAAAACCTTCCTTTTATGAAAAAATATGGGGGAATTTAAAAAAAAAATTTAACAAAAATAACACGTGCCTCATGACAATCAAAGTTTATTTTTTGATAAAATTGTAGTTTTTTGTAAGTATGTATCTCTTAAAGTATACGGATTTGAGAAAAAGTTATAGGAGTATTTTGTAGGAAATTCAATTCTTTACAAAAAGGGTCTTTTCCATTTTTGTCATGAAATTTATATTTATATAGATATTCTCAATAATAAATTCATTCACTTTATATAGTCAATATTTTAAGACCCTCAAACGTCATTCTTTCTTAAATATATATAATTTCGTAAAACTATAATAAATTCTAGTTGTTACAAAAATTTTTAATATTAGAAAACATGACGTTTTTAGGTTTTAAAATGTTGACTATATGGATTTAATAAAATTATTATTAATAATATCTCCATAAATATAAATTTCACGAAGAAAACGAAAAAGACCTTTTTTATAGAGAATAAAATTTCCCACAAAATTGTTTGTATAACTTTTCCTCAAATCTCTATACTTTAAGAAATACTCACAAAAAACTACAATTTTATCAAAAAATGAACTTTGATTGTCTTGAGGCAGGTGTTATTTTTGTTAAAAAAATTTAAAAAAAATTCCCTCGTACTTTTTCATTAAAAGAAAGATTTTTTTGGAGCGTCGGGAGAAATTTAATTTATAACGACCACCCTAATACATATACAATTTTTTTTTGTTTATTTATATCTTTCTATATTATTTATTCTTTTTTTTTTCTAACTAGCTCTTTCATGCCACTTTTCCCCTACTTACATACTTTAATCATAAAAGTGAAACTTTAAAATACATTCTAAATTTTTTTAAATACAAATATCAGATTTAATATCTAAAATTGATTTTAACCAAATCAAGATTACAAAATAAAATGCATTTCCACATTTCAGCTAATTCGTTTTCTTCCATTCTTTCCCATTAAAATGTCAATTTTTCTCGAGCGTAAGACGACGCTTAGCCGGGTACCTACTTCGATGTAGAACAATATAGTTCCTTATGAATTTCTTCAATGCATTATCCGTGGGCTTCCACCATGCACCGATAGAAAATCTGAGTTAATTTGCAATCGCTTCTTGAAACAACAAAAGCGGTGCCTTGTTATATTATGGAAATTACAACACGAATGCATTTTTGTTATGTAAGCCGGCTCGGTTCGGAATTCTGCAGTAGATAATTTAATGGAGAAGATTATATTGTTTCTGCATTTTTTTCCTTATGTCTCGATCGCAAAAATGTATTGTATTTAAATGCAAATCAAATCGATTTCTTTCCAATCATGACTCGCACGCGGTCGTTTTCAGTAATCGAAGAAGTTTATCTGCCGACCTCGATAAATCCCATGGAAATGTTACAAACGCAATTAGTTAGATTTTTTTCGAAAAAAAAAAGTAAATGGTTAGTTAGGTTTTGCTTTGAAATATTGATAGTTTCGTGTCGATTATAAATTTGTATAGGCACATATTTACGTCAGAAATTGCGCAATTCGGATTTCTAAAGCTACCTACCTTAGTTCGCACAAAAAGTGCTCCAAATAGCTGAACGGTTAACCAAACTTTTTTTTACAAAACGCTCGGCAAAATTTAAGGAGGTTGAGGTGGATAGTCCCCCAAAAAAAATTTCGAATGTTGTCATTCATAAATGCCTTGTATTAAATAATTATAAGACTAACTATATATATTATTAGGATTTGTTATGATTACACAGGACTACAAAAAAAAATTTGGTGCCGACATAATTTCGTTATAACTTTAATCTCTACTCCCTTAGAAAACAAAAATTTGTATTTAAACGTTAAAACCGCATACAGTTTCAGAACTACCCTCACTTAAAAATTTTTCCTTAAAGTTACTGTTTTATATACATTAGGGTGGTCGTTAAAAATTAAATTTCTTCTGACGCCCCAAAAAAACCTTCCTTTTAATGAAAAAATACAGGAGAATTTTTTAAAATTTTTTTAAACAAAAATAACACGTGCTTCAAAACAATATAATTTCATTTTTTGATAAAATTGTAGTTTTTGTAAGTATCTCTTAAAGTATACAGATTTGAGAAAAAGTTATAGGAACAATTTTGTAGGAAATTCAATTCTCTATAAAAAGGTATTTTCTCCATGAAATTCATATTTATGGAGATATTCTCAATAATAAATTCATTAAATCCATATAGTCAACATTTTAAGACCTACAAACGTCATTTTTTCTGAAATTAAAAAACTTTGTAACAACTAGAATTTATTATAGTTTTACGAAATAATACATATTTAAGAAAGAATGACGTTTGAGGGTCTTAAAATGTTGACTATATGAAGTGAATGAACTTATTATTAAGAATATCGCTATAAATATGAATATCATGAAGAAAATGCAAAATACCTTTTTTGTAGATAATTGAATTTCCTACAAAATACTCCTATAATTTTTTCTCAAATCCGTATATTTAAGAGATACTTACAAAAAACTACAATTTTATCAAAAAATGGACTTTGATTGTATTGAGGCACGTGTTATTTTTGATAAAAAAATTTAAAAAAAACCCCCCGTATTTTTTCATCAAAAAGAAGGTTTTTTTGGGCCGTCGGAAAAAATTAGTTTTTAACGACTACCCTAATGTATATGTATTTAATAATTTTTGTTATATATTTACCTTTTTATTTAATTAATGTAAATTTTAGATACAAATGTGTTGAAATTATTTATGTATTATGTAGGTACGTTTCGTAAAAATTAGTTGTACCCAAAATTAATTTTTCTTTTTTTGAAGAAAAAAAAACGAATTTTTTTTAGCCAAACTAATCTCGTGTAGATTTTATCTGCATAACTAAGCGTTGTCTTTAATGTTGGTAAAAGTTATGCGGCGAAGCTTAATTTTAAACATCGGCGTACTTTTAATATCACTTATGTCAAAATCGTGTCTTGGTCTATTAAATAATACAGCTTGTAATTTATGGCAATCGTTTCTCTTAATGTTTACAAATGTAAACAATTTGTCTGCGTCAGAAATTGAGAGAAAAACGAACAAAAAAGCTACATTCAATTCATTGTTTTTGTGGTTAACTAAAATTATGTGTCTTATTAATGTTTGCCATTTAAATTCAGAAAAAAAATGCGTATAAATAAGATAATAATTTATTAATCGAATTAAAATTATAACCTTTATTATTATTTATAATTAACCCACTTTTCTGCTAATGTCTTTATAAAAGTAAGAGATTTGATTTAAAACTGTAGTAGCTACAATATTAATTAAAAATTACATAACACATTTAAACTTTATCGTATGCAAGATCGTAGGTAGCAGGGGGCAAAAAGGTAGCTACCTTCACCCTTGAACACTTATTGCCCACCCTAGAAAAATCATATTATTTGGATTAACGAAATTGAAAGATGCCGTGGCTGATCAGCAGACCGGTCGCCCATTTACCCTCTCGAAAAGACCTGTCACCCTAGGAAAAGTCTCTAGCTAGGCTCTGGAACATATGGGGTAAAGGCTTGGGTAAATATATACACTAGATCGAATTGTAACTTCACAGAGTTTTTATGTGTATTTTCAGCTATAACAATCACGCTTAACATTATCCATTTCATAAATATTTGTAACTTAGCCGTCAATTTTCTAAAACGATAAATGATTCTTTTTTCATGTTTTTTCAAATTTATGTTGCGGATTGAAAAAATTTTTATTAAAAATCGTAGCAGTCGCTTGTAGGGCATTTATTATGGTTTCAAAAACTGTTTTGCAATTTCGTACCATTATTGGTTACTGAGATTTCAATGATTGAAGACAAAAGTATCTTTTTTTATTTAATATTCGGTATCTCGGTGAAAAATGATTGCAACGTGGATTCAAAAAGAATTAAGCTGCAAATAAATGCAATTTTATCTTGCGCGCTATTGCTTACGATTGCATAATAACGGTGGTTCCTAAAAAATTTTGACTAACAGATCCGCATACTAGAATCTTGGAACTTTAATATACTTTTTTTAAATTTTAGATACGACCGTTTTTCACTGTAATACAGCCTGTCAAAAATTACCAAAAAATTTCGGAAATTTTTTTGACCCTTTAATTTTTTTCTTTAGTTTGTATAAAAAAGATATTAACTTAAACAAGTTTTTAAAAAATACTAATATCATATAATGAGTATCCTTATTCGAGGCGCCACTGGCAACTCCATGCAGTACCACCATTCTAAAAATAGAGTAGCATGCCCTTAATCTTAAAAAAAGTATGTTGTATACATGTTACACTCCAAGCGTCGATTTAGTCAAACTATTGACCAACTAGATAGTGTATGCAATTACTATCTTTTTTAGTAAAACGGTCGAGAGAAAGCTTCTACATTTACGACGCCTGCGCAGTGAGTATAAACGAATATAACCCAATAATGCAAAAGCCTCCTTTGACCGAAGTGAACACATTTACTAAAGATTGCAGTAGATGCATACATTAACTAGCTAGTGTGTACTTTGACTAAAATACCGCTTTCACTGTACTATATGCACTTAATTACTAAGTCAGTATTTTTCAAAGACGAAACCGGGTTCTGCGGGGGAGGGATGCTGCAAATGATATACATATTTTTATAACCTACAATAAACTTTGTACACACAGTGTTAGTCGATGCAGACTGGAAAATACATTATTGTTTTTCCAGATTGGGGGCCGAAGAAACGTGTCTTACAACAAAAAGTTTGAGAACCACTAACTAAAGCTAAATATTATTTCATTGATTCGATTATAAATACGTACTTGCTTAGATGTATTTCTCATAATCAATGACAAATTTAACCAAGTATTTAAATCGCCTACTTTCACATAATAATGTCACATCTTTCGGTAAACCATCCTAATAATTTCTAACAGTAATTATAATTTTATAATTATGCTTCTCGTATAATTAACATTTCTCCTCGCAGCATTTCGATATTCATTATCTGATCGATGTATCAACTTTAGTAGCGTATAACGTCATCGTTGTTGCAGCATATTATAATTCGTATATAACATTAAGCCATTTATGATAATCCAAAGTTCCTAATTTACATAGTCTATATGAATAGATGATGCGATTGATCAATCGAGCGAAGCACGCGCGGACGGCGCTATTCGTAATCTTCATTTGAGCTATGTCACAAATCGGTTGTATGTAATTCAAATCTTTGATAGTTATAATTATTGTAAATAAACATTTCATGATTAATTTTCATACTTTCGTTTTAGTATGTAAAATACGTTTTTCAAATAAATTTAATAAATACGATTGTAAAGAGTTAATTACAATTTAATGAAAAGTGTGCGCATTTCCCAGCGAAAAGTGGCAATTTCGAGCAGGGAGCAATGGGGGACGCGGGGGCGCGCTTCATTTTCCCGAGATCGGAATGTGCCACTTTGAGCTCGAATGTGCACACTCGGTTGAAAGCGTAATTCACAATAATTTTGATCACGAAAAATTAGTAAATAATTTTTATCATTCCCTCTCACTCGCACTTATGAGTTTGTCGTATCTTTTTGCTCGCTCCCACTCATTGCTATGGTAAAAATACGTTTTTCGAGCATATAAACCGATATATAAATTAAATTTGTTGATTGTAAAGAAAGTTTAATTTACAAAATTTAATGAATACCACGATGTGCGCATTCGAGCGAAAAGTGGCACATTTCCGAGCGAGGGAGGCAAATGAAGCGCGACGCGGAGCGGCGCGCTTCATTTTCCCGAGATCGGAATGTGCCACTTTGAGCTCGAATGTGCGCGCTCGGTTTTAAGCATGATTCACAATAATTTTTGTTCCAAATATTTTAATTGTAAAATTGGAACACGTTGTACCTTGTCCCTTTCACTGGCAAAATTATTATTTGTCTATTTTGTTCAGATAATACCCTTTTAGCTATGCAAAAATTTAAATTTTTGCAAAGTTACCATTAAGTATCTAAATTTTAGTATACAGAAAAGTTTTTTAATTTGAAACAATTTTAGTGTCATCTCAAAGGAGACATGTACCTAGTTCTTATAATCCAAAATAATTTACAGAACAAGGGTTAGGCAAGTGAAAGAGCATGTACTCGTTGTACTCTGTTGTACCTTGGCATAGATCCACTAATTTTAAATATTATAGCAATTTGAGTAAAGGGTTGTAATACTTTCAAATATTTTATAACAAATACCTTATTAGTGCCCCACATTTATCAACAAATTGTTACATAAACAATTTAAAAATATACAAGTTAAAAAGGGCCAAGGTACAACAGGTTCTACCTACGAGCTGTGCCTGAGTGTACAATTTAATTTCTAGAATATTGCACATATGTTGTTTTATTGAAATACATTACTATTATCTTTTTAATCCAAAAGTCATTTAAACAAATTCAATAAATACGAGGATGTGGATTCGAGCGTTACCATTAAGTATCTGAAATTTTAGTATACGAGAAAAGTTTTGTTAATTTTTGAAACAATTTTAGTGTCATCTCAAAGGAGAACATTAGTACCTAGTTCTTATAATCCAAAAATAATTTTTTTACAGAACAATGGGTTTTATGTTGCTCAATGTGAATAGAGTCAATGTACTCGTTGTACTCTGTTGTACCTTGGCCATAGATCCACTAATTTTTAAATATTATAGCAATTTGAGTAAAGGGTTGTTAATACTTTCAAATATTTTATAACAAATACCTTATTAGTGCCCCACTCATTTATCAACAAATTGTTACATAAACAATTTAAAAAAAAATACAAGTTAAAAAAGGGCCAAGGTACAACAGGTTCTACTACGAGCTGTGCCGAGTGTACAATTCAATTTCTAGAATATTGCACATATGTTGTTTTATTGAAATACATTACTATTATCTTTTTTAATCCAAAAAGTCATTTAAACAAATTCAATAAATACGAGGATGTGCGCATTCGAGCGAAAAGTGGCACATTTTCCCGAGATCGGAATGTGCCACTTTTCGCTCGAATGCGCGCACTCGGTTTTAAGCTGGATTCACAATAATTGATTCACTTTTCCAAACGGCTAACTTCATACTGTCGAAATTGTGGTTAACTGTGCGCGCGCAACTTTCGTTGCCTGCTGAAATTTTACGCTCAACGCACGGAAAGACATCGAAAAACAATAAAACAAATCAAGTTTGACCAGATTTGGCTGGTAGTAAAATTTGATTGTGGGCGTTAATTTTAATAAACAAGATAAAGATTAATAATTTTTTTTCTGCAGAGAAAAATCAAAATAAGTTGAATGAATTTAGATCAGGTTTAAAGTGTTCTAAATGCTTCGGGGGGCCTTTAATGAAGTGGGTCACTGTATATTTCGTATTGGGCCAGTTCGAACGTTATCGATGGACTGCATTGAGCCCACGAGTCCGCCTCTGGCATAGAACTAAAGAATGACCTGATCATTACAGGTTATTTGTCATTATATGAGTAATACAACGTTTAGACTAAGATTCGTAATTCTTATAAAATTGAATAGCATACTTCGCTCGTAATTGTAAATATTTTTTCCTAGTTCTATATCGAGCGCACAAGGAAGTCATTATTTTGAAATATATGATTCTAAAAGATGGTGTCAATAATTTGTAATCAAGAGCTCACGGCCTCGCCCTTCGACTATAAATAAAATAGATTACCTTGCGGAATGATATTTTAGTATTTAGGAGTTATGCAAATAATAGCGAGAGTGTGGTTGGACAACAAATCCAGATTTATGACACTTTAAGACCGTATTTATTTACTTGTATATTATTTTTACCTTTTCAAATTCAATTTAAGTGGTTCATTTTGAAATCCTCTTTTTCATTCAAACATTTTTTTTTTGGAAAAACGAATCCCAAGCAATATAAACGATTGGGTTCTACTGCTCAGCATTTTTGGTAGGTCAACTTTTTGCCAATAAAATAGGCATAATTAATAAAAAATTATCAATGATTCGTATATCCATTATTTCAAAAATTAGATCCGTACACAAAATACCGACTATGGATTCGAATTCGGCGTTTAAAATGTCCTTAAAAACACCTTCTGATTGTTCGGATCCGAAACCGTACATAGTACCTACTTGTGTTGTTTTAAAATTTAAAAACAATATGTGGCATCGTTATTGGTGAGCGTTATATTTTTTTGAAAAAATGTTTTTGTAGGACAGACAATGATCAGAAATGGATCAAATTTTTTCTGTCCATGGAAATGCGGCTTACAAGTTTCTGGGACAAGAATTTTATCGTAAGGAGAACAGTTCTAATTATCAGTTTCAAAAATCGCAAATTTTTTTCATTTTGATTGACATGTTTGTCGGCATCTTCCGTCGTGCTTGAAGCAAATGAAATACCATGCAATCATCTAAATTTTGTTTTTTTTTAAGTTTATTGTATATGGTTCCATATCAATCTTATAAAAGCTGCAATGTTACCCAGAAGTTACAATTTTTATTCAATGATTCAATATTATTTGATAAAAAAATATTTTAGTCGTTTTTTTTGGAAACGGAGGTTGAAACCAAAAAGAAGTACATTTAATTGAAAGCATTGGTCAATTAAGTAATTGTAGATGATGTTTACCAATTTAACTGATTTATTCAATGATTGCATCTTTTACATATTCAGTTTTACGTTCCTTTTAATTTTAGTTTGATTAAAATTAGTGATCAACTAAATTTTCAATTTCGGTTTCAGCGAGTTTCGTACAAAATGCTAGTTTTGGACACAGTTTCGATTTTGGCCCAACTAATACACTACTATTTATTTGATTCTGATAGATAGCTAAAGTTGTAGTTTAATGAGTTTTTTTCTAAATAATTTTCTACCTATACTAAATTGTATTCAAAAAATAATTGATTTTCCGATAATTTGAAGTCTTTCATTTGATCTAATCAAATAATCTGTTAGAAAGCTGGGAAATACAGTAGATTTCCAGGGTATAATTAAAATTTAACTATATTTTAACTTAACTACCGTAAACCAAAATCGCGAAGCGATTTTGTCTAGCACAATGAGCGAAGCGAATTTTGCTAGTTTTCAGGGTATAATTAAAATTTAACTATATTTTAACTTAACTACCGTAAAATGGGGTTACTTTGCTCCACTTTTTTGACTTTTTTTTTATAATTACAAACATTGTCTTCTAAATTACTATAACAATTTTGCGAATGCAGAAAGAGTATTATATAGATGTCAAATATAGTTGATATTATATGAACGTTATGCATTGTCCTAATTTTTACTTACAAGGGTTTAAAATATGATCCAAAGTACACTATAAGATGGGGTTACATTGCACTAGTAGAAATTCTAAATTAATTTTCTACAATCAGAAATATTTTGGGCAAATTAAACCCATACCAATGTAAACCTAAAACAATTCTCTTTCTTTTAACGCAATTTTTTTTTATTATAGTTGATCTTATGTTATTTATAATCTTTTTTAACTGCCGTGATTTATGACTTTGTATAAAACTGTTAATGAAAAACATATTTATTAAATAAAAATGTCTTGTTATGAATTTTAGTGTTTAAATTTGATTATTATACTAAAGAAATTAAAAAATTACCAATGCCTCCACAATCTTGCAGGTGTTATTTTTTATGTCGATCTATTGCATTATATATTTGGCCACAAGTGTATCATCACTTCCAAAATTTTAGTTCTTTCGCCATCGTATTGTCCATGGGCCCTAAAGGAAATAGAAACACATAGATTTTTTTACACTACTTTTGTGGTGCAAAGCATTTCTTTGAATAAAACAGGTAAATTTGTAAGTTTGGATATTTGGGGTAATCTCCGATACTACTGATGAGATTTAAAAAATTCTTTGACTATTAGAAAGATATATTATCCCTAGGGTGCTATAGACTACTTTTTATTTTGGTAAATATATATTTTGAATTTTAAACTTTCAATATCCGTGCGAAACCTGGCAAGCCAGCTAGTTATAAATAAAATACTTTTGCACGTTTGGGGCAAAGTAACCCGACATAAGGCAAAGTGACCCCACTTTACGATACATAAGTTTCAGTTTCGGTTACGCTTTAGGCCTAAACTAGAATAAGAACTAAATATTGGGCACAGAATATAATCAAAATTGATTTGTTTAAATCTACAGAGTATCGTAACTTAATTGTAAAAATATTACAAAATTCTTCTTCACATAAACGTATTATAGCATAACGTTTCCTTTAAACTACGTTTGCAAGGTCGATCAAACGCCCGCTGCTGAATGAACCGTGAAAAGCCCCAGAGCTTGGTATAATTACCAGTCTTCAAACGCTTCTGAAAAATTACCAACCGGTTACGTGTTTTATGTTAACCTCTTATCGTTTTCCTCCTCGTTTTTTTCTCTCTATTTAAAGTTTATCATATTACCCATTCTGCAATTTATGGTTCGCTTCTGTCTTCGGACATTTGCAAACCAAGATTCCGCCGCTTACGATCCAACTTCCGGATTTCTGAAATTCTAATCCTTTGATAATCCGGAACCTACGCCTCTCTGGTATTTGAACCTTGAAATAGTTGATTCTTGTAGATACCGACATACCAACAAGTTGCATGCAAATGCTGTTGTACACATTTCCTGAGATATTTATGGATGGAACCATAGAATATATTACTTTAATAAATTTTGCTTTCCATTGACGTACATTAATTAAATATCGGTGCAAGTCTAATGCAAAATAGTGTGGTCGGACGTAAAAGATTCCAGCTGATTATGGCAGGCATCGTACATAACGACCATGTAGATTCTTTCAACATTAAATTTCTAGCTCGCCAAAATCCACGGGGAGCACAACTTGTGCCGATGATAACGTTCCTCGTTTTTCGAACCATGCTGGTTAGAAGTGAGAGATAATCCTAAATGACAGTCGATTTATATGAGCAAAAAGAAACCACTAACCTATAACCCACATTCCGAATATTACACACTAATTTTTCATGTCAAACCGCAATATTAAAAATAACGTGTTAAACCAGGGATATAAAACAGTTTTTTATAACGGGCCAACTACAAATATAAAATTTTTGCGCGGTTCGCATATAAGAAACGCATTAAAATATGAACGCCAGATGATAAACACAAATTATTTCTTTATTGACAAAATGAACACAATCTTTATATTTTAATATGGCGTCGTTTCACATAAAATTAAAGAAGAAATTGTAGCTACACTTTTCTGGATTTTTCTCACACTTTGTGGGCGTCTTCTTTGGAGTTCCAAAGAAGGAAGTCTGTTGGTATTTAATTTTTGTCTGCACAGAATAAAGCATTTAAAAAGTGCTATTGTTATGATTTTCTACTTATAGCTGTAAAAAAAAAATATATTAAAGATATCTATACGTCCAAGATGGCAATTTTAACCTAAAAGATAACAAAATCATGGTTTTTGTACAAAATAAAATTAATTTATATAATCGATATTCTATTAATTCATGTTCGTAGAACTTCTGGTCCTTATCATTAAAAAACTGAACCATCATCATAAGTACAATTTTTACCATTTAGCTAAGGCGTTTTGTAGATATCAAAATAAATGGTAATTTGATTGTGCAAGGTCAGGGCTATATGGTGGAATAATTTTTGACCATCGACTAAAGATATGTGAGGTCGAGCGTTGTCATGGTGAAACGTAAAGCTTTTAGGATTAGTCAATTCAAGTCGTTTATCTTTGATTGCTTTCTCTAATTTGATCAGTTGTCGACAATAAACATATCAGTTTTTAGTTAGTAAAATATCGCAAAACAATTATTGGCAGGTTAGTCAAATAATGTGTAAAGTATTTATGATTTCAAAATCACAAAAGTCTTGAGTGAAAAAATGTTAGTTTTTGATGTTTTAAGAGCTACCTCCAAAGAACAGCTCAAAACATTTTTTTAAATTTTAAAAACCGTCAAAAATCGATTTTTTTAAATTTTTTTTCTCGTACAGTGTAATTTTATAGACCATCAAAAAATAAGTTTCTGAAAATTTCAATTTAAAAGAGTTTTAAAAGGTTGCTCAAAATTTTTATTTATTTATTTGTAAGTACATCACTTTGGATTATATCCAAATGTTAATAAAGCAAATTTAATACGCACTTTAACAAAACAATAAAATGATATTAGTCTAAATAAAGTTAAAACCTTCAAAATTTAAGATTTGTTGATAGAATTAACAACAAAGTTTATTTAAATATTGTTAAAATGTTGTAGTTGATTAAATAAAATTATTGAGTTTTAATAAAATTATGTTTTTTTGTCATTTGTTTCATTTTTAGTTCATTTCGTGGTGTATTTTTGTTGATTATTTTACTAAATAATAGAAAAAAAAATGTATGAAATTTCAATTTGAATATTAAAATGTTGCTCGAAAAAATCCAAACTCAAATTTTAAATTGAAAATTTTAGAAACTTATTTGTTGTTTGTCTATAAAATTATACTGTAACGAGAAAAAAATTTAAAAAGAAGTGTTTTGACGGAATTGGAAATTTTAAAAATTTAAAGCGACCTCTTAAAATTTTTTTGATCTGTCCTTTGGAGGTAGCTCTTAAAACATCAAAAACAAACATTTTTTCACTCGAGACAAAAAAAAATAGTCGGGTTTTTTTGCGCCACCCTAATGTATATAGTTTTTAATTAATTCGAAGCGACATAATATTATTATTTTTTTAAATTTTATACAAATCTTGTTTATTTCTAAGTTGCGTAGCTTGTTTCCAAATTCAAATGATTGACAGTAGCAAACGTATTAAGTAAACCAATTCATTATTATCGAGAATTGTAATATTTCATTGAACGTCAAAACATCCACATAGAAATATAAATAAAAATCGTATGTAAATTTTATGTAAATGCGCCGATAAGGTGTTTAAGACAAGCTTTTTAATTAGAAACTAATAGACACACGTGTTAGGTTTGGTGGAAATAGAAACGGTTTCATGCTTCCCGTAGATTGGCGGAGGCTGTCATCTTAGATCGTGAGTTCAAATGCCTTATGCAGAATTACGCTTTTTAATGAGGTGCAAATAAGTCGACAGGTATATGTACCTGACTTTATAATATATGTTCATCCTGGAAATATACGGAACGTATCAGTTTAATTTACTCACCTCAGAAAATCAAGCATGAAGAAATCCGAAATATTTCGTTAGTTATCTTCGCTCGCGGATATGATTAATTCATAATTACATGAATTCTGTCGTATCGCAGATAAAGGTGTAAATTAAATAGAAATTATATTACCGGATGAACATTTTTTTCCTGGCGTCGCGCGCTTAATTATTTCGGCGAAGCAAAAAAAAAAATGCGAGACACAAATTCGACAACAACCAGTTTCTAAATTTGTCGCCGTCTTTTTTACGAAAAAAATTAGAAAAAAGAAAGAGGGCAAGGTTTTTAATTAGTTAATTCAACTGCGAGACAGAAATCCGAACGGATTCTGACCGCTTCAATTAAACCATCGGACAATCAGCTTCCCCTTAATCTTTGATAAAATCGAGAGTCATCCATTTCTTTTTTATCAAAGCCCATAATGAAGTCGTAATGTTTCTGGTACTGATGCTAAACAATTCTCGGTCTTTCAGTGCCCGTAGGTTGGCATTTCAGATCATCCCGATATCTTTCAAACAATGGTCACGCCGCTGCGACCGTTCTTATTCTAATAAACAAATCTAAGTTATTTATCAGGAATTTGCGCCATATTCAATTCCTGGTGAGACGAACAAATCGTAGCCTACTACTGTTCGAGAGAGATCGTCGATGGTTTTTTTCTTGGTCGAAAAGAGAACAATAGGTCCGATAGCATTTCGTTAACGGTACTCGAAGAAGAACCGATATAAAAACTATATTTTATGACTTCTTTTATTATAATTATTATATCTAATGTGATTATAAGGAAAAAGAAGTCGAATTATTTTTTGAAATGTCACTTTAGATTTTTAGTTTTTTTTTATATTAATTAGGGTTGATGTTTTAGTTTTAAATAGATGTGTGTAATGGAAATTATATTTTATAACCGAATAAGTAAATAAATATTGGTATGGCAAGAAAGTAATTTCGGTTTTCACAAATCGATGGCGATATAATATTATAATATCTGGGCGACGGAGCCCTGTCCGCTACTTTTGATTTTTTTTTCAGCGATGACACCTAAGCTAAATATCCCAATACCGGAACGAGAGCCAATACCGGAACTATTTTATAATATTACTTATACTTAATCGTGTATGCAATATAATAAAATGATACTTGCTTTATTTACAACCGCAGTCTTTTATTTATAAAATAGAATATGAATTAGATTTTAGAATCTATACGTAATATGAAAAAAAATATGTATAGGTATTATGAGAATAGTGTCAGATCCACGACTTAACCATGTTTTTAAATGATTTTGCTAAAAATTTTATCAATGATCTTAAACTTATAGAAATTTTTTTAAAAAAACTTCGATTAGTTTTTTTTTTATAAATATGTATATTAAAAATATATAAAAAACTGAAAATATATTAACAGTATTAACAAAATTTTATTATTATATTAATTATACTGTTTTGTCTATTGAAACAACAAAATAACAAAATCCATGAAATATAATTTAAATAATAAAAATAAATTTTTGTATTTTATATTTCTTTCTAAAATAGTTTAACCAAATATATCCTCAAGCTATTTGTTCTGTTTTAATTCATCCGTTCAAAATATTGATTTTTCATTAAACATTAAATCATTTAGAAATTTTTTCAAATAACTCAAACTTTCCAAAATTGCATAATCCAGTCAAATTTCTGAATTATTCAAAAATAATTTATTTTGACCAAATCCTCATACAAACAAAGAAAACCAAAAATCAAACGTCTTACCGTTTGAACCCAATATGAGTGAATAAAGTTGTATAAAACAGAAAATAAAGAAAAATTTGGAAAACGACTAAAAATGGAAAAAAATTATTTGAAGAACAAAGAAAGTAAAAAAGAGAACTCCAAAAAAGAAATACAAAAAGAAAACAATAATACAATTAAAAAAAAAGAAATTATGGTTTTCTTTGTAACTAACTATTTAATAATAAAAATTACCTTCTGTATTGCATATTATATTATATGCTTCTATAAATAATTATTTCTATTACAATTTATTTATTATTATTATTATTCTATTTTATGTAAGTGTTTTGGTTCAATAATTTTAAGGTAAACATTATTTTTAGGTGAAAAAGTGACTTTATTTAATTTAAACACGTCCCATTTGTTTTACTGTTCCGGTATTGAGACATCCATATTGTATTTCTTGGATTATTTAATTAGATTTGTTTGTTTATGGAATTTATTCTACAATAGGATTATAATTTGCAGATGAATTTTGTGTTACTGAAGAAGAGAAAGATCTAACGTGGTTTTTTGTATTAATATTTAAGAACACTATGAGAATAAGCTTGATTTTTTAAGCTTTCTATTTATATCACTTTTACCACATACAAAAATGTTTGCACTAAACTCAATCAATAACAATGGTCAACACTAATTTTGTTATGGTAAATGTAGGAATATTTAAAAAATGTATATCTATAACTGAAACTGCAAATAAATTAGCAAAATTATCTCTAGTTTTTCAAATAATTTAGAAAAATAATATTAGAATAGCCTCCCAATATAAATAATTCGGGTTTTAGGTGCAGATGGTAGGCAACCTTTTTAAAACGCCTGCTAGATTTGTTCTCCAAGCAGAAACATTAAATACAAATAAATATCAACATTATTTCTATGCAAGATACTGATTTTAGATAGGCGAATCTTTTTATGGATTCCAAATAAATAAACATTGTAAATTCTAAATCTTAATCGAAAATAACTTGAAGGTCGGTTACAATCTACGTATTAAAAGAAAAGGAAATTTTAAGATTTTTATTATAGTAATTAGCGAAAATAAAGTCCATATAAAGGACCGCCTACATTTGCAGATACATCGGTACATAAACGTACGCCTTAGGTTACCTACTTTAGATTACAATAGATACAAATAAAATATTGCAGTTAATATCTAACTATGGACACATCGCTCGGGGCTCTCTTACATGTCTTCGATCACAGTCCGCAGATACTATTAACATGCAATGAGATTCCTTAAATTGAATGTAACGATACTGAAATTGCTGTATCCCTTTATTGATCCTCAAAGGAAAATCATTATCGTGTTTCGATTTTGCTTTTTTCCATCCTAAAATATTTTCTTCTGCTTTCGCTATGTGAAGCGACGATGTTAGATAGAGAAAGACGATTAACTGATATTTTGCTCCAAGTGGGATAAGGAAATAAATGGTAATGTAATCTAAAAGTAATCGGTTCCATTGGCTATTGTCTTCCCTAACAATGTTAGATAAGTGAGAATTGCATTGGTTTTGTAGTTAATAGCAATCTAAATCTTGCAATAAACAACTGTAACGTGTGTTTTATACGTACTGACCAAGCCTACGCTACATTTAAATTATTTTTATTGTATTTCCTTTAGTAAGAGTGCCTTTTTGTTCTTTGTAATGAATATTGGATTGTTTTAAGTATTGGGTTTTAAAAACAATTTATAATCCATATATGGTGGAAGTCGTACACTTGTAATTAATTCGTTTTGGAGGGAAGGTTGAATATTGCAAAGAACGAATTTTTTACTTAGGAATTAAATAAAAATGGTTTAATCTGTTCTCATCCTCGAATTTTGCTTATTTATTATGTTAACAAATTTCACTTAAAATTGGCCTCAAAGGACTTTGAGGCATAAGAATAACAAGTAATTGATCCAGCTCAGTTTCGGCTCAATGACAGAGCATCATGTGATGAATAAATCAGACAAATATTTTGTTAATTTAACAACGTGAGAATAAACTAGATAATTATATGTAAATTTCATTCGAATTATAATAACATTAGAATGGTAAGTGATATCTGGAAAATTATTTCACTGTGATTGTCAGTAAGGAGTGGTGCGTCGATGAGAATTGAAGTTAGCTCAGAAAAATTGTGGTTCGATTGAAATCACCACGGTGGAAAATATAATCTCAAAATCGACCTTTTTGGTAAACGATTACCAAACATTTTAATGGTGGTTTTGATAGGATTTGATGAGTAGTTTGATATTAAATTTTGAAAAGTTTGGTAACCGTTTGCCAAAAAGGTCAATTTTGAGCAAATTGATATTTTGGTAGAACCTCAGCAAGCCTACAGCAAAAAATAACTTTTCCGGCAATCATTGGTAAAAATGGAATTTTACACCACAGCGTTTTTATAGGAAACAGCATTTAGAGGAGACGCGTGAACCAAATTATGTCCATAATATCTATCATATGGTTATTATCAACAATTGGTAAAATTGGTATAAACAATAAAAAATAAACGGCAAGAAATGGGTAATCGTTAAGTCATGATGTTCCACCATGAGAGCGCTCGACCTCACACATCTTTAGCAACTCGTCAAAAAACGATTGGAGCTTGGTTAGGTACTGATGTCACATCCTGTGTCCATCATTTATTTTGGTCTTTGCAAATATTCTTAAATAGTAAAGATGTCACTAATGTTGATAACCTAAAAACATACTTGGTTCAGTGTTTTGCTGATAAGCACCAGAAGTTCTACGAAGGTGGAATCATGAAGTTACCATAAAGATGGCACAAGGTAATTGAACAAAATGGTACATTTATAGTTGATTAAAAATTGAGCAAACTGAAAACCGAAATTACTTTTTCCCAATCTGATAAATCGATTAAGAGCATGGACCAGGTGCGGCGCTTACTTTAGAGCGTGCTGGTGTATATTAAGTCTTCTGTTTCCTAAACGTATACAGATCCCTTTTTAAAACTTTTGATGTAATCTCTATATTTTTTAAGCCTTTTCGGAGTAGAATTATCCCGAGTACAAACGAATTTCAGGTTGTGACATTTTTTGCGTTGTCCCTTTTACGTGAAATGCAGGAAATGACAATTCTGGAGAAAATCGAATAAACTAGAAAAAACGTCTTCAGACTTGTCCCAATTTTTTTTGAGTGAATTAAGTTTCTGTTTAATGTATTTTAGGTGGTTACTGCTTTTCGTCTTAGTGAATATTTTACGAATATTACTATGCATTTTAAAGCTTGAAATACACCATTATTTCGCATGTGTATGAATCATTTTAATGTCTGACTGTAATTTAAAATTACTTCGATACAAAATAATTACAAAATAATTACAAAATAATTTTAATGCTGTAATTAAGGTTTGACAAAAAAAATGACAATAGAGATACATCTATAAATATTTCATCGATTATTAAAATTATATAATTCTTGTATTATATGTATCTTGTACGTCTAGTTATTTAAATTTAGTATGACTACACGTTAGGACCATCCATCATTAATATTTTTTCATCAGAAGTTTGTAATGCTTATGTCTTAAAGCAAAATGATAATGTATAAAATATGTATAATTATATTAGTAATGTTATTCAAAAGTACAAATCCAGTAGACCTATTTGACGTAAGTATGTAAATAAATCTTTAATCGCAAATAAACTCAAAAAGATCATTTGCAGTTTCAGCAAAAAGAGTATAAACTCGATTTTGAAAAAATTACTTTAATGTATTGCGACAAGAAGTATTTTCAAGAAGGGCCAGTAGTAACAACTTTCAAATACAATCGCACTTGTGCTGCTATCAATGCTTCTTTCTCTTTCAAAGCAGATATTGGCAGTTCTCTACAGGTCTAGTTGGCGAAATCAAAATTTAAATACCTACTGCTGAACTTGTCCATCTTTTTTTTTTTAGTTTATAATTCAGTCTAATAAGTTTATGAGTAACGAATATCGCTATTTTCCATTGAGATTTCAAGTAAATGCTTGTGATGCCATATCTAAAGATATGATCGGGTTGCGTTCCTTATTAAATTGTGGAACTACTACGGGATGTCCATTTAAAAAGGTATTTGTACATTATAACTGTAGAAATGCTGTGATTTTGAAAATAATATTGCTTTGGTTTTAAATGCGCGTTTCCAAAATTTTCATAATAGAGCTAAACAGTACAGTTGTTGGCCAGTCGACAATGATTGGCCATGTTTAAAAAATTATTTAATAATAAATCTATATATCCTAATATATAATTTCTAATAAATGGTTCGTTTTTTTTGTTAATTTACTATAGAGGTAAACGGTAGTACAGTTGTTGGCCAGTCGACAATGATTGGCCATATTTAAAAAATTATTTAATAATATATCTATATTTCCTAATATATATTTTCTAATAAATGGTTCGTTTTTTTTTGCTAATTTACTATATCTTATTTTAATTAGAAAATATTGGCCGATCACTGTAAATTTACAATATACAATAAATAAATAATAAAATATACAATATTTATATGGCCAATAACGATGTTGTTTAATAAAAGGGCCAATCACTGTACTGTTTAACCCTAGTCCGGTCAAAATAGACATTTCAAATAACAAACAATCGGACAAAGCTAAATTTTGGTTGAGACCTTGGGTACACCATTAGAAATAAAGTGTCAAAAGTTCCCATCGATCCCATGTGTGCTAAAAAAGTTATTCGGGGAAAAAGGTCAAAATTTGAGGTTTTTTGGATTTTTTGGAAAACGGTAAGTTTTATTAAAAAAGTAGTTCAGTCAAAAATTATAGATCATAAAATTATCTACAAAAATGATTTTTATACTTTTTTTTTCTAAGAATCGCCATTTGCTAGATATCGCGATTCTACACTAAAGGAAAAAATTAAAAGGTCAATAAATTTTTAAAATTTTTTTCTTTAGTGTATATACGCGATATCTAACGAATGGTGATTTTTAGAAAAAAAAGTATAAGGACCATTTTTGTAGATAATTTTATGATCTATAATTTTTGTCTGAACTATTTTTTTAATAAAACTTACCGTTTTCGAAAAAAATCCAAAAACCTCAAATTTTGACCTTGGACCCCGAATAATTTTTTTAGCACACATGGGTTCGATGGGGACTTTTGACACTTTATTTCTAATGGTCTAAGGTCTCAACGAAAATTTAGCTCTGTCGGAATTTTTGTTATTTAACCACTATACATATTTATGTCTAATTTGACCGGATTAAACTAGGGTTATATTTTTTTACTGGGACTATATTTAAAGTTGATTTCAAAAAGGTTTATTTACCACTTCCTCTAAACGAGTGTAGTTTATTTTTCATAAATACTTAAGACCATAGAAAGATTAGAGAGCACTGGTTTAGAAGATTACCATAATATTTAAAAAAGGTGCAATGATAAATAGCTTATCTAGTTATATAATTGTTATTATTAACTGTTTGCATTAAGGTTTTTACACGAAAACAGCTTGTTGATATATACGATATATATTAAGAGAAGCATATTATTGAATTTAAAGTGCTTGAATAACTTCTAGAATAAGAAATATTACGTTTGCAACTGGACTGTAAATCCGTCCAAATTTCCACCTCTGATACCTGATGGAAAGTATATGACTGAAGTTTCAATTGTGTTTAACAATACCGAAATTGCAAATATTCAAATTTATGGAACTGTTAGTCGTCCAATTACTACTAATTGATTTCATAAACTAATTCTGTATTATATATTTTGCACACATATGGTATGTATAGGTATATAATAAATAAACGGTTATTTGTAAATTTAACACTATTTTTATTGCGACCGGTTAAATGACCGTTTTCAAACTTTAGATTAGATTGTTTTATATAGGGGGAGAGTGGCATTAAAGAGCCAAGACCGAAGAAGCAAGACGAAGACGGATACCAAGACTATTACAGTCTTGGTCTTAGTCTTGCTTTGCTCATCACTATTGGACATTAACATTATCATTAATTATAAATCTAATGCTGAAATTGAGCGGCAATAAAATAAGTTATAACATAAGCGTACCTTTCTATAAATGTTTAATAATTATTGAAAATGTAATGATTTTTTAATTACAGTGTATCCTGTGTTTGTTTGTTATTATTTTGAAAATATAGGATAGGCTAGTTTACCATTCACGCTTGCAAAAGTAGTAGATACAATGACTAAATTATGTATAATTGTTTTACTAATGTCGCTGAAAAATACAAATGAAGCAGACAAATTTGATGTGAGTATGGAAAAATATTTTGAAATATAATTTCATTCATTTATAAGGCGATTAATAGTTTCAGCAGAAAGAGTATCAAATCGAATTCGAAAGATTAATTATGGCGCATTATAACAAGCAGTATGTTTACGTGGAGCCTAAAATAACAACTTTTAAATATAATCGCTCTTGTCCTGCCGTCAATGCGTCTTTTGCGCTAAAAATAGATCTTAACAATTCTCTTCAGGTTTCGATCATGCATTTAATATCTTATATATCTATCAATAGAGGTTTTCTTTGTTTTAGCTCGTAATTCAAGTGTATAAGTTTATGAGCAATGAATATCGCTATTTTCCATTGAGATTTGAAATAAATGCTTGTGATGCTTTAAGTAAAAACTTGGCCGGCGTCAGTTCCTTGATGTATTGTGGAAATTTTACTGGATGTCCAATCAAAAAGGTACAGTGCAACTTTTTTTAAAAAGATAAGTAATTTACAAAAATCAAATAACCGAGGTCCAAATAATGGAAATGCTACTGCATTTAATCTGCTTTAATAACTTTTAGGATGTGCAATATCACATTTGCAATTGGACTATAAATCCTTCCAAATTTCCACCTATGGTACCCAATGGGAAATATATGATTGAAATTTCACTGGTATTTCACACAATCGAAATGGCTAACCTGCAGCTTTATGCTACTGTTAGTCGTCCAATTGCTTATAAGTGATTCTATTTCACTTAAAGCATTAATTAAATATATATCTCAATGCTTATTATCTAATGGAAAATTTGGTACAGTTCTGAGATTATTAAATACATGAACCTTCTGGGTTAACTTGTTTTTTTATAACACTTTTTTTCCAGAAAATAACCAATTTCCACAAATTAAGAAAACACTGTGACTTAAAAACTCCACAATCGTATAATTTTTAGCTATCATATAGAAATTTTTAGACGGTAACTTGATAGTTCTGAACAACCAAAAAAACTGGGAATAGTGTTAAATTTTTAAACTAGAAATATTTTTAAATATGAAAACGTACTATCCAATAAGTTTGCGCTTAAAAGCCCTTTTTTAAAACCATATCTTTCAAAACCTGCCAGTCGAGTAGATCTGTTAGCAAATGTCTAATTGAAGAGTGCACTTCAAAGAATTTTTTCAAAAAAGCTTAGCAAATCTTTTTTATTTACCTGACTTTTTTTCTGTATTATATACCTGCTATATTTATATAATTAAAAAAGATTTAATTGATAGTTTTGTTTTATCTTTAATGTTCTGCAAACACACATGTACTATATACAGGGTGTCCCAAATTGAGTAGGCTAACATGGGTACCTTTCTTATTAGTGGAGATAGAAGTTTGGTTAAATAGGCAATGTTTTGCATGTTAAGGTGCCGATTCAGATTCCGTTACAAAAAATTTAAAATTCCAAATAGTTCCGCAGTAATCGTTAAAAAACTGAAAGTGTTATTTTCTTTAATATCAAATAATTTTGTAATTATAAAATTTACAAAAAAAAGTTTAATATAAAAGTTACTAGGTTTCATAAGATACAAATAAAAATTAAGTAAAAATGTAATTCAAAATGGCGATTTCCAAGATATTGATACAAACTTTCTTATTTTAAATAGACGCCATATTGTATTTTTACATACTTAATTAAGTTTTTTTTTTTTTCAACCATGTATAACAATCTATATTTAAATAGAAAATTATTAACAATATTAAATTTTTCTGTTTTAAATCAAGTAGTCAGGCATTATCAAAGAACAATAAAACAGCATAATACAAGCCAAGGTCATTATATTTATTTTTTGACTAAATTTTAAGTTTTTTTGAATAATAATAATTATTACCTTATAAATAATTCAAAATGACAATGTTTTTAACTGAGCAGTTTATGTTTTGTAACTACATAAAATGTTACAAATCTCCTGCGTTGCTGCACAAACATACATTAACAATTTTCCAAAAAAAAAATCAACCGAACGTTAAAATTTTTAAAAGATGTGGGTGTAAATATGCAGAAGTATGGATGTTTACAGTAACCAAATTGAAAAAATGTGAAAGATGATTTTTATCATTTTTTTTTAAAACTGTTAAAGTATGTTTGTGCAGCAACGCAGGAGCTTTTGCAACGTTTAATGTAGGTACAAAACATATCATACTGCTCAGTTAAAAACTTTGCTATTGTGAATAATTTATAAGGTAATAATTATTATTATTCAAAAAACTTACAATAATAGTCAAAAAATTAATATAATAACCTTGGATTGTATTATTCTGTTTTATTGTTCTTTGATAATTCATGGCTACTTGATTTAAAACAGAAAAATGTAATATTGTTAATAATTTTTTATTTAATAATAGGTTGTTATACATGGTTGCAAAGACAAAAAAAATCCTATTTAACTGTGTAAAAATCCAATATGGCGTTCGTTTAAAATAAGAAAGTTAATATCAATCTCTTGGAAACCGCTATTTTGAATTTAATTTTGAATTATTTTATATCTGTAATTTATGAAATCTAGTAACTTTTATGTTAAACTTTTTTTTGTAAATTTTGTAATTACAAAGTTATTTGACATTAAATAAAATTACGATTTTCAGTTTTTTGACGATTACTTCGGAACTATTCGGAATTTAAAAATTTTTTTAACGGAATCTAAATCGGCACCTAAAACTGCAAAACATTGCCCATTTAACCAAACTTCTACCTCCACTAATATGAAATTTGGGACACCCTGTATAGGCTGTACAATTCAGTCTAAAGTATTGAACTATTTCACATTCCTCATATCATAAGCAGATTGTTTATTGAAACCAAAGATGTTGATAGAAACAGAATAAAAAAATATTTTCATACTTAACATGTTGTATTTATATTCATTAATAAACCTTAATTCCCGGTGCATGTTCAAGTTTTATCAGGCTTCTTGTTCTTCTCGCGTCCTTATTCAAAGTTTTAAAATTATTACCAATATTGAGCACATTATATAGGGCTGTCGGTGACTGTGATGAGGTCCTTCATATACTTCATGCTCCATCAAGCAGACCACAAAGCAGAAAATGTTCCAAAGTTTGTGTCGTCTCGCAATTACATAATGGAATATAGATGAGCATCATTTTTATTGAATTTTTTATTGCAAAACTTAAATATAAGTATTTTAAAAAAAACCTTCCAAATTATTTCAAAACATAACAATACTTACGCATATTTCAGGATTATACCTAGTATGTTAAAGTTCGTCCTATTAAAATGGCAATTTATTACAAACATTTGTTATTTCTATTATTAATATTTATAGATGAGCGAGAATCAGACATGTTTAATGTAAGTTTGTTAATATGCTATATGGCTTGTAAAGTTTTTAAAAACAGGATTTATACCTACATCATTATTATTATTATTATTATCAGTTTAATCAACGTGAATTCCAAGTAAATCTCGAACATATTGAAGTGAATACTATCAATAAAACACTAATGAATTACGTAAAGATTAAGAATTTTAAATACAATCGTACTTGTACATCAATCAATGGTTCTTTTTCATCAAAGTTTGATATGGATAAACTAGAGGTAAAAGAAATTAAATTTTTTAAACTAAAAGATTACATATCCATTTGTAGGTTGTAATACAATTATTCAAATTTTTAAGTAACGAATATCGTTATTTTCCTCTTCGTTTTCAAATTAATTTTTTCGAAGCTCTAGATAGGAACATGCTTGGACTTGGTGAAATGTACGATTGTGGCAATTTCGTCGGACGGCCCATAAAAAAAGTAAATACTACAAAACCACAACAAAATCGCTTTAATAATCTTGTACTTAAAAAATGTGCATTTTTAGAATGTAGATTACCTTTTTTGTAATTGGAAACCGAATCCTTTTAAATTTCCATCTAATTTACCAAATGGAAGATATTTATTGCATCAACAATTTTCCTACAACAATTCTGATGCTTTTATCTTTGAAAGTTATGGTAGCATCGATCGACCTATTGTAGTTCGATAATATTAATTACATGGTATTACAAAGAATGTATTTTTGGTGAATTTCTCTTTTTGCATTAAATAGTATGTTCTAGGTATTTTGTGAAAACTACATATTGGGATATGTTAGAAAAATTTTGTATAACAATAACTATGAATGCCGAACTGACAATTAATTATGGTAATTGTACATGCAAGAAAATGAAAGATTGGTTTAATGATATAAAGAGATTAGTAGCTACATATGACCTTTGATCTAGAAACATATTTACAATCATTCATGTTTGAGACATGTACAATTTTAATGTTTGACATAGTTTTTGACATGTTACGGTATTTTATAATTTTATTTGTAAAATTTTTGTATTTATTGTTACTGTTGTTTTTCTGTTGCTTGGAAAAGTTTCAATAAAGAAACGAAAGGTTACACATTTAACAAGAGTTGATTTTATTGACAGTGTCCAATTCCTATTAACTTTAATTAATATAAAAGATATTGGACGTTAACATTATGAATAATTAGTAAATAAAAAGTTAATAAACCAATAAAATCTTTAATATGTAAAAATGTTTAACTAAATAATTAAATAAAGATGAAAAACATTCTTTTATTTGCATCCAATTTTGAAAGGGACTTATTGTGTAACGTTTATATTAACGTTGAAATTTCTGATAGTTTGAGACAATGATCTTAACTAGCGGGCCAAACTTAGAAAAAACACCCCTTACTAATCATCACGCAGAGTAGTTTACATAGGCACCCTGTTTTATCCAGAAATACATTGTATAACAACTTTTTTACTATTTATTGGTAAGTTTTTTAAAATTTCAAATAACGAAAATCGTTTTAAAATCCTTAGTGGCATAAGAAAGACTATCAAACCTAACGTTGCTGTCTATAGAAAATAAATTATAAAAACCAAAAAAACATGGGATATTAGATTTTACTGAAATTAAAGAAAGATAATCACATTGTATTAATTTTGTATTTCTTTTATATATATTAATATTTAGTAAAGTTAAAAATTATTACGTATTAAGATTTTGTTGGTTTATTATCTTTTGATTTACTATCTGTATCCGGTGCTTCATAATCCAAAGCGTGGCGTGATTTAGCGCAATCGTTTTTTCATTGTATTATATTAAGATAATTATAAAATGATTTAAAATTAGTAGGATGAAGCTTATGTGTATTTTGCAGAACACGTTTGGCCAGATTTTTATAAAATTACTAAAAACATCTAGGCATAACGCGAGTCTATACTAACATATCTCAACATGTTCAATATAAAATTGAAAAATTTATATAAGGGTTATATTACATTTATTCCAACATAAATATCTACATATCCCGTAAATCGTAATATTTATTACACTGAAAAAATACTAATATAAATAAAGATATTTTTGAGGCAAAGATTAAAATTTTAAATCTTTTTGCTAACGAGTTTTTAAGGATACATTAAAAATTTTTAATGTTACAAATATTTGTCACTTTAAAGTAATCTAGTTATCTCAACGTAACATAATACGTAGTATGTAAAAGAAATGTATTTATATTCTGTAAATGTAACATTATATTATGCATGGATCACTGATATGACGTCACATCTCTCAGGTCATATTTATGTAGTGGTAATATTACCCTGACATAACTAATTTGACATTAAATTTAGGCCACATTTATTTATTATATTTATAATAAATTTACATTACCAACTTGTTTTAACGTCACATGTTCTTTTTGAGAGATATCACTATTACGTTGATGTAGAAAGAGTTCCATAGTTTGCATCTTATCGCAATTAGATAATGGAATATTGTTGGACATCATTTTTATTGCATTTTTTAAGAAAAAATTTACTTGAATATAAAAAAACCTGCAAATTATTCCAACAGAAATAGTATATGGGTGATTCTCAGATAACTGTGATTTTTTATGTCCAGTATTTTATTTATCATCCAATATAGTTTTTTCTTATTGAGAAATCATTAATATTATAAATCTGATAATTATCTTCAACCTACATTAGGTTTTGGAACATAAGTGATCTTGGATTACTCATAACTTACAAAAATATACTCGAAATATCATAACCGTGGCATGTCCGGTTCTCATTTTTCAAACTAAATGTATAAATTTCTATCGATATTCGATTTGTAATTTAAAAGTTACTTTTCATAACTTAAGTCTTCTAATATATACTCCATTAAATTATATTGCAATTATACAAAAATATTGTTTGGTAACAAAAATAATCGTCTTTCATTTATGTCCGGGAATTTTATTCAATTATTAATTTGAAATGTTTGCCGCCTAATCGCCATCTTAATTTAGTTTCATCCACTCCTTCTGGCAGCATTTTCAGGAGGGACTATTTGTGCAATGTTTACAGCTGTGTATTTATTTTGAAGTTTCAAAAATATAATTAAATTAATTTGTTTTATTTTGAAAAAGATATGTCATATAATTACATGTCAATACCGTGGTATTGAAATTTACGGTTATTAATACGATGTTTGAATCAATTATAGTGAATTTTTATTTACTTTTACGTAAATAATCGAAATTATTTAAGAAATTATTTTGTTTATCTGCATTATAAAGTTAGGTTTATTTTAAATTCAAATGTCATAACCGTGGATGTCACTACCATGGCAAAATAAGAAATAACTTTTTAATTTATTTTTTCCTCAATGTTTTAACTTATTTTTGTATTTATTTGTTATAGTTTTGTTAAAAATTTTTGACAGAATAACAATTAAATGTAAATTTTGCCAAAAAACAAAAAAACTGGCGCTCAACAAGTAGCAACAAAGTACTTTCTAAATCGTGGTCTAGCAGAATTTTGGTCAAGTATTAATGTACCAGACCAATTCTATTCAAAAGAGGGATAAAAAACAGAAGTTTTGACGTTTAATTTTTCTTATACCTTATGTAGAAAATTTATCATTGTAATAAATATTTTGAGGGTAGTCCGGCAAACAGTTGTGTCAAGAATAGGGGCGCCAAACTTAAATTTTTATATTCTACTGATCGAAACTTTTTCGAATAGTAAAACATTGTACTTATGTCTTATACATCATTTTTACAAAAAAATAGGAAAAAAAATTATAAAAAAAAATAGTTGGACAAGTTACAGATCGCCGGACAGTTGGTTTATTTTTTGTCGAATATCTAAGAAGTAATAAAGTCCATTTTGTACTTATTCTGGTTTACGACCTTTTTAACGGTCGCCGCTTGGACTATTATATGTCAGTAACGTGGCATTAAAATTTTCAAATTTGTCATAGTTTTCGTTTTGTTGTAGTTGTAGTAGAACTATAGCACAGGCTTAGTTCCGTGTATAGTTAGACACAGAAAACACCCAAAATACGCGTTTTAAAACATTTTTAATTTCAAAAAAATTTTAGTTATAAAAATCACAGTTATCTAGGAATCACACATATCTCTTTTATTAATTTGTTTTAGATCATTATCGTAAAAAATTATTTAAAAACATAACAATTAAACAGTACTTACGCAAATTTTATGATTTTACTTTGTATGTTAAAGTTCGTCCTATTAAAATGGCAGTTTATTGCAAATATTTGTTATTCTATTATTAATATTTATAGATGAGGGAGAATCAGACATGTTTAATGTACCAATGTAGTGTGTCAATATGATATATGGCTCTTCAAAGTTTGAAAATAGCATTTATATGTACATCATTATTATTATTATTAGTTTGATCAACGTGAATTTCAAGTAAATCTCGAACATATTGATGTGCATGCTATCAATAAAACACTAATGAATTACGTAAAAATAAAGAATTTTAAAAACCTTATCGTTTTAAAATCTTTCTAAAAAGCTTTGATACTGATTATACTAATATAAGGAAATCAATCTTAACAAAATTCCTAATACTAATGGAAGTATTTATTTCAAATATTTGTACAACAATTCTGTTGCTTTTATCTTTAAATGTTATGGTAGCATCGATCGACCTATTGTAGTTCGATAATTAATTAGATGGTATTACAAAGAATGTATTTTTGGTGAATTTCTTTTAAATTTGCATTAAATATGTCGTAGGCATTTTCTGAAAACCGGCATATTGAGATATGTTTGTATAACAATAACTATAAATACCGAACTGAAAATTAATTATAGTAATTGTACATGCAAGAAAATGAAGGATTGGTTTAACGATATAAAAAGATTAGTGGCTACATATAATCTTTGATCTAGAAACATATTTATTATCTTTCATGTTTGACACATGTACAATTTTAATATTTGACATAGTTTTTGTTATGTTAAGGTATTTTCTAATTTTATTTATAAAATACTTGTATTTATTGTTATTGCTATTTTTCAGTTGCTTGGAAAAGTTTCAAAAAAGAAACGAAACGTTGCACATTTAACAACAGTTGATTTTATTCACAGTGTCTAATTTCTGTTAACTTTAATTAATATAAAAGATATTGGACGTTAACATTATGATTAATTAGTAAATAAAAAGGTAATAAACCAACAAAATCTATAATACAGTAGCGCCCAAAAGTGAGTGCCTAAATGATTTTTCGAGAAGAACTTTTTAAAATATGGGCCATTTTACTTCATTTTTGAGTATGTTATACAGTTTTGTATGAGAAAAAGAATTATTATGTTTAAAACGTGATAAACAAAAATTTACGGAAGTTAAACGAGCTCAGACTTATTTGTGTAAAAACGCATTTTCAGAACAGAACACTAAGAACGATTTAATGAAAATAACTGTATAACAATACACTAAAACAATTTTATAATCATAAAATGCCTAATACTTAGTTGGGAAACCACGAGATTTTATAACTGCCTGACAGCGAGATGGCATTGAATCAATAAGATTTTCAAAGACTGAATCAGGCATTGCATTCCATTCCTTGTCCAATTCGCAAATTTTGCATCTTTATTCTTAATGTTTTTGTTTCGACAACGTCTTGCCAGCTCTTTCCACAAGTGTTCTATCGGGTTGAGGTCGGAGATTGACTGGGCCACTGAAGAATCCTGATTTGTTGCTGCTACAATGAAGTCTTGACAATCGAGGAGGTGTGCTTAGGATCGTTATCCTGTTGTAGAATCCATCTAGGAGGCATATTTGTATGGGCCCATGGTAAGACGACATTAGTCAGCATATCTTTGTAACTTTGTCCAGTCATTATTCCGTAATTTTAATGATGGGGCCCATGCCATTACGAGAGAAGGCTCCATAAACCATAACTGATCCACCTCCATGTTTTTACTGTCGGTTTTATGTATTTTGAATTGTATCTTTCTCCAGGAGGACGTCTTATGTATTGTATTCCGTCGCTTCCAAATAGATTGAACTTAGATTCATCTGTGAAAAGTACTTGACTCCACTCGGCTGCTGTCCAATGCAAGTGCCGCTTTGCAAAATCCACGCGACCTTTCGATTCTTGAGTTTGATGAAAGGTTTTTAGCTGAACGTCTGCCATTCAAACCAGCATCACTCAATCTTCTGAAACTGTCATTCGACTAATATTTAGACCTTCACTTTGATTGAATTCTGCTGCCAGATCCACAGCTAGAGAGTCGGATCCGCTTTGGAGCGACGAACAATGCGTGTATCAAGCCGGGAAGAAGTAACACGTGGTCTACCAGTTCTTTTATCATTCTCAACAGAATTTCTCTGATCAAACCTTTGAATAATTCTTGAGACAGTACGAGCTGGCATCTTTAGAATCCGTGAAATGGCAGCTGCCTTCATGCCAGAGTTTTTCATATCTATAATTGCTTTCCGAATGGCTGGAGAAGTTTCAACCCTTGGCATTGTTAAAACTTGGTCAATTGTTACTGAACACAAAAAAAAAACCCAAATATTTTAGAAAAACCAATAATGTGACGGCGCGGAATATGTAAAAATGACTATTGCAGTAGAAATGGAACATAACCTAAAATACCGTATCTGCGCAACAGTTAACTATTAATAATATTTTCCAACATCAAACTGTACAATATACTAAAATTTGAAGTAAATTGGCCGAGATTGCAAAAGTTATGCGTGAAAAACGGTTTCGGACTACTTTTGGGCCTATGTATTAAAATTTTTAACTAAAAATTAATATTAAAGGTGTTAAAAAACATTATTTTAAAATTTGCATTCAATTTTGAAATCATTTATTGTGTATCCACTAAAATTCAATTTTAACGTGTTTTAAAATAAAACATGTAAGTGTTTTTAAAAATTCTTATGTTTATGATAAAAACTTTAAACGTTTAACTATTACTAAAACATTATAAGTGTTTTAAATAAAAATTAAAACATAAAATGCTTTATTTAAAAACGCTTTATCGTTTAATGATAAAACACTTTAACTGTTTAGTCATGTAACCGTGTATTTTATATAAAAGTTTTTAAAATAAAACAGATTCTATCAAATTAAACGTTTGCGGAGAAAATGTTTCGGCCATAAAACGTTTGTATAATAGAACTTTAATTTTTAAAACACATTAAATTATTGAAGTCACTAAATTATATCGTAATTAATATAACAAATAAATATGTATATTTTTAAAATATTATTATTGTTATTAAAAGAGGTTTTCAAATTGTTAGTTATTGTAGGTATTATCCTACAAATTCTAATCGATTAAAATTAATTAAAAAGAGGTTAGATTTTTATTTAAAACAGGCGAGAGTGTGGAAAAATTAAATTCTCAACATTGATAATTTGTTGTAGATATTAAAAATTTCTGGTATCGATAATGTTCAGTTGGGGTTCATAATAAATAGTTTCAAGCCTTGATATTACAAATAAAATTTGGCCATTTAATATACAGATATCATTAATTTCTGCTAATAATGGCATTATTTCTTCTTTACATTCAAGTAAAACTATACTGTTATGATTGTTGAAAAACTACCCAACAAACCGGTTCTACCCTCACACTGCTGTGTTTTTGCAACGGCAGGCACATTTGTTGCGCTCAGTATTTCAGTGAATGATTAACCATTCGTTTGCGCTAACGGCTGTTTAATGAAATGGTGTGTGTATTTCAGTTGCCGGTTTAGCTTTAACCTATCGTTAAACAGCCAATTTACTAATTGGTCGATTCAGTACGATTAAAATCTCGTTAGCATAGATTAAACAGTAAGATGCTCCGATCAACAGTAAAAAAAGGAAAACAAAATTGCGACTACCACGCCGCAATTGGCAGTGCAAAGGAACTACATATGATCAGCGGCAGATTCAAATTTATTATTTGATGATATTCTCATTGAAAAACATATACATAAGAGAGGTAAATAAAACGAACTTATAATTTTTAACATACAAGGATATTTTATAAACCATTAGTTATGCTTCTTGTCATCATTAAACCTAAAAGGAAAGTTTGAATCCAAAATCAAAATGTAAACAATTGTGTTACAAAAATTTACCAAGATTTTGAAATAAAACTAACCTTATGGTAATAATAACAATATACATAAAAATGGCTTAGAAAATAGCCCTATTAATTCTGTATTATATCAAAAATTTAATATGGATTACAACTAGAACTTACAATCTAATTCACAACAATCAAATAAATATGTTAAATATTAAAAATTATGAATTTTTGATGTATCCCTATATAAAACATTTTAAGTGTTTTAGAATTAAACATTTGTGGTGTTTATCTTACATTAAACACTACGTAGCGTTTAGTTGGTGACTACAAGTATTTAAACGCTTAAAGTGTTTTAAAATAAAACACTTGGATTTGCAGTGCAGGCGTCTTGCTCTTATCGTGTTCCTCAATGTCCTTCATAGAGGACATGCTTTATCAAGGAGGTCACAGACCAGAAAGTGTTCCATAGTTTGGATCTTATCGCAATTAGATAATGGAATATTGTTGGGCATCATTTTTATTGCATTTTTTAAAGGAAAACATAATTACTTATATGCATTTACTTGAATATAAAAAAACCTGCGAATTATTCCAACAGAAATAGAATATCTCTTTTACTAATTCGTTTTAGATTATTATCGTAAAAATTATTTCAAAACATAACAATTAAACAGTACTTATACACATTTCAAGATTATACCTAGTCTGTTAAAGTTCGTCCTATTGAAATGGCAGTTTATAACAAATATTTGTTATTCCTATTATTAATATTTATAGATGAGGGAGAATCAGACATGTTTAATGTAAGTGTGTTAATATGATATGTTTTTTTAAATTTATGAAAATAGCATATAATGTACATCATTATTATTAGTTTAATCAACGTGATTATCAAGTAAATCTCGAACATGTTGAAGTGCATACTATCAATAAAACACTAATGAATTACATGAAAATAAAGAACTTTAAATACAATCGTACTTGTACAGCAATCAATGGTTCTTTTTCAACAAAGATTGATATCGATCATAAACTACAGGTAAAAGAAATTAAATTATTTAAACTAAAAGATTACCTACATATCTATTTGTAGGTTGTGATACAAGTATTCAAATTTTTAAGTAACGAATATCGTTATTTTCCTCTCCGTTTTCAAATTAATGTTTTCGAAGCTCTAGATAAGAACATGGTTGGAGTTGGCGAATTGTACGATTGTGGCAATTTCACCGGACCGCCCATAAAAAAAGTAAAATCTGCAAAACCTTAGAGTCTTAAAAATCTTGTGCTTAAAAACTGTGCCATTTTAGAACGTAGATTACAATATTTGTAATTGGAAGCCCAATCCTTTTAAATTTCCATCTAACCTGCCAAATGGAAGATATTTATTGCATCAACAATTTTTGTACAACAATTCTGATGCTTTTATCTTTGAAAGTTATGGTAGCATCGATCGACCTATTGTAGTTCGATAATTAATTAGATGGTATTACACAGAATGTATTTTTGTTGAATTTCTTTTAAATTTACATTAAATATGTCGTAGGCATATTGCAAAATCGGGCGTTTTGTAAAATTCCTAGACATTTTGTCAAAAGTCGGCAAAACGTGGACTGATAATCAAATTGTATTAATTTTGTATTTCTTTTAGATATAAAGTGCGTTTCAAAAGTACCTATAACCTCAGTCAAATTTTATTTTATTTTTAAACTTAACCCTGATATGCCTAATGTACTAAATATAGGACACCGCGAAGAAGTCTCACCTGCTTCATTACGACTACTTAATCGGCTGCAAATGCATATTGCTGTTATTAGTAAAATACAATCTTTAATATAAAACACACTCCGTGTAATTTGCAGCAGTGTAAATTGAAGTTTTTAAGGTCTAAATAACATGTTTTTGGAGAAATTAATGACTACGGCATTTGTGTCGAAAGATAAGTTATTTTTCCCTTTATTATTATTTTTTAAATTCTATCCATGTATGAATAATAACATACCAGTGTGTCATTTCTTATATATTTGTGTTAATTTGTCTTCAGTTAACTCTTATGCCCATTTTGACTGCCTGAAAGAATGGTGTACTACATATAGTACATTAGGCATATATAAGACTGTTACAGAGATTTCAAGCTTCAGAAAGATTTGTCAATGTTAAAGGATGATGAATAAATATTAAAAAATTGTATTTTTTGACCTGTAAATGCATGTGAAGAGTTAACTGACGAGAATTCTGGCAACAAAGAACGACTTTCAATAAATAATTTACTAGGATCGCAACTATTGTCAAATGTTAAAATAATTATTCGTTAGTTTTCTGACGATGAATTTTCATCTAGTGACGAGTTATCTTTGTCACGCCTACTTTCTAAAGAAAAAATAAGAAATTGCCCAACTGTAAACAAAAGGGTTTTTATGGAAAAAGAACTATAAGAGAAAACCGTTTATCGCAGCAGTCACTGATGCACAATAAATCTATGGAAAAAGAGTTCAGAGGAACATAAGTACAAAACAATTAAAAATAAAAATGTTATTGCATGATAATAACATTGTATCTTTTCTTTCAAATGGAGTGAGCGTAAATCCAATCCATTCAGTTATTCGAAACGCTTGGCATCTTCATTGTAATAATGGGGATGATTTTGATCTTTTAAAATTCAGAAGGACTGTATCTACAATATTATTACTTCAAAACAAAAACCAAAGACTTACCAAAAAGGACATTCGTCTAATAAAAATAGCCTAAATATAAGATATGACCAATTAAATCATTTTGTCATTCCTCAAAAGACACAAACTATATGTGATAATTGCCATCAAAAAGCTACGACACGTTATTTAAAGTGTGATATTGGTATGCCCATTAAATGTTTTGTAGACTATCATACAAAAAATAATAGAAAGTATTATATTCTTGGGTGACGGTTAGGTAGATATGTTCCTAATGTCCTATATATAGGTCGGCCAAAATTTTGTACTTTGGCGTTAATCAAACTTTTTAAATTAATATATTATATTTCTTTGTTAATTACTTAGTAACATTTAATTATTTGTTTTAATATAAAACCGATACAAAAATTTTAGGCATATCTGGGTTAACTTTGCCGCTCAAAAAAATTATTAATGCCATTAAATTCAGCATGCAAAAGAACTTGAACAAAATTAAAACAAAATAAGTTGTTCATCTGTTTATACCAAAAAATAGATAAAATGCATTATAGTGCCGTTTCATTTCTGAACGTTTTCAACCCTAACACGTCCGAAACAGGTTCCAACTCAAAACCTCCAAAATTGCTAAAATCGAGGATAAACATTGATGTTAACCCATGTTTTTTTAAAAAAAAATGAAAAAATAAAAATTGCTTTATATTGCAAGGGGATGTTCCTAAGTATCTGTATAGTAACTATAACCGGTGTCATTTCCCGGCGCTTTTCCCCGAAAACAAACATTTTTGCCATACTTTTTGGCTTTGAATAAGCCCAAAAACCATAGCCATGCCATTGGAAATTCTCGAGAAAACCGTGTTCGAACAGTTGGACATATAATTCATTTTTTCTAAATTTTCACTTTGAAAAATTGTAACTCGGTTATTTGTGAACGGATCCTAAAAAATTTAAAGATTCTAAAAGAGTGTTTATCGGAGCGTAAGATCGATCAAAAAAATCAACAGAGCCCAATTTTAGGTGTCGGAGAAAAACGCGTTCGAAGCTTTCAAAACGTATGTTTTACCTTCATCGATGCTGTTTTGCGCTTATTGTTATCAGTCGGTTAATGTAATCACTTTATCTAGGTCCGAGAGTGATCACATTAAGCGGCATCTACTGTATATTATAATCCTTGAATTTAGTCAATTTAAATATTCTTACTGTAGGTAATTAGGTACATACATAATAAACCTACGGAAACTCTACAACATAATCACAATTGAAGGCTTACTAAATTATTTTTGATCACTATCGTAAATATTAATTGTAAACATCACGTTTAAATAAAACATAGGTACATTTATTACAGTATTGTAGTTATGTTGCAATTGGTTATGATAAAATGGCAGTTTATTTTATATATCTGATATTTCTAATATTCTTATTAAATAAAGCAGAAGCGGTTTCCTTTACAGTAAGTATATTACCAGATACATCTTCTTTATAAAAAAGCATTAATTGCTACATTTTCATTATCACTAGTTTCATCAACGTGAATTTAAAGTGATTTTCGAACGAGTTGAAGTGCACTCTGTCAATAAAAATCTAATGAATTTTATAAACATAAATACTTTTAAATACAATCGTACTTGTGCAGCAATCAATGGTTCATTTTCGACGAAGTTTGATGTGGATGATAAACTGGCGGTAAAAACATTAATGTTTTTAAGCAGATAGTTTACGTTTCTAATTGTAGGTTGTTTTACAAGTACACAAATTTTTAAGCAATGAATATCGATATTTTCCTCTTCGTTTTCAAGTGAATGTTATTGACGCTCTTGACAAGAACATGATTGGGATTGCTGAAATATTTGATTGTGGTAATTTTACCAACCTTACTATAAGAAAAGTACAAGAGATGATCATTTGAATAATCTAGTGTTAAAATATTTATTTTTAGAACACCTGTTACTATTTTTGTAATTGGAAACCCGATCAACTTAATTTTCCATCAAACATACCAAATGGAAGATATTTATTGGAAGAACAGTTTTTGTACGACAACTCTGAAGTTTTTGTCATATATGCTTATGGTAGCGTCAATCGAGTTATTAAAATTGATTAATTAAGTGATTTTAAGAAAAACACAAGCTGAATTGGTTTTTTATGAAAATAAATTGAAATCTATTTATATTGATTTGAAAAACATATTTGAATAGTATTTATTAGAAAATTAAAATTAAGTGCAATATTAAGTCTTTCATTCATAGTTGCAAAAATTCCAATGTGGAAAAGAATGTTTTTTCCTTAAAAATAATTTGGTATATTACACAAGTAGGTGAGACCGAGGAGAGTTTCAGTTGTTATGAAATTTTTCCATTTTTTAATATGTAATTCAACCTTCCGAACGAGGCCCATTCTAATTTTATCCCTAAAATTTTTGCTTCTTGGTTTTCTTTATTCCATTTAATTCGTTGGCCTAAGTATATCTACTCTTCAACTTGTTCTAAGGTCTTGTTATCTATAGTTATGCTTAGTTCTTTCTTTGTATTTGTCATTACTTCAATTTTTGAGATGTTCATTTGTAATCCTACTAGTTTGGAGTGTTTGTTTAGCTCATCAACCATTGTTTGTAAGTGTTTCTTGCCTTTGCCACCAACATGACATCATCCGCATACTTGAGATTATTTAGCAATTGTAGAAGATATCATCATATCAAACTAATTATGGATTTGTTCAAATTGTTTTATTCAAACCGAAGATGTTGATAGAAACAGAATAAAAAATTATTTTTATACTTAATGTGTGTTATATTTATTCTTTTTCTTCTTCAGTCGTGTACTTTCTATTGGGTATAAGCCTCTCTCACATTTGTCTATATGTTTTTATTGTTTGTAACATGATACTATTTGAATCTTGAAATTTTCTTTATTTCCTGGTACAAACATTGTTGAAGTCCTCCATTGCTTCTTCATTCTCTCCATGGTCTTCATCTGGTGATGTAGCCGCTCCAGTTTGTAGTATATCTGGCTATGAGTCCTGCCTATTACAATTTTAGAGAGCCGTTTCTTTCTATAAATTATTTAATTTACATTAGTCAAACGAATCAAAAACTTGAAGAAAGATTAACATAAGAATGATTGTAAAACTATAAATTATGTTAAACCGAACAAAATGGCATTACCTATTCACCATTTTGATGTTGAACATCATTTTAATTTGAACAAGTTTCTATTTTACATCGTGAACAGAATAAAAATAAAAGAAAAAGTGAAATAGTTTTTTTCAAAATTAATAAATTTGTAAATTTGCATATCCATTTGTAGGTTGTAATACAATTATTCAAATTTTTAGGTAACAAATATCGTTATTTTCCTGTCCGTTTTCAAATTAATATTTTCAAGCTCTAGATAAGAACATGGGTGGAATTGGTGAATTGTACAATTGTGGTAATTTCACAGGAGAGCTCATAAAAAAAGTAAAAACTGTAAAATGTTACCACTTAAATAATCTTGTGCTAAAAAGAATTTGTATTTTTAGAACGTAATTACTATTAATCATTTTGATGTTGGACATCAATTCCAATTTGAAAAAGTTTCTATTTTACATCGTGAACAAAATAAACATAAAAGAAATTTAAGTGAAATGGTTTATATCAAAATTAATAAAACTGTAAATTTGCGTTCGGATACTCAAGGCCTTAGTTTAATATATAATGACATCTTAAATAAAATTAAAACATAAAACTAAAATTAATCATAAAATTTAAATCAAAATTATACAACTACAAATAATTTCTTTTTAGAATCATAATTACAGCCTTTCATGTAATTATTTAGAATCATAGTTACAATCTTTCATATTTATTTTTAAATCTATCATTTTGACGCATATAATTATTTAGAATCGTAGTTGCAATCTTTCATATTTAAAATTTTTCATTTTGACACATGTAGAATTATTGAGTTTTAATGGTTAACTTCCTTTTTGTGTTGTTAAGGTATTTTATAATTTATATTATTTTATAAAATACTTGTAGTTATTGTTGTTATACTTTGTTAATTTTCAGTTGCTTGATAAAGTTTCAATAAAGACACGAAACGTTGCAAGTTAACAATTGGTTGTTTTATTGTGTCCAATTCCAGTGAACATTAACATATTAGTAGATTACTATATTTGTAATTGGAAACCGTACTCCTTTAAATTTCCACCTAACATGCCAAATGGAGGGTATTTAATGCATCAACAATATTTGTACAACAATTCTGAAGCTTTTATCCTTAAAGCTTATGGTAGCATCGATCGACCTATTATAGTTTAATAATTAATGAACTATAATTCTTTTAATGTAAAAAGAATACATTTTTAGTTATCTTTTTTATTAATAACTAGTTGCACATTTTTGTTAATTTGAAATACCACAATAATTTTTGCAAGATAAGATCAAATATGCAGTAAAAAGATTAACCACAATTTTAACAGTTAAATTTTATTTTAATCCAAGCGCGACTGAAGTAAAACTACTTGCTTATTAGGAAAAGGCGAGTGGGTACAGGTAAGATTTTGAAGGACAATTAAACAGTACAGTCCATAATGCAAAATGTTTAGTATTTGTAAAAAAAAACTTTGGTTATAGAACATCTATTTAACATAAAAATCTAAAATAAAAATAATCATTTTCTAGTAAAGTCTATTATTTTTAATCATTTCATTTGTCACCTTGTCTATCAAACAGTTTAGCAATTTATGTGCACTGTTTTAAAAATTAATTTTAATAACACATACTTAGTTATTTTTAGTCTAATTTACAAATCCGCATTGCCAGAAAGGAATCTATTTACGACACCTCTAGAAGTATACTTCATTTACCGGGTATTTTTGATAAGTAAACGTTTAATATTTTTTGTTTTAATTGCAAATATTTAACCATTGTTGTCCGCACCTGATATTTCAAAAATATAAATTTTTCGAAAAACACTGAACTTAGTTATTTTATGTCTTGAATTTACTAAATTTTCTTGTACAGTAAAACCTCTATTTACGGACATCTCTCTTAGAAGGACACCTTCATTTACCGTACACTTTTTTGATGACGGAGAAAAGTGCCTATGCTTTAAATGCATTTTAGTTTTTTTTTGTTTTAGACGGACACCTCTCTTGCACAAATAAAATTTCATGACCATTGGTGTCCGTGTATGAGAGGTTTTATTGTATTTTATAATATACTCTGCCAAATAGAACAACAGAACAATTGCAATTGTTTTATCTCAATTTTTTTTACATAATTATCTTAATAATTATATCGCAATAGTAAAAGTAAACAATACCCATGGCTATTTCAGCATTACAAGAGTGTACGTCAAAGTTGATCTAGTTAAAATGGCAGTTTATCATAATTATCTGATATTAATATTATTTTTTTTAAATGAAGGAGCACCGTACAGTTTTAATGTAATATTGTTAATACAAATATGATTTCTTAAAGAAAAACGGTTATTCTCACATTATTACAATTATTAGTTTAATCAGCGTGAATATAAAGTAAATTTTGAACGAGTTGATGTGCACTCTTTTAATAAAAAACTAATGAATTTTATAACAATAAAGACTTTTAAATACAATCATACTTGTACAGCAATCAATGGTTCCCTTTCGGCGAAGATTGAACTAGATAACAAATTAGAGGTGAAGACATTGGGAATTTTAAACTGCCAGTTTAAATATCTAGTTTTATGTTGTTCTACAAAAATACAAATTGTTAAGCAACAAATATCGATATTTTCCTATCCATTTTCAAAACAATTTTTTTGAAGGTTCTGACAAGAATGTGCTCGGGATTGGTACACTAACAAATTGTTGTAATTTTAGCGAGCGCCCTTTTATAAAAGTAAATATTGCAAAACTTAAAATTTAAACAGTCTTGTGCTTAATAAATGTTTAATTTTAAAACACGCAGTACCATTTTTGCAACTGGAAACCAGATTCATTAAAATATCTGTCTAACATGCGAAATGGAAGATATTTATTACAACTAGAATTTTTAGAGGACCGATCTGAATTGTTTACCTTAAAAGCATATGCTAGTATTGAGCGACCTATGTCAATAGATTAATTAGTACTTAGAGTAGCCCAATTGGCTAAGTTTGAATCCCACAGGTATCACGCATTTTGCCGGGATAAAAAGTAGCCTATATCACCTTCCAGCCCGTAAATTACACCCGTCCCTTAATTTACTCAAATATTCGTTCTACGGGGATTCGATTGACCCGCATAAAAATGGCGTAAATTGAGTGTGTTATAAAAAAAATATTGTAAATAAAAGTTTTAGAAACACGTGTACATTTTTGTTTCACATAACTTGAAAAAAAAATAATTGACATTTCAGAAAATACAAGTATACAAGTTAATTTCAATGTCACTATTGCTACTGTAATTCAAAACAATAAGTCTTTTTTTTTTAATTTTCATAAACATATCATTGGAAGTTTGTCTTAATTTTCATTGTAAATGTAAATTTTTTCTACGTCACGCGTTCCATCACCCGATCTCACATTAATGACTGTACAAAACTATTTTAAAAACAGACAAAAATATTCGAAGTTTTTCCTAAGAAGACCGGGAGATAGAAACTGAATACATCATATGCAAGGTAACATTTGATAAAGGCTGGATTCAATGTTATGAGTGCAAAAGCTGGCACATAAAAATTGTTTAAATTTTAATTATTTTTGTGATGTTTGTAAGGCCAAAAAACTATTGGGCCACCAATGAGAACTAGTCCTGGGCTACCCGCCACCTTTTGTATTGCCAAAAAATAAGACCAAATTAAATTGGATATATTTCCAGAAAAAACGAATATATTATTACAAATTTTTAATTAGTATAAACTTAAAAGTCTTTTCTTTTTAATTGACATAACCATATCATCTTCATCGCTTGAAATATTTGGAATTTCGTCGATCTCACAATACTCACTGTACAAAACTATCAATTTTAAAATTAATGGAAAATATGTAAAAGATTAAGCTGGGCCAAAAAAAAATCGATTATTTCTTTTTAATGAAAACTGAAAATGTTATTTAGAATGATAAAAAGGGGTTAACGTCAAAATTTGAGCCCTTAATTTTAATATTAAGCGGTCTATCATCAAGAATTTTAATTTTTTTACACCACACGCATCTTTCACTCAAATCTTCTTAACAATATACCTGAAAAATATAAATAATACCTAAATATTTTTGAAGAAAATTTCATTCTCTACAAAAAAGGTATTAATGCAAATTTTCGTACGACAAGCCGTTT
Organism: Sinopyrophorus schimmeli; assembly: GCA_036325965.1. Classification (NCBI taxonomy): domain Eukaryota; kingdom Metazoa; phylum Arthropoda; class Insecta; order Coleoptera; family Elateridae; genus Sinopyrophorus; species Sinopyrophorus schimmeli. Next base: position 2,579,779 of record JARFIZ010000404.1, read on the forward strand.
CTACGTAACTTGCCTTGAACATTCATCTGTTTTTACGATTTGATTTTTCAAATTTGGAATTTTGTAACTGATAAACGAATCCGTTTATAAAGGAGAACGATACATATTTTTGAAAAAAATTAGACACTTTACAAAAAAGATCTCATTACATTTTTTGTTAAATTCACTCGTTTAAAAGTTATTCGAAGTTCAAGTTCGAGTAAGAATTAATTTATTGTTTTTTTATCCTTTTTTTATTTGATTGATAAATTTGAGGTTATATATTAAAAAATACATTTTTTTTTAACTAAATTTATCAAATTTCTTTAAAATTGATAATTTATTAAAATTTAATTTCGCTTTAAGAGTTTTTATATCCATTGAAATACAGTTTTATTTAATTTAACTAATTCCAAGAATAAAAAATTCACGGTTTTTTAATTAAGAATTATTTAATTAGGATACATATTTTTATGTATGGACTTGCCTATTTAATTTTTCCTCCCATACCCCACTTGTTGTTTAGATTTTTTTAAATAGTGTATAATTTTCTTCAAAAATATGTATCGTTCTCTTTTAGAAGCTGATTAGTTTATCAGTTAGAAAATTCCAACTATATCTTAATCATTTACACACAAAAACAAATTAAATAACTATATTGAACGAGAATAAAAATAATGAATAGAAAATCATATAAAATATTCTAAATAACTTCTGTTTGAGTTTAAATTAATAAACAAATTAGAATAAAAATATTTGTCATTGAATGTTGTTTTCGTTCTGGCGTTGTAAGTATAACTTACAAAATCCTAACTTACAAATAACTAAATTGTGCAGATTATTTTTTAAAAATTAATTTTTAAAAAACATTAGGTATGTATTTTATTAATTACAAAAATACTCACCTCTTTACAAAGCATTATTAAGTGAAACCCTGTTGGTTTAAGTTTTTGGATTTACTAAATAGTTTTGGCTCAACATTTTTTTAATTGTTACAAACATTATTTCTCGTAACGCTCATTCACTGGTAGATGGTCAAAGACTGGACGTTTCACACTATTTTTCATTTTATTGCATGTTTTCGTAAATTGATACAGCATGCACATTGAGACTGTCAATAATGCAAACAATATTATATCAATAATGAATTCAATAGAATATATATATATATATATATAAGCGGGGTCCTACAGCCTCTGCCGCATCCCGCATTTTAATTGCCATCTCTTCTTTTCTCTCCATTCCTCTTCTCCGATAGCTCTATCCCTCATTGTTGCATGTACACCTTCTACCCACGTTACGGTAGGTCTTCCCCTTCTTCTTCTTTCGCCCGGGATGTAATTTATTGCTCTTTTAGGCCATCGGTTTTCGTTCATACGCCTTACATGGCCATACCATATTAATTGTCTTGTTTCTATTCTATCCATAGTGGTATATACTCTTCCTGTTTGTCTTCTGATTTCTTCGTTTCTTATATGTTCTAGTCTGGATTTTCTGCAGGATCTTCTTAAGAAATCCATTTCTATGGTATTAACCTTATTTGTATTTTTCTGGGTTAGCTGCCAGCATTCTGACCCATACGTTAGTATTGGTTCAACGATTGCCTTGTAGATTTTTATCTTCGTGTTCAATGTAATTTGGTTCGACCATAGGAGAGAGTTTAGCATTCGCACACTTTTTTGTCCTTGTTGGGTTCTTCGTTCGATGTCTTTTGTAGATGTTCCCTCGTTCGATATTATAGTGCCTAGATATTTGTATTTTTCACATTGTTTTATGTTTCTTATTTGTAGTTGTGGGTCTTCTTGTTCCTCTCCAATCTTTAAATATTCCGTTTTCTCCATATTTATACACATTCCCCACTTTTCATATTCTTCATTTAATTTTCTCATCATGTAGTCCATATCTTCTTCACAATTTGCGACAATCACTTGATCATCAGCAAACAGGAGTGTTGTTAGGCACGAGTCATTCATCGGAATTCCCATTCCTGCACATTTGCGTCTCCAGATTTCCAGTGCTTCTTGAATGTAAATTTTAAAAAGTGTGGGCGATAGGCAGCATCCCTGTTTAAGACCTTTAGTAACTTTGAAAGGTTTTGAAACTTTGTTTCTCATTTTTACCGCACTCTGTGGGTTCTTATATATATTAGCAATCGCTCGAGTGTATGTTCCATTTAGGCCAATTTTCGTCAAAGTGTTAAATAATTTTTTCAAGGGCACCATATCGTAGGCTTTTTCGAGATCGATAAACAGAAGGTATGTAAGTAGATTTCGGGCTTTCCTTTTTTCTATTAACTGTTGTAGAGTAAATACATTGTCCAAACATGATCTTCCGGCCCTGAAACCGCTTTGTTCCTCTATATCTTCATAGTCTGTTTCAATTCTCTGCTTCACAATCCGACCATACAATCTTCCCATTGAGCTCGTAACACTTATTCCTCTATAGTTTCTACATTTTCTTCTATCTCCCTTCTTGTATATTGAACTAATGTGAGCCATATTCCAATCCTCAGGAATATTTTGTCCTCGTATCATGCATGCGTTGAAAATTTCTGCTATCTTTTGTAGCAAGACTTCTGGTGCATATTTAATTAGCTCTATGGGAATATTTCCTGGTCCTGGCGCTTTACCACATTTCATAGCTTTCAGCGTGTTTCTTATTTCTCTCACACTGACTTCCTCTACCGTTTTCTTTTCGTTCATATTTGCTTCTTCTATATTTCCTTTGAATATATCTCTGTTTTCCGTTAATAATTCTCTATAGTGATTTTCCCATTCTTTTCCTGCTATCAAATTTATACCTCCTGTTTCCTTCCTATCCTTTCTAAGATTTTTTATGGTTCTCCACGCTTGTGACACTCTTGTACCTCCAAGATATCTTTCAATTTCTTCACATTTCCTCTCCCACGTTGCATTTTCTCTATTGTGATCATCTGTTTTACCTTCCTATTGTAACTTGCATATTCTTTCTTATCTTCGGATCTTTTGTATGCAACCATTTCCGATAAGCTTTCTTTTTCTCTCCTACTGCTCTCCGTATGTCTTCTGTCCACCATTCTGGATTTCGTATTTGATGACATTCTTTGTATCCTAACGCTTCTTTCGCAGCTTGGTGTATGCACTCTTTAATTTGTTGGTATTTTTCTTCGGTACTGTTTACTTCTGTATAGATTCTTTCGTGTAGTTTTATAGTTATTCTTCGTTTGTAAAGGAATTGTATAGATTCTTGTCTCAAGCTTTCCAAATTATAAGTTATATTTTCTGTATCTCTATATTCTTTTGTATCCTCATCTTGTCTTCCGCTCTTTTCCTTTTTATAGTTAACCACTATGCTGGCTATTATCAAATAGTGGTCCGACCCACATTCTGCACCTCGATATGCCCTTACGTCGTTTGTTTTAAGTTTTGAATTTTGTCCCATGATCAAATAATCTATTATAGATTTTTGTCTCTTCGTGTATTGAACCCAAGTGAATTTATGAATTTCTTTGTGTTGAAAGTGTCCATTCATTATTTTCAAAGAATTGTTATAACATAGATCAATCAGTTGTCTCCCATTATTATTAACTGTTTCTTCTCCATACTCTCCAACAATTATGTCATTTTTCCTTTTTCCAATCCTAGCATTGAGATCTCCTAATATACATATTTCTTTGTTCTTGTTTATGTTTACTAATATGTTTTCCAATTTATTATAAAATCTGTCTTTTATGGCTATTCCAGCATCTTCACTTGGAGCATATACTCCTACTATTACTATGTTTTCTCCGTTTTTTTTCATTTCTAATGTAATTATTTGTTCATCGACTTCTTCCCAACTTTTGATGTTCTTTCTATATTTCTTATGTACGGCTATGGATACACCTCTTTTCGCTCTTACATCCTTATCCACCCCACTGTAAAAGTGAATATACTCTCCTATCATTTCAGTTCCTCTTCCTTTTTTCTTAGTTTCAGTTAGAACCCCAATGTCTATTCTTCTCTCCTTTAACTCTTTAAACACTTCTGTTTGTTTTGTTCTCAAGCCCTGTACATTCCATGTAGCCAATCTCATTGTCCGTTTTCGTTGCGTATGTTGTCTTCGTTTTGATCCGTCCTGTTTCCGAGGCAAGCAATTAAAACTTTTAGCATATTTAAAATTTTTACGAAAAATGGGTTGCTAACCCTTTGCTTCAACCCTCCTCCTTTATCCGGGCTTGGGACCGGCAACAGGGCCAATGAGCTACTCAATCCACCCACTGACCCTGCAGGCGGAGTTAATTCAATAAAATATATGACCAGTAAAGAAATGACGTACCTACCTGGGTGAGCGGCTTTATCACTCAAAATTTATTGAAGGAAAAATCGATCTTTTTTTTCCTTTTGGGTCTTCATTTTCAATTGCAAGAGCTAATGAGCATTTGCATTTATTTTTCAATTTTTGCACTTCACATGACAGGTTAATAATTTGACCATTAATATGTTCAATTTGTTTAATGATACTCTGAAATGCTGACGTTGTTAAGTTGTATAGATCTTTTGTAGAATCGCTTACAAATACTATTAAGCGATACATATAATCCATTCTGAAAAAACCCGAGAAAATATATTTAGAAAAATTAATGAGCTATATTAAAGTGTTAAACGTCATATTTTTTTATGTTACTAACTTGATTTTTCACAAACAATTCAACATGATGAATTGTATGTAAAACTGGATTAACACATTTTTTAATATTATTTTCAATGCTAAAATATACAAATTCTCTCGAATCGTTTTTATCAAGATTTTTCATTTTATAATATAATTTTCCAGTATTTAAAAATGTCTTAGCACATTTAGGTAGTTCAAGATAATGCTCTCTTTAAAATTTGCAATAAGCCCTCCAACCGAGAATGTGGAATCGGTGGATCTCTTAAAATCCATTGATAAAGATCTTCTATGTCGTCAAATTTATCAATTTGCTTATCATTTACAAATTCTTCATTTTCTTCGCTATCATAGTCCGATTCACTTTCTTCATTGCTAATCTCGAGATCTGTATCTACATGGATTTACTAAATAGTTTTGGCTCAACATTTTTTAATTGTTACAAACATTATTTCTCGTAACGCTCATTCACTGGTAGATGGTCAAAGACTGGACGTTTCACACTATTTTTCATTTTATTGCATGTTTTCGTAAATTGATACAGCATGCACATTGAGACTGTCAATAATGCAAACAATATTATATCAATAATGAATTCAATAGAATATATATATATATATATATATATATATAAGCAGGGGTCCTACAGCCTCTGCCGCATCCCGCATTTTAATTGCCATCTCTTCTTTTCTCTCCATTCCTCTTCTCCGATAGCTCTATCCCTCATTGTTGCATGTACACCTTCTACCCACGTTACGGTACGTCTTCCCCTTCTTCTTCTTTCGCCCGGGATGTAATTTATTGCTCTTTTAGGCCATCGGTTTTCGTTCATACACCTTACATGGCCATACCATATTAATTGTCTTGTTTCTATTCTATCCATAGTGGTATATACTCTTCCTGTTTGTCTTCTGATTTCTTCGTTTCTTATATGTTCTAGTCTGGATTTTCTGCAGGATCTTCTTAAGAAATCCATTTCTATGGTATTAACCTTATTTTTATTTTTCTGGGTTAGCTGCCAGCATTCTGACCCATACGTTAGTATTGGTTCAACGATTGCCTTGTAGATTTTTATCTTCGTGTTCAATGTAATTTGGTTCGACCATAGGAGAGAGTTTAGCATTCGCACACTTTTTTGTCCTTGTTGGGTTCTTCGTTCGATGTCTTTTGTAGATGTTCCCTCGTTCGATATTATAGTGCCTAGATATTTGTATTTTTCACATTGTTTTATGTTTCTTATTTGTAGTTGTGGGTCTTCTTGTTCCTCTCCAATCTTCAAATATTCCGTTTTCTCCATATTTATACACATTCCCCACTTTTCATATTCTTCATTTAATTTTCTCATCATGTAGTCCATATCTTCTTCACAATTTGCGACAATCACTTGATCATCAGCAAACAGGAGTGTTGTTAGGCACGAGTCATTCATCGGAATTCCCATTCCTGCACATTTGCGTCTCCAGATTTCCAGTGCTTCTTGAATGTAAATTTTAAAAAGTGTGGGCGATAGGCAGCATCCCTGTTTAAGACCTTTAGTAACTTTGAAAGGTTTTGAAACTTTGTTTCTCATTTTTACCGCACTCTGTGGGTTCTTATATATATTAGCAATCGCTCGAGTGTATGTTCCATTTAGGCCAATTTTCGTCAAAGTGTTAAATAATTTTTTCAAGGGCACCATATCGTAGGCTTTTTCGAGATCGATAAACAGAAGGTATGTAAGTAGATTTCGGGCTTTCCTTTTTTCTATTAACTGTTGTAGAGTAAATACATTGTCCAAACATGATCTTCCGGCCCTGAAACCGCTTTGTTCCTCTATATCTTCATAGTCTGTTTCAATTCTCTGCTTCACAATCCGACCATACAATCTTCCCATTGAGCTCGTAACACTTATTCCTCTATAGTTTCTACATTTTCTTCTATCTCCCTTCTTGTATATTGAACTAATGTGAGCCATATTCCAATCCTCAGGAATATTTTGTCCTCGTATCATGCATGCGTTGAAAATTTCTGCTATCTTTTGTAGCAAGACTTCTGGTGCATATTTAATTAGCTCTATGGGAATATTTCCTGGTCCTGGCGCTTTACCACATTTCATAGCTTTCAGCGTGTTTCTTATTTCTCTCACACTGACTTCCTCTACCGTTTTCTTTTCGTTCATATTTGCTTCTTCTATATTTCCTTTGAATATATCTCTGTTTTCCGTTAATAATTCTCTATAGTGATTTTCCCATTCTTTTCCTGCTATCAAATTTATACCTCCTGTTTCCTTCCTATCCTTTCTAAGATTTTTTATGGTTCTCCACGCTTGTGACACTCTTGTACCTCCAAGATATCTTTCAATTTCTTCACATTTCCTCTCCCACGTTGCATTTTTCTCTATTGTGATCATCTGTTTTACCTTCCTATTGTAACTTGCATATTCTTTCTTATCTTCGGGATCTTTTGTATGCAACCATTTCCGATAAGCTTTCTTTTTCTCTCCTACTGCTCTCCGTATGTCTTCTGTCCACCATTCTGGATTTCGTATTTGATGACATTCTTTGTATCCTAACGCTTCTTTCGCAGCTTGGTGTATGCACTCTTTAATTTGTTGGTATTTTTCTTCGGTACTGTTTACTTCTGTATAGATTCTTTCGTGTAGTTTTATAGTTATTCTTCGTTTGTAAAGGAATTGTATAGATTCTTGTCTCAAGCTTTCCAAATTATAAGTTATATTTTCTGTATCTCTATATTCTTTTGTATCCTCATCTTGTCTTCCGCTCTTTTCCTTTTTATAGTTAACCACTATGCTGGCTATTATCAAATAGTGGTCCGACCCACATTCTGCACCTCGATATGCCCTTACGTCGTTTGTTTTAAGTTTTGAATTTTGTCCCATGATCAAATAATCTATTATAGATTTTTGTCTCTTCGTGTATTGAACCCAAGTGAATTTATGAATTTCTTTGTGTTGAAAGTGTCCATTCATTATTTTCAAAGAATTGTTATAACATAGATCAATCAGTTGTCTCCCATTATTATTAACTGTTTCTTCTCCATACTCTCCAACAATTATGTCATTTTTCCTTTTTCCAATCCTAGCATTGAGATCTCCTAATATACATATTTCTTTGTTCTTGTTTATGTTTACTAATATGTTTTCCAATTTATTATAAAATCTGTCTTTTATGGCTATTCTAGCATCTTCACTTGGAGCATATACTCCTACTATTACTATGTTTTCTCCGTTTTTTTTCATTTCTAATGTAATTATTTGTTCATCGACTTCTTCCCAACTTTTGATGTTCTTTCTATATTTCTTATGTACGGCTATGGATACACCTCTTTTCGCTCTTACATCCTTATCCACCCCACTGTAAAAGTGAATATACTCTCCTATCATTTCAGTTCCTCTTCCTTTTTTCTTAGTTTCAGTTAGAACCCCAATGTCTATTCTTCTCTCCTTTAACTCTTTAAACACTTCTGTTTGTTTTGTTCTCAAGCCCTGTACATTCCATGTAGCCAATCTCATTGTCCGTTTTCGTTGCGTATGTTGTCTTCGTTTTGATCCGTCCTGTTTCCGAGGCAAGCAATTAAAACTTTTAGCATATTTAAAATTTTTACGAAAAATGGGTTGCTAACCCTTTGCTTCAACCCTCCTCCTTTATCCGGGCTTGGGACCGGCAACAGGGCCAATGAGCTACTCAATCCACCCACTGACCCTGCAGGCGGAGTTAATTCAATAAAATATATGACCAGTAAAGAAATGACGTACCTACCTGGGTGAGCGGCTTTATCACTCAAAATTTATTGAAGGAAAAATCGATCTTTTTTTTCCTTTTGGGTCTTCATTTTCAATTGCAAGAGCTAATGAGCATTTGCATTTATTTTTCAATTTTTGCACTTCACATGACAGGTTAATAATTTGACCATTAATATGTTCAATTTGTTTAATGATACTCTGAAATGCTGACGTTGTTAAGTTGTATAGATCTTTTGTAGAATCGCTTACAAATACTATTAAGCGATACATATAATCCATTCTGAAAAAACCCGAGAAAATATATTTAGAAAAATTAATGAGCTATATTAAAGTGTTAAACGTCATATTTTTTTATGTTACTAACTTGATTTTTCACAAACAATTCAACATGATGAATTGTATGTAAAACTGGATTAACACATTTTTTAATATTATTTTCAATGCTAAAATATACAAATTCTCTCGAATCGTTTTTATCAAGATTTTTCATTTTATAATATAATTTTCCAGTATTTAAAAATGTCTTAGCACATTTAGGTAGTTCAAGATAATGCTCTCTTTAAAATTTGCAATAAGCCCTCCAACCGAGAATGTGGAATCGGTGGATCTCTTAAAATCCATTGATAAAGATCTTCTATGTCGTCAAATTTATCAATTTGCTTATCATTTACAAATTCTTCATTTTCTTCGCTATCATAGTCCGATTCACTTTCTTCATTGCTAATCTCGAGATCTGTATCTACATCAGAATCTTCAGATGATTCATCTTATGATATTTCTACATTTATAGATTCATCACTATCACAAACATTAAAATTTCTTGAGTAAGCAGTTTGACGGTCGGATTCAACTTTGTTATTATTCATTAAATTAAAGTCAAACTTTGGTCAAAAGTTTATTTTTCATGAATAATTACTTTCCCGTCTTTCGGGACTTGGAAACATTTTTTGGCTTGAAATATTTTAAAGACTTGTAAGATAAATTTGTATAGAAAAGAAAATGCCTATATATTAATCAATTTAAAATTTTGTGGCATAAAAATTCTATTAAATAACCAAAATCATTCCGTTTTTATAATAACTATAATTGTAGAAACATTTAAAATTTATTACACTGAAAGAATATATATTTTTTGGGCATTGCTAAACTGTTTTGGATCCGTTCCTGATCAGGATAGATATTCCCAACAATACAATTTTGTTTCAGGGTTTTCTCAATCCGTTCCTGGCCGAGAACGTATCAGGCACGCCTTACACAATTTTAACGTATTCAATATTGGGCCGGACCAAGCTATTCCCAATTCGATCCAAGCCAGGTAAGAGAACGGCATGTCAGATCCGGCAAGCCCTACTTGTAACTGATCAAAATCAGACGTAGTTCCAATTTTAGCTTCGGCATCTTCTAATCGGGATTTTAACATTTCAGTATTGGGTTAGCCTAATGTATGTATTCCCAACCCGGACCGGATATAGTGTCGGCTTTGGCTCCGCTATTTTCTAATCGGGTTACAAGTAATTTATATTACATCTAGCGAAAATCAACAGCACAAAAATTTAAACTGTTTTACCTCGATTAACTGATTTGTTTCAGATAGCTTTCATAGTAATTATTTCAAAACATTACATTTAAGTAATACACACACATATTTCAGTATTGTACCTGCGTATGTTGAAGTTGTTCCAGTCAAAATGTCAGTATATCATAAATATCTGATACCAATATTATTAATATTTTTAAATGAAGGAGAACCTGACATCTTCAATGTAAGATCACTAATATACAATTTCCTAGAGAATTTTTTTTTATTTTCACATTATTATTTTTTTTTTAGTTTTATCAAAATGAATATGTAATAAATTTTGAACGAGTTGATGTGCACTCTTTTAATAAAAATCTCATGAATTTTATAAGAATAAAGACTTTTAAATACAATCGTACATGTACGGCAATCAATGGTTCACTTTCGACAAAGGTTGATTTGGATAATGAAGTACAGGTAAAAACATTAGAAATTTTAAGCTGCCAATGTACACATCTAATTGTAGGTTGTGATACAATCATACAAATTTTTGAGCAACGAATATCGATATTTTCCTGTCCGTTTTCAAGTCAATTTTTTTGAAGGCTTGGAAAAGAACATGATTGGGATTGCTTCAATATATAATTGTGGTAATTTTACCGGACGCCCCGTAAGAAAAGTAAAAATTGTAAACATTAACATTTTAAAGGTCTTGTGCTTAATAAATATTTAATTTTAGAATACACACTACCATTTTTGCAACTGGAATACAGATTCAACAAAATATCCGCCTAACATACCAAATGGGAGATATTCATTGCATGTAGAATTTTTGTTCAACAAGTCTGAATTGTTTACTTTATATGCTTATGCTGGTATTGATCGACCTATTTTAATAGATGATTAAGTAGTTCTAAGAGTAGCCCAATTTAAAATTGTTTTTCTTTTCTTAAATTTAAATTTTAAAGTGTTGTTCATAATAAGTCTAATAAAATTAATTAAGAGAAATTTGTTGGCGGATAATTAATAAAAGGGGAAGGGCGCATCTTGGAAATCTTTTTATTAATTTATTAATTTCTTTGGATGTAGGTACTAATGTTATTGAAATTTCTTTTACGGTAATAGATAATTTGGACAATTACTTTTCATAATACACTTTTGTTAATTAAAGAAAATGGTTAAAAAAATTATATGATTAATCAAAAATATAATTTGCTTATTTGAAGTGGTCTCTTGGGGAGGGGGGACTTAAACAAGCTGGATGCACGTTAAAACAATTAGTAAAATTACAACATAAATAATAATGTTTTTCGGTTAAAACATTTATTATTTTTAATTGTTTGTTTATAATTAAATTAGATAAATATTTGTAAAATTTTGTATTAATTGGTGGTCCTCAAGGAGCTAAGGCTCCAGGATCAAATAAAGTTATCTATCTATCTAACTACGCCTTAGTTCTATTAGCTCTAAGAGCATCTTTAGAAAAAAGTCTTTATATTTTATTTAAAAAAAAAATCATTAACAAAACTATCCTCTAGTCGCCAAATAAAGTCCCATCAAAATCAGTTTTGTGGTTACGGAGATTACCTTGGACAAACAACCAGATAGACAGATAAAAAAAATTTAAAAACGCGTGTTTGAGTTTTGATAAAGTGCAAATAGCTATATATGTGCTTAAGAAAAGGCTTTTTTTCTAAATTTACAGACAGACACTTCAATTTTATTTATGTGTATGGATAGATTTCGTGATTTATCTATCAACTTCTAGTTGACAGGCTTACAGGTGGCTACTATACATAATTTTCTCTGCTCTTATTATCACTACACGACAAAGAAGACAAATTCTGAGATTTCGCTTCGCCACCCTTTTTATTGCACCCCTTCCGCCAAAAAAAGGAACCGACATCCGACTCCAATTGTCGTTGAGATGCCAAACCTGCAACACATATAGATTGCAAAAATATGGCAAGTTTTAACTCTTGAAATTCTCAAATACTGATATTAAAATAATATAGAAAAAGGTATTCCAATCCTTCATGACTAACATTTACTTTTACTAAAAATATATAGAATTAATTTTATAGCTAGCAAAATTTTACAATAGAAAAACTGTGTTTTAGATAAACATCATAATTATTATTTTAAAACATTACTAATAAACATGACGCACGCATATGTCGCTATTGTGCCTGCGTGTGTTAAAGTTGGGCCAGTCAAAATGGCGGTTTATCATAAATACCTGATATTAATATTATTAGTACTTTCAAGCGAGGGAGAACCAGACATCATTAATGTAAGTGTAAGAATACAAGTGTACTCAAAATAAAAAAAAATGTATTCTTTTCAATTATCTGTATTTCCAAAAGAGCAAAAAAATTTAAATATTGTTGTAAAACTATGTTAGCAGGAGTACCCGGGTCGAAGAATTAAACCTGAACAAGTGCTTCAAGAACCGTAAAGAACCTTATTGACAACTTTTAGATACTAGGAATCTTTTTAAAAACCTCTAGGTACTGCCGCTTCTATGCCGAGTTGGAATAATAACCTCAATAACCATTTTTAGAACCGGGAGGATCTTATCGGGAACATTGAGATCCTTATATTCTTTTGAATTGTCTCTATTTTCAGAAGAGCAAAAAAAAAGTAAATATTGTTGTGAAACTATATGGGCAGGAGTACGCAACCGGACAGAAATCTAAAAGGGAAGCAAACTATTACACATTATAAACAACAAAACTTGAACGGTAACGTATAGGGGTAGAATTATTAATTATATAAATATAACTATTAATTTGCTTTCATTTAGTTAAGATACTTTCTTAGCTGTTTAGTATATGTACAAGTAATATATAACAAAATAATACCTAGTAATAAAAGTTATCACGTAAAATTAATAACATGTTTTATAAATATTAAATCCTAATCGCTTTAAATAATATTTAAATTTTTAAAATAGCAACGGGGTTGTTATCAAATTTAAATATTATTTAAAACGATTACGCTTTAATAATATTTATAAAATATATTTTTGCTGGCATTTTTTCCTTCTGTACAATACGAAGCTAAAAGGTGTTATTTGGGTTTTCTAAACAATGTTAATAGCACCTTTTAATGGCTGAAAAGAGAAATAACTAACACTTAGAAAGTGTAGAAAAAGATCTATTTGCTATGATAAAATAAAACCCTAAATATGGATAGATGGTAAAAAAAACTTAAATTTCGACTCGGGTACCTACTATGATAACGTACACTTCAGAAAAAAAAAAGGCAATAATTAAGAAAGTGGATAAGAAGAAGCGCCAGAAGAAGAAGCAATTGAAAAGCTCCCCATTAAAGTTTTTGATCAAAATCAGTTCATGAAGTACACAAAAACTTAGAGGATGTTTAGTGTTTTCTGTTAAAACCCATATTCACTCTGTGAAAAAAATTGACATAATTTTTGTTTTTTTGAATCCAACGATTCTATTCTTTTTTCTTGCGTATCTATTGTCCAAGTCTTACAGTCATACATTGCCGCACTCCAGACTTAGGTTTGTATAAATTTTATTTTAGTTTCATTGAAAATCTTTTCTTATGTCAATAAATTCTTTTTGCTTGTTGAATCGGGCTCACTATTTTTTTTACGTTTTCCATCTTTAGTAATAATACTGCCTAAGTATGGGAATTTGTATAAAATATTATTTATTATTATTATAGTAAGAAATATCTAAAGTTTTATATATTATTAAAAATATGTAGTAGTTATTTAAAAAAATAAAATTAATAAATACTAGAACGTAATTATAATATTAAGTCTTATTCAGTTTTAATTAATGTTTGTTTTCGCATTAAATATACCTAGAACTTAAATAAATCGGTTGTTCCAAACATCTATCGCCATTTTCTAAAGATATGCATTTACTTAAATATAAATAATTTAAATAAAAGAGACATAAAGTTTTTGAATATTAAACTTTAAGTGTCAATCAAAATAACGTGTAGAAAATCAAAAAAAATATTCCAAATTGCTTCCGTTGAGTTTAGATTACCAAACAATTTAGAACAGACATTACCTAAAAACATTTTGCATGAAATCTAATGTACATTTCTGCATTGTGGTAGCCCCCTTAATATATTTCAACTTAAAAATACAAAATGTGTTGAAAGCAAACGACGAAGCTAACTTATTTCGTAGTGTCTAAAATCAAAAAAAAAAAGTTTGTGAATTATATGGTACAGGTAATTGAAATTACAATTACTTGTTTATTGCAGGAGTATTTATCTATGCAGACGCAAAAGTAAATTAAATTTGCTCGATCATTATAAAAATTCATTTTAAAGTACATTAATAAGAAATTATATTGGAAAATACTTTTGTTTTAAGTGTCTGGATAGGTACTTAAATTTTATATAAACGATTTTATTCAAAAAGAAACATACCATATTTTGATACTTGGTCAACGTTGGTCTATTAAAAAATAAATTGCATAATGGAAATTTATTACAAATCCTTATTATTATTATGGATACTTATAGATAAAGGAGCACCAGATAAATTCAATGTAAGTACGCAATTCTTTAAGTTGATGAAAAATCAACGATTTTGAAATTAATCTACTGTTCAATTCAAGAAAGATTAGGCTTACGATATAAAATTATTTTTAAGGTTTAAAGGTAGAATGAAAATCGTTGTCTGCAAACAGCACATATGGTATCGTCGTAAAAACAACAAAGATAGAGCAATGAACGTATATTCTATGTTAACACATAAGCCAGCGGTCGACGAACCGGGATAAATTATCCCAAATTTAAAATATTAAATTATCAAAGATAATGAAAATTTTTTTCGAATTTTTTATTTTATAAACGCTTCAGAATTTTTACAAACCATGCATTAAACAATTCAGCATACACGACTGTTTATTTAATTGAAATTATCGATTTTCTCCTTCTCAAAATTAGGAGGTAATATGGAATTCATAAATATATTTTGGATTAACGGCTAAAAAAGTTCCTTGACCGCTGACATAAGCCATTGCGAAACGATGAGCAACGCTCACATTTTTAAGTTGATTCAATCTCAGACTTACGTTCACCGCTAACTTCAGACTCGTATCGATTATGACGTAAGCCCAATCTTTTCTGAATTGAACAGTTTAAAATTATAGCTATAGTTCTTTTACGATAAATATAGGATGACGTCACATATAATAATTAAGTACAATCAATAGAATAACCATAAATTTTTGATTTTTATCGCGTTAACACTCGTTAAACTACAAAATTTTATTGTTTTCAATATGGCAGCACTTTGCAACGTTGTACTGAACTTCATATATCTAATACCCCTATATTGCTAATAGGGGATGGAGAACGCCGAAGCTATTACGGTACAGACAAATATGTCTCTATCTCTTCACAAGTACGTCATGTCTTAAGAGCAAGCCACTGGATGGAAGAAAATCGCAGAGAAATTCGCGTACCAGAGTCGCTCAATGTGTTATGTCGCACAAAAAAAGACAGAAGGAATCGCTTACTATCTCACTTACTCCGTGACACCGCCACCTATGGAGTATTAGATATATGCTAAATTTAAATTATTAAAATCAATCGATATTTGACATTTGGCCATTTGACTTTTTCGTGACTCGTTAGCAGCTCTGCAGCAACGGATCGTAAAATTGTGGGGCCTTAGGCTAATACTAATTGGGGGTCTACCTAATTACTCAACTAATTGACATTTTGTCAAAAAACTGTTTTCTATAGTGATGTAGGTACACGGTATAGGGATATGATTGATTTTTTTTTTAATTCACCATATCGTCTATTGTTTTTAATGGAGGCTGGGGGCCCTTTGTATCTACGGTGGCCTGGTCTGCAGCCCAAAAAGTCCTTAAGTAGATCCGCCCTTGCATCTCTGTTTGATTTTTGTATATCAGAATCGTTAAAAACTTCTTTTCAGAACTAATTAATAAAGGGTGTGTTGTACAAAGAATTAAAACGCCTAAACATTTATCGAGTCGAGCTCAAGAACTGGTAGGGCTCTTAATAGACTATTTTGAACAGGAATGTGAAAATGGAGGGCCACTTTTTTTACTTACCGTTGTAAGAAACGTAAGTTGAACTTATTTTAAGTTCACATAATTAACATAATTTAAATTTCTTGACAAAATGGTAGGTTATGTCTAATAAAATTGAAAATATACAATCTGTGAAAGGCGTACCATCTCTCAGTGTGACGTCATCTTATATTTATAGTAAAAGTACCATATCGTCGGCGATATTGCAATACCGCGTAACTATCTTTTTTCATAAGGTCGAATTTTCAATGTTATTTTATTCAATGTTGCTCTCTAGGGAAAAAGCTAGATACGCGGTATTGCAGTATCGCCGACGATATGGTACTTTTACTATTGCCACGAATCACAAATTAACAGCTATCTTTCTATTATTAGTTCCATCAAACTCAATGTAAAGTAAAACTCGAACGACTGGAAATTACGTCTGTTAATAGAAATCTAATGAACTTTGGCTACACGAAGAATTTCAAATACAATCGTACCTCTGCCGCAATCAATGCTTCTTTTTCGTTCAAAATTGATATGGATAATAATCTAGAGGTAAAATTATCGTATTGTTAATGGTGACACTTAAAATAATTACACATTCAACCGTAGGCCATAGTGCAAGCATTTAAATTTATGAGTAACGAATATCGATATTTTCCTCTCCATTTCGAGATAAATGTTTGCGACGCTTTTAAGAAAAACATGATTGGGCTTGCTGAATTTTATGACTGTGGCAACTTCACCGGATGTCCCTTGAAAATGGTAAAAACTACAAAAAGTAATATCTAATCATCTAACTGTATCGTCTTATATTCTTCTTAAAAATATGCTATAGGTACATACTGTGTGTATTTTTAGAACAGACATTACTACGTTTGCAACTGGAAACCGGACCCATTAAAATTTCCACGTAACATGCCAGAGGGAAAATATCTATTTCAAGAAAAACTTTTGTATAATAATTCTGAAGTGTTAACCACAGATATTTATTGTAATATTGAACGATTTATCAACGTTAATTGATTATTAATTGTTTTAGAAAGCACTTTTTGGCTTTTTTTGCACTCTTCAATCAGATATAATCGGTGAGAATAGTTTTATATTAATATTACGAAAAATAACGCACTTCTTTTATTTTAATATGAAATTGTTAGCGTCCAGTTTTATGTAAAATTTAAAACAAATAAATAAACAAATAAATTTATTATATTTGTTAAATTAGTTTTATTACAGGTAACATATTAAATACAACTGGCATTTTGAAATATTTGTAAATCGATTATTTATGAATGTAAGGGAGTGTTCCCCGGGTATGAGACGGGTTTTGTTTATCAGCGAAAATTTTTCACTGGTTAAATCAAATCGAATGTTCTATTCACCGTTGGAAAGATAATGAAAATACACAACTTTTATTCAAAGAAAGTTTTGTGATTTCATTAACATGCAAAATTTTATGATCAATATTCTGAGCATCGGTTTTTTGGCAAAAAAAATTTGTATCTAGGTATGAGACATCTATAAAATACATTAAAAATTGTAAAATATAAAGTAAAAACCTCATATCTATTTTAAAATTTAAATTTTTTATGCTTTCGTAAGCAGATATAAAGAAATGATAAGTTTTATTTATCAATTTCCTCTTCATAATTGTTTTCCAAATATATATTGATCTAATCCAATATTGGATCGTAAAATATAACGAAAACACTAAATGCTAATACATTACACTTACCTTTTTCAATTGATTTACATGAAAACAACAACACTTTAAAAAAAATCAAAAAAGTTTTCACCATGCAATGTCACATATGATGTTTGCAGGTGATATAAGCAATGCATCGATTCAATTCAGTGTTACCACAGAAACTGACTCATGAGATGAGAAATATTTGATAGTAATCAGATCGGCCATATTGACATTGCATAATGAAAATAATTGACTGTCTCATACCTAGGAATACTCTCCTACTATACCGGGTGTTTTGTTTAAAGTGCCACGAGCTTATAACTTCTAATTTAATAAAAATAAAAAAGTTAACAAGTTTTTTAAAATTCTACGATTTATATACTGGCATAAACATAAATTTTGTTTTACTTACTGTTTAACCATAAATCGTGGTAACTTTTTTATCTTAAACAGAAGGGTATTATTTTTTTTTTTGAGAATTGGATAGAGCTCGCCATGTCATTCTAGTTTGCCCAGAGTTCTTCTTCCAACGGAACCTGCTCCAAATGTAAACTCTAATTAAACAAGCAATAAACAATAAAAACCTCCTTCCCTTTCTCACAATTTGCAATATTATAAAACTAATTTAACAGCTGTATATTTTAAAATTATTGAATCTTAGTTGTAAAATGGTGTTAATGACCTTAGCAGTTAAAGCACCTAATTTCTTTAAAAAAAAATGTATAACAATATTGTTTATTTATAACCTTATATTTATGCATAGGGTTTACTTATGACGACTTTCAAAAAATATGGTAGAGTTTTGTCAACGTATTATTGACGCTTATATTTTAGTTTTTTTAGAATTTATTAAAAAGGCTTTCAGATAACTATTTTCGAATGGCTCTCAACATGGCCACAAACTCTTAATTTAACAAAAATTGGTATAAATGTATATTATTTATCAATCCAATAGTAACTTATTCTACACTCTTAAGCAGCCCTCGACAACTCTATCGAATTACCTATAAATATGTATATTGTGTACCATTTTATTTAAGATAAGAAAGTTAACGATTTTTGGTTAAACCGGAATTATACCAAAATGTATATTTATACAGTGCATGAATCGTATAAATTCAAAAAACTTTTTTCTTTAAAACGTTTATTAGTTTAGTAGTTATGAGCTCGTGGCACGTTAAATGGAATACCTGGTATAGTTGATGCAGATTTGATGATTAATATCAGTAATTACTTTTAAAGCAAAAAACAAAATATGCTCTATTTTTAACTAGATACACTTATAATACAATTAAAAAAATTTGAAAATAATTTGCGAGTTTAAACATAAGCAGCTAATCGTTTCCTGTTAATCTCGATTATCAAAATTGCCTCGGATAACATCATCTAAACAATTCCGTCGCATCACTGGGTCCAAACGAGAGCTCTTTATTTCGTGTTAACAATAGCACACTAACAAATATGAAATCAATAATTTCAATTTCTTACATACCATTGGTATTTGTGTTAATGGTAGTCGTTTATGGGAAAAAAGATTCTTTTAATGTAAGTATGTTTATATAAAAAAAAAGGAGAGAGCAAAACGATGATACTCAAATATAATTGAATATTTCTTTACAGAAGAAGAATATTGAAAACTACTTTAAATTTAATTCTTAGGTAATTTGTTTTGCCCGGTTTAATATCATTTTAGTTTTCTGTTTAATTATACAATAAAATGTTTGTCAACTTTGCAAAAAATATCACTTTAAATTTAAATTATTTGAATTTTACCAAAAAAATGTCGTTTTTCTTATTTTTTTGCTATTCTTTATAATTTTCTCGATTTGGCTGTTGTTTTTTTACCAAAGATGGATATGAAGGTTTTTATTATATCACCAAAATCATCTTTTTGAAAAAAGCGACTTATTTTAGTAGAACTTTAGCAGAATATGCTTTTTGAATTAATTTTCTAAAAAATCTATATTTTTTATTTAATTAAATAAAAAAATACAATAATTTTTTCTTGCAAATTTCTTGATAATCTGCTGCGAAATAATATTTAAACTTGATTTTTTCAATAAGTTTATACGGCGATGCGTTAATTTTTTGATAAAATAATAAGTGTCATGTCGCCTATTTGTGATAAAAAAATCTTCGCCTGAATCAAAAGCAGTTTCGTGAGCAATGCTGGTTAGGTTAGTCTGAAACCGTACCTACACGTTTGTTTAGAAAACTCGGGTACTGACGCACGTTTTGTCGCGCGCTATAGAAACACTAGGCGACGTTCCTGACTTTGTCTGCATAGAATACTAATTGAATAATTTTAAAAAACTGATCGTATCTACTACTAATCTTTCAGTGGTTAATATAGATATGTAGACCATAGATATGTTATACCAAAGTAGGTAAGTACTTTAAAAAAAAAATTATCTCCGAATAAACTTGATTGATCAAAAACGCAGCAACATTCTTCATTTCTTACCAAAAATATAATTATAATAAGTTTTACATCTCTTACTTGAAAAATGATGGATTCCCCATACAAACTTTCATTCCTTTCAAGTTTTATTTTTGCGACAAAAAGTAGCTCATGTCCTTTCTCCAAGATCCAATTTATCACTGTACCAAAATTAATCAAAATTAGTTTAGTGGTTCAGGCGTGAAAAAGAATCAGACAGACAAATAGACAGACAAACATAATTACTTTAGCATTTATAATATTAGTTTGAATTTTTATGTGTTTAAAATGTTTTTAAATATTAAAAACATATAGCTTTGAGGTTTAGTAATGAACAATAGAAAATTTAAAAAAAATTTAAAATTGAAATATTTGTTTGCATATTAGAATTGTTTTTGTCTATATAAGATTTTGGTTTAATATAATTGATAACAGTATAACTAACAAAGTAAAGGCAGTTTTTCAAAAAAAGTATTTGCACATTGCGACCATATTTGTTAGTTAATTAATTTTATTTCTTTTTGAAATAAGATGAAATCGCCAAAACTCTTGACACAAACGATTTTAATTAGCGATTAAACTTTTATTGGTTTTGGCATTTTTTGCAATATTTATTGGATAATGTTAAAAACCAAAAAAATGGTAATTAAAAAAGTTATTAGCTGATTGCAATGATTTCAGTATTTAATTCGTTAGCGCAGGGCTACGCAATAACCCACAACATACAATCTTAAACTCTCTCAAGACAATAATTTTAATCCATTATTTTTTTATTTTATTTTTTAAATTTGGTTTCCATCATCGTTTTGATCTGCTCTACCTTTTGTATGTGGAGGACCGCCAGGACCGCGCCGCCCCTGTGTGCGAAGTGTGCGGCGCACACAGGCGCCAAGGCAAAAGGGGCGCCGCTATCGAAATTAAATAAGAAATAAAAATAAGTTGAAACATTCAGATTCGTGAAAAACAGAGGCGCTTCATAGGTTTCACACACAGGGGCTGTGGGGGGTCGGCGCGGCTCTGAGGACCGCCATCAAAAACAAGGCTTTTCGATTCATTTGAAAAACGTCTAATTCAGACACTATGTTGTATAGAATGGCAAGCAGCTGAATACAGTTGTAAAGGGTCTTTCAAATTGAGCCCCTTTTTTAAACTAAATAGAACACATAATTTGCATTGATTTTAAAAAACTTTTTATTGATAATTGAAGTAAAATGTATGACATTTAAACACGAAAAATAATATCTGTCAAATGACCACCTCTTATAGCTCCACACACGTTTAATTTTTTTTTCAACATTTTTGTGACATTTTGACATAATTGAAGCTTTATTTCACCAATAACACGAAATATCGTGGAACTGTACGCGCTATTTTCAGGGCCTATTTATGTTTTCATACATTTCTTGACCCAAGTTTCGCTTACCACCTACCATGTAAACCATTTTACATGCAAAACACTGAAATTGTTTACACTTATGGGCGTCGCTGTAGTCATTCTCGAGCTTCCCATCCCAATAATTTGAACGCCTACCACCCAGAATCTAACTCAAAAGTTGAAAACCATTTAACAATTCTCAAAGTATTATTTATAACTGGTCAAAGATTTCAAAACCATTTCAAACGACTTTCTGATTCAATAAATATCTAATGCCATGTACTTTTGAAGCCAGCTTGAAAATTCTCTACAACATAAACTCAAAAGCTGGCATTTCTTAAATTAGGAGAAAATTACTGTTTTTGTGGGTGGTCTTTCTAAAGGAACACTAATTATGCAATTGTCCAATTACCAGTTTACTCAAAGTGAATTTCAAGTAAAATTGGAACGAGTCGAAGTGCTTAAAATAAACAAAGAACTTACAAATTATATGAATCTAAAAAGCTTCAAATACAACCGCACTGTTGTAGCAGTAAATGCTTCGTTCTCGTTCTCAGTCGAAATGGGCTATGAATCGGAGGTAACTAATTATCATTCGTAAGCTTACCAAAAATTTAACATTTCTTTGTATCATAGGTTTTAATACAGGCCTACAAATTTATGAGTAACGAATACAGATATTTCCCTCTTCGTTTTCAAGTGAAGACTTGCGAAGCACTGGAAAAAAATATGATCGGAGTTGGTGAATTGTCTAATTGCGGTAACTTCACCGGATGCCCATTAAAAAAGGTATGTGCTTTTAAGACTTGAAAAAATTAATATGTGAAAATTCTTTGAAGAACGTACCTTACTTCATTTGTAACTGGAAATCGGATGCGACAAAGTTTCCACCGATGATGCCGAGCGGAAAATACATGGTTGAAGTAATAGTAATGTATCACAATGCTGAATTGTTTACTCTAAAATATTATGGTACTATTGATCGGCCGATTGTGGCTAACTAATTTGATTTTAGTGCTTTTGTTTGAAATCAACACAATTTTGTTTTATATAGCACTCGATGTAATTTTACTTATTATTTAATATAAATTATGTGATTAGACTAATTATTTCTTTATTATTATAATAAAAGGTGTGAGACTGTATCGCTTCAGAAGATCTGAAATTTGAGTAAATGAAATTGACCAAATATATCGCTCATCGGCAAGAAAAGAGGCACAACTTAAGAACCTTATTATTCAGAAAATAAAAAGATAAAACTGATAGAGTCAGATCACGTTAAGTGGACCCCTCATTTTCCACTTGATCATAAAATCATGGAAGTTTAATTATAGACTTAAAAAATGTTTAATCAAAAAAGTAAAAGTTAGAACAGAATCACCCATATATCTAATACTCTACAGTGCGAATAGGAGTCTGGAGAAGGCCGAAACCATTTCGCCGCAGAGAAATATACCTCTATCTCTTCACAAGTACGTCGTGTCTTACGAATACTAAATAGAAGAAAATGGCACAGAAATTCGCGTACCAGAGTCGCACAATGTGTTATGTCGCACAAAAAAAAACAGAAGCAGTCGCTTGCTATCTCACTTACTCCGTTACACCGCCACCTATGGAGTATTAGATATATGCTTTTAAATCATTAAAATCAATTGATATTTGACATTTGACCATTTGACTTTTTCGTGACTCGATAGCAGCTCTGCAGCGACGGGATCGTAAATTTGTGGGACCCTGGGCTAATACTATTTAAGGGCCTAACTAATTACTCAACTACTTGCCATTTTCTCAAAAACTGTTTTCTATAGTGATGTAGGTATACGGTATAGGAATATGAATGGATTTTTTTAATTTATTATATCGTCTATTGTTTTTAATGGAGGCTAGAGGCCCTTTGTATCTACGGTGCCCTGGGTTGTAGTCCAAAAAGGCTTTAAGTAGATCCGCCCCTGCACCTCTGTTTGATTTTTGTGTATCAGAGTTGTAAAAACTTATAAAAAGATCTTTTTAGAACTTATTAATTGAGGGTACAAAGAATTGAGACGCCTAAACATTTATCAAGTCGTGCTCAAGAACTGGTAGGGCTCTTAATAGATTATTTTGAAAAGGAATGTGATAATAGAGGGCCACTTTTTTCACTTACCGCTGTAAGAGACGTAAGTTGTAATTATTGCATCAATTATAAACTGTATTTTAAATTTTTAAATTTGTATAATTAACAATATTTGTAAATGTTTAAAAGACTCATGACTACGCTAATGCGCGAAGGAGGAGTTATAAATCAGGAAAGAGGACGAGTGGTAAAAATATACTACCCAAATCACACAGTTATACTGAAGTTAAAATGCAATTGTCTTGAAAAAGACGGATTGATTTTAAATAAGCGTAAGCCAAGAAAAAAATCGAAAGAATAAATGTAAATAAACCACTATGCCGCCAGAACAAGGATAAAAATAAACCCATATTAAAACGAATGTTTCTAGGTTAAAGAGTAAGTAGTTTCTTGTGTAGAAAGGGTAAACCCTGCGTGTTTTGGTTCTTCGCGCAGTGTTCATGAGTCTTTCAAACATCTATAGATATACCCTCTAATTGAACAAGCAATAAACAATAAAAACCTTCTTCCATTTCTAACAATTTGCAATATTATAAAACCAATTTAACAGTTGTACATATTAAAATTATTTAATCTGAGTTGTAAAATGGTGCTAATAACCTTAGCAGTTAAAGCACCTAATTTGCTTAAAAAGAAATGTATAACAGTATTGTTTATTTATAACTTTATTTTTATGCATAGGGTTTACTTATAACTTCTTCCAGAAAGTGTCGTAAAGTTTTGTCAACGTATTATTGACGCTTGTATTTAAGTTTTTTCAGAATTTATTAAAAAAGCTTTCGGATAACTATTTTCGAATGGCTCCCAACATGGCCACAAACTCTTAATTTAACAAAAATTGGTATAAATGTATATTATTTATGAATCTAATAGTAACTTATTCTACACTATAAAAAAGCCCTCGACAACTCCATTGAATTACCTATAAAAATGTATACACTTCTATTTAAGATAAGTAAGTTAACGATTTTCGGTTGAACCGCAACTATAACAAAATGAATATTTATGCCAGAGCATGGAATCGTATAAATTCAAAGAACTTTTAAACATATTTTATTTAAAATGTTTTATTAGTTTAGTAGTTATGAGCTCGTGGTACGTTAAATAAATTACCAGGTATAGTTAAAGCAGATTTGATGATTAATATCAGTAATTACTTTTAAAGCAAAAAAACAAAATATGCTCTATTTTTAAATAGATACACTTATAATACAATTAAAAAAACTTGAAAATAATTTGCGACTTAAAACATAAACAGCTAATCGTTTCCTGTTAATCCCGAAAATCTAAATTGCCTCGGATAACATTATCTAAACAATACCGTGACATCACTGGGTCCAAACGAGAGCTCTTTATTTTGTGTTAACTATAGCACACTAACAAATATGAAATCAATAATTTCAATATGTTACACACCATTGGTATTTGTGTTAATAATATTTGTTTATGGGAAAAAGGATTCTTTTAATGTAAGTAGGTTTATATAAAAAAAATGAGAGAGCAAAACGATGATACTAAAACATAATTGAATGTTTCTTTTTATCAAGTTTCTTTACAGAAGAAGAATGTTGAATACTACTTTAAATTATGAATTAATTCTTAGATAATTTGTTTTGCCCGGTTTAATGTCATTTTGGTTTTCTGTTTAATTTCACAATAAAATTCTTGTCAACTTTTCAAAAAATATCGCTTTGGATTTAAATAATTTGACCTTTCTCAAGACACAATAATTTTTTTATTATATTTTTTAAATTTGTTTTCCATCATCGTTTTGATCTGCTTTACCTTTTGCATGTAGAGGACCGCAGTCAAAAATAAGGCTTTTTGATTCATTTGAAAAACGTTTAATTTAGAGACTATGTTGTATAGAATGCCAAGCAGCTGAAAACAGTTGTAAAGGGTCTTTCAAATTGAGTGCCTTTTTTTAAAAACTAATTGGAACACATAATTTGCATTAATTTGAAAAAACCTTTTTATTTATAATTGAAGTACCTACAATGTATGACATTTACACACGAAAAATAATATCTGTCAAATGACCACTTCTTGTAGCTCCACACACGTTTAATTTTTTGTTCAAAATTTTTGATGTAATTTTAACATAATTGAGGCTCTATTTCACCAATAGCACGAATTATCGCGGAGCTGTGCGCTTTATTTTCAGGGCCTATTGATGTTTTCCATGACACTTATTTCAGAGTAACTTACAATATGTTTTCATACATTTCTTGGCCCAAGTTCCGCATACTACCTACCATGTAAAACATTTTAATGCAAAACACTGAAATTGTTTACTTGCTGCAACTTTTTCTTGCTGTAGTCATTCTTAGGCTGCCATCCCAATAATTTGAACGTCTACAATCCGGAATCTGACGCAAAAGTTGAAAACAGTTTAACAATCCTCAAAGTCTATAATAACTGGTCAAATATTTCAAAACCATTTCACACGACTTTCTGATTCAATAAATATCTAATGCCATGTACCATTGAACCCAGCTTAAAAGTCTACAACATAAACTCAAAAGCTGTCATTTCTCAAATTTGGAATAATTACTGTTTTGAAGGTAGTCTTTTCTAAAGTAACACTAATTATGTAATTTTTCAATTACTAGTTTAATCAAAGTGAGTTTTATGTAAAATTGGAACGAGTCGAAGTGGTTAAAATAAATAAAGAACTTACAAATTATGTGCAACTAAAAAGCTTCAAATACAACCGCACTGTTGTAGCAGTAAATGCTTCATTCTCGTTCGCAGTCGAAATGGGCTATGAATCGGAGGTAAGAAAATATCATCCATAAACTTACGGAGAAATTAACATTTCTCTGTATCATAGGTTTTAATACAGGCCTACAAATTTCTGAGTAACGAATACAGGTATTTCCCTCTTCGTTTTCAAGTAAAGGCTTGTGAAGCTCTGGAAAAAAATATGATTGGAATTGGTGACTTGTTTAATTGCGGTAACTTTACAGGATGCCCATTCAAAAAGGTATGTGCTTTTAAGACTTGGAAAAATTAATATGTGGAAATTATTTGAAGAATGTACATCACTTCATTTGTAACTGGAAATCGGATTCGTCAAAGTTTCCACCGATGATACCGAGCGGAAAATATTTGATTGAAGCAATACTAATGTACCACAATGCGGAATTGTTTACTCTAAAATATTATGCTATTATTGATCGGCCGATTGCAGTTAACTAATTTGATTTGAGTTCTTTTGCTTGGAATTACACAATTTTGTTTTATTTAGCAGTTGATGTAATTTTACTAATAATTTAATATAAATTATGTGATTACGCTAATTAGTTCTTTAATATTATAATAAAAGGTATGACTGTTTCGCTTTAGAAGGGTTGAAATTTGGGTAAATAAAGTTTACCAAATATATCGTTCATTGGCAAGAAAAGAGGCACAACTTAAGAACCTTATTATTCAGAAAATAAAAAGATAACACTTATAATAGAGTCAGATCACGTCAAGTGGACCTCTCATTTTCTATTTGATCAGAGAATCATGAAAGCTTAGTTATAGACTTAAAAAACGCTTAATCAAAAAAGTAACAGTTAGAACAGAATCACCCATATATCTAATACTCCTACATTGCTAATAGGAATCTGGAAAAAGCCAAAACCATTTTGGCGCAGTCAAATAGGCCTCTATCTTTCCACAAGTACGTCGTGTCTTAAGAGTACTAAATGGAAGAAAATCTCAGAGAAATTCGCGTTCCAGAGTCGCACAATGTGTTATGTCGCACAAAAAAAGACAGAAGCAGTCGCTTGCTACCTCACTTACTCCGTGACACCACCACCTATAGAGTATCAGATATATGCTGAATTTAAATCATTAAAATCAATCGATATTTGACATTTGAACATTTGACTTTTTCGTGACTCGATAGCAGCTCTGCAGCGACGGGATCGTAAAGGAGGATCATCACGATTCCCTTTCATGCCCCACTTGGGAAAGTGATTCGATGTGATAGCCGATATCGCCCTGAGTCCGAATATACCAAACTAGTCGCTCAACTCCTGTGCGTTTTCGAGATTTTTGAGGTCAAAGTTGAGATGGCTCTCTACATGACCACAAACTCTTAATTTAACGAAAATTGGTATAAATGTAAATTATTTATCAATCAAGTAGTAACTTATTCTGCACTCTTAACAAGGCCTCGACAACTTCATCGAATTACATATAAAAATGTATACCCGTCTATTTAAGATAAGAAAGTTAACGATTTTCGGTTAAACCGGAACTATAACAAAATGTATATTTATGCCAGTGCATGGATCGTATAAATTCAAAAAACTTTTAAACATATTTTCTTTAAAATTTTTATTAGTTTAGTAGTTATGAGCTTGTGGCACGTTAAATGGAACACCCGGTATAGTTAAAGCAGATTTGATGATTAATATCAGTAATTACTTTTAAAGCAAAAAAACAAAATATGTTCTATTTTTAACTAGATACACTTATAATACAATTAAAAAAATTTGAAAATAATTTGTGACTTAAAATATAAATAGCTAATCGTTTCCTGTTAATCCCGAAAATCAAAATTGTCTCGGATAACATCGTCTAAACAATACCGTCACATCACTGGGTCCAAACGACAGCTTTTTATTTCGTGTTAACTATAGCACGGTGACAAATATGAAATCAATAATTTCAATATATTACACACCATTGGTATTTGTGTTAATGATATTCGTTTATGGGAAAAAGGATTCTTTTAATGTAAGTATGTTTATATAAAAAAAGAGAGAGAACAAAACGATTGAATGTTTCTTTTTATCAAGTTTCTTTACAGAAGAAGAATGTTGAATACTACTTTAAATTATTAATTAATTCTTAGATAATTTGTTTTGTCCGATTTAATATCATTTTGGGTTTTTGTTTAATTTTACAATAAAATTCTTTTCAACTTTCCAAAAAATATCGCTTTGTATTTAAATAATTTGACTTTTTCCAGACGGTATCGTTTTCTTATTTTTTTTCTGGCTATTTCTTAAAATGATCTCAATTTAGCTGTTGATTTTTTACCATAAATGGATATAAAGCTTATTATTATATCAAAATATTGACTTTAAAATTTTAATTTTGGTTTAATATACCTAATTGATAACAGTATAACTAAGAAAATAAAGCAGATTTTCAAAAAAAGTATTTTAACATTTTGACCATATTTGTTAGATTATTAATTTTATTATTTTTAAAATAGATAAAATCGCCAAAACCCTTGGCACAAACGATTTTAATGTACGATTAAACTTTTATTGGTTTCGACATTTTTTGCAATATTTATTGGATAATGCTAAAAATCAAAAAAATAGTAATTACAAAGTTATTAACTGATTACCATGATTTATGTATTTAATTCGTTAGCGCAGGGCTACGCAATACCCCAAAACATACAATCTTAAACTCCCTCAAGACACAATAATTTTAATTCATTATTTTTTTAATTTGTTTTGCATCATCGTTTTGATCTGCTTTACCTTTTGCATGTGGAGGACTGCCGTCAAAAACAATGCTTTTCGATTCATTTGATAAACGTCTAATTCAGACACTATGTTGCATGGAATGTCAAGCAGCTGAATACAGTTGTAAAGGGTCTTTCAAATTAAACGCCTTTTTTTAAAACTAAATAAAACACATAATTTGCATTGATTGATTGATTTTAAAAAACTTTTTATTGATAATTGAAGTAAAATGTATGACATGAAAATAGGAAAAATAATATCTGTCAAATGATCACCTCTTGTAGCTCCACACGTTTAATTTTTTATTCAAAATTTTTGATGACACGTTGACATAATTCAGGCTCTATTTTACCAATAACATAAATTATCGCCGAACTGTGCGCGCGATTTTCAGAGCCTATTTATTTTTTCCATGCCACTTATTTCAGGGTAACTTATGTTTTCATACCTTTCTTGACCCAAGTTTCGCCTACTACCTACCATGTAAAACATTTTACAAGCAAAACACTGAGATAGTTGACACTTATGGGCGTCACTATAGTCATTCTCAGGCTTCCCATCCCAATAATTTGAACGCCTACCATCCGGAGTCTAACCCAAAAGTTGAAAACAATTTAACAATACTCAAATTATTATTTATAACTGGTCAAAGATTTCAAAACCATTTCACACGACTGTTTGATTCAAAAAATATCTAATGCCATGTACTATTGAAATCAGATTAAAATTCTCTACACCATAAACTCAAAAGCAGCCATTTCTCAAATTAGGAGAAAATTGCTGTTCTTGTAGGTGGTCTTTTCTAAAGTAACACTAATTTTGTAATTTTTCAATTACTAGTTTAATCAAAGTGAATTTTATGTGAAATTGGAACGAGTCGAAGTGGTTAAAATAAACAAAGAACTTACAAATTATATGCAACTTAAAAGCTTCAAATACAACCGCACTGTCGTAGCAGTAAATGCTTCGTTCTCGTTCCCAGTTGAAATGGGCTACGAATCGGAGGTAAGGAATTATCATCCATGAACTTACCAAAAAATTAATATTTCTTTGAATCGTAGGTTTTAATACAGACCTACAAATTTCTGAGTAACGAATACAGGTATTTCCCTCTTCGTTTTCAAGTGAAAACTTGTGAAGCACTGGAAAAAAATATGATAGGAATTGGCGAATTGTTTAATTGCGGTAACTTCACAGGATGCCCATTCAAAAAGGTATGTGCTTTTAAAGCTTGGAAAAATTAATTTGTGGAAATTCTTTGAAGAACGTACCTTACTTCATTTGTAACTGGAAATCGGATTCGTCCAAGTTTCCACCGATGATACCGAGCGGAAAATATTTGATTGAAATAACACTAATGTATCACAATGCTGAATTGTTTACTCTAAAATATTATGCTATTATTGATCGGCCAATTGCGGCTAACTAATTTGATGTTTGTGCTTTTGTTTGAAATCAACACAATTTTGTTTTATTTAGCACTGGATATAATTTTACTTATTATTTAATATAAATTATTTGATTAGGCTAATTATTTGTTTATTATTATAATAAAAGGTATGACTGTATCGCTTCACAAAGGCTAAAATTTGGGTAAATGATATTGACCAAATATATCTCTCATCGACAAGAAAAGAGGCACAACTTAAGAACCTTATTCAAAAAATAAAAATATAAAACTACTAGTAGCTACTCGGCAAAAATGTATGGCGTTTATCACCATAGTATTCGCAACGAGTCCCATAAGTATGGTATTATCGACCATACTCATCTTTAACGATACTAATTTTCAAGGTTTTATAAGATAGGTGTTTCTCGAGCGCGTGTTTAGATTAATGTATCGCGTTTGCTTTTAATATTAGGCATCAGATTATTTGCATATAATTCACAGCTTTAGTAATCATAAAATCCATGATAGTCTTTATGGATGATATTTTTCAACGATTGAAGATGATCATATTTATCACTTTTAAGAAGTTAAAGTTTTTATTGATCCTATATTTTTTTGAAATTAATTGTAAACACTGATTTCAATAATATACTTGTGTAAATTTTACGTAAATAACACTGGGCCGGAGCCACTAGTGGCAATTGTGCTTCCATAATGTACCAATATTTAGTGACATGCAATGCAATCAATTAAAGAATAGTGCACTGCTTCGATGCAATAATATAACTCCCATAAAACCCTTGTAAAAAAATGGACATTTACAGAATTTCTTGTTCTTTGTTAAATACATTTTTTTTTATTTAATTAGGCAAAACTATTATTTATTGTTGTAGGGAAACCTGTTGTACCTGGGTCCCTTTGTACCTAAGGCAACTTTATTTTTTTAATATTTGCGGGCTTTCGTGACCCATAACAATATTTCAAATGCTACATTGTCAGACATTAACGTCAAGTTAGCAGCAGCTGGCCAATGTACTTTGTTGATGTATGAGATCAATTGAAATTTTTAATCAAAAAAAATTAAGTCTTTATATTCTTTTTACTTAAATATCTTATTGATTTTTATTACCTAATAACAAATGAATGGCCGTAATAGAAAGATTATTTATTAATGTTTGCATAGTTGTAGTCTGATTTTGGCACAGCATAATCTTTAATTTTTGTTTTGAGTTTAAACATCAAGGGTCGGTGTGTTGTGCCTTGGTCACTGTCAATAAATTGTACCTTGGCCCTAAGATCGACGTGCAATAAATAAAAATTTAGATATACCTTTGTTATAAATTTTTATTTTTTTTAATTTTGCTTCAGATAATATTCCTCCCAAGTCTAACAAAAAATTTATTTTTTTGCAAAGTTAACCATTAAGTATGTGAAATTTTAGCATACGAGAAAAGTTTTGTTAATTTTTGAAATAATTTTTATGTCATCTCAAAGAAAAACATTGGTTGCTTTTATAATGCAAAAATAAATGTATAGTTTTCATAGAACAATGTGTTTTATTTTGCTTAATGTGAATGAAACTAAGGTACATCATCTCTGTTGTACCTAGGCCATAGATCCCTACTAATTTTTAAATCTTATAGCAATTTGAGTAAACGGTTGGTAATGCTTTCAAATATTTTATGATGAATACCTTATTAGTGCCCCACTACGATGCAATTCATTTTATCAACAAATTGTTACATATACAATTTAAAAAAAAATACAAGTGAAAAGAGGGCCAAAATACAACTGGTTCTCCTACCCACTATATAATTTAAAAAAGAAAGTTTTACTTAATGACATTTTGGAGAAGAAAATAAGCACTTGAAAAGGAGATTCTGTTGTGGACCCACTGAAGAAAACCCGCAAGCGTGCACAATACATCGATTCGTCGCCGTATCCGATATCTACGATAATTTTATTAAATGCATCGCCCATGATAAATGCAATACTTTAAGAACAAGCAGGTACATACGAGATGACGTCGCAATAACGCGGAATCGAAAAGGTATATTTAGATAAAAATACGCCTGGCGATGGTGGAAGCTCTTCATCATCATCTTGTTGAGTTTATGGAATAAAAATGGTTTCGTGAAAACCGGCGTTGCCTCTGAATAATAACAACCATAATATGAATAATAACAGTAATAAATGAGTAGCGTGGTGTGGTTTACGTTAAGACAGGGGGCCGGGAGTAGCGCGCGTGGGTCAACTTCGTGCGCCCTCCGGCTGTGGCGGTACATTCCGTACTAAGGTCATCGCAGATCACACCTCCGCCACTAATTATAACTTATGATATAGATTATTGCTCCAGAAATAGATATTTTTTGAGCACGTCAAAACGCTATCTCTTTCAAATTAATAATCAACCCTATATACGTGTGCAGGGTGAGTTTTTAAGGTTAAGAACGTTTTGAATTTGGCGCCACGGTTTTTAGTGTATTTTATAGGTTGAATGTAGTTCAATTGTAAAAATCTGGTAATTTTTACTGTCAAATATCCAAGTTAACTCGTGAATAATTTATAAAGGGTTTTCCGTTTGGTTGTTTCGATTTTTTGGTTGTGCTTGTGTTTTTTGCGTTTATTCCTGTATTTAATTTAACTGATTATTATTTACATTTTGTATGAAAACAGTTAACTAATGTAAGAGAGGTTTTTAGAAATTATTAATATCATATTGACTATCTCTCTTCGAGACGCCACTGGCAACTCCTGTCCACTAGATCTCGTCAAGTACTTCTAACTTAAAAATGAATTAGTATGGCACCAAATTTAAAATATCGTCAAATTTAATAATCACGCTGCATGTTGGAAACATAATGCATTCCGAAAGGCGTCGCTCTAATTTTATCGAAATTGCCACCGCCAAATTACTTTTGGGTCCGAGGCAGTTTTACCAATGTCCTTTATAGTTTTGAGTTCATACTGAATAAGAATTTCAAAATTATTTTTGTCAATTTTTTGGATAGATTTGTAATTCGACTTTAACGTTGTTTTTTTAGGCTTGGTGTTGGACGAAATGACTAGAAGTTCTGTCATTTTAATATTTAAAATGTCATATTATTTTAAATATATATTATCAAAAGATTTGTTTTTTGATTGAATCTGTTTATAATTTGCATAATTGAATTAAAATTCTAATATATATTATCTAAACCTAAAAACTTGAGTATTTGGGGCACATCATGAAGAATGAGAGACGCTATGGGTTGTTGCAACTCATATTGATAGGAAATATTCCGGGAAAACGAGGGCCAGGCAGAAGACACATCTCCTGGCTGAAGAACTTCAGAACATATTGCTCGATGACAATAACGGTCCTTTTTCGAGCAGTAGTCAGCAAACTATTGGTTGCCGTGTTGGTCGCTAGCATACGAAACGGATGAGCACCTGAAGAAGGAAAAGAATATTTATTACATTTAATATAAATTAATTACAGTAGACGCCGCTTAATGTGATCACTTTGGACCTAGATAACGTGATCACATTAACCGACTGATAACAAAAAGCGCAAAACACCAGCGAAAAAGGTAAAATTTTACGATTTTGGTTGTCGTTTCGTAAAGAGGCCATTTTAATACCACTCATTGTTTTAGAACTTTTTTTAGTAAGGCCCGAGGAATGAGGAACCTAATTTCAGCGTTACACTGACTCATCACGGTTGATAGAAGATCATATGATATTAAGATGTTCAATTTCGCCAAAAACCATAAAGATCACAACTTTTGGCGATGTTCATTTTACAGTAAAAAATTAAATTTCAAAAAATGTCTATCAACTTCTAAAAAATTTGCCAAAAAAAGCACCCCGACTCCCTTCAACTAAAACGTTCGATTCTTATGACGTTTTTACTGTGATGACATAACATGCTTTGCTCGAACCGGAAAACGGGCCATTCCAGCACCCGGGCCTAATATGGCCTCAGGTACATTATATACCTACTTAATTGTAAGTAGCAAAAAGCGCAGAAGTAAAATAAAATAAAATATCTACCTAATTGAAAAATGAATCTTTAATGAGGTTTAATTTACAGTTTTAGCAATAAATATCTACACTTTGCGTATCTCCAGGTGCCGCCTGGTCGAAGTATGGAATTCCATTTTTAGTCATTTTTTTCCATTGCATGAAGTTTCTAAAAAAGTGATATTAATAAATCACGGTCTAATTAAGATCAATGTATTCAACACATAATTGCATGGGAACGAATCCTTCTTGATAAACCACTTTTTATTTGAGAAGGTTGATGGTAATTGGCGATTACTAATGTCTTTATGTATCAAAGAAATTGTGATAAATAGCCACTAGTGTTAAAAAATGTGACAGATGTAAATGAAGGCCACCGGCTCGATGACAAATTGACCAACTTATAACAAAGCTGGTGCAGTTAGATGCTTCTTCCATATCGGACGTGCCACTCTGCCTATCATTTATAACATTCACCAAAAATTATTTAGACAATATATATTAATATACAATGTCGCTGGTGTAACTAAGTTCTACGAAACACTAATTGAATTATAAAGTGAGCTTTTCTTAAAGCTTTATTAAATCATAACATTTATTTAAAAATATAAGAGATTGCGCTTTGTTTAATTAAACGTTTCCTCTGTTCAGAAATAAATGTACGATTTCTGATTTTATGAAAGATTTAAAAAAGTCTGTGTTGAATATTATAATAGAAAGTTATTTTTAGATTTTACAACAAAAGAGGTATGGTTAATTTTTAAATAAAATTTAAGTAATTGCTTTATTTGTTAAAGAAAATTATTTCGTTCAAAAATTGAATTTAAAAGGAAATTTTTAATTGCGGTTTTCGCGGAATATAAACAATTTAAAAAATGTTTTGGCTGGAAATTGTTGGAGGAACCTAATTTGGCTCCAAATAAATGGTGAGCTTTCCTATGTACTGGTCGCGTACTCTAGCGGCCAGTCCCATAAGTGTGGCGTTATTTACAGTACAGTATGGTGGATAACGCCATACTCATGAGACTCGTTGCGAGACTATACGACCAGTGATAAACACCATACATTACTTTGTCAAAAATCAATAATTTGAAGGTTTCTTGAAAAATCAATACATAAACTCCGCCCCTTTACTTATCGCAAATTTGCCTTAACTTATAGGCAGCTTCAATACAACGTGCTTTGAATGTAACATATGTGCTTTAATAAAAAATTAGGAAATTTAAATTATATCTACCAGTCTTTAAAACATTTTTTTAAATGACAAATAAATTAATTAATATTAATATCTGCTAGAGCAACAATTAAATATATTCTTTAAAAGGGCGTCGCAAAAAAATTACAACTTGTAAAGAGAGTCGCAGTATAAAAAGGATTGGGAACCCTTGTGATATATGCTTTCCTGAAACTACCCTGATCTACAGATTCGTAAAGGTCTGATTAAATTGATAGTTGATTATTTATTGTTCGATTTAATAATTTGTGGAGGTGCGATAACTGGCTTACGGAGCGATAATCTTCAATATTAGTCTTGCTACCCTTTTTAAAGAGAAGGATAAATTTTGCATTCTGCCAAGCGCCTAAGTTTTTGCATTCTACTGTATAGGTATTTGTCCAAAAACATGCTGGATTGCTTCTACTAACTTGATAATCAAGAAAAATCAAGAAATTCTTCGTTTCAAATTTTCAGTTTGATTTTTGGCTTCTCGCCAACGCACGGGCGTCAATTTAAAAACACCTGGTATAATAAATTCGTACATTTCGTATCTTTTTTTATTTAGTCACCCCGAACGTGTTAGTTTTGCAGATACTCATAGCTCATTATCTCTAAGGCCTTTCTGATATAACGTCCCATGTCAACAGTAAAAGTCAATTTAAAAACGAAATACTTTAGTGCAAAGAGCAACAAAGTGAAAATAAACTGAAAACAGCTTAGAATTACAGCGTTAAAATACAAATCTGAACAATTTCAATTTACATAGTAATCTCGAGGTAAACCTTTGTAAAAGCATTAACCGCACGACAGCTGATATGCAGCAATCTAAAATTTTTAGTGCACGTTGAGTGCATATCACATTTACGTGCTTATGTCGAATAATTATTGATTTGCAAATAATCGCAATTACTGTCAAGTCGATCTTATTCAAAGCTTCCCGTTTTCATGTCGAATATCATATTTGCCAGATCGTATTATTATCAACCGCATAAACGTCTAAAATATTTTCCCATGGCGTCTTTCGCCTATCTTATTGGATTTTGGTCAATTAATGTCGCCGCTATGAAATTACAGAAAGGCATTTAGTAAAAATTATTTATCTCGTATTTTAAAAGTGAATAACCCCATCATTAAAGTTTATGCAAGCGTAACGTCATAATTTATACATATCAGTTACTTAGTGGTAAGTTAAAATCATCTTAAATTATTCTCAAGAAGTACTAAACCACTATTAATATGCATACTTCATTTGCTCTAACGAAGCCAACTTGGAGGAATTCCTATTTTATTTAATTAATTAATTAGGGTTTGCGTTTTATTTTTGTTTTGTAGAAAAATTAAAACGCACATTGCGAAAAATAAGTAAGAATAACGGATAGCATTAGCAAACAATCACACATGTATAAAAATGTATGTATTTTAATGCAGTGTTACTATTATATATTTTTCTAAAATGAACAAAAAATATAAACTTTGTTTAAAAGCGAGAAAATTCAATTTGATTAACTAATTTTATTTTATTAAAGCAAGTCGATACTAATATATTTTTGTTAAGAAAAGTTTGGTGTTTCGAAAATTTTCTAGAAAAATACAAGAAAATTGTGCATTTGCCGATTAATAAAAATTACTACAGTTATATTGAAATTTATTATTTTTTTGATTTGCATAAAAAATTATTTAAACTTTATTATAGGTCATCCAATTAAATAATTTATTTAAAAGTAATAAATTAATTTTTTTTAGATCTATTATCATTACAGATTGTTAATTGAAAACAATATTATTAAATTCTAGTAAGAGTTTGCTTTTGCATTGTGATGTGAAATACAAAAAAAATCGTACTTCTGGCCCATTGTATTAAATTAATTAGAGATAAAAATTATAATTACAGTAAGACGTTTTTATTACGGCTTTTACTAACCTATTGCAGTATCTAAAATTAGAGTATTGCCATATTTTCCTTTCCTAATTGATTTTTTTGGTTATGCATGATGCAGATTAGAAGAATTAAATAGCAAACAAATAATGCAAGAATAAAACGAAGAAAACTTTAGCAAATTACAATAGTAATAGTACAATGTATACTTGCTTAATTAACAGCAACAAATAATAATTGTTAGATAATATATTTTTAATTAAAAAAATAATTGTATAGAACAATTTTTTTTAAATATTTTACACCATTGTTCTTTTGGGTTAACAGTTTTGATAAAACTAATATGGCATTTAACGATTCAAAGGATGGCTGTTTAAAATAAACTACGGGAACTCAAGCACGTGGGTAATAAACATATAATTTCTTATTATAAAATATAGTTTTTTATCTTTCTTTTGGTAGTGTAAAATTAAATTATACACCGAGTGGTAAAAATATAATTATATTGGTCACATAAATAACAGCAGTTGTACGATTTTACAGGGTTTATAAAATTATTTAACCTATAGTTATTTAGCGGAACAACTTATTTTATATAACACGATATTTTCAATTATTTAAAAAAAATACAAAGCTTTTTAAGGTCGGAAATATTAAAAATTTAACACATTTTAGAGGTAGAATTTTTTTCGTCTTCTGCGCACCGAGACAAAATAAAAATACCTATAAAATCCTAATAAGTTAAAAGCTTTCCAACTGATAGCAACCATGGCCAATTCTAAAGTTTCCACGTATTTCAACAAGCACGTGCTGGTATTTAAAATATTTGGGATATCCCTCACCGGAGACGAAAGTGTTACATATAAGATTTACTCTTTCCTTCTTCTCTTTCTTACAATATACACTTATCCCGTCGTTGCCGTCATTGAAATTTTTAGAAACGATATTGAAGAAATGATTGATTACGTTCTTTATGCCATTGGAGGAATCATAGGTAATAAAAATTTGTTTATTTTGTTGTTTGTAAAATAAAAAGATGAAAATGATTTTCTTAAGAACACAAATTATTTTCTTAAATAAAAAAGATACACCCATACCTCTCTTTACGGCCTAGATACGTTCCAGAAAAATTGACCGTAAAGCGCAAAGCCGTATAACGAATTAATTCTTATGATCAAAAGACATACAAAGAGTGTACAAAAAGAAGATAAAACTAGAAAGATGGTCGCTAACAGTACAGCATTTTTTTTGCCGTATAACGAAACTTAATGGGCTATATATCAAAAAAGTGGAATGTGGTATAAAGAACGACTGTATAGCGAGGAATAGGTGTACCTATGTAAAAGGAGCAATAAGAAGAATAAAAAATACACTAAGCTTATTTGATGACAAATTAATTATTATTAAAACTCACAATAATTCTTTTGAAATGTTACTAATAGTGGAGTGCCGTAAGGTTTATACCTCGGAATCCAGGGCTTTTGAATGGATCTTTATAAAACCTTTTGGAATATGTTTTTAACATTAAATACAAAAATTTTAAAGGATTGATTTTGGGGGCTTTCAATTTTTTAATGGTGAAAATACAACCGGCAAACCAAAAAAAAACTTCCACTAATAGGAAAGATACGCATGTTAGCATACTCAATTTAGAACACCCTGTATATATAAATATTACCTTGCTCGGTCGTTTGATCCACGCAAAGTAGACGTACCGCCAACTAAATCTTTCGTTTGGCTGGAAGCGCGTAAACCGATGCTGCGATCGCACTAAGACACCCTTGCGCAGTGGTCGGGCGAATGCCGGCGCTCCGGCGAACGTCTCAAATTTGGGACTTTGTGCGAACTTTTATTCAAAACCGATTCCGACACTTTTTCGCACTCGTGACCAATTAAAACACTAATTAAACACAGTTAAAACACTAATTTGAGACGTTTTGCGTGGCAGCGAGCGACAAATGCATATTCGTTTACGGGCAACGCACAAGTCGGTGACCTTAAACATAACGTAACCACTGGAAATTCTTGGCGATGTCACTACCTGTTTGGCATATCTAAAAATAAATACTTTGTAGGCTTTGTGAAAAATCAATACATAAACTCCGCCCCTTTACTGCGCAAATTTGCTTTAACTTATACGAAGCTTCAATACGAAGTGCTTCGTGAACGGCTTCGTGAAAAATCAATACATAAACTCCGCCCTTTTACTTAAGCCAAATTTTCCATAACTTATACATAGACAGCTTGAATACAACGTGCTTTGAATGTAAAATATGTGCTTCAAAGAATAATTAGAAAATTTAAATTGTATCGGTCGTTAAAACATTTTTTTTAAACGACTTTAATACATTCAAATATTTGTTTAATTGTATTATTTATTTAAACTTTTATAAATCAATTTAAACTAGTGCGTGTACCGTAGGTAGCTCGCACGAGTTGTTTTAAATTAGTTACGTTATTTGTTTTTGGTGTGTACAAACTTATAAATAATTATAAAACATCGGTACGGCCGATTTTAGAAAGTTTCTTAATCGTATTTAACATATACCAAAATTGAAATAAACGGATAATGTTGTAAACTGCATACATCGTTCCCCCCCGCACTCCAGTTGTGTATCGCAAGTTGAAGTCTTAAAAGCGTTCTAGAAAATTTTTATTTTGACTAATTAGTGCTTGTGTGGAACAGAATAGTGTTTACCAAAGGGTTTTGGAACTCTCCGACGTGCACCCTGTATATAAATCTGAATTGTAAGCTTATTTTTAAATATTATATGTTTTGTCGTTTTTGTTAAGTGACAAATAGTACTTTAAAAATCTTTACGCTACCTTTCTCAAAAATCTTGGTTTTTTTGGTCGTAATAGCTTTCCAAAATATTAGTTGCGAGGCCCAAAATTCATTTTCCTTTGTTCAACGTAGCGCTTTCGGCCATTTGCAAGTTAACGTTATCGCGCTTTCCGGAATCGTGCATTTGGGTTTTTAAATAGGCACATGTGTTTATCGGTTTGTAATAATAATTTCTTATAAATAATTACAAAGCCTCGTAACGATCGTTTTTGGCAATTTTTGAAAATGTTAATATTTTCTGCTTTAATTCGAACCACCCTTTATAGTGAAATTTGCGTTTGCACGTCATTAATTTGAAATTGAGGCTTACTTTGTAAAATTAAATCAAATTATTAGGGTTTTGTTTAGAGATCATAAAAAAATTTATATACAAGGTGTTTCGCACTTTGGTGCAGTCGTTGTTCAAACGTTTTTTTCGCAATTTTAAAAGTTAAATTTACTTGACGATATACTATACACAGAAACGTATTAAACTCGACTTTTTTTGATAACTCGAATTATTTTTATTTTCCTTCGATTTCGACAAATAGCATTTATTGTGTATAAAATTGAGATCTTTACTGTAAACAATTTTTTTTATATCCTTGTCATTCTTCATTAAATTGTTATAAATTGTAGTAATCGAGATCGCCCAATTTTTATTCTTTAACTTTTTTATTTCACCTTTTAGCAATGCAATCAAAAAGGTTTGACTAAAATTCATTCAAAGCCCTGGATTCCGAGCTTTTGCCATTTTTACGTCTTACGGCACTCCCCTATAAATATTATACGTAATTTTAAAACTGTTATTAAAAGCAACTAAACTTCTTCTGCAGGGATTCTCAAAACGACAGCAGTTCTTTTAAACAGATTACAATTAGGAAATTTGTTGTTTAAACTCGAAGAAGCGCCTTTCATACCCAACGAGAGACGGGGAGGTAAAAAAGAACGAGAATTAATGGATTCTTCGGTGTGGCTGATTAACATGTTGGTAAGTTTTTAAATGGCTAACACTTACAGGCCGAGGCACACGGTCGTTTCATTAGTAACACAATATTCATGCAAAGTATGGCATATCAATTCTTCTCTACAATGTCTTTATTTTAGACAATGTTCTATTGGGTCTCTGCTTTCACAATAGTAGGTACAAACATATTACATTCGATTACTAAAAGAATATTGAATTCTGATCCACAATATTGGCAGCTGGAGTATGGATCAATAACAATGGTTAATGCGACTTACAGCCCCAATTTCGAAATGTTGTGGTTGTACCAGAGCACCTACATAATTTGCCTAACAGTTCATTTTACCACGGTTGACTTGATCATAGGATCTGTTTTAGGGCACGTTAGTATTCAGTTTAAAATATTACAAAACAATCTCCGAAGAATTGTATACAACAGTTACAAAGAAATGATAGAAGTAAGTACTATTTTTACATCGTTTTTTTTTAAAACTATTGATATCTTATGTAGACTAAAATAATTAATAAATTTTAAATAATAAAAAAGCAGTGATTGTACTTATGTATTGCGTTAGAAGTTATACTTCTTTAGGGTAATTAAAAGAAATACATCTACCTGTTATGTTGCCTACCTTGCGTTAGGGTATAGCTAGACAATTTGCGCATGCCCGTTGGATACATTTTTTTCACGTTCACAGTCTGGGGCTCTTATGAGTTAACTTAGTCAGTATAAAGACTATACATTTATATTTCTTAGCTAAATTCATAGTGTCTAATTTTCGTTAACTTCGCGCACGAACTTTTGTTCCTTATTACAATTTTACTATCAACGTGCCAAAAGATGTATAACTTTAAAAATGATTAAATAAAAGAATTTAATTGTAAATAATTGATCAATTCATACAAATTATATTATAATTAATAAGTTGTACAATAAGTAATTGGTCTAGTTAAAAGAAAAGCAAAGTTGTTGAGCAAAATCTATTTTATTCTCCAACATCCACTATTTCCAAGCTTTTTGCTACCATCATAATAATACAATGAAAAAAATTAGAACAAAAAGGGTATAAGTAATATGTATTTATATGGAGATTTTTAAGTTTAAAGTTATGTAAAATCGTAAGCACTGTATCAGTTAATGTGCCTGCTTTTCAAAAATCTCACGAACTTTCAGTTTTCAATGGTTCAATACGATATTATGCATTTTATCAAACTTTTAATCGGTGGTCATATCTTTTGGAGGACTCGAACGATATTAGTGAGTTGTACTGCTACCGTCACGCTCGAATTTAGCAAATTGATATAGGTACGTGTATTACGGTTATTTCACTGAGATAGATTTTCGGTAACATTTATCTAGTCATCTATTTTCATGTATGTTGCTATGCTCATTTTATATGATACGCATAGATAGATTATCTATTTTTGTTTTTAAAAATAATCAAAAACTGTTTGTTTTAAATAACCGAAACTTACAATCAGAAACTTCTGAATAGAACAAGGCCATATTTTGACAACCATTGGAAGAAAAAAAAATTAAATATTAGTTACATAATTTTTTAGTCAGACCAGTAACTTATGGAACCAAATAATAAAAAACCTTACAAATATTTTTATGTGATTTAGGATCAAAATATAAATAATTTATCCGAAGAGGAGATTCTCGACCAAATAAAGCCCACTATAATTCCTTGGAAATATCTAAGAAAATCACTCAAAGGTGCAATCGATTACCATAATGCCATCATTAATTTGGCAAATGAGATGGAACTGTCTTTCACTTACGCACTTTTATGTGTATTTGTATGCACTCTTGGTTTGGTATGTTTTACGATTTATCGCCTGTCGGTGGTAAGAGTAGTATATGATTAAACGTGCCTCTCAGTTTGTATTTTAAAGCATACTTATTACAGGCAACGTCTCCACTCCAATTCGTACGAGCTACAATAGAAGTGCTGTGTAGTATTCTTCAGATAATAACAATTTGTTATTGGGGCGAAGAAATTATATCTCAGAGCCAAAATGTTGGACAAGCCGCTTTTGAAAGTAACTTCATAGGAGCCGATCCAAGATTTCAGAAAGGATTAGCTTTAATTATTCGAAGAAGTCAAACTCCTGTTAAAATAACAGCTGGAAAATTTGCCGACGTTGGATTGCCAACATTTACTTGGGTAATTGGTAATTATTTTGAATGTGCATTTTATGAGAACGCAATAAGCAAAAACTTTTTCCTGAATTGCATTAAATCGAGTTATATAATCTTATACGATCTCTAATAAGAAAAAATACCATTTTTTATATCGTAAAAGCTTTTTAATCCAATCTTATTTAATCTACTGAAAGACATTTCATGTTATTTTTTCAAAAATAAATTCATTCATTTGGGGTAATTCTGGGAAAAATTGCCCCCTTTTCTAAAACGGTTCTGGTACCATAATAAATTAAATTTTCAAGTGACAAAATGTATTTACGAACTACACTTTCCAAAAAATAACAAAAACGAGTGATAATAATCAAAACGCAAAAAATAAATCATAATAAGTTTTAGCATAGTGGGTCATCTTTCCCGGAGTGTATGGGTCGTTTGGCCCGGCATCCACAAGAGAGA
The DNA here is from genome assembly GCA_036325965.1 of Sinopyrophorus schimmeli. Taxonomy (NCBI): domain Eukaryota; kingdom Metazoa; phylum Arthropoda; class Insecta; order Coleoptera; family Elateridae; genus Sinopyrophorus; species Sinopyrophorus schimmeli. The sequence goes on from JARFIZ010000404.1 coordinate 2,623,676, forward strand.
TGACCCAACTAAAACTCAAAATTTAGTGTTTTTTTTTACATAACATCGTTCCACAAAACTCACAGAAGTTTACATATTTTGATTAGTATTGATGGAACGACCTTAGACGCTGTATGCACTGTGTTCAGTCTTCTTTTTTCAATGTATCGTTGTAGTATTCCCACAAACCAAGCACTTGCTGTCATCTTCTTCACGATGACTGTCTTCGGACTTTTTTAAATAAAAATAAGTATCACTATTACTTGAGATAGAATCGTACGTTTTCATGTTCTTTTGCTTCTTAATTTTTTATGTTATAGTATTCTTCAATTTTTTTTAGAGCTTCTGGCTTTATTTTATCCTCCATTCTTCTGTTTTATTTTATTTTTATTTATTGTTTTCAATATGTTCCGCTAATATTAAAAGCGATGCTACTTGTTAGGCTAGTTTTTTTTTCTTTTAAACCGTTAGTCCTTTACTGTATATTTAATAGATTCCAAATTAATATAGTGGGCCATCTTATTTGATGGGCCATCTCTCCCGGGTTTACCCTACATTTAATTTTACTAAGTGCTAATTCAAGTTGTTTTAATTTCTGTAAAAAACTGTGGTGAAAAATTTATGTTAATTTATTATTCTGTTTATTTATTTAAGAAGGCAATTCTTAAAATTTTCTTAAAGTTGCAACATGTGTACATATATTGCAGCACACTCATTATTTTTAATAATTTTTGTCACAATTGGATTAAGGGCGAAGATAAAGAAGAAGAAGAAGAAGACATTACATCAATTAGTGTTGAAAGCATTTGGGTACACTTTTAAATTTCTTGCTGTTGCACTATTTAAGAGATTAATACTAATCTCTTAAATATGTTAAATATGATTTTAATTGATCATTTTTTTAGATTGTCAGAACTTCGTATTCTGCTTTTATGATCCTTAGAAGTCGTTAGAATACAATGTCTGTGATGCAGCGTAACTTAATTACTTTAATTAATATTAGCTACTAAGTATATAATAAAAAATGTGCACGTTAAATTTTTAATAAAAAATATTTATTTAGACAAATCGTATTTTTCATTTATTAAATGATGTTAAAGTACCTAATTTTTTTATATTTGATTGTGAAAATAACAATAATAATTAAATGTTGTTCTAAAATGATTAATATGTTTTAATAATTTTTTGATGAAAATAAAAATTATTAAAAAATATATTAGGACTTTGTTTAACTAATATTTTAATACCAAATTTTGACATTATTAAAATTGTTCTTAAATATAGGTGAGAGATTATTGATATATTAGTAAAAGCTCTTTGTGTAATAATCCTCGTATATTCTTACTATTTTTAATTTCTTGTCTTTAATCTAAAAAAAAATTACTATAGAACAGAGTTCATCTTGAATCAAACAAATAACTTAAACACGCATCGGAAACTTTAAAATAGGTAGTTATTTAGCAAAGCAACTTCTTCGCTTTTTCTAACAAAAATTTCAATTATTTAAGAGATTAATAAAGCATATTAAGGTCGCCAATATTAAAAATTTAACATGTTTTTTTTAAGAGTAGGGGTTTTCCATCTTTACTTCTGCGCACCAATGTTAAATAAGAAACATAAAACCTTACCAAGCTGCAAGATTTTTCAATTTCAACTAATAGCAATCATGACTAAATCTAATGTTTCCACGTACTTTTACAAGCACGTGCTGATATCTAAAATATTTGGAGTATCTTTCACAGGAGATGAAAGTGTCAAATATAAAATTTATTCATGCGTTTTGCTCTTTATTGCAATATACACTTATCCAGTTATTGCCGTAATTGAAATTTTTCGAAACGATATCGAAGAAATGCTCGATTACATACTTTACGCCATTTCGGGAATTATAGGTAATATAGATTTAATACTCTTACATGCACATAAAGACACAATTTCTTATAATAAATGCTAGTTTGTTACATAAAATTAATTTAAGGACCACTTAATTTTAACAAATTAATTTTTTCTGAGCTAAATAAGAAAAATTATTAATTTTATTAATTTTTTTTCAGGAATTTTCAAAACCACAGCAATTCTTTTAAACAGAATAAAATTAGGAAAACTATTGTTCAAACTTGAAGAGGAGCCCTTTATACCAAACGAAATACGTGGGGGTGAAAAAGAACGAGAATTAATCGATTCTTCAGTGTGGCTGATTAACACGTTGGTATGTTTTTAACAAGCCGACACTTATAAACCAAAGTACACACACGTTTCATGGGTCATCATCACCATCATCCCTTCATCTGTCATAATATAAAAAAAATACCACCATAATGTGTTTATTTCAGTCAATATTATATTGGATCCCAGCTTTCGCCATAGTAAGTACAACCATATTAATTTCTCTTGGTAAAAGAATCACAACTTCTGATCCAAAATATTGGCGATTGGAGTATGGACGAGTAACTATGGTTAATACGACTTACAGCCCCAATTTTGAAATATTTTGGGCGTACCAGAGCATCCATATTGTTTGCCTAACAGTACATTTTACTACGGTTGACTTGATTATAGGAGCTGTTCTAGGCCATGTTAGCGTTCAATTTAAAGTATTGCAAAACAATCTTAGAAGACTGGTATACAACAGTTACAAAGAAATGATAGAGGTAAATACTGTTATTTTTTTTAAACGATTTTTAAATTGATATAGAAGAACTCACTTGAAAAAAAATCGATTAAGTCACATAAATAGAATTATAAATACCGAGTGATTCATTAAATAACTGCTCTAGTTCAGAAAAAACAAATTTTTTGAGCGTAATCAATTTTTGAGTTAATATAGTCTCTTTTTAGTTCAATTTGCTTGGTCCAACAAATCAAAATAATACAATTAAATGGTCTAGAAAAAAATATATACGTAACATTTAAAATATTTGAAGTTATTTGAGTTTAAGGTTATGCAATTTTATAGAAACCCAGAATAGATAGGTACATATGTGTAAAATGAGCAATTTTGGTAGTATTCGATTTGACGAGAAGATGCCAAAGTTATGATGCAAATACGCAGTGTTGTTAGTTCCAGTCTACCGGGTCCCTCATTTTACGCATATGTATCGAACAATATTTTTTTGGAAAACAGGCTGTAGATGTTCGATTTGAGAGGAACAATAGCATTCTCGTAAATAATAGACAAAAAAAATATATGAAATATCTCCAAAAAGTAAATTCAATGAAGAACTTTTTAATTTAACAAGCATTTTACTACTTTTATTCAATATGTGTAATTATATAAATAAATTGGCAGTAAATAATAAAACGAACTATAGAGTTTTATAATACAGAAATGGGAAAATGTGGAAAGGAATAAAACGAAAGTACGCTCTTTCCACGCACGTGCAGAAAGAAAGGACGAAACCATACTCTATTGCGACAGAGAAATCGACCACTTTAACACCGTCGCACGGCGTTCAAAAATCAAACTTTCGCAGCGGGCATTACAAAAAATATTTAAACAATATTCAATATATTATAAGTATTATTTTTTTAAATTATTTTTAATGGTAAGGGTTGAAACCTACCCGACGCATTTGGGCAACACAGATTTGTACAAAAAAAAAACATTTATTTTTGCTCTCTCCATTTTAATTGATTTTTCCAGCGACTCGATAAAAATACAAACATATTTAAAATGCTAAGTTAGTGCATAAATTTCGAAAACTAAACAAAAAGTAAATATATTTATGTCACAATCGGAGTGAAGCATGTGTGCAATGTCATTGGTTGACGGACAAGTTATAATAATAACTTGTCATGGATAATTTTATGGGTATTAGCATCTAATTTATTTTTTCCAGCTTTAGAAACAATCAATTGCTGTTTATCTTAAATAACTCTAACCAGACCCGGATATAGGGGGATCTAGAGATCAAATCGCAGTTCCTGCGCTAGGCGGCAATTTAAGGGGGACCCAAATTCAATGTCTGAAAAAAACTTTGTTCCACTAAAGCACCTAGCATTTCAAATGTTCGATGGAAAGGCGCCAATGTCAAGTTTTTGCCCCAGCTGGGCAAAATCATAGATCCGGGACTGACCCTAACACACAATCAGAGACTCCTGAATAGACATAAATTGGAAGAACGATGGTTGTTAACATAAAAAAAGAATTGACTATTAGTTATACCATTTCTTAGTTAGACCAGTTATTTATTGAACCAAATTGTTAAAAAAATGTACGATTTTTTTTTACTATAGGATGAAAATACAAATGATTTATCCGAAGCAGAGATACTTGATCAAATGAAACCCAATTTAATACCTTGGAAATATCTAAGAAAGGCACTAAAAAGCGCAGTCGATTACCATAATGCCATCATTAATTTAGCAAATGAGATGGAACTGTCTTTCACTTACGCACTTTTATGTGTATTCGCATGCACTCTTGGTCTGGTATGTTTTACAATTTATCGTCTATCGATGGTAAGAGTACTTTATGATTAATTGCGCTTATCAGTTTGTATTTGAAAGCACGCTTATAATAGGCGACAACCCCACTTCAATTCATACGAGCTGCAATAGAAGTGATGTGTGGTATTCTGCAGATAATAACAATTTGTTATTGGGGAGAAGAAATTATATCCCAGAGTCAAAATGTGGGACAGGCCGCTTTTGAAAGTAACTTCGTAGGCGCCGATCCAAGATTTCAGAAAGGATTAGCTTTGATTATACGAAGAAGTCAAACTCCTGTTAAATTAACAGCTGGCAAATTTGCAAATATTGGATTACCCACATTTGCATGGGTAATTAATAATTATAACAAATGTGCATTTTATGAGGTTCCGATAGTGATTTAGTAAATGGGTAGTTGGGAATTCGTATTAAGCGAAAACTTTTTCCTGAAATCCATTAAATTGTGTTATACAGGGTGTCAGACGAATAGGTACTGATACTTAACTGGGTAGTACTTGACCCCAATCTAAATAAAAGTTTAAATACAGTATCTCTTAAATCTAAAGAATTTCGAAAAAAATGCTTCTTAATTTTCCCGTAAATGCCAACACAGCATCGTTTTCATATGCTTTTAAAAAAGAGTTTGGTCATTTAGTACGTGCTTCATTGCTAATTGTAATATTTATTATGGGATCAGTTTTTTTTAAATAAAATCGATATATGACTTTAATGGCATTGTTATAACCGACGAACAAAAAACTTTCAAATTATTTCAATAATAAGATATTTTTAAATTGCAATTTACAATATCATAACTCAAATATATGGGACATAAGACCGTTTGACTTGTATTCAGTTTAAGGTCATTTACAAGTGGGTTAAGTTTCAATACTTATTGGTCGGACATCCGGTATAATATTCTAAAATCTTTAACATAATAAAATTCACTTTTATCTCTACTTTTAGATCATAAGAGCATCTATTTGTTTTTCAAAAATACTAGTTAATCTTGTTTAATCTATTGCAAAAAATTTGATATTATTTTTAACAGTTAAACTAATGCATTTATATTAAAACCAAGCAATTACTTAATTAAAATAGTTTTTATTTTTGTCAAAAAATCATCAATTCAGGAAAAATTGAGCTGACGTTATAAAATTATTTTCAAGTGACATCCACCGTGGCATGTCATATTTGAAGGGTAGAAACAGATAATTTTGGAGATCGTTGTCTGCGAAAAGCGCATATGGTGTCTAAATAAAAGCGACAAAGACAGAGCAATAATCGCATGTTGCATGTTAGCACATAAGCCATCGCGATTGAATGAGCAACACCCACATTCTTAAGTTGATTCAATCTCAGACTTACATCCACCGCTTACTTCAGACTCATATCGATTATGACATAAGCCAGCCCAATCTTCGCTGAATTGAACATTACGTACATACATTGTAGCACACTGATTATTTTGAATCAATTTTGATACATTACATCATTAGTGTGAAAAGCACTTAGGTACACTTGTGAACTCTGGCTCCAGTCCTAGTAAAAATATTGATTTAATTTAATTTGTATTATTCGGTTTTTTTTAGATTGTCAGATCTTCGTACTCTGCATTTATGATCCTCGGAAGTCGTTAGATGATATGCACCGAAACAGCTTAAGTTTAACCAAACGTAGAAATGCATCTAAACATCACACCACGTAATGCTCGAACAGGAGACAAACATGATTTGTCAAACACGATATAGTAATGCCGAAATAGTTTTAAATTTGAAGTTGTAAATGTAAATGAGACAACCTGTATTATTTTGTTTTTTAAAGATCTTCGTAGTTTAGATCTGATGATAATAGTTTTAATAAGCAACTTAATAATTTAATTTATAGGTAATTGTATAAGATACCTTTGCTCCTCCTGTCTTTTACTTAAAATTATTTAGCATACAATAATTCTTAAACGGCTTTTAAATTGCATGCCGCGTTTTTTAGTTTTACACAATTGAACATACATATAATTTTACACAAAAAATTCTAAATCTCATTAATTTTACTGCTATTAATATTTTTTTTAAATGAACAGAGAATTTTAAAATAGTTATTTGGCAGAACAAATTTTTTGCTTTTTATAACGATATTTTTAATTATTTATGGAGTTTAACAAATCGTATTAAGATCGGTGATATTAAAAATTTGACAGGTTTTTTTTTATAATTTTGTTTTCATTGCTACTTTTACGCACTAAGAAATATAAAATCTTATCAAGCTAAAAGTTTTATAAATAAATATTAGCAAAGATGTCTGATTATAAAGTTTTGATAAACAATGATTCCTTTGAATAAAACAAATCTACGGTCGGTTTTAATGGCAACGTTTATAACAAACGCAATGACAGACAGACAAAAAGAATTTTGCGATTTTATTATATGTATAGAATCAGGAAAGCATGCCTTTAATATCGAAAAGTAATTTTCCGATTTAAGAAAAAAGTGATATTATCAATTTTTAAATAAATTAAATTTATTTCCATTTTTGTAAAAGAAAAGTGTTTCGTTGAAAACACTGCTTTTTTATGGGACATTTCAAATTTCGGTTTTCTCCAAGTATACGCAATTTAAACGAACTTTTGACCAAGATTATTAGAGTAATTTACAAAATCAAATTTATCAAATTAATGCTTACTATCTGAATATGCCACAAGTGTCAGTCTACAATTAAGTTGTTTCTTCATTTGAGATTTACATGGTCTAGTAACACAATCGTAACTCATCTTTAAAATATTTAGTTAGTTTTTTGTGTTGGTATAATTTTTTTCTTGGGTTTTTTTAACTAATGTTTTGGTATCAAAAACCGAAAAAACCGGTATATTTGGAAGAACGAAAACCAAAACCAACCTAATATATGTATTTTTTAATTGTACCAGGACGAAAACCAGAATGATGAAAATAACGGTTTGAAACCCTGCTTAAAGAGCTTTTTTTTATTATTAATGGTGACATAGACCATGAGACAATAATTCACAATTTGATTAATTTAATTCCTATACTAATAGACTTAATTTATAAAAAATTTTAAAATTAAAATAATATATAAAAGTGATTATTTGGAATAAAATATTTTTGAAAAAATTAACACTTTTATCGGCAAGAAAAATCCCAAATCAGACACTTATTGCTGAACAGAAACAATAACAATTTTTTTTAAATGTGACATTTGATTTAATGTAATATGTAAGTTCCTATTGCTAGAACTTACTTAAATGGATTTATTAAAGTATATAAATAGTTTAAAAATTATCTAATTTCGAATTATTAGTAGGAATAATTTATTCAATTGTAATAACTTTTTAACAACAAAAGTTAGTTTTGAGATTAATATTCAATTACACATTATACTAACTTTAGACATGTCAACTGCGCATCGTCTTCAAAAATTATTACATTTTCGTTGACATTTAACTAAAATGGAGAGAAAAGCAGACAAAGAAATCGCCTCCATCGACCAAAAACGAAATTACTTTGGTACCGAGAAAAAAGTTTTAAAAGCAGTAGGAATATCCTTGGACGAAGACGAATCCACACTTTTCAAGATGTACACTTTTCTTGTATTTATAATTATAGAATTTGGATACATCATTATGAATCTATATGAGGTCTTCACACAAGACTTTGAAGTGGTCTCGAACATGATTACTTACACTTTCGGTGCCTTTTCCGGTAAGTTACATTTTATGTAAAAAAAAGGTCAAATTCAGTGATTAAAGAAGAAGATAAGGTAACCGTTCTTGCAGCATATGGAAAAGGACTAATCCTTTTAATAAATCGCAAACAATTTAAACAGTTGTTCGAAAAATTAGAGAAGAAACCATTTCTGCCCAACACCAAAAGAGGTGGCGATGTTGAACAGGCTTTGAACAAGAAATGTCTGTTCATCGCCAACACGCAGGTAATTTTCTGCGATTTTAATTTGAAATTAATTAAAGTTGTTACATAATTAGTTTTACTAATCAAATTTCAGTCTAAAAGTTATTTGCTTTTTGTGAGTACAACGATGCTCTTATCGGGCATGATGACCGTTGTGTCACGTCTTCGAAGTAACGATTATCACGATTGGGAGACCTCATTCGGCCCAATAACGTTTGTAAACACTACTTACAGCCCCAATTTTGAAATATTTGCCTTTCTTCAAAATTTAGGCATTTTTAGTCTATCTGCTCATTTTGCAATAGCGGACGCCATTATTTCATCGTTATTGGTTCATATGTGTTTTCAACTAAAAATGGTGCAAAATAATATTAAACGTTTAATTGAAATTAGTTACAACAAAATGTTAGAGGTAAGTTGACTTACTAATTTCACATAAAATTATACAAATAAATCAATACAATTTTTAACATTTGGGTTTTAAAAATATTTACTTAAGAATGAGCAAGACTTTAAATCTGTAGCAAAGCAGGGCATGCGCAAGTCGTCAATCTGTCCGAAAACTATTGGTTTGACTCAAATACTTAATTTATCAGTGACGGCTCGTAGCTAAAATTAGTTGGGGTGCAACTCCAAATAATTATTAGCTTTTATTTTAATATTTTCCTAGCAGTCCCGCGAGCAACTTCCTATATGCGCATGCGCACAACAGTCAAACATCTCGCCGCTGAGGCTGTGAAGCGCAGAGTTCCATACAAAGATTTTTCGATCTTTGTCATAAATTGAAGGATGGCTACTGACAGAATTAACATTGTTTTTATTATGGACGATTTTGTTCCTGCTCATTTTTGAAGTGATTTATAATTAATTTTTTTAGGCAGAAATTAGAGACAATGGTGTGGCGCCATGTTCCTCAGATGCATCAGAAATTCCATGGAAATATTTAAGAATATCTTTAAAGGAAGTCGTTGAATATCACTTGGAAATCTTTAATTTTGTCGAAATTGTTGCCGAAATGTTGCGCAACTTGCTGTTGTTAACATTCTTGTGTACTTTAGCCATTCAATGTTTTCTTGTTTATCATTCTATGAAAGTAAGACTGATTACATTTGATTTTTCTTATTTAATGAGTAATCCATTTTTTTTAAGTTGGAATTGGCCGACAGCCGATTATTCACTTTGATAGGACAGTGGTTTTGTGGTTGCCTTCAAATATTTCTGGTCTGTTATTGGGGCGAACAGCTTATGTTTGAAAGTAAGGAAGTGGGAAGAATTACATTTGAAAGTAACTTTGTGGGAGCGGACGTAAGATTTCAAAAGGGTTTATTACTTATTATTCGAAGAAGTCAGAATATTGTAAAAATTACGGCTGGAAAATTTGCTGATGTGAACTTAGCTACGTTTAGTTGGGTATGTTACTTATGTTAAGTACATTTAATTATTTTAAGACTTCAAAAAAAAACAACTAAAATTTAAATAACTACTTAAAATATCAGTTTGTTACGACTGGGAATAACTCTTCTTCTTCTTCTTATTCTTATATTTAAGACCATGTCTTGTTTTTTTTTGTTTATCAAGCTTCTTGCGATGTGGAGGTCCAACTTTCATACTATTTTTTTGGTGTTTGACTATGGGATCTTCTTATGTTAGGTCTTTCATCTTTTGGCCATTTTGATCAGCGGTTTTCCTCTATTCTGTCCACATGATTTCTCCGGTATCAGCGTCTCTCCCTTGTAAATCTTTCTATATCCGGTATTTTAAACTCCTCACTTATTTGTGTACTTTTTAATTAATTTTTTAAGCTTACTCTCTTAATTGTTCTTAATGTTTTCATCTCTGTAGTCCTCTGTGTGTAACATGACGGTGTTGTTGCCGGTCCCAAACCGTTTAAATGAGCTAAAAATAAGCAAAAAATTTAGATTTTCGCAATTTACTCAAAATTTTGAGGGTGTACGGCCAAATCAACTTTATATTTGGATTCAGCGCATCAAAATACATTTAAATAGATGAGCCTGGTCAAATGTACAAACCACTTTTTTGTGTGCCGGTGTTATTTATTACAATTACGAGTGTTGATTATTTAAATAGCATTTCTCTCTAATTGAGATATTTTAACGGCGGGCATTTTAAAATTACTTTTTGGGAACCACGTTGCCGACCCCTGCTTTACAGTTTCCAAATTGTTTTCTGTGTAATTTGACCTTCAGCACGTAAGCGTTCAGGGTCGCGGTATTCAAGCGTTTGTTTCTAGAGAACACTAGAATATTCTAGCGCGTGTTACAATATTAACGATTTTTAAAGAACTGCTATTTTGAACACAATGTATATACACCCCAGTAAAATACGATTACTAAAATAAATATTATTGATTTTTGTCTTATTAAATCATCTTACAGCTAAGACATGTAATATTTGTTGATTTTCAGTAATAAATTTTTAATAAATTAAGTTATCTATATTTCAGATAATGCGATCGTCTTATTCGGCTTTTATGATTTTGCAAAATAGGAAGAAAGTAAACTAACAGCTTTTAAATATGTGTCTTTGTTGTTAAGAATTCACACTTACGTAGACATTAAAAACACCTATAGCACATTGTTTCATAATTATTTTATCTGTAGATATGTGCGACTGAAAAAATAAAACGTTACGCACTAAAAAACGTAACCTTATTTATTCAATAAGTTAGACAAACGTTAATTTAATAGCCTATTTTTGGAAAGTCGTCAGGAACATTATTATAAAGTTTGATAGTATAATTTTAAAATTATACAATCAAACTTTACTAGAAAAGCTAAAAAGTGCAAAACCAAACTGTAGACTAAAAATTTTTTTATGATTTTGATAGATAAAAAATTTACGAATGTAAAATATTTCAATTTTTTTTTAGTTAAATTTCTTTAATGCAAATGTGCGGAGTATTACTGTACTTAAATTGTATAGAAACTTATAATTATTAATACATGTAAATTGCACATCAGAGAATTACTATTTTAAGAAATCATTTAAATTATGTAAAATAATAAGTACCTACTATGCAATACCTTCGATCACGTCAGTTGTTGGTTTTTGTACCTTGATGTATAATAAATGTAATAATTACAAATTGTGCCAGCAAATAACTAGGTATGCACTTGATATAATTAAATGTTGTATTGAACGACCTGAATTTTAAAATGCAGCAAATTTGCAACCTTTTACGGTAGTAATACACGTTTTAAATTAATTCAGAAAGGTATATAGTAATTAATATTTATTATAATAAAATTTTTTTAATTCATAATAATTAAAATTATTTCTTACTATTGTAGATAAATCTAATTATGTAAAATTAGGTTAATAATTATTACTCAACAAATCACAAAACATTTAAATAAATAAAACAATTATAAATTAATAATCTAGAGAAAATAAAATTATTCGTAATAAAAATGAATATTTATATAATTATGTTCTGTTAATAAATATTGTTCATGTAAGATTGATCTAAAAAAACAATCTTTGTTGTGTAGGTAAAAGTTTCTTATAATTGCTTTGCATAATTTACTTAATTAATATCTATTATTAACCTTATTCTTTGTTCTATTTAAATATATTATTTAAAAGGTTACTAGATTTCCTGTGTTTTAAAAAAGAAATTTTTAAATAAGAAAAGAAAACTTTAATTTATCTAAATTAATAATATGCGATGTTTTATATGAAAGTCAACTTAGAAATACAAAAATTATATTTTTAAAAGCTTTTTATTGAATATTCAACAATTTGTATGTAATAGGTCAAATAGGTGCCTCTAGATGGAGCACCAATAGAGTTTCTCATAATTATTTTTCAATAAATTTTGGCATGCGCCTTGCGCGATTTGTTAGATTTAGATAAATGTTTTTACTTGATTATTTACTATTGATAAATTTTGCAGTATTAGATCTTTTTTTGTTTGAAAAACTCAAAAAGAAAAGTCAGGTGACACCTACCAGCATAATTTAGTCTTTAAGCTTGTGCTACATACAACTGAAATAAGTTTTAAGATCATCTAGAACAATTTAATAAATCTAAATACTATTAGAACAACTGCATAAAATAAGTATCAAAATGTGTAAAAAAATATTAGCTCTCGAATTACTAATAACTATGTATTTGGATTAAAAGAACATAATTTATAAACAAAAATGGGACACTAATCAATTTCTGATTATTTTATAAATCGATTAAGTTAATTGATTTTTTCTGTCTGACAATAGAATGATCTAAATTCACTGCGTGAAAAGAAACGATTGTCATTGAATTAATATGGTCATTTCTTTTTTTTATCTAAATTTAGTAAAATTGTGTTTAATAATAAATCCATTTTTATTAATTTTGTTTAATTGGCTGCATTTTTCTGTATTATTTTCAATTCTTCCAAAAAGTTGTTATTAGAAACGATTATTTTTTACAGGTGACAAGAGTTACACGCCACCTGTTTCATTTTGATTAATTGGATAATTATTTATAAAATATTGTTTTTTTGGAATTGTTTTGCAAATCTGCGCAAAACCAAGTTATGTATTTATTTCAGCACCATGTTTGAACCAAACATGCATAGTCGAAAAGAAGGTCAACGTTGCACTTATGTAAAATTAGTGCCCACTTTTTTTCTAAAAAAAAAACATTTACTTCAGTATTCATTCCAAAATTAATAATCAAAAATTAATACCTAATTAATATTAAATGATTAAATGAGAATATGCAACCTAGACTACATCAACAAATGGGCATTAAAAATGCAAAAATTAAATGAGCACATAAACAAAAATGACGAAAAAAAGAATAGTTAAAACAGCTTGAGACAAGTCGCCAATAGGAAACCGCAGCGTAGAAAGACCAAGAAAAAATCGAGCAACAACCTAAGTAACGAGTAAAGATAGGCAAAGTAATCAAAGAAAAAACAGGAACAAGCCTAAGAAGAAGAAGAAAGAAGAAAAAGAAGAAGAAACAATTAAATGGTCATACATAAATAAACTTAGATTTGCCATAAAAAAATAGAACAGCACACGGAGAGAAAAAAAATTAAATCTCACTATGTAATATGGAAATTTTTACCATGTAGCATGGTGATAAAAATTTTCTCTACAAATATTTATTGGATATAGTAATTATCCATATTTTGAATGGTAAAATCGGCCATCTGCTTAAGAATGATTTTCATGCCAGATGGTAATAATTTCCGTCACATAATAAGAATTGCCATTCTCTTCTCTCTGTACACGTAAATCCTTTAATACAATCTATAATAGAAGAAACATTGTAAATAGAATAAAGGCAGTGACTGAATTGGATAAAGAAATTTCTTCGCTGAAAGATACATCATGAAAATAGGTTTAATTATAAAATAGACCTTATTCTAACATATTATATTATATAATAGTGCGTTTTGATTGCTAATTAAAATGAAATTTATTTTAATGTTGATTCATACGCAAAGAAAAATACTCTATCGACAAATCCTGGGGTAGTATGGTCGGCTTAGAACACATGACAAAACCTCACAGATAATTTCTATACTTTTTGTCGTACATACAAAGATTATATATGATTATAAAAGAAACTAATTTTAATTCGATTTAGAAATTACTGGGCGCTACTTGCAAAGTTTATGAACATGTTTTCTATACTACCATAGTTTTACGTTTTCTTACATTATATTTGTAAGTTCAATAATGTTTGTTTTATCGAAACGCAAATAACCCTTACAAAAAATGCTGATTAGCAATGTTAAAAAGATTCTAGGTATGTACCAATCAGATTTATGTAAGTTATTTTTTAAAATATAGTATAATTCTTAATAACGTTGACTATTTGTTATTGTTTGAATTATAATTATTGAAAATCATTTATAGTCGTATTTAAGTTAAACACAGCGTTTTCCAAACTTTTTTCAAATAAGAACCAGTATTTTCTGAAAAAAAAATTTGCTACTTACCTTAATACCTATAACCAAATAAGTATTATTACTAAGTAAAAATAATAATCTGTCTGTCAACCTATGACAAATCTTCATATGCTTTTACATGTTTAAAATTTAATTTATATGATGTTTTTTTTGTAATTACTACATATGGCGTTAATTCTATCGTTATAACAAACTTGAACAAAAATTTTCGAATTATTCTAAGTACATAATTAAGTATTTATTAAACATTTTTAAATTGTAAATTAAGATACGTTAATTCAAAAGTATTACACATAAGGTCACTAGATATGGTATGTTTTTGTTGAGGTCATTTATAAGTGGGTTGGGTCCCAGTACTTATTCGTCTGACACACGGTATAATGAACGTGCCAAATGTACAAATGTAAAACTCAGAAGTATAAGTTTTAACACGTGACAATTACACGCACAATGGTTTTTGTTTTATTATTGAATTATATCAATCGCGGAAGTTTGGTGTTTCTGATGATTTCCCACAGCCCATATCACGCAGTAATTTTCAAGTTTGTAGTGTAAATAAAAGATATACTAATTTAAAGTAAAGACTTTAATAAGTATACAAATTGTACACAAATTGGTTTCTCACGTTGTTAATTTTTTTTCACTATTGTATTTGATCTCGATCTATAACGGGCATTTAAAAAATTGCTTTTTGAGAGACTTATATTTTTCAATATTGTTTTATTGTGTTTTCTTTTACAATATTTATTTGGTTAGTCTTTCAATATAAATAACTATTGCAATTAAAAAAAAATATGTTAACACCTATTATTGTATGGACCCATTTTACAATTTCAATACTAAGAACCTATCAAACTAAATAAAATAAAGCATTAAATAAAAAATATAAAATATATCATATAATTTTAAAAGACTTCACAAAGTAATATAATTTTTTTATTATATTTATTCTAATATATTTTGCTAAGCGATTTCCTCTTGAGATTTATCTTGCAAAACCATTTTAAAGACCTAAATAAGAATATGTAATTTAAAACTTGTCTTATGAATTTTTCAAAAATTATTGAAGCATAAATTTCCAATGAACAAAAGAAAATTATCTACTGCGCAATTGGATTAAGACAGGAATAGACAGGTATATAATATTGACTCTGTCACATAACTTCTTGCAAAAGTACAAAAATGGTTGACGACAAAAGCACAAATGATGCTTTTCCTAAAGACTACTTCAAGCGCCAAAAGTTTGTTCTAAAGTTTCTTGGAATATCGCTTTCCAACGACGAAGGCTATTTTTACAAAGTTTACCAATTCATTGTAATTTTTTTCATGATGGTGGTTTACTTTGTATTCCATTTGCATGGCCTTTTTTCGCAAGAATGGGATATTGTTGTTAAATGGTTAACCTTCGTATTTGCATTTTTTTCAGGTAACGATTATCACTAGTAGGCAAAAATATTTTTTTCTAATTCTACTCTTCAACTATAAAAATAATTTTTATTAATAATGGATTTTTAACGAAATTTCTTTATGTTGAAATCAAATATTACATAAAAACGAAAGTGGACCAAACTTAATATATAATTTTCTATATTTATATTTTTGGGTTAAAAGAATAATTAAATTTTCCACGTTTAAAGACAAAACACTAAATCAACAAACTGATTGTTATAATTTTACATAAATACAAATATAAATAATATTTTCAGCTATTTACAAAGAGCTGCTATTTTTATTCAATAGCAAAAAGATTGCAAATTTGATGGAAAGACTAGAGCAACCTCCTCTAAAACCAGATCTCAGTCGCGGAGGAAAAACTGAGATAGAACTCATTAAAGAATGCAATTGGATCGTAAATGCTCAGGTACAAAGTGAATTTTGTATAAGCACTCAATCCATATCTTAAATCTTAAATAAATGTACCATTGCAATTTTTCGAAATATTAAATTTGTGTTTTAGACCACCACTTATTATGCAGCAGTAGTAGGTAGCATAACCATTACGGTATCGTATGCATTGTTGAAACGCTTGAGAAGCAATGATTATCACGATTGGGAATTTGCATATGGACCGCTCACAGTTATTAATACGACCTATAGTCCAAATTTTGAAATATTGTTTGTACTTCAAAATATCAGTGTTTGTATATATGCTTTTGTGTTTTCGACAGTTGATTTAGTTTCGGCTGGGCTGTTAGCTCATATGTTCTACCAATTTAAGATTTTACAAAATTATATACGTCGAATGATCAAAAAAACGTATCAGGAAGAACTAAGGGTAAGCAATTGTTAATATTTTTTATAATTAAGCTTTACACAGTCGCACACCCAAAATAAAAATTTGATTTTGGTTATTTCGCATGGAATAATATTAACGGAATTTAGAAATTGGCGCAAAAGGTACACGCAGTCACATTCTTCGTAAAATTGTGAATCAAAAATTTCCTAATGTTAAAATGTATCATGCTTCGTATATTTTTATAGACCTCTTAAAAAAAACGTACATTTGGCAACACTGTACTAACATACTACTGTAATTGATGTAATATATCAAAATCAAAATGTGACAGTAGTGCTTATGATTAAAATCCCATTAAAATACTATCTTTATTTTACAATGTTGCCAAATATATTTTTCGTAAAAATATGTTAAAGCAGAAATGTTAAAAACAAACTTTGAAGTCAAAAACTAAACGAAGAATATCGCTGCGCATAGCTTTTGCGTCAATTAGTACACACCCTGTATATGTGAAAATAATCTCTAACTTCTCTCACATGTATCACCGCAAAACAAAGGTTAATTAAATATCTAGATAAATTTTTGAACAAGTGTGTGCATAGATTACCCATAAATTTGAAAAAAATAGATGAAATACAGTACAACATCAAAATGCTTCGTACACCCACAAAATAATATATTTTTAGCTAAAAAATTAATACTGAAATTTAAAAAAAAAATATTAATAAAAAAAAAATTGGAAAGTAAAAATAATTAAACCGATATTTATTTTACTAAAAAATTAGATCCCATGAACAAAAAAAAAAGAAAACAAAATGTACAAAAGTATTCGGGCAAAACTAATATAAATACAGTGGAAACTCGGTTATCCGAACTAATTATTGTTGCAGCTCATTCGAATAATCGAAAATTCGGTTAATTGAATGTATAGAAAAAAACGAATTTTAGCACAGCTAACAAAAATACGACAGTTGAAGTCAGCCGTCTAAGAAAATAAGTTAAAAATTGTGAATCACGCTTAAAATCGAGTGTGCACATTCGAGCTCAAAGTGGCACATTCCGATCTCGGGAAAATGAAGCGCGCCGCTCCGCGTCGCGCTTCATTTGCTCCCTCGCTCGGAAATGTGCCACTTTTCGCTCGAATGCGCACATCTTCGTCTTAATTGGATTTGACTATATTGATATCAAATCCTTCAAATCCAGATTTTCTATTCGGAAAAAGTTTTCGCTTGAAAGTGCACATACCCCTTAATAATTGAATTTGTCTGTCTTATTCTTCTCGCTTACAAATAATATTAATTGAATTAAACTGAAATAAATGTACCACTTCTCGCTTTTCTTTTAATTAAAAATTACAGTAGGGTATTTTTTACCAAAAACCACATTTCTAATTTAGTACTTTTAAACTAGACTAGATGTGAGAACTTCATCGTACATGAAAAAAAAATACTTTAACTTTTTCCGAATTTTGACTCTTATTTCTCATCTTTTTTTTTATTAAAATACCCCTCCCAAGTCATTCTAAAATTTTGATGCACTCCCTGTGTATCATATAAATATTTTTGTATATTTAAAATTTAATTAATCCATAAATGAAGTCTAATTACAACAGTGTATACGAAATGTGCCTTAAAACTAATTTGTTTATAATTTTTACAAAAATAAAAATTACACAAAAATATTTAGAAACATTAATTTTGACATATAAACATTCAACAATCTGCAAAAGATGATATAAAAATGAACTAGTTGATTTTTAGTGGCCCACTTCAGAAAATTTGACTCATATACAATTATAATTAATCAAAAATGCGAATTAGTAAACATTCGAAAGTACACCTGAAAATATTTTTATCAAGCTCGCTACAATTAGGCGTGCGGAAGAGCACAATGATAACTTATCAAAAGGAATAAAATATATAACTTTTTTCAAACAAAAATCGATCTAATTTATTCGACTTTTAATTTTTTGAATTGAAGAATAAAATAATAATATGGGCAAATCCAATAAATACTATGATGTGCGCATTCGAGCGAAAAGTGGCACATTTCCGAGCGAGGGAGGCAAATGAAGCGCGACGCGGAGCGGCGCGCTTCATTTTCCCGAGATCGGAATGTGCCACTTTGAGCTCGAATGTGCACACTCGGTTTTAAGCACGATTACGAAGCGTCTCGTTTTAACAGGAAAAAACTTGGTGAAATTGTTAGGTATATAATAAAATATAATAAATATAAATAATAAATAATAATAAATATAATATAATAAAATAGTCGCACATTATCTTAAAATTAACAAAGCAAAAAAAAACACTGTTTAGTGCGACATACAAAATAAAATAATAAATTTAGTAAAAATACCGTGGTTAAATTTTCGCAACGAGTCCGAACGCGGTTGAAAATCCGAATAATCGCGAATCCGTATAACTGAGGTCCGGAAAATTGAGGTTTTACTGTAGTAACAAAAACATTAAAAAATCAATATGTTGTTGCAAATGCTTTAGTTTTTGAAACACCGCAATTTTGGAAGCATAGAAGCATCAAATTGTTTAATGTTTTATTCTCCATTTTTGATCATTTTTTTTTACTATGCGCTTTAAATATTGTTGATTTTTTCTTCAAAATTCCACATAAATTTTTTATGATATGATTAACATTGAAAAATTAAGAAGGCCTTTCGAACACTTTTGGACAATTATATAAAAGCTATAAACAGTAATCAAGACTCTTGTGTTTAGGGTCGTTATCTTGATGTAACTTAAATGCTGTCTTTTTATTCTATTTTCTTTATTAGCTTGATTACTACAGTACATCTTTTCACCTCTATCTTAGTCTACCCGATGATCTTCCACTCCTGGGTGATAGGTCTCAAGCTTTCTTCACAATTCTAGTATTATCCATTCTTGGAATGATGCTATTTCATTCTGATCTTCTTTTCTTGACCCACTCTTCTAAGTTCTGTATTTCGCCGCTACGTCGGATTTTCTCATTTTGTATGTAATCTCTTTTAGTTACCCTCATTATTCGATTATGCCAAACAAAATAAATTATAAATCGACAATTATAAATTATAAATAATGTGACACTTAATTAAATTTAAAACGGGGCCAATAGACCCTCCCGAAGACGTTTTTCGGGACGCCGGGACAAAGTACCTAAAATCAGGACAATCCCGGAAAACCGAGACGTTTGGCCACCCAACCTCTCGGTGCGCCACTGGTAGAAACGGAAATAATTAAAAACGCACAAACTTTTGGTTCACACTAATAATTATTTTTTTGCATTCTTGTAGGCTGAAGGACTAGCAGTTGAAAACATCGAAGAATCCACAATCGATGTTTCGCTAATCCCTTGGAAATATTTCCGGAATACCATTCAAGAGATAATTAGTTACCACTTACATATTATGAAATTTGTGTCGGAAGTTGAAAATCTAATAGGTTACTTTTTGTTAACGGAATTTTTGTGCACTCTTGGCGTCTTATGCTTCACTGTAAACGATATGGCTATGGTAAGATAACAATTTTGTTTAGACATAAATACGTATTAATCAAATTGTTTTAGGTGAGTTACGATAATCCGAGGCTCTACACAAGACTAATGGAATTATTCTGTGGTTCCATGCAAGTTGTCTTAATATGTTACTGGGGCGAACAGATTAAGCACGAAAGTCAAGAAGTTGCGAGAGCAGTCTACGACATAAATTTTATTGGCGCCGATCTGCAATTTCAGAAGGCTTTGATCATGATAATGGTTCGAAGTCAAAAACCAGTCGGAATATCAGCTGCAGGTTTAGTGAATGTCAATTTGGCAACTTTTACTTGGGTAATTTTTTGGAATTTATTTTACACGATTTCATAGACAACATTCATATTGAAATTCATACGTCATCTATACAATGGCGAGCAAAAAATTGACAACTTATAATTACGTTATACTTGTGGAGCTTTTGGTTGTAGGTTAATTGCGCTCAATCATGTCTTTTTTGAGACATTTTATATATCATAATTGTGCCTGAAAGATGATGGAAATAAGTAGCTAGCAATGGAAAACAGTTTGAGCAATCCATTTTTAATATATCTCTTGAAATTAACATCTTTTCTTAGAGTCAAAAATTGATATTTTCAACTGGTAGCCCTAGTAGAGCAACTTCTGCAATTTTGCTATAAAATCAAGTCCAATAAGTTATAAATGTAGATGTTACTGAATGTACCGTTAGTCAAAGACTTTGTGCTGCCAAATGATTTCGTAGAAAGATAACCAAATCCTGTTGCAAGATTGACTTTTGCTAAAAATCGCGTAGCATGTAATAACGAGGACTGAAGAAAGGTACTGTTTGCAGAAGAGTCTCGTTTTTGCGTGACTGAATCAGAAGGACGTCAACGACTATGGAGAAGATCCGATAGAGATGCACTAAAGTGTACATTGACTAGCGACTTTTATTGGGCTGTGGGTTTGTTATGGTTTGAACAGGAATCACTTCACAAATACACACAGAGTTCATTTTCATACAAAATGGTTGTCTGATAGCTCATGGGTACATTACAAATGCTCATGATCACTATGGGTTAGACCTCACGCTGCTAGAGTCTATAGAGAATATCTGGATGAAGTGGAAATTACGTGGTTCAATTGATCCGCCCTTTGTTAAGACATGAATCCCATCGAATATGTCTTTGATAAGTTTAGATGTCGTTTTCGAAGGCAGACACCAGCTCCAAGAACTGACCAGTACCTGAGAGAATTAGGATTGCAAGAATTGGATAACATCGACCAGAAGGTAACTCCCTTAACTCACTTTAAGTCTTGCCTCATCGACATTCTTTAACGCAAAAAGAGAGAATATTGATTATTTTTTGGTATTATATTAGTAAGTATTACTAAAAATTTGTCATATTGCGTTTGTAAATGTAAATGTGTTGTTCTATCATCCACAAGCTATGCGTTGGTATTCATCATTGAACTTCTAATTTTGCTTGAAAACTATAGTACAGTGGTTTACGTTTAGCCAACATAAACTGAAAACAGAAAATTACACAAAAAATATAATTATAAATGACCTCAATTTTTTGCTCGCCAGTGTATAATCGAAAACTAAAACTTTAGTATTTTGTCTTTCAGATCATGCGTACTTCTTATTCCGCTTTTATGATAGTTCGAAATAAAAGCTAAATTTGATTGTTAAAATATAAGTAGAGAATTAACTCACAATGGCACTTTTTTCACCAAATTATTTGTTATAATACGTAATGTACCGTGAACAAATAAAAGCATATCGAAATAAATATCTTGGCGTTTTAGTATAATTAAAATGCTTATCATGAAGAGGACAAAGGTAGTAAAAAAAAATGAACTTTGTAATGAAGTAAAAACTCGAAATTTGTAT
Organism: Sinopyrophorus schimmeli; assembly: GCA_036325965.1. Lineage (NCBI taxonomy): Eukaryota > Metazoa > Arthropoda > Insecta > Coleoptera > Elateridae > Sinopyrophorus > Sinopyrophorus schimmeli. The sequence goes on from JARFIZ010000404.1 coordinate 2,645,554, forward strand.
AACGGTTTACAATTGTAGAGTTTTTTTTTGGACGATGAAACGTTTTTTTTTTATAAATTAAGTGATGCATAACATATAAAAGAGGACCATCAATTGGAGATTGGAAAAACTAGTAATTATTCTTGTGCAATATCATTCTTAATCTATCGAAAAATATTTCAAAAGATTTTTATCTAAAAATAAAACGAAATAATGCTATTTTATTTATTACAAGGAAAACATAAAATTCAAAAAAGTCAGAACTTAATACACTTTTACAAAATTATCTGGAGTTCAATTTTTGTAACAAAAATGTTTCTTTAACTTGATTTTAATTGAATATTTATTTATAAAATGAAACGGTATCACGGAGAGTAATGTTTAAAAGACATGTAATAAAAGATTAATGTAACGTAAAATATTAAACTGTTACTTTTCAAACTTTAACACTTTTTTTTTCAATTAAACTGTCAATTTAGTCGACAATGTTTATATAATTGGAAAACTTATTAAAGGAGCTTTTTAGAAATGGATATTTGATGAGAATTGTGTCCTGGGCAATAAGAACAACTAATAAATACATTTGGTCATAAATTATTAAATTCTGTAAATATTAAAGTGTATAAGAAGTGTGCAATTATTGATATAACTTCTTCAAATTTAAAACGTTTCATTTGAACAACATAATATGAAGTATGCAATTGTGACGTTGATTGTGCTATTTATCTAAATTATTTAAAAAGAAACATAAAGTGCAAGTTTCTTGTTATTAAATACATTTTTTATGCATCTTTTCTATTCGCAGTTTTACAATTTAACAAATGTAAGTATTTTACGATTAAATAAAACAATAATTTCTTTGTAATTGTAGATATTATTTATTTATTCTAAAGTTCCAAAAATTAATTGAAGGATGCTGTGAACCTATTCAAGCTTTGTTAATATATTATTGGGGAGAAGAATTCAGTAACTTAGAGAAACATTGTAAGTTATGAGGTATTAATTTTATGAACTGGAAACAAGATTTCATGAATTGTTTATTTACCGTTATAAACAATTTAATAATATATAGATTGAGATTCCTTCATTTGTTAATAGATATATGTACTATAGTCTTGTATTTGTAATTTTAAGTTCTTGAAGGTAAAACGCATACCATTCTTCAAAATAGCAGAAACAATAATTTGGAAATACGTTCATAGTAGAATACACTTAAAACTTATAATACATTTAAAAAAACGAAAAAATTATAAAACGATAAACTTTATGAATTATTTGTTTTTGATAGGTGAATCAATTTATCGATTATTCACTGTGCTATACCCGGTCATTCTTTAGATGGAAGTAATAATTAACGGAGTCCTTTTACATTCTTTATAGTTAATTTTACAAAATTTTTGACGAAATTGTGATAATGTAAAGGTTGTTTTGAGTTTATTAATTTGTTTACTATTTTTTATATCAAAATAGCTCACCATGTATGAAATCGGACATTCACTTGTCGTTTTATCTTATTTAACATTCTTAAAATAATTAGTCTCAAATGTGAAATAGGTATTACGTATAAAATTTGTATTTGTTAATTAAATAAGAATCAGTCACAATCCGACGTGTAAGTAATTTTTCAAAAATTAAATTACATGTTAATAGATATTATGTTTAATGTTCACTGGAATTTGACGCAATAAGATATTGGACGTGAAAATTATGGTTAATAAATATTATTAAATTGTGTAAGGTTACGTAACCAATGGCAATATTTGAAAATTTTATAAAATATTAAACTTTAGAATTTGATTTTTATAATCTATTTAAATAACTTTGAAATATGACACAATAGTAATCCGCAGTAAAATAGAATTAGAGAAAGATATAATCAAATAACTGGGTGCTTAGCATTTTACAGTGAATTAATTTTATGCTTAGTTATTGAATTTCGTTCAAGTTTTAAAATAAATTCTTAGATGTTTACTCATTGTTTATATTTATTCAAACTTAATAAGAAACATTTATTATATTTGTGTATTTATAAAACCGTCAATTACTAAACTACATTATTTTATGGCGTGCAAAGATACAAAAAAACGTTTTAAAAAAATATATGATTAGGTAGGACATTATACATATCTGATTTGCTATTTAATACCTAACTAACGTACAAATAGTATAACAGGCATGCTTATCTGGTAATTTATGGTAAGTACATCTAATTTAAAATAAAAAAAAACCATAAAGTAAATTACATTTATACAAAAAAAAACTTTTTAAACGCACTGATGTGTGCTTTCTGTGACAATTAAATATTACAATTAGCATTAATTAAAGTTAACAGAAATTGTTCAATTCTTGTTAACTACAATTAATAATAAAACATATTGGACGTTAACATTATGATTAATTACAATTAGCTTGGATAAAACTAAATATCTTGTGGTCCATTCGGATGCACAGTTTCAAATTTTAATTAACCGCGAAACTAGTATAGAACAAGTAGAAAAATTGAAGTATTTAGACACAGTAGTCGACAGAGAGGTTATATCTTTATACATGTTTATCCCTTTATTAATTTTTTTAAGCAAAACCCGTTAGTTTATCATATATCTACATACACAAAATTTCATATTTTTAATCTTTAAAAATACAGCTTAAAATTATACTAAAGTTTACATTTAAAAAACATTGCGTGAAATGTGAGTAGACTAAACCCTAAACCTTTCAATAAAATCAAGTGTGCCGAGTCGGGATATTTTAAATCCGTCTACCTGCATCATATGCCGAGATGGCTATAGCACGTGTAAACAGTCCTTTATTGTTGCATCACACATAATTTTAATCTCCATTAGCCAAATGACGTCCGATTAAAATCATCAAAACTATATAACATTCAAACAACTTGTATATTAGTATTCGAATATATTTTATATTAGCTTTATTATACAAAGTTAATGATAAAAATGATTTCACTATTTCTAGTTTTATCAATAATTTTGATATTACATTTAATTGTGGTGTTAGGCAATACTAAAGATATATTTAATGTAGGTAGTATACAACTTTTTAATATTATTCTTTAAGTTTTTCTTTTTGTTAGTTTAACCAAAGTGAATTTCAAGTACAGTATGAGCGAGTCGACCTGTTCAGTTATAACAAAAAGCACGTATATTTTATAAACGTTCAAAATTTTAGATATAATCGTACTCAGAAGGCGGTTAACTGTTCCATTTGGTTCGCAACTGATTTTGGTTATGATTTGCAGGTAAAGTATCACACGAAGCAAATGGCGACGATTTTTGCAAAAATTAATTTTAGCTTATTGTGCAATCATTTAAATTCATGAGTAACGAATACCGATATTTCCCTTTACGTTTTCAAATAAATTTTTGCCAATCAATTGATAACAATATGGTCGGCTCCCAAACAACTTTAGATTGTGGTAATTTTACTGGATGCCCTCTCGCTAAGGTAACCATTAAAAAAGTTATATGTATAAGAAAGTAACAAATAAATAATTGTAATTTTCAGAACGCGCCCTTTCATTTTTGCAATTGGCAACCAGATTCAACAAAATTTCCCTCTTTGATGCCAAATGGAAAATATAAAACTGAAGCACGACTCGAATATAAAGACACCGAAGTGATGACTTTTAACGTTTATTATACCATCAGTAGACTTATACACTATTAGGTGGCTCCCCCGGCTTCGCACGGGTTTTGAATTTTCAATTAAAGGCCTATGTGTATCAAAATAAAATATAGCGTATATTACAAGGGGATAGAGTAGCTTTTTATTAGTGAAAGAATTTTTAGAATCAGTTTAGTAGTCCTAAAGATTACTTCCTACAAACAAACAAACAATTTTTAACTCTTTATAATATTAGTTTAAATTACTCAAATTTAAAAGTAGTTAATCGCAATTAATTAACACAATTTAATAAAGTACAGTTGATTTTAAATTTAAAGTTTAATATTAAATATAAATAACAAATTAATTTGAAATGAAAAAAACTAAATTACTCTCTGAAAAGTCGTCTACTTGCTAATAAAAATCCTCTCAAAATTGGTTCAGATTTTTTGAAGATTATCCTGGACAAACAAACAAACAGAACAAAACCACTACTTAAAAAATTCATAAAATTTAAAACAATGAAATAATAAACAATACTTATTAAAAAAAATTTAGTACATATTTTATAAACATATTAGCAACTTATATATAATTCAGTACAATTTTCGCAGAAAAATATTTCACGCTTTATTGATATGGTCTTTGCAAAGTAGAAATAAACCTTTTTTTATGTTTTATTTAATATTAATAGAACATTTCTTGAATAGATAATCAAATAAAAATAATAAAATTGCTAATATAACTATAAAACTACCTACAGACATCTGAAACCTGGTTGGTATTTAATAGACTACAAAAATTCAGTATGTTGAGGGTTAAGCATGATTCATAATAATTTAGGCTATTGAATTAAACGAAAAATCAGTTAAATAATTTTAATCGCTCTCCCACTCGCACTGAAGAGATTATCGTATCTTTTTGCTCCCTACCACTCATTGCTATAGTAGATACGTTTGTCGAACATAAAATCGATATGTAGGGACAGTTGTGGTACAATGGAACGACGCCGATTAATATTAAAATACGAAACAAATTCGCGGGCTTCTGTTTTGACTGATTACAGCGCCTAACACGGGAAATCAGTAAAATTAGGCCGCTCTGGAACAACGACGTTCTGAAGAAAAGAAAATGGTTTACATTACTAAAAAGTTTCACTTTCTTACCCAAAAACTATTGTTTTTACTGAAAAAGTAATACTAGTAGGCACGTGATATTTTTTTACATAAATTTTAATCATATTGACTATTTAATACAGTTAAATATAAAATGAAAAACATTAACAAGTTTTTTAAATTTGCGTTTGATACTTTTGAAACCCTATGGAGCACCTTGCAACGCGGCGCAATGGAACACTCCTCCATTGAACCTCATTAACCTTATTGTTTTTTTGTTGAAGATTTTACAGTCATATTGGATAGAGGGCGTATAAGAAAAAGTAATAAGGATTTGCAGATTGAAGTTAATATGTAAGAGGCTTTTGCTGTCCTCTAAAACCTGACAAGGGAATAGTGTCAATTCTAGATATAAAGTTGTTGTTGCCAAGTTCATGCTTAGCAAGCAAGAGTGTTAAGGAAGTATTTTATTGGTTAATTATTTATTTTAATATACTTTATGATCTTACGCGATTTATTGACCATGTTTCATGTTTCTTAACATACGGGGCCGAATCATGGACAATAATAGACAAACATTGATCAAAAATAACCTCGGCAGAAATGAGATACACAATAAAAAATTTCGGTGTAAAGTTGGACCCGGCGAGTTCTACACGGCCGTGTGAGTGTGACATTGCCTTCGTGTAAAATTTTCACTTAAATAAATTTCACACGGTGTAATTTACTGTTTTACACCGTTTCGTGTTATTATTTATAATTTAACCAATTAAATTACTATTAGTGGTTTCTAATCTATGAAAATATATTATTTGGCGCGATATTCAAACGACTAGTTATAGACTTATAATATATTTATAAATAAATGAATAAATTATAAAAAATATAAATAAAATTATCGATAATTATTTTACTTTTTTTAATATTTTCATAAATTTTGTGATTCAAATTACAATTACTCCTTAAAATAGTATAATCTAATATCGTATGAGCCCGAAACTACACAATCAAAATATATTTATTGATAAATAATATCATGAACTGCATTTACACGCGGTATGGTATAAAATTAAGGATTCACGCCGTTCAGAATTTTATACTACATTTAGTGCGATTTTTACACCGTACGTGTTAAAAATCATATTCTCGTTAGAAAATTTGCAACAAGAATGTAAACATTCAAGTTTTTACAAGCCCAGGGAAATCTATTAAATACAATAAAATAATTGAAAATTTATCTAATTATAAGGTGGATCCTATGTTAGAGAGTATTGATAAAAAGAAAAATGTTTGTAATGTTAAATATTTAACGTATGGTCATCAATATAAAATTAAAAATTTTATTACTGTTAGAGACGAAAATGAGTCACCAGTTTTTGCTCAGATTCTTTCTTTATTTGTTTATAATAATAATCCATTTGCTGTTTGTGCGCTGTGGGAGACTGTTGATTTTGAAGATACATTCAATGCCTATTTAATTAAACAAAATAATACAGAATCTATCGTTATCGTAAATTTATCATCGTTAAGCCATGAAGGACCTTATGAAAGTCACAGGAGTATAAGTGGTAAAGGTTTATTTATAGTTTGTAAATATGTGATAAGGTAAAAGTCCCTATTATGAGACGATGTCCCGATTTATGATACTTTACGTGAATACATTAATTTATTCAAAAAGTACACAATAATCTTTTTAAAAAATACAAAGAATACATAACTTCATCAATTTTGAAAGCAATTTACTAAGTTTGCAGTTATTCTTTTGTTATTGTAATAAGAAAAAATATAAAAGTACCTATAAGCGGTTTGACATTTGCACTTGAATACACGCTCTGAGCAAAGTTGGGCGACAACGACTATTCAATTTTTCAGTCGCGTTAAATTTAATTGCCACTTCTATTTACATATGTGCATTATATGATATTTGAAACCTAATGAGTATTAGATTTCAATTCTATAAGCATTTATGCTATTTTATGACTATTTTATGACTATTTTCGACTGTATCATTAACACCTACACTTATAAACTTGGACGTGCCGGTTATTTGAGACATTTAAGAGTGTATCGCGCAATAGGGACATACTATTTTGCTTGTCCGGACTTCAAGAGACAGTTTACATTTATAAGTTTTAAATAAACAACCAACGATATTAACTATTTAAAAGTTTAGTTCTGTAATATGAAGTATTGTTGATTAGTACAGCTTAAAATAATTATTTACGAGTAAGTATTTTTAATGAAATAACGTTATATTATAAACCTAACCTACAATCATAAAATGAAACTTTGTTGTACTTGAGCAATTTTTTTTAATAATTAAATAAGTTTTTAATATTTTTACATATATTATATGTATATTGATTTATAAAATGTTTTGGATTAAATAACAACAGTGTGCGAAACAAAAATTTTAATTAAAACTGAGAGAATGGAGAATAAACAAAAATCAAAGAAGACAAGAAAGCAATCCAAATTAACAAAAAAGAACAAGTTGTGCTCAAATGTGAAGAGTAAAATAACAAAGAAAAGATTAAAAGAATAACTATGATCCGTTAAGATCAAAGCTTTAAAGGCACTTTGAAAGGCAGTAGTTGCCTTTAGTACCTGTAGCTACACTAGGTAGAAAGAAAAATATTGGTCCTGCTGAGAAGATAAAAATAAGACAGGACCGAGCACAGTGTTATCATCGAAAGAAGAGGATGATATTTTCAAGTGGGTGCTGGATAGAGCTGCGATGGGAGCGCCTTAGGGTGGCGCAAAAACAGACTATTTTTTTTGTAGTCTCGAGGAAAAAATGTTAGTTTTGATGTTTTAAGAGTACCTCAAAGGCAGCTCAATAAAAAATTTTAAGAGGTCGCTCAAAATTTTTAAAATTTCAAAATCCGTCAAAATACAATTTTTTTAATTTTTTCTCGTTACGGTATAATTTTATAGACAAACAAAAATTAGTTTCTGAAAGTTTCAATTTAAAATTTGAGTTTTAAAAGGTCGCTCAGAATTTTTTTTTATTTATTAGTGCATCACTTTGGATTTTTTCGAGCGACATTTTAATATTAAAATTAAAATTTCATACATTTTTTTTCCATTATTTAGTAAAATAATAAACAAAAATTCACCACGAGATGAACTGAAAATGAAACACATGACAAAAAAAAACAAAATTTTATTAAAAAGTGCGTATTAAATTTGCTTTATTAGCATTGGGATATAATCCAAAGTGATGTACTAATAAATAAAAAAAAATTCTGAGCGACCTTTTAAAACTCAAATTTTAAATTGAAACTTTCAGAAACTTATTTTTTGTTTGTCTATAAAATTATATTATAACGCAAAAAAAAATTTAAAAAAAATTGCAACAGAAAAAAGAAAATTAATAGAACAGGTTAAAAAGCTGCAAAAAAAAATTAAAGAAGAAAAAGAAATTTGATCTTACGATAATTTTCGTTGATTAGTCGTTTAATTTACAAAAATTTAATGATTTGTTGTCCTAAATTGATTTTTTAACTGTCTCAATAATGGGAACCTGCATCATGAGACACTGGGCCATACACCTGTAAAGTGTCTCATAAATATGGACACAGCGGTTCCCATTACAAAAGCTTATTTTGAAGTATTTTTAAATTAATATTTAGTGCAAACTCAAAATATTAATATAAAAATGATAAAACATATGTATCATTTAATTTAAATTGTGTTTTACACTAAAACTGATTAAATAATAGCGCTAATGTTTGACCTACCTAGAAATGTGTCTCATAATAGGGACTTTTACCTTACTAAAATTAAAAAAAAAAATATTAATAAAAAAAAAATTGGAAAGTAAAAATAATTAAACCGATATTTATTTTACTAAAAAATTAGATCTCATGAACAAAAAAAAAACAAAATGTACAAAAGTATTCGGGCAAAACTAATATAAATACAGTGGAACCTCGGTTATCCGAACTAATTATTGTAGCAGCTCATTCGGATAATCAAAATTCGGTTAATTGAATGTATAGAAAAACAAATTTTAGCACAGCTAACAAAAATACGAAAGTTCACAGGAGTATCAAGTGTTAAAGAGATTATATTTTATTGGTTAATTATTTATTTTAATATACTTTATGATCTTACGCGATTTATTGACCATGTTTCATGTTTCTTAACATACGGGGCCGAATCATGGACAATAATAGACAAACATTGATCAAAAATAACCTCGGTAGAAATGAGATACACAATAAAAAATTTCGGTGTAAAGTTGGACCCGGCGAGTTCTACACGGCCGTGTGAGTGTGACATTACCTTCGTGTAAAATTTTCACTTGAATAAATTTCACACGGTGTAATTTACTGTTTTACACCGTTCCGTGTTATTATTTATAATTTAACCAATTAAATTACTATTAGTGGTTTCTAATCTATGAAAATATATTATTTGGCGCGATATTCAAACGACTAGTTATAGACTTATAATATATTTATAAATAAATGAATAAATTATAAAAAATATAAATAAAATTATCGATAATTATTTTACTTTTTTTAATATTTTCATAAATTTTGTGATGCAAATTACAATTACTCCTTAAAATAGTATAATCTAATATCGTATGAGCCCGAAACTACACAATCAAAATATATTTAGTGATAAAAAATTATCATGAACTGCATTTACACGCGGTATGGTATAAAATTAAGGATTCACGCCGTTCAGAATTTTATACTACATTTAGTGCGATTTTTACACCGTACGTGTTAAAAATCATATTCTCGTTAGAAAATTTGCAACAAGAATGTAAACATTCAAGTTTTACAAGCCCAGGAAATCTATTAAATACAATAAAATAATTGAAAATTTATCTAATTATACGGTGGATCCTATGTTAGAGAGTATTGATAAAAAGAAAAATGTTTGTAATGTTAAATATTTAACGTATAGTCATCAATATAAAATTAAATATTTTATTACTGTTAGAGACGAAAATGAGTCACCAGTTTTTGCTCAAATTCGTTCTTTATTTGTTTATAATAATATTCCATTTGCTGTTTGTGCGCTGTGGGAGACTGTTGATTTTGAAGATACATTCAATGCCTATTTAATTAAACAAAATAATACAGAATCTATCGTTATCGTAAATTTATTATCGTTAATCCATGAAGAACCTTATGAAAGTCACAGGAGTATAAGTGGTAAAGGTTTATTTATAGTTTGTAAATATGTGATAATTGTTTCATAATAAATAATTATAAAAATCTTAAAAGTAATTGATTGTAAATATTTTTTCATAGATTAGAAACCACTAATAGTAATTTAATTGGTTAAATTATAAATAATAACACGGAACGGTGTAAATCAGTAAATTACACCGTGTGAAATTTACTAAAGTGAAAATTTTACACGAAGGCAATTTCACACTCACACGGCCGTGTAAAAGTCGCCGGGTCCATCTTTACACCGAATTTTTTACTGTGTATCTACGAAGGGTAGTAGAAAAAACAAAACGCGACAGGGTGAGAAACAAAAGCATTCGAGAAGAACTAGAACAGGAACCCATTATACGTACAATAGAGAAAAAACAACTCCAATGGTACGGCCACCTGAAACGAATAAACAACGACAAATACTCAAAGATAATTATGGAGATGAGGATAGATGGGAGAAGACCTAGAGGAAGACCCGGGAAAACGTGGGAGGACAACATAGAAGAAGCAGCCAGAAGAAGAGGAAAAACAACTGGACAAATAAAGAATCTAGCCAACAGCAGGCAAGAAAACAGAAAATGGCTCAATATCCCAACACCGTAAGGTAAAATGGAAGAAGAAAAAGAAGAAGACGAAGAAGAAGTTCCATTGTACCTCGGACTTCGGACACTTTGGAACAAAAAAAGTAGTTGGTACAAACACGTAAATATTGTAGTTTTAAGACTAATTTTTAATCTTTTTTTTGTGTTCAATTAATAGTTTTAGGTCTGTTTATAATTGTTTTAATCAAAAATTTAAAAATATAAAACACAGATTTTTCTTAAAAGCGAAATAACTTTTTCGTTCCATTGTACCCTCACTGTCGCTACTAAACTTCATTTAATAGAGTAAAAGATAAAGTAGACAAATGTAATAATTACGAAGATGTGCACATTCGAGCGAAAAGTGGCACATTTCTGAGCGAGGGAGGCAAATGAAGCGCGACGCGAGCGGCGCGCTTCATTTTCCCGAGATCGGAATGTGCCACTTTGAGCTCGAATGTGCACACTCGGTTTTAAGCACGATTACGAAGCGTCTCGTTTTAACAGAAAAAGTACAACATCAAAATGCTTCGTACACCCACAAAATAATATATTTTTAGCTAAAAAATTAATACTGAAATTAAAAAAAAAATATTAATAAAAAAAAAAATTGGAAAGTAAAAATAATTAAACCGATATTTATTTTACTAAAAAATTAGATCTCATGAACAAAAAAAAAACAAAATGTACAAAAGTATTCGGGCAAAACTAATATAAATACAGTGGAACCTCGGTTATCCGAACTAATTATTGTAGCAGCTCATTCGGATAATCAAAAATTCGGTTAATTGAATGTATAGAAAAAAACAAATTTTAGCACAGCTAACAAAAATACGACAGTTGAAGTCAGCCGTCTAAGAAAATAAGTTAAAAATTGTGAATCACGCTTAAAATCGAGTGTGCACATTCGAGCTCAAAGTGGCACATTCCGATCTCGGGAAAATGAAGCGCGCCGCTCCGCGTCGCGCTTCATTTGCTTCCCTCGCTCGGAAATGTGCCACTTTTCGCTCGAATGCGCACATCTTCGTCTTAATTGGATTTGACTATATTGATAACAAATCCTTCAAATCCAGATTTTCTATTCGGAAAAAGTTTTCGCTTAAAAGTGCACATACCCCTTAATAATTGAATTTGTCTGTCTTATTCTTCTCGCTTACAAATAATATTAATTGAATTAAACTGAAATAAATGTACCACTTCTCGCTTTTCTTTTAATTAAAAATTACAGTAGGGTATTTTTTACCAAAAACCACATTTCTAATTTAGTACTTTTAAACTAGACTAGATGTGAGAACTTCATCGTACATGAAACAAAAATACTTTAACTTTTTCCGAATTTTGACTCTTATTTCTCAACTTTTTTTTTAAAATACCCCTCCCAAGTCATTCTAAAATTTTGATGCAATCCCTGTGTATCATATAAATATTTTTGTATATTTAAAATTTAATTAATCCATAAATGAAGTCTAATTACAACAGTGTATACGAAATGTGCCTTAAAACTAATTTGTTTATAATTTTTACAAAAATAAAAATTACACAAAAATATTTAGAGACATTAATTTTGACATATAAACATTCAACAATCTGCAAAAGATGATATAAAAATGAACTAGTTGATTTTTAGTGGCCCACTTCAGAAAATTTGACTCATATACAATTATAATTAATCAAATTTGCGAATTAGTAAACATTCAAAAGTACACCTGAAAATATTTTTATCAAGCTCGCTACAATTAGGCGTGCGGAAGAGCACCATATTAACTTATCAAAAGAAATAAAATATATAACTTTTTTCAAACAAAAAATCGATCTAATTTATTCGACTTTTAATTTTTTGAATTGAAGAATAAAATAATAATATGGGCAAATCCAATAAATACTATGATGTGCGCATTCGAGCGAAAAGTGGCACATTTCCGAGCGAGGGAGGCAAATGAAGCGCGACGCGGAGCGGCGCGCTTCATTTTCCCGAGATCGGAATGTGCCACTTTGAGCTCGAATGTGCACACTCGGTTTTACGCTCGATTACCAAGGGTCTTGTTTTAACAGGAATAAAATTGGTCACCTTAGTTATACCCCACCAAACTCGAACAAAAAAGTTTTAATTGATGGTTCACAATTCTGAAACATTACTGTATTATCGTAAACAGATTTTAATCTCAATTTACCAAATTATATCTGATTAAATCTAAAAATGCGGTATATTCAACAGGCAAACAATAGTCATTTTTAGTATTCGAATAAATTCATTAGCGTTACTGTTTAAAGCAAATGATAAAAATGAATTCAGTAGTTGTGATTCTGATATTACTTTTAATGACGATTTTGGTGGACGTTAAGGATATATTTAACGTAGGCAACACACGACTTTTCATTATAATTTTCTAAATTTTTCTTATTGTTAGTTTAACCAAAATGATTTTCAAGTTCAGTTGGACCGAGTTGAAATAGCCGGTTACAACAAGGAGCATGTGCGTTACATGACCGTCCAAAACTTTAAATACAATCGAACTCATAAGGCGGTTAATGCTTCTTTTTGTTTGGCAACCGATTTTGGTAACGACTTGCAGGTAAGGTATCATACGGGAAAAATATCAAGCATTTCTTAAAAACAAAATGATAGGTTATCGTGCAGGTGTATAAATTTATGAGTAACGAATATCGATATTTCCCTTTGCGTTTTCAAGTAAATTTTTGCGACGCACTTAGAAAGGATATGATCGGCTCTGCAAAAATTATGACTTGTGGTAACTTTACTGGATGTCCTGTGACTAAGGTAATCATTAAAATAGTTATATAAGAAAGTGACAAATAATTTATTCTGTTTACAGAATACGCCTTTTTACTTTTGCAACTGGCAGTCGGAATCAACGAAATTTCCTCCGATGATACCCAATGGAATATATAGATATGATATACAATTCGAGTATAAAGACATGGAAATGGCGACCTTAAACTATTACGGTACTGTCACCAGACCTATATGACAGAATGTCTTTATTCATTTTAATGTACCACTTATGGAAGCACCATATTAATTTATATTTACTGTCTTCAATAGAATCATCATACTATTTGTTGGGCTTGCAATGTTACTAGTTTTTTACTGCACATTAAAGTCCTTTTCCAATCGTTTATAGAGTCTTAAAAACTTTTATATTTGATTTCATATTATTGCATATTATTTAAATTCAAAATATTCTTTGTTTAATTCTAAGTGAGAAACTTTAATAAAATTAGTTTTCGCACACAAAGGTTATGAATTCTTCAGAAAAAAAGCTTACTTTTGAAAAATACAGATTCCTACGTTTTGTATTTTAATATATCTATTTGTTTACTTAAAAAGCACATTTTAAACTACAAGACAATGTCATAAGTGGCTGACTACACTTGATAAAATTTGCGTTTTATTTACCCTTACATTACCAATACCACTATGTTCACAGTTTCAATTTAAGCATGGTTTTATAGATGGCTAGCTGATGCCCAGGACTTAGTCTGCGTAGAATACTAATTCTATAATTAAAAAAAGCTGTTCATATTTACTAATAATCCGTGAGTGCTTAGTATAGATAAATCATAGATATGTTATACAAAAGTAGATAAGTACTTTAAAAAAAATTTAAATCATCCCCGAATTAACTTGATTGGTCAAAAACGCAAAAACGTTCTTTATTTTTTACGAAAAGTATAATTATGATGGGTTTTATATCCTTTACTAGAGAAATGATTGATTCCCCATACGAATTTTATTCCCTATTTCACTCCCTTTAAAATTTATCCTTGCGACGAATAGTAGCCCATATCTTTATCCAAGGTCCAGTCTATCTCTACACGAAAATTCATCAAAATTCGTTTAGTAGTTTAGAAGTGAAAAGGTATCAGACAGACAGATAGACAGACAGTTATTTGTTTTTAAATTTATGGTAGAAATTTTCATGAAAATGCCCTACATATAATTATACAAAGAAAATCCTAAAAGGCTTCAAATTTGTATTTATAATTAAAGCTTTACTGTTACGTTACAGATATCAATCTTTATGTACCAAATGACGTTTCATTAATCTAAAAATATATTTAAGGGGCAAAAAATTTTAATTTTGTGTAGTAGAATATATTTATTAGCTTCATTCCGGGATAAAGATATAGTTTGGACCATATATAATTAGAACTGCATGATAGTTTATACTAATTTATTTTTAAAAATTAAAATAATATAATTTTAAATAGGAAACTATAATCAAATTAATTTTTGAACAACAAATATTAAGAATTATTGAAAGAAACAAAAAATTTTGGTTTGCAAAAATGCAGAATTGTTTTATATTCTAATTGTATTTATCAACATAAAAACCGCTTTAAATTATAATTAATTCTTCACAATCCTAAAACATTAATGGTTTATCGCAAACAGATCTCAATCCCAATTTACCAAATTACATATATCTGATTAAATCTACAAATGCGGTATATTTAACATTCAAACTATAATGGTTTTTAGTATTCAAATATATTCATTGGCCTTACTGTTGGGAGCGAATGATAAAAATGAATGGAGTAATTGTAGTTTTATCAAACATTTTGATATTACTTTTAATGAGCATTTTAGTGGATGTTAAGGATATATTTAATGTAGGTGACATACGGCTATTTATTAAAATTCTATAATTTTTTTTTATTGTTAGTTTAACCAAAATGATTATCGAGTTCAGTTTGATCGAATGGAAATATCCAGTTATAATAAAAAGCATGTGCATTATTTTAATGCTCAAAACTTTAAATACAATCGAACTCATAAAGCGGTTAATTCTTCTTTTTGTTTTGCAACGGATTTTGGTAATGACTTGCAGGTAAAATATCTTATGGGAAAAAATTAAAACATTTTTTAACAAGTCAATAATAGGTTACAATTCAATCATTCAAATTTATGAGTAACGAATATCGATATTTCCCTTTACGTTTTCAACAAAATGTTTGTCAAACATTTGATAACAATATGATCGGCATTGCAAAAATTTTCGATTGTGGTAACTTTACCGGATGTCCTATGGTTAAGGTAACCGTTAAAATAGATATGGACGAAAGTAAGAAATAATTAAGTCTCTTTTTAGGATGTGCCCTTTCACATTTGCAACTGGCAATCAGATGGAAGTAAATTTCCTCCGATGATACCAAATGGAAATTATAAAACGGATATAATACTGGAGTATAATGATACCGCAGTGGCGACATTAACTCATTTCGGTACCATTACTAGAGACCAGTTTAATAGAAAATAATTTTTATTTGATTTAATGTAAGTAGTGGAGAGTTAAATTTAAGTGAGAATGGTTGTAAGTCAGAAGTTATCCAATATAATCTTAATGTTAAAGCGGTTCTAGAGCGACGGTTTCTTTGTTTAAGTATTGGCATTTTTACATTCTTTAATATTTAATGCATTATTAATATTCGTTTTATTTTTTAAACCCCGCTTAAGAATCATTTTATACACCGGGGTGTACAAAATGATCCCTGTGCTGTGGGCAATGCGATCATAGGATATCCAGTCTGCAGATCATCTACGAAAACCATGTTTTTGGTATATTAAATAAAAAAAAACAAATATAAAATTGTTTACAACGTTTTATTTAAATAATGTGAAATAAAATGTCTCTTGCCTAAAAAAAAAATTTCTTATATTTGAGATCAATTATTTATAACCATATAATTATACCTACCTATATAAAGAAAATCCTAAAAGACTTTGAATTTGTATTTATAATTATAGATAATTATATAGATATTATAGATATTATATAGATATTTATAGATCGGACCATATATAATTAGAACTGCTTTGATAATTTATACTAATTTATTTTTAAAAATCAAAATAATAATGTAATTTTAAATAGGCAACCATAATAAAATAAATTTTTGAACAACAAAAATTAGTAATTATAGAAAGACACAAAAATGTTAGGTTTGCAAAAAATTACAGAAATGTTTTATATTCTAATTGTATTTATCAACCTAAAAACCGCATTAAATTATAATTAATTCTTCACAATCCTGAAACATTACTGCTTTATCGCAAACAGATCTCAATCTCATTGTACCAAATTATATCTGATTAAATCTACAAATGCGGTATATTTAACATTCAAACTATAATCGTTTTTAGTATTCAAATATATTCATTGGCGTTACAGTTTGGAGCGTATGATAAAAATGAATGCAGTAATTGTGGTTTTATCAAACATTTTGATATTACTTTTAATGAGCATTTTAGTGGATGTTAAGGATATATTTAATGTAGGTGACATACGACTTCTCATCAAAATTTTGTAATTTTTTTTATTGTTAGTTTAACCAAAATGATTATCGAGTTCAGTTTGACCGACTGGAAATATCCAGTTATAACAAAAAGCATGTGCATTACTTGAATGCTCAAAACTTTAAATACAATCGAACTCATAAGGCAGTAAATTCTTCTTTCTGTTTTGCAACAGATTTTGGTTATGACTTGCAGGTAAAGTATCTTGTGGGAAAAATTTCAAACATTTTTTAAGAAGTCAATAATAGGTTACAATTCAAGCATTCAAATTTATGAGCAATGAATATCGATATTTCCCTTTACGTTTTCAACAAAATGTTTGCCAAACATTTGATAACAATATGATCGGCATTGCAAAAATTTTCGATTGTGGTAACTTTACCGGATGTCCTATAGTTAAGGTAACTGTTCAAATAGTTATGGAAGGAAGTGCGATATAATTAAGTTTGCTTTTAGGATGTGCCTTTTCACATTTGCAACTGGCAATCAGATGGAAGTAAATTTCCTCCGTTGGTACCAAATGGAAATTATAAAACGGATTTGCTACTGGAGTATAAAAATACCGAAGTGGCGACCCTAACTCACTACGGAACCGTTACTAGACCCGTTTAATGTAAAATAATCTTTATTCAGTTTAATGTAAGTAGGAAAAGTGGTATAAAATGATCCTCTTAAGGGACAATGGTCAGAAGTTATCCAATATAATTTTAATGTTAAAGGGGTTTTGGGTAGACGGTTTCTCTGTTTAAGTATGGGCATTTTTACATTATTTAATATTTAATTTATTATTAATATTCGATTCATTTTTTAAAAACACGCTAAAGGATCAATTTATACACCGCGTTGTCCAATATGATCCCTGTAACGCGATTCTAGAAGATCCAGTCTGCAGATCATCTACAAAAACCATGTTTTTGTATGTTAAATAAAGAAAACAAATATAGAGTTGTTTACAACGTTTTATTCAAATAATATATAGGTATTTATAATAACTTAAAAAAAATTTCTAGCGCATATTCCATCCACGCAAAACTTGCTTATTTTTACTTATCAGCGTCTGTTTAGTGACATTAAAGAATTCCACAAGCAGACGGATCATTTTACCCCAAACCATTAACATTTAAAGATCTATAAAGTAAATTTTAAATTTTATAAAATAACCGCGTTACGTTTCAATTAAAATTAAACATTTTAAGAAGCTGCTAATGTAACAGTCATTGCATACCTAAAATTAAATACGAACAAAGTTGTCTAATTTCAAAGTTAGTGTTACATTAGATCAACACTACACAATTTTTATTTATTACCCAAAAAATAACTAGCTAACGTTAGCAGTTTAATCAGAACCGAAGAGAATCATTTTGTACCACTTTCCCCTACTTCCACAAGCACAATATGTTTAGAAAGTTTCCACTAAAATCACGTTTTTCGAAAGGGGCCTACTTTGATGACTATATAATTAATTTAAATAAAAAATAAACATTTTGTGTGTTATTGACCAATTCCCGGTACTTTTATGACAAAATGCACTTCTTGTCTAATTTTAAGTGTGAAATTGCAATAAAATTAGTTTTTGCACAACAAACATTATGAATTATTCAGTAAAAAAAAAACGTTTACTTTGTGAAAAATTACATAAACGTTCTATATCGTAATATGTTTGTTTATTTACATAGAAAAAAAAATTAATTTATAATTTTGAATTAGTACTATTGCCTTGCAGATTTTAATCTTTATTAACAAATGACCTATGATTAAATCAAATAATATATTTAACAGGCAAAAAATTATTTTAATTATTATAATATATTTATTAGCTTCATCTCGGGAAAAAAGTATAGATTCGACCATATATAATTATATCTGCTTTATTATTATATTGCATATTTCTAAATGTCAAAATATTGATTATTGTAACGCGACTTCAAATATGATATATTAATATCATCTTTTTAAACTTGAAAATCCATACCCTACCAGTTTGTACCATTATAACTAAATGGAGCAACCCTAAAACGTCGCAAAAACACCCCAGACACGGACAGTTAAAACGACTAACACAGAGTCCAAAATTCATCATTTACCAGACGCGGACAACCCGCAAAACGAATCCTTTCTTCTTTTTCAGTTTTTACACAACTTTCGACGGCGGTCGCATATACTAATCTCAATTTTGCATTTCAGTCTTGTGTGGTACTCGGAAGGTGTAGTGAAATTTATTTCGGGAGTCTTTCTCTTTCAGATCTTCAAGCTTCTCTGACAGACCTGAACTTTTTATCCTTACCTTTTGATTTTGCCAGTTACGCTTTACTCTCCCAATCTTCTTTTGTCCAGAACTTCATCAACTTCGTCTCTCCAAGATCTTCTAGATCTACCTCTTTTCCTTCTACCCATGGGGCTCCATTCTTTAATCTTCTTAATCCATCTGTTGTCTTATATGGCCGTACCACTTTAATCTTTTCTCTTCTATTGTGCTAATTGCATTCTTTTCTATCCCTATTCTTCGTCTTATTTCTTCGTTCGGTTTTTATACAATTTGGTCACCTGACAGCATCTCGTCCAACACGCCATTTTTACTGCATTGATTTTCTTCTATTTCTTTCTTTTATACATTTATTCATTCTTTTATATTTTTAATCAATCTAAAAGCCACTTTAAATTCTAATTAATAGATCAAAATCCTGAAATATGACTGTTTTATTGCAAACAGATGTCAATCTCCATCTGCCAAATTATATCTGTTTAAATCTACAAATGCGGCATATTTAACAAGCAAACTATATTAATTTTTAGTATTCGAATATATTCATTAGCGTTCCTGTTTAGAGCAAAAGATAAAAATGAATTCAGCAGTTGTAATTTTATCCAAAATTTTGATATTTCTTCTAACGACAATTTTAGTGGATGTTAAGGATGTATTTAATGTAGGTAACATACGATTTGTCATTATTACGCCATAATCTTTTTTATTGTTAGTTTAACCAAAACGATTATCAAGTTGAGTTTGACCGAGTTGAAATGGCCAGTTATAACAAAAAGCATGTGCATTATATGAATGTCCAAAACTTTAAATACAACCGAACTCATAAAGCGATTAATTCTTCCATTTGTCTGGCAACTGATTTCGGTTACAACCTGCAGGTAAAGTATTAGACGAGAAAAGTGCCAAACATTTTCAAAAAACTAAATAGTAGGTTATTGTGCAAGTATTTCAATTTTTGAGTAACGAATATCGACATTTTCCTCTACGTTTTCAACAAAATATGTGCCAAGCACTTGATAAGGATATGATCGGCGCCTCTAAAATTTTGAATTGTGGTAACT
This sequence comes from Sinopyrophorus schimmeli, assembly GCA_036325965.1. Classification (NCBI taxonomy): domain Eukaryota; kingdom Metazoa; phylum Arthropoda; class Insecta; order Coleoptera; family Elateridae; genus Sinopyrophorus; species Sinopyrophorus schimmeli. The sequence continues at coordinate 2,665,682 of JARFIZ010000404.1, forward strand.
TTACGGGATGTCCTCTGGTTAAGGTAATCATAAAAATATTTATATAAAAAAAGTGACTAATAATTTAGACCGCTTTTAGAATGCGCCCTTTTACTTTTGCAACTGGCAATCAGATTCAAAGAAATTTCCTCCGATGATACCAAATGGAAAATATAAAATTAATATACGGTTCGAATATAAAGAATCCGAAGTGGCGACCTTACACTTTTACAGTAGTATCACTAGACCCGTTTAATATAAAGGATTATTTATTTATTTTAATGTACGTACTTACGCAAGCACAATGTTAATTTTTATTTAAAGTTTCCAATAAAATAACTCGGTTTTTGCTTTTACTTACAATATTTATAGTTTTTTGCTGTGCATTGAAGTGCTTCGTAATTCTTTTGCAAATCTTACAATCTTTGGTAGTTTATAGCGTGTTTATACCACGACGCACAGTGCGGCCGACGCGGAAAAAACTTATTTAAAAAAATTTATATTTTTACTTTGGTTATTTTTTTTTTGTTTTTACTATTAGTCAAAGAAAACAGTTCTAATGATTTTTTTCCTGTTAGTGTTTTATTGTGACGTTGTGACGCTTCTGAATTTTCACTTTATTATATGGTCAAAAATTGGCCATTTTCAATTAAGAGAAATATTATTTCGTGTGCGTTTGTGTTTGTAGATAATAATACGAAAGTTATCACATTTGTTGACTATGTTTATAGGAATACAATAAAATACTATAGGACAATTGCTAAAACATCATGGAGAAAAAATTATAAAACAAATTAGCGTTCAGATAATTAAATCTCTCTCTGATTATGGAGTCTTACAAAAACAGCCCCGCTGAGCTCCGGTCTATTAGTATATTTTCTTCAAATTCATATTATAAACTACCTTTCCTATAAATTCCATCCACAGATATTGACAGATGTGCTCTTGGTACAGATTTCAATTTATATCGAATAACAAGGTTTCGTGTGGTGGAGTCTGTTCGAGAGTGTTTTTACAAACATAGAGTATTCCGAAAACAGCGAAATTTTATTATACTATTAAATAAACTACAGCGTTACCAATTGGGCTTGTTTTCGAAAAAGTCGAAGAAAACATAAATAAAGATTATAAATATTATAGACTTAACTTTACAATTAAATGTTCCCGTGTATTTACAAGCGAAGATGTGTTTTATAATATTCTCGAGTCATCACATCCCTAAATCACCTATTTATAACTTCAACTCAAAAAAATATCTTTCCATCAGAGAAGAAGGTCTTCAATTGCTCAAATAATTTTCTTTTATTAATTAATTTAGTTTATTAGACCAAAATATAATGTGTGATGTGATTTTACCTTATTTCTTTATTATAATAATTAGGTATTACAAATATTAAATGTGAGCACTTAGAGGGAATTTTTTTAATAGTTTTAATTTCAGTTCATATTTAGTTCATATGATCCTTAAACAATATTATAGGAGGTATATCATATTGCTTTAGTAGACTAATATTTGTTGTTATTGCAATACAAATTCTAATATCAATTATTCACATGTTTGAATTTATTGTTTATCTCTATGTATTTTTTCTTCCTGAATCGAAAGAGACTAATCCCAAGTTGGTAGGACAATCCGTTCTCAAGTTATGGAGTGTTTTCCACTTTTCGTGCATTTTGCCCCACTGTGCGACGCCCGGCCTCGCCAAGAGCTTTCTGACGCAGATTAAAAAATTACTCTACAAATTTTCAGTTAAAGTTTACCACAACCTACACCAATGGCATTGGATTGACTCCTCCCAGGAGAAAACAGAAGTTGGACATCATTGTAGAATTGGCCAACAATTCCCGTGAAGGAACCGCACCATTAGTTTTCAAATATCTATTTCTAGAACTAAGTGATAAATATGGGTTTGATTAGTACGAGGAGCAGTGTAGTTGCTTTAATAGGCAACATTTAGGTTAACATTAGTTGATTAAGGTTAAAATTGCAGTTCATTCATACTTGGTTAGATGTGGAGTGGTGTCTACACTTTTATTTTGTTTATTGATTGGGTTTTGTGTTAGTTTTTGGAGTGGATGTTTTTGATTTGATTAGCAAAAATTTGGTCTCAATCTTTGTTACATGTATAACTCATATACTTAATATCTTGACAAAGAGAATTAATTATTAAGGTAATTTAATGTTGCCATGTGATTTTGGTCTGTATTATGTTATTCAATATTTTGTTGTATTATCTGATTATCATTTCCCGTTTGCTGAGGAAGTCATAATATAATTAACAAACCGTTCAAATAAATAATTATTTCTTTTTTTCTACCGAAAATCGTCCAAATTCCTCAGATTTTACAATTATTTGAATTATGGACACGCTTCCACAACAATATAAATATAAAAGTTTCAAGAAATGCTATACTGATAGGTCGAAGATGGAAGACAAAACTGACTGTTCTGTGATTACAAACAATTTGACACAAGGGTTTCGATTACCAAATTACGTCTTAAGCACGGCGCCTGATAAAATATTATCTCATATCAAACCAAGCCGTCATTTATTTCGACCCTAAATCTACTCTATAGGCTCTGTCAAATACTCCAACTCGACACTTCCAGATTAAGGCGCATATAGAGAAATACATAAGTTCTAAATTGAAAGTTTATTGGGATGATAGATGGAGAAATAATCCAACATCCAAATTACATTACGTTCGAAGTTCAGTTTTTGACAAATACTCATCCTTTTACATGTAAAGTAAGCATCACGTAACTATCACAACACTCTTCATTTCTCTTTCAGATCTTCAAGTTTTTCTTACAGACTGGAACCTCTTATCCTTACCTTTTGATTTTGCTAGTCACGCTTTACTTTCCCAATCTCCATCCTCCAATCCTCTCTTCTCCATGACTTCATCAACTTCGTCTCTCCAAGATCTTCTAGGCCTACTTCTTTTCTTTTTACCCATGGGGCTCCATTCTGTAATATTCTTAATCCATCTGTTGTCTGCGCTTCTCCTTATATGGCCGTACCATTTTAATCTTTTTTCTTCTATTGTGCTAAGCGCATCGTTTTCTATCCCTATTCTTTGTCTAATTTCTTTGTTTGGTATTCTATCCAATTTAGTCATCTGACAGCATCTCTTCCAACGCACCATTTCTACTGTATTAATTTTTGTTCTTTTTTTTAAATTTTATTTATCAACCTAAAAACTATTTTAAATTAATAGATCAAAATCCTGAAACATTACTGTTTTATTGCAAGCAGATTTCAATCTCCGTCTGCCAAATTATATCTGTTTAAATCTAGAAATTCGCCATATTTAACATGCAAACTATATTCATTTTTAGTATTCGAATATGTGCATTCGCGATACTGTTTAGAGCAAAAGATAAAAATGAATTCAGTAGTTGTATTTTTATCCAAACTTCTGATATTTCTTCTTATGACAATTTTAGTTGATGTTAAGGATGTATTTAATGTAGGTAACACACGATTTGTCATTACTACGCCATAATTTTTTTTTATTGTTAGTTTAACCAAAAGGATTATCAAGTTGAGTTTGACCGAGTTGAAATGGCCAGCTATAACAAAAAGCATGTGCATTATATAAATGTCCAAAACTTTAAATACAACCGAACTCATAAAGCGATTAATTCTTCTATTTGTCTAGCAACTGATTTCGGTTACGACTTGCAGGTATAGTATCAGACGAGAAAAGTGCCAAACATTTTTAAAAAACTAAATAGTAGGTTATTGTGCAAGTATTTCAATTTTTGAGTAACGAATATCGACACTTTCCTCTACGTTTTCAACAAAATTTTTGCCAAGCATTTGGTAAGGATATGATTGGCGCCTCTAAAGCTTTGAATTGTGGTAACTTTACGGGATGTCCTCTGGTTAAGGTACACATAAAAATAGTTATATAATAAAGGACTAATAATTTAGATTGCTTTTAGAATGCGCCGTTTCACTTTTGCAACTGGCAATCAGATTCAACGAAATTTCCTCCGATGATACCAGATGGAAAATATAAAATTAATATACGGTTCGAATATAAAGACTCCGAAGTGGCGACTTTACACTTTTACGGTAGTGTCACTAGACATGTTTAATATTAAGTATTATTTATTCCTTTTAATGTACATACTTACGCAAGCACAATGTTAATTTTTACTTAGAGTTTCCAATAAAATAACCTTGTTTTTGCTTTTACTCAAAATATTTATTGTTTTTTGCTGTGCGTTCAAGTCCTTTGTATTTGTTTTGCGAATCTTACAGACTTTGGTAGTTTATACGGCGTTTATACTACAACGCCTGGCCTCACCAAGATTTTACAATTAGTGTAGAATCGCGATATCTCACGAATGGTGATTCTTAGAAAAAAAAAATATAAAAACCATTTTTGTAAATAATTTTAAAATCTATAATTTTTGTCTAATGTAAGCTATTTTTTTAATAAAACATACCGTTTTCGAAAAAAATCCAAAAACCTTGAAATTTTGACCCCGTATAACCCCGTATATTTTTTTTAGCACACGTGGGATCCATGGGAACTTTTGACACTTTATTTCTAATGGTGTACCCAAGGTCTCAACCAAAATTTAGCTCTGTCGGAATTTTTGTTATTTGACCACTATTTTATGTCTAATTGGACCGGACTATATATTCAGTGGAGTAAATAATGTACATAATAATAAAAAAATAAGATTAGAAATTAATTATAGAACACATGAGAGACACTTTGTAACTATTGCAACAGCACGATACACTGTACTAACGGAAGTTAGTTGTCTATATGTAAAGCCATAGAATGCTGGAAAGGTGGCGCTACCCTAAGATACAATTTGGTCTCTAACATTTGTCAACCTAAAAACACTTTAAATTATAATTAATTGATCGCAATCCTAAAACTGCATTGTTGCTAACGGATTTCAATCTCAGTTTACCAAATTAAATCTACACATGCGATATATTTAACAGGCACACTATAGTCATTATTAGTATTCCAATATATTCAGTATCGTAATGCAAATGATAAAAATGAATTCAGTAATTGTGGTTTTATCACAAATTTTGATATTACTTCTAATGACCATTTTATTAGACGTTAAAGATGTATTTAATGTAGGTAACAAACGACTTTTTATTATAATTCTCTAAATATTTCTTATTGTTAGTTTACCCAAAATGATTTTCAAGTTCAGTTTGATCGAATTGAAATAGTCAATTATAATAAAAGACATGTGCATTATATAAATATCCAAAACTTTAAATACAATCGAACTCATAAGGCTGCCAATTCTTCTTTCTGTTTTGCAACTGATTTTGGTTACGACTTGCAGGTAAAGTATCATACGAAAAAAATTCCAGACATTATTTGAAAATAAATAATAGGTTATTGTGCAATTATTTAAATTTATGAGTAACGAATATCGATATTTTCCTTTGCGCTTTCAACACAATTTTTGCGAAACAATTAATAAGAATATGATCGGCATTGCAAAAATTTTGGATTGTGGTAACTTTACTGGGTGTCCATTAGTTAAGGTAACCATTAACATAGTGATATAAGAAATTAGCTAATAATTTAAGGTTGTTTTTAGAATAAGCCCTTTCATGTTTACAACTGGCAATCAGATTCAACAAAATTTCCTCGGATGATACCAGATGGAAAATATAAAATGGATGTACGACTGGAGTATAACGACACCGAAGTGGTGACCATTGATTATTACGCTACTATCACTAGATATGTTTAATATAAAGTGATCTTTATTCATTGTAATGTACGCACTTCCATAAGCACAATATTAATTTATAATTAGAGTTTCCAATAAAATCACACTACTTTTTGTTTTACTCACAATATGACTGTTTTTTCTACTGTACATTAAAATAATTTTTAATCGTTTTGAGAGTTTTATACCTTGTACAATGTTTGAACATAAAGATTAAAACAATCACATATATTGTTATACTGTAAAATCTCATTTATACGAAGATAAAAGGGATCGTAAAATGTTTCGTATAAGTGAAATGAACAGTTGCTTATTTCTCTGCTTGGGATAACAGTAATGGTAAATGTGTATGTATTTTTACAATTTTCTAAATAAATGAGCAATATAGTGGCGAGTTGCAGTATGTGCTAAATAAACACTTGTAATTTAAACACTTGTACGACGAACGCTACAAGTAAAACTTTACTATTCAAACTAGAATATGTAAGTACATATTATTAAACAACAAATTTGTCGTCCACATTTAAAGAATAATCTAAACTAAAATTGTGAAAAAATCAAGAATATCACAGTATGTCACAAATATCACAAGATAATAGATAATTGACAATTGATCTTTACAAAAATACTCATTATGTGTTAAAAAAGTCAGTAATTTTGGATTGCTTGGTTAATACACAAGTTACGTGATATAGGATTCGCTCGCATTCTAAAAAGACACACCTTATAAAATAAAACCTAAATCTTGTGTAATAAACAAGTTGTAATTAGGCTTCATTAATGGAATAATTCAATTTTTAAATATAAAAAAAATATTTACATGTTATGTAGGGGAGCGTCAAAATATTAGAATGATTTAGGCAGGTTGATTTAGAATGAAAAATAAACGGTAGGTATAATTTATTAAAATTATTTTAAAAATAATGTTACTGTATAATAAGTTTAGTGTTTTTCACCTTTTTTTGAGTTAATGGCACATTTGATAATAATATATTAATATTTAATATTTGTTTTGCTAAAATTCAATATTCTTATTTTATCAAACATTAACTGAAAAATGTAAGTGTTAAACACCCGAATTAAAGATTATATATTCAATATTGCACTTCTTATTAATAAAACTGAATATAAAGTTTGTATTAAATTATTTTAGGGTGCCCAATGTACCCAGGTTTTGCTGTTATTAATACCCACTATTTTTGTAAAAGATATTATTTGTATCTTATTCTTGTGTTTGTATGGTAGGAGTTTTACTATATAACTGTTTTTGGTTTAAATTTTCGACCCTTTCATATTTTGGAAAAAAGAGTAGTTATCATAACTGTCTATATAGAGTGGTTATTTGAAATTAATGTTCTTTCAAATTTAACTCCACAGTTTTTATTGTGTTTTATGATTTGAATGTGGTAAAATTGGAAGTCGCACTGTCAAATGTGGAGCTCAGAGTTTTCCATTTTGTTGATTTAATATCCTTAGTTGTGTTTATTTTCGTTTTTAAATTAATTGTTGGTTGCATTTTGTATAAAAACAGTAAATATTCTAAAATTACGAATCTGATACTGTGCATCCTTTTTCGAGACACCACTGGTGACTTCTGTCTAAGAGATCTCATTCCAGTACTGCCAACATATAAATAAATTAGTATGTCGACAAATTTAAAATGTCCCCAATTTTAAGAAATTGTTTTGTATATTATATTGTATATTTATTTTAAACTATAATAAGACATCTTCTATTTAGATAATGTCCTGATTCCCAAAAGAATACCCTTTAAGATATATTTTATAATCATCAAATTAAACCTGAATAAAATAATGTTTACATTTGGTCTTTATACATATATGCAACGTCGCATTTATGAATTTTAAATATATTTACTAATCAATCGCAATTCTAGAGATTACAGCTATGGATTGGTAACGCCATTTCGCTAAAGAGATATTATCCATAATCCTCTGCACTTTAGCTACTTGACGAATCACTTTCGTATATATGGATCAATCAATTTGTGCTAGTTTTATCAATTTTTTAGAACTTTTGGAACGATATTGTTCGGTCATGTATGGTATTAGACTCCTTATGATATTATCTGCCGTTCTCTCAATAACAATGTTATTTTGATATCTCACGACACATGTACCTTCATTATTATAATTCTTGAATTACTTGAAATAATGCCCTACTCCCACAGCTTAGAAATAAAAGTTCCATTTGGAATTTTATTTAATCCATATTTAACGATTCATTTTTTCAAAAATAGATTATTACATACAATAATAATTGGAGCACTTTAAAAAAATAATAGTTCAGTCTACTAGTTGTGGCCCACAAAGGTCTATTACAGCTTTGTTGCTTTTTCTACCACATTAGTTACCCTCGGTCTTTGTCTTATACATGCGGTGGTTTTTCTATTTTTTAACGAGATTCCTAACCTTGACCTTTCTATTGCTAGCTGGGTTGTTCTCAGAATGTTCACGTTCTTTGTGGGCACTACCCAGTTTTGTGCACCATGTGCGTCACAACTAGAGGAGTGCAGGAATCAAACACTTTAGCTTCGAAGTAAGTGGGGATGCTTTTATATTTTAGAATGTAACTTTGTTTGCCATAATTTGAAGATAATACATCTAAAATTAATAAACCTACAAATGACTAATTCTATTTTTTGCATTAGAATTCTTATTATTGTTGCGTTATCGTAGTCCGGGAATCTCTCGTAAAAAATTAAATATCTTTTTTGTATTAATATATTTGCCAGATTTTTCATACTTTTAGTGTTACCGGATGTTAGTTTAAAAGCGGAGTATAATAAAACTGATGTTTCGTAATTAGTTAATTTTATTAGCATTGGACATTACGTAATTTCGTGCAATTACTACTACCAACCGTTAAGACAATTGCAATTCTGCTTTTCGTAAGTATTCTCACAGTGTGCCTAAAGTGCAAAAACATTTATACTAATTTCACATAAAAATTGCAACTTTTTTATTTTGGACAAATAACACAAAGGTGAAAGTATTTTTTTTTAATCTTGCCTTTAATACATATTCTAACTTCATACTTAAAAACAAAACAACATTATGTGCTTTATTATTATTTTGCAAATAATTAATATGGAACATCTCTACTTTTTATGTATAAATTTAAAAAAAAATGTTTGCAAAAAACGTAATTTTTACGTTGATTTGCCTAAAATACGGTTAAAAATGTAAAGACCTTTGTACTAATCGGCTCAAATGAACACTAGAAATACTTAATGTTTTAAACATAGTTATTAAATATGTTCTTAAGTGTTTTTAAATGTTATTGCCAATAAACTCTAAAATATAGCTCTTTTGTAAGTTATTATTGAAAAATTCATATTAAGCATTCGAACTACCATAATCATAAATGATCGCTTTAAATTTTGTTGCGCCGATTTTGTAAATAACTGCATTTACTAATCACACAAGTCATTTAAGTACACCGAAATTGTTTAAATAAAAAAAAAATTTAGGATCTACAAACAAAAATGCCACTTCAAGCAATGGTTGCAGTTTTCCGTCAATATTTTATGTTGTTCTTGTTAATAAACTTAACAGAATGCGAAAAGGATGTTTTTAAGGTAAGCCTAACACGTAGTTTTTTAAATAATTTTTAGATAATAATTTAATTATTAGTTTCATCAGAATGAGTATCAAGTCAGAATGGAACGGGTGGAACTAAAAAGTTACAATAAACAGCATACGAACTATGTAACAATTAATACTTTTAAATACAATCGCACTACAACAGCAGCAAATGCTTCATTCTCTTTTGCAACAAATATGGGTAATAGCGTTACTGTAATGATACAAGTATTTAAATTTATGAGCAATGAATATCGATTTTTTCCTCTCCATTTTCAAGTGAATCTTTGCCATGCTTTAGACAACAACATAATTGGTATTGGACGATTCTTCGATTGTGGCAACTTTACTGGATGTCCTATAAAAAAAGTAATTTTTATAAAAATTTTAAAACGGCAAATTTGTAAATATGTTTTTAGAACGTAGCGATGCACGTTTGCAATTGGCAATCAGATTCCACCAAATTTCCTTCTTTCGTACCGAATGGAAGATATCGAGTTGAAATTGAACTAATGTATCAGAATGCCGAAGTGTATACAATGAATTATTTTGCTAGTGTGGATCGGCCTATTTGACTTAAAAACATATTACCGAGAAATTTGAATTAAGCACGACAATTCTTTTTTTTAGTGAATAAAAATTATAAACAGTTTTTAACATACAAAAACTAATGAATAAAATTATCAATTTAATTTGAAATATATATTTTTTTAATTGAAATAAATGAACAAATTGAAAATCTAACAATAAATTTAATTTAAAATTCAAAATTAGTTTGTAACACTCTATTGATTCGTCACTAGTAATTAAATATTGAATTTTTCGTTGACTTTTAATAATTTTCAAAAAATTATTAGGTGTTCTGACATCAAATGACCTCATTTTTTAATGTTGTTTTTTTTACTCAACGTACTCCTTGAAATTCATTATGCATTATGGGTAGTACTGCAGTATTGTATTTTTCCAGTGGTAAATTAAGTTTTTTATAACAACACGGGAAAAGAAGTTTAGATTTGACCATATAGAATTATAATATCTGCTCAGATCAAATTCCATCTAGGAAAATCCATTTATATTCAATCAGATACTATGACATTCAGTTATGATCAGATCTGATTATATCTGGACAGAAAATACTAGATCTCATTTTATGGAAAAACAATTTTTATTAAAATTTATTCAGATCTCATCATATCTGTCCAAATCTCGTCATATCTGATCAGATATGCTGAGATATATGTAGTTTTATCTAAAAAAAACTTTATTTTTTAAATCGTACAGATCTGAATCAAACAGACACAATTTAAAGATCTGACTATATCTGCTCAGATCTCGTCAGATAGAGACAATTTAAAAATCTGACCAAATCTACAGGATCATATATGATTATATATAGTCAGATCTAATTTTTTTCGGAAAGTTTCGAGTACCAGATACAAATTTAATTTCAACAATAGGATTAAGAATAAAAGTTTAGTTATACTTTCTTTTAAATTATCAAAATCGTAAATATTTTTAATTTTTCTCATGTGAGATTCAATATTTTCATGTATAGAATGTGCAGACATATAAGTACGGCCTTTAGTTAAATGTTTAATTGTTATTAATACTGTAGTACTCTGTGGTATATTAACTACAGTTACTAAACTCGTAAATGGAATCCAATTTTTATTTTGTGCAGTACAATTATCTGCCTACAAAACAAAGTGCTTACTTCCTTTCTGACTTAATCATTGTTATTAAACGATATTTTGAGCAGCACGGCCATCTACAGCTTTATGCCAAAGAAGACAACAATTATCAGCAGTATAGTATAGTCAAAAGAATACTATATTTAATAATGGTTCGCACCTATTACCATTTACAGTTAAATATTTAGCGTTACACACAGTAAAGTATTAATAAAAGTAAAAATAATGTTCAAGCTATAGTACGAGAGCGTTCAGAATCTAGGTTCAGTAGAAAGCGATCGAGTGAAGTCCCGTCTGTTGCTTTTTGACGAGCTGCGCTCGACGGTGACACATCTAGCGTTGAAAACGAGAGCTAGTTACAGAGCCACTACAGTAGCACACCCTCTTCCGTACCTTACTACGGGCTTCCCATCACCAGCTGTATTGCCTAGGTGGCGCACATTCTATTCGTCGGCTTGTGCGTTACTAGTATTCACCGTAACAAAGAAGAGAGATTATTTACACTGTAGTTACTATGCTGAATAATAAATGCTCTTTCTTTTATTCGTTGTAACCTCTTCTGTCCGTCTTCATTGATAGATTTAAGTATAGCGTTACAGTAGCATATTATTATATAAAATCACAAATCGGACACTTATTACTGGACCGAGGGAGCATAAGTTATTTTTACTGGCATAATATTAATTGTTATTAAAATAAAATTGAAAATAATACATTTAAAATTAATAAACCCACAAATGTCTAACTTTATTTTTTCCATTGAAATTCTCAGTATAATTGACTTATTCTATTTCTGCAATCTCATATAAAGATTTAAATATATTTTTTGTTTTAAAAATATTTCCAGATTTTTGATATTTTTAGTGTTACCGGATGTTAGTTTAAAAGCGAAGTATAATGGAAATGATGTTATGTAATTAAGCAAATTTATTACCACTGTAATTTTGTGCCATTACAACTACCAACTGCTAAAGTACTTGCAATTCTGCTTTTCGTAAGTACTCACACAATGTACATAAAATCCAAAAATATACATATAAACTAATTTCTTAAAATTTGCAACTTTTTTTTATTTTGGACAAGTAATTCAAACTTATTTTTTCTAAATCATTTTTTTAACACATATTTAACTTCAGATTTCGTATTATAAAACTTAAAAACCGGACAACATGAGCTTTATTATAATTTTAGAAATAATTCATATTGAACATCTGAACTGCCATAGCAAAAATGATCGCTATAAATTATAACGCTGGTATAGATAACTGATAACTTACTTCTATTTGCAAGATTCAACATATATTTTTATTAATAATATAATATAAGTGCATAAAATAACACTTAGAAAAAGTTTAGTTTATGTTAGAACTATCGGTAAAATAAAAAACCGAAAAGTGTTAGTATAAGAATATAATAATACAAATTATAATTTTACCAAATAACTAGTTTTCCTTATCAATTTCTAAACGGTAATTGAATTATAAATAAATACCGGAATGTGAATATTTCAACAAAAAATTCATCCAGTGCGCAAGAGTAACACTTTTACGTGCAATTGTAAAATAACTACAATACTATCAAAAGCAACTATAAAAATGGACGAAGAAAAAATGAAGTCCAATACAGAAATAATCTCCAAAGATTACTTTAAATTTCAAAAACGCGTATTAGTACTACTTGGTTTATCCGTTGACGAAAACGATAGTTGCTTATATAAAATATACCAATTAAATATTTTCCTGATATTTGTGTTGGGCTATTTTATTATTCACATACATGGTTTAGCAAGTCATGAATTGAAATCAAACCTGGCATATTTTTTTGCCTTTTTAACAGGTAAATATGTCTTCGACTTAAATGTAACTGATGCCACATTTGCATTCAATTATTACTTATTAAGTGTGACCTAAGTGAACTTTTTAAATTGTTTCCTAACAATTTAATTAAATAGATAATTTTAATTTAATCAAATTCTAATTTTTAGCTGTTACAAAATGGGTGCTGTTTTTCTACAAACGAAAACAAATTGGAAAATTGTTGGTAAAATTAGAACAACCGCCCTTTGTACCAGAACAAAGCGAAGATAATAACGCAGAAATAAAATTACTTAATACTTGTGTTCGGATGGTAAACTTGCAGGTACAAAATGCAACTTATTTGGTACTGCCCAATCCAACAGACAAATTCGTTATTTACAAGTCTTAAAAAAAATGATTAGATGGCAAATGTATACGATAGTTTATCGTTTTACACTGAAACTGTTAAATTTTTGATCGAAAATTCTAACTTTAAAGTGTTGCAATATTGATTCTTCTAAATATGGTTGCTCAATCCGACGAGCACCTTTGCACTGCACAGTAAAAATTTTGCTACTAAAAATTATGTATTTTTATAAAATTATAAATATTTTGTACATATTACCAAAAAATGTGACTAAAAAAAGCTTCAAAAATATCACTGTAAGTGAAACTATAAAAAATTACAAATGGTAAGTAGTACAAAAAAGTTGCGTAATTTGTATTTGGTCGATTAAACGGCAGTTTTGTTCAAAAAATTACAATAGAAACCAGTACATTATTAAATTTGAAAAGTAAAATATCTAAAAGTGATCTTGGAACTCTGTAAATTAAATTGCATTACTTGGGCAGTTAGAAAAATACAATTTAAGCCTTATAATAGTAGAATTGAATTTATACACATTTTATTGATAAAGTTTTAGAAAGTAAACTACATAAACAAATTTTATGCCTGGATACCTTTCTGAGAACTAATAAACTCATACGAATTTATTGTATTAGTTACATTACAGTAATTTCAAAGAGGCTTTAATTATAATGGTGTTATTATTGAATTTTTTTGTTAATTAAATGGGCTGAGCATTTTTAAGCGCAAATTTTCAATTCAATAAATTCTTAAGAGTTTATGAGTTTTAAAAATGCTATACTAGCACAAGTTCCAAAAACTTTTTCAAGTAGACCTATATACAATAAGTTACACTGTTTTAACGCTTTAATTGCGATAATTAAGTATTCCAGGCTGGAACGTGACTACAACATGAACAAATATATTTTTAAATCTGAAAAATCCACATAAATTACCCAATAAAAAAATACCACCATATTTAATTAGGGCCTCTTTGCAATTATTGTAATGTGACTAGTGCGATATTGTCAATCAAACGAGAAAAACTACAATTTTGACCAAAATCGGCGTACTTTAATTGCTTATAACTATTTAATAAAAATATTTATGACAACAATAAAATAAATACGATAATTTAACAAGCTTTCTCGTTCGATTGGTAAAAAAAGGAATTAATTCTCTTTATTTTTGAAAGCACAACAATGTTTAGAAGTTTAGTCTGTTTTATGCTTTATTTTTTTTGCGTAAAACACGTTGATAAATCGAAAATTGTTACGTTTTAGAGATATATGGTCTTTATCTATACAAAAATTTTCAATTTTTTATCTCCAAAAATACGAGAATAGGACGGGAACGCAGTTCCCATTTAAAATACATTGGACGAAATTTGGTAGTCTACAGCCTTAACCCACCTGCAAATGACCCTAAATTCGTCGGACACTCGGTGCAGTAGTTTCATGTCTTTTGACATGATGTTAACACTTGTGTAGTTACTGAGAAAACTGGAAATCACTTAAAATGTAGATACATACTTAAATTTCTTGTTTATTACATTTGTTCTTTGTTACAAGTTTAGTTTTGATTGGATATTATTTGTTTGTATTATTCCAAAGTTAATTAATCACAAGATCTTTTTTTTAGACCCGCCTCTATTATGTGCCATCAGTTATCTGTACTGTTTTGTCTATATCAGCTTCTGCGATGAAACGAGATTTCACTTATGGACCACTTAATATCATCGATCCAAGCGACAACACCAATTTTATAATTTTATTTGTTTATCAAAATATAAGCAGTTATGTCTATCTCTTCACATACATAATGGTAGATATAATAATGTCCGGACTAAAATATGTCCTAAATCTAATGAATTTTCAAACAAAATGCATTTTAATTTTCCAGAAAAAGGCATATGGGTTTAAAACAAAGTGAGGTCAATTTATACGTGCTCTTTTGCTAATTGGCATATTTGTTATGCGATTTCTATAATTTTTTTATTTAATTCCTTTTTTACATATGGCTTTAATGGCATCGTTAGAACAGACTTGAACAAAAATTTCAATATATTCTAATTAATAAAGGTATAACTGGTTGACTAAGCTTTGGATTTCGCCGTGAGAATGCGATGACTTTCGATCGCCTTGCTACTGAAATATATAGATATAAATGTAGTGTTATTTGTTGTTGCATATCAATGCATGAATATTTCAGTCTATTGGTACTTCAATATTCTATAAGATGGCGCTAAAAAAGATGTCTTTTGTGTGAAAACTCATTTTTTTCAGCATTTCCAGCTATCTAGATAAACTTAGGGCGCAAAACATTATCTAAATACAAAATTTTATCCAAATTGTTAGAGCCGTTCCCGAGAAACCAATATATATATAGATATACACAAAAATTCCTCGTTTATTTAAAGTATAAGATTTATTACACGTTTTTCAAATTGAAGTATACGTTTTTATAGCTCAAAAACATTACAAATAACGGCACTTGCTTGGGGGTATATTTTGTTCAATTTAGAGCCATTTACAAGTAGGCTTAACCCACTTGTAAATGACTTTAAAATGCATTACTTATTCGTCGGACACCCGGTACAGTAGTTTCATGTCTCTCGAAATGATGTTAACACTTGTGTAGTTACTGAGAAAAACTGGTGATCACCTAACATGTAGGTACATACTTAAATTTCAAGTTTATTACATTTGTTCCTTGTTACAGGTTTAGTTATGTTGAATATTATTTGTTCGTATTATTCTAAAGTTAATTAATCATAAGTTTTTTTTTAGACTCGCCTCTATTATGGGCCAGCAATTTTCTGTACTGTTGTGTCTATACCAGCTTCTGCGATAAAACGAGATTTCACTTATGGACAACTTAATATCATCGATCCAAGCGACAACACCAATTTTATAATTTTATTTGTTTATCAAAATATAAGCAGTTATGTCTATCTCTTCACATACATAATGGTAGATATAATAATGTCCGGACTTTTGGCCCACATGTGTTTTCAGTTTAGAATATTGCAAAGTACAATTGGTCAAATGATTCAGAAATGTTATAATGAAATGGCGAAAGTAAGTGTTTTCCAATCACTGTTTGAAAATATTAGGAGAGACTGGGCATAGTTGTTGCAGTGGTAAAAAGTTACAGTGTTCAAAAACTGCGAAGTTACTTATGGTAAAATTACTCAAAAATAAATAATAAATACTTATTACAATACGTGCCATCACGTTTGGCTCATCAATGGTCTTTTTTCATACGAGCTTTACTGTTTCAGAAGAATGTAACTTTTTACTCCTGTCACAACTATGACCAGTTCCCACACTAAAAATTGAATAATGTTGTAATACGATTTTAGAGCAACAATTTCTTAGTTAAAAGTATTAAAGAATCGGATATAGATGCTTCTCAAATACCATGGAAATATCTTAAAGCAATCAGTACGAAAACTATTAAATACCATTTAAATATTATCGAATTTGCCGAAGAAATTGAAGATATTGTCAGTCATTTATTATTATCCGAATTTTTGTGCACACTGGGCGTGTTGTGTTTTGAAATATTGCTCGTTGCCAGCGTAAGCAATTAATTTTTGACATTTTCATATAAGAAAATAAAAATTTTGCTTTTTTTAGGCGCCCGTGGGCAGTCCCACATTTGTGAGATCTCTCGTTGAATGGTGTTGCGGATGTTTTCAACTAATCCTGATTTGTTATTGGGGAGAGCAGATACAATTTGAAAGTCAGCAAGTTATCAAAGCTTTGTATAATATTAATTTTTTTGGAACGGATGTGAGATTTCAAAAAGTTTTGGTTATTATGATGCAGAGATGTCAAAAGCCAGTTAAAATTACGGCTGCTAAATTTACGGAGGTCAATTTGTTAGTTTTTGCTTGGGTGAATAGTTTTTGTCTAATTTTTAACTTTTGGCACGTTTTTAAATGTAAAATTTCATAGTTTTGTTGCAGATTTTGAAAACGTCGTATTCAACTTTTATGATTATTCAGAATAAAAACAAGGAATGAATTGCTGAAGTTGATATTGCAGCAATACCTATACGTTTCACAAAAATATTAAACTGCAAAGTATTTAATAATTAACGAATCACAAATAAACACATTTTTATTTATTTATGTAATAAACAATTTTAGAATTTAAGGTTAGTTATGTTAATAATATGTTATTAGAATTAGAAGCTTGCATTGAAAACTCTGTCATTCTTTAATTTGTCCACTGTTGGGGAATAGAGGTCGCCATAAGGCAACCCCTCTCCTGGACCAAAGTTTTCGGCAATATAAGTTTCTTCTTAGAGTTTAAAATTAATTCTGTAGTTTTCGGCAGTACAAATTTTCTCCTTCGAGTTTGATTTATTCATTCTGTAGTACTCACGCAATTACATTGTTGACTTAGTGCAAATAAATATATAGCAAATAAATAACCTGAATATTAAGTTTATTTTACATCCAACATTTTGGTCCTTCGAACCGGATTGGAACAGAATTCTGGAAAAGGTTTGGGATTCGAGATGGTAGCCAGAAAGCATGTAGCTCTTAACCTTCCGTGTACGAGGTGGGGTATAACTAACATGACCAATTTTTTTCTTGTTTAAACGGGACGCTTAGTCATCGTGCTTAAAACCGAGTGTGCACATTCGAGCTCAAAGTGGCACATTCCGATCTCGGGAAAATGAAGCGCGCCGCTCCGCGTCGCGCTTCATTTGCCTCCCTCGCTCGGAAATGTGCCACTTTTCGCTCGAATGCGCACATCCTCGTATTTATTACATTAATATAATTTACCATAAGCTCTTTCAAATCAAAAACTTTAATTTAATTTAGTAAATATCGATTTTATATTGGAAAAACGTATTTACCATAGCAATGAGTGGAAGGGAGAGAGAAGGTACAATGTGTTTTACTTAAACCTTTTCAATTATTAAAATATATTTCTTATCATTAAACTGTCATAAAGTACAATTTTGTAGATTTTATTTCATGTTATTTTCGGGGTATGGCAAACCCCACCTAGTATTGCATGTGACATTTAGTCACCTAGTATGCGAAAGGTTAACGGTAGAGTACGGTGAGAAAATTATTCTATCCTTTTTTGTTTTTCTTCTCAGTTAAAAAAAACCTTTATAAGTAAATTAACGAATTTTATATTTGTAGATCAGTTAACGACGAAATCAAAAGAGCTAGTGAGACTTAAGGTACCCATTCACTTACACTCCTAGGACTGATGATCTGGACTTTCAGTTCAAAACTGTGTCGCGCCACACACACTGCAAATCCAAGTGTTTAACTTGGTGTTTTAAAATAAAACATGTAAGTGTTTTTTTCATTCTTAGTGTTTAGAAATTAAACTGTATAAACGTTTAAACTATTACATAAAACATTACAAGTGTTTTAAAAAGAAATATAAAACACTAAAGTGCTTTATTTAAAAACGCTTTATCCGTTTAATGATAAAAACACTTCTAAATGTTTAGTCATGTACCGTGTACTTTTATATAAAGTGTTTTAAAATAAAACAGATTCTATCAAATTAAACGTTTGCGGAGAAAAACGTTTCGGCCATAAAACGTTTGTATAATAGAACTTTAATTTTTTAAAACACATTAAATTATTGAAGTCACTAAATTATATCTGTAATTAATATAACAAATAAATACACGGAGAAAAAAATATCCTTAATATAACTATCTAACGTATACCCAATTGACGTATTGTTCTGACCAGGATTTGAATGTCTAATTTAACGATATTTATAAGTCAATTTGACAATTCATAGTATGATCAAAACAGCTCTACATAGTATACTTATAATAAAAATTTATTTATTTGATTCAAGCGTTCAAACGAAAAGCTCTCGTGAACGTGTGCAGTATCCGTCGTGTAGGTAACTGGATAGTTAATTTGAGGATTTGAATAGCTAAAATAGGGATACGTATGGTTATTATAACGATATTTTGTTCTCCGTGCATATCCGTTAAATCACTATGACAAGAATTTTTGAATGTCTAAAACAGTAATACGGATCGTTACTATAACGATCCGCAATAAAGAAACTCTGGATAGCTAAATTAGCTATACGGCGTATCCCTGTGAAAGATAACTATCCAACGGATAGCTATAATAGGGATACGTATGGTTATTATAACGATATTTTTTTCCGTGTATGTATATTTTTATAAAATATTATTATTGTTATTAAAATAAGTTTTCAAATTGTTAGTTATTGTAGGTATTATCCTACAAATAGCTGATAGTATATTTAATAAAATAATATTATACTCTAATTTGTTCGCAAGATTTATAATAAAAAAAAGTTTAGAAAATAGAAGAGTGTGTTCGGATATGAACCGCAGTAAATTATGACAAGGTTGTCAGTCTAGGGCATTAAGCCACACAGGCAAATTTAAAATCATGCCCAGTTTAAACATATCGCTAAAGGCCTCATTGTAAGACTGGTCCTCCAACTTCCATATTTTTAACTTTCAATGTTAAATTCTCATGTACATTTTGTTTTGACGAGCCGTTTACATTCAAACAAATGAGAGATTTTTCTATAAATCCGAGACACTTTCCACTAGTTGGGGAAACGCTGGTACAGCTAATTAATAATTTATTTCCATTTGCAAGATTTAACAAATATTTTTATTAATAATATAAGTACATAAAATAACACTTAGAAAAAAGTTTAGTTTATGTTAGAACTATCGGTAAAATAAAAAACCGAAAAGTGTTTGTATAAGAATATAATAATACAAATTATAATTTTACCAAATAACTAGTTTTGTTCATCAATTTCTAAACGGTAATTGAATTATAAATAAATACCGGAATGTGAATATTTCAACAAAAAATTCAACCAGTGCGCAAGAGTAACACCTTTACGTGCAATTGTAAAATAACTACAATACTATCAAAAGCAACTATAAAAATGAACCAAGAAAACATTAAGTCCAATACAGAAATAATCTCTAAAGATTACTTTAAATTTCATAAACGCGTTTTACTAATACTTGGTTTATCCGTTGACGAAAACGATAGTTGCTTATATAAAATATACCAATTAAATCTTTTTCTGATTTTTGTGTTGGGCTATTTTATTATTCACATACATGGTTTAGCAAGTCAAGAATTGAAACCAACCCTGGCATATTTTTTTGCTTTTCTAACAGGTAAATATTTCTTTGAGAAAATGTAATTAATGACACTTTTAGATTCAATTATTACTTATTAAGTGTGACCTAAGTGAACTTTTAAAATTGTTTCCTAACAATTTAATTAAATAGATAATGTTAATTTAATCAAATTCTAATTTTTAGCTGTTACAAAATGGGTGCTCTTTTTCTACAAACGAAAACAAATTGGTAAATTGTTCGTAAAACTAGAACAACCGCCCTTTGTACCGGAACAAAGCGAAGATAATGAAGCACAAATAAAACTAATTAACACTTGTGTTCGGATGATAAACTTGCAGGTACAAAATGCATACACATAAACGTATTTGGTACTGCCCCTCTGACACAACAGACAAATTCGTTATTTACAAATCTTTAAAAAAAAATTGACTAGATGGCAAATGTATACGATAGTTTATCGTTTTACACTGAAACTGTTAAATGTTTGATTGAAAATTCTAACTTTAAAGTGTTGCAATATTGATTCTCCTAAATATGGTTGCTCAATCCGACGAGCACCTTTGTACTGCACAGTAAAAAATTTGCTACTAAAAATTGTGTATTTTCAAAAAATTATAAATATTTTGTAAAATATTACAAAAGAATGTGACTAAGAAAAGCTTCAAAAATATTACTGTAAGTGAAACTATAAAAATTATAAATGGTAGTACAAAAAAGTAGCGTAATTTGTATTTGGTCGATTAAACTGCAATTTTTTTCAAAAAATTACAATAGAAAACCGGTACATATTTAAATCTGAAAAGTAAAATAACTAAAAGTTATAAGCGTTATAATAGTAAAATTGAATTTATACACATTTTATTCATAAAGTTTTGGGAAGTAAAAGTATTGGACAATAGTGAACTACATCAACAAATTTTATACTTGGATCGCTTTCTGAGAACTAATAAACTCATACGAATTTATTGCATTAGTTACATTACAGTAATCGCAGAGAGGCTTTAGTTATAACGGTGTTATTATTGCATATTTTTTTGTAATTTAACTGGGCTGAGTATTTTTAACCGCAAATTTTCAATTCAATAAATTCATGCGTTTATTAATTCTAAAAATACTATGCTAGCACAGGTTCCGAAAACTTTCTGAAGTAGACCTATATACAATAAACTACACTGTTATAACGCTTTAATTGCCATAATTAAGTATCCTAGGCTGGAACGTGACTACAATATAAACAAATATACCTTTAAATCTGATAAATCCTCGTAAATTACCCAATAAAAAAATAATACCATATTTAATTAGGGCCTCTTTGCAATTATTGTAATTTGACTAATGCAATATTTTACACCAAAAAAATTCTTTTAAAATAGATTATTTTTCTTTAAAATGGCACTTAGTTTTAAATTGTTCTGTTTTCTTATTTTACAAAATTATTCTTGAATCAATAAACTGGAACTTTTACATAGAAAACTAAAAATTTACCATCCAAAAACTTTGATTTACAACCAAGCATTTTTTTTTTCATTTAGTATTCAATATTTTACAAAGAAGATACATATATATTAAAGAGGGTCAAAAAAATCGATTATTTTCTTCCACCATTGGTCTCAAATTGATTCTAAATTAGAATAAATATGAAAAAATTACGTCATTTTAGATACGTCACTATTCAAACGACGCGATGTACGTAACTTTTATCTCAGACACTTTTTGTGGAGCGATAAATTCTCTACAAAAGTAATGAAAGACACCTTAAGTTAGTTAAGTCGCTCACAAAATATAAAAATTCAAAACGTCACAAGTTAGTCAATATTTGTTTTTTCAATATCTTTAAACAACATATTTTGTCAATTTGATCGCAATTTGTTGAAGACAAAAAATTTGCAAAAAAATTAAAGGACATTTCTAGCTAAAAAATATACAAATCTTATCAAATCAATTTTGATTTTTTCAAGTTGGTATAAAAAAAATTGGTAGTTAAATGAAATTTAACAGGGCGTAATCTGACACCAAACTAAACATAAAATATGTCCTAAATCTAATGAATTTTCAAACAAAATGCATTTTAATTTTCCAGAAAAAGGCATATGGGTTTAAAACAAAGTGAGGTCAATTTATACGTGCTCTTTTGCTAATTGGCATATTTGTTATGCGATTTCTATAATTTTTTTATTTAATTCCTTTTTTACATATGGCTTTAATGGCATCGTTAGAACAGACTTGAACAAAAATTTCAATATATTCTAATTAATAAAGGTATAACTGGTTGACTAAGCTTTGGATTACGCCGTGAGAATGCGATGACTTTCGATCGCCTTGCTACTGAAATATATAGATATAAATGTAGTGTTATTTGTTGTTGCATATCAATGCATGAATATTTCAGTCTATTGGTACTTCAATATTCCATAAGATGGCGCTAAAAAAGATGTTTTTTGTGTGAAAACTCATTTTTTTCAGCATTTCCAGCTATCTAGATAAACTTAGGGCGCAAAACATTATCTAAATACAAAATTTTATCCAAATTGTTAGAGCCGTTCCCGAGAAACCAATATATATATAGATATACACAAAAATTCCTCGTTTATTTAAAGTATAAGATTTATTACACGTTTTTCAAATTGAAGTATACGTTTTTATAGCTCAAAAATATTACAAATAACGGCACTTGCTTGGGGGTATATTTTGTTCAATTTAGAGCCATTTACAAGTAGGCTTAACCCACTTGTAAATGACTTTAAAATGCATTACTTATTCGTCGGACACCCGGTACAGTAGTTTCATGTCTCTCGAAATGATGTTAACACTTGTGTAGTTACTGAGAAAAACTGGTGATCACCTAACATGTAGGTACATACTTAAATTTCGAGTTTATTACATTTGTTCCTTGTTACAGGTTTAGTTATGTTGAATATTATTTGTTCGTATTATTCTAAAGTTAATTAATCATAAGTTTTTTTTTAGACTCGCCTCTATTATGGGCCAGCAATTTTCTGTACTGTTGTGTCTATACCAGCTTCTGCGATAAAACGAGATTTCACATATGGACCGCTTAATATCATCGATCCAAGCGACAACACCAATTTTATAATTTTATTTGTTTATCAAAATATGAGCAGTTATGTCTATCTTTTTACATACTTAATTGTAGATATTATAATGTCCGGACTATTAGCCCACATGTGTTTTCAGTTTAGAATATTGCAAAGTACAATTGGTCAAATGATACAGAAGTGTTACAACGAAATGGCGAAAGTAAGTGTCTTCCAATCACTGTTTGAAAATATTAGAGGAAACTAGGCATAGTTGTTACAGGGATAAAAAGTTACAGTGTTTAAAAACTGTGAAGCAACTTATGGTCAAATTACTCAAAAATAAATAATAAATGCTTATTATAACACGTACCATCACGTTTGGCTCATCCATGGTCTTTTTTTCATACATACTTTACTGTTTCAGAAGAATGTAACTTTTTACCCCTGTCACAACTATGCCCATTCTCCCACACTAAAAATTGAATAATGTTGTAATACGATTTTAGAGCAACAATTTCTTAGTTAAAAGTATTAAACAATCGGATATAGATGCTTCTCAAATACCATGGAAATATCTTAAAGAAATCAGTACGAAAACTATTAAATACCATTTAAATATTATCGAATTTGCCGAAGAAATTGAAAATATCGTTAGTCATTTATTATTAGCCGAATTTTTGTGCACACTTGGCGTGTTGTCTTTTGAAATATTACTCTTTGCCACCGTAAGCAATTAATTTTTGACATTTTTAAATGAGAAAATAAAAATTTTGCTTTTTTTAGGCGCCTGTGGGCAGTCCAACATTCGTGAGGTCTTTCTCTGAATGGTGTTGCGGATGTTTTCAAATAATCCTAATTTGTTATTGGGGAGAGCAGATACAATTCGAAAGTCAGCAAGTTATGAACGCTTTGTATAGTATTAATTTTTTTGGAACGGATGTGAGATTTCAAAAAGCTTTGGTTATTATGATGCAGAGATGCCAAAAGCCGGTTAAAATTACGGCTGCCAAATTTACGAACGTCAATTTAATAGTTTTTACTTGGGTGAATAGTTTTTTTCTATTTTTTAAATTCTGGTGCATTTTTAAATGTAATATTACGTATTTTTGTTACAGATTTTGAAATCGTCGTATTCAGCTTTTATGATTATTCAGAATAAAAGCAAGGAATGAATTGTTAAAGTTGATATTGCAGCAATACCTATACGTTTCACAAATATATTACACCGCAAAGCATTTAATAATTAACTAGTCACAAATAAACTCATTTTTATTTATTAGTGTAGTAAACAATTTTAGAATTTAGGGTTAGTTATGTTAATAATATGTTATTAGAATTAGAAGCTTGCATTGAAATCTCTGTCATTATTTAATTTGTCTAACTTAAATTAGAGTACTTTTACTTATACAGTCGAATTTCCGTAAGTCCAACGCCAATAAGTCAAATTTTTGATAGCTCGAACTCGAACATGTTTCTCTACGATTTGCCTATCTCAACGTTAATATTTTTATATCCATAACTCGAATTTCGATAAATCGAATTTTTTGTGAATTCGAAGCGTTTTACAATTCCCTAAATTTTAGTTTCGTTTAGTAAATATTTCCAAACTCGAAGTTAAATTTTACAACTTTTCATAAAATTTCACTACCTGTTAGGATTAAAAGAACGGGTCGGTTCGGTGTTATTGATTCTTTAAAAGCTCTATTGTTAACTAAGATGAAAACGTTTTATACTACAAGACAAGATTTAGATGTTTTGACGGCGACACTTCAATGGGATTTAAATACTAATTTATGTTTAAATGGCTTATAAACAGTTAAAATTTTAAGATGGTTTTACCGTTTCTTTTACAACAAAATGAACTTTTTCATTTTAGTTTTCATTTTGGTAGTTATTCGTTGAGTACGATCACGAACAAATGTGTTTTACGTTCTTTATAGTTAGTAACAGAGTATAACAGAAAATCTAAAAAAATTTAAACTTTTTCTAAAATTATTTACATATTAACATGGAGTGTAGACGAAAATTATAAAGTTTAACTACAAGGGAGAAAATTAATATTATAAAAGAAGTGGAACGTGGGCTCAAAAGAAAAAAGAATATAGCTAAAGATTTTGGTATTCCCGCAAACACTTTATCAACCATTTTAAAAAACAGGGACCTAATTGTAGCTGCTGAAGATACAAATACCCACCATTCTACAAAAAGGTTGAAGGAGTCTTCTTTTCCCAATCTGGAGAAAACTATGATTGAATGGTTTCGGTATGCACGTTATAAAAATATACTTTGATGGTAGGAGCTAAAAATGATTGATATATATATACCTATACGTAAGTGTGTAACTGAACTTTTTTTAATAACTCGAATTAATTTTGGTGTCCCTTCGACTTCGACTTATCGATGTTTGACTGAAATAGTTAATTATTTAACAGAAGTTGTTATTTGATTTTTTGGCAGTTATAAATCTAAAAAAAGAATTCTTTTCTGCCATCGATGCAGAGTAATTGTATATGACTACGTACGTTTTGAATTTAGTATTTCATAGTTTAAATGTGGTCAAACTGTAAGCATCTGGTAATTTTCTGTCAAATGTGGAGGTCAACTCGTTAATGTTTCCAAAAGGTAATATTTTGTATGTAAACAAAAAGTGAAATAAAAGAATTTTTTTTAAATTATTATTATATTGAACTTTGCTATTAGGGACCTCACTGGCAACTCGTATCCAACAGATCTCATTTAGTACTACCAACATAAAAAATAAATTATTATGGCACCAAACTTAAAATGTCTGCAATCTAAAAAGTCACACTGTATATTAATTTAATGAATAACTATATATATGAAGACGGGTTTCTACAGTCTTCTTGGTCAACTTTATCCGTATAATCGTCTTCTTCTATTTCTCTTTTTTGCATGGCTTTTTTTATACCAAGATTCCAACTTTTCTTTGCTCATCTTTTTGTCCTCCTTTATGTTGGTTTCCATTCTCAAACACTCCATGGTAATCTTTCATCGTGAATTCTTCTTATGTACCCAAATCGTTTTACCTCTTTCATTTTTATTGTCTTCTACTATTCTATTATTGCTTATGTGATCGTACATTGTGACCCTACTGCATCTTTTCAAATACATCATCTTTTGTTTTGACTTTTTGAATTTTGGTTTAACACCCACGTTTCTCCACTATCTGATGTTATTGTAATCCCTATGTGCCGATATTCGTTCGAGTTTTCAATAACTCCGTCATCTGCCTCCAAGACATGTCCTGGTGGTCCAATAACCATATATTTTGTTATGTCGTAGTTCATTTACAAACCCTCTCTTTATATTGCTTTGTTAGCTTCCAAAATATATTTTTTTTATGTGGCCTTTGTTTTTTGCAAATATTACTTGTTAATCGGCAAATAAGTATCTATAAACATTTTATTCCTGTATTTTAACACTGAATTTTTTAGCATTTTTTGAATTACTTTTTTAATGCTTCGTTGAGATATACTTTGAACAATGTTGGAAAAATAAAAAAAAAAAAATCCCAAAGTTGTAATTTTAGGAAGTTGTTTATAGTTACGGTATCTAAGAAATCTGCCATATTTATTTAAGCTGCTATGGCAATCGCAACAGTAATAGAAACCAAAACACTTGCGAACGAATAATTACACCAGGAATTGTTAATGTAATATGTACAGGGTGTTCGAATTAACATGCTTATGGGATTTTCTTGTAAACCAATAATGTAATGGCAAATTTTTCCAAATAAAACTTGTTTGAGATAAAAAAGTGCTTTTTAATATATTTATTTTTAAATGTAGGTCAAAAATATTTTTAAGGTTAGTTATGTTTTTAACAGTAACTCTACGTTGTTATTGACAACAATAAACACATCACTATAAACAAAAAAACAGTTACTGATATTTTTTTAATTGAAGGCGTTTTTAGCTATACAGATAGTTTATTTAAAAAAATACTCAATCCGTTGTGTTATATCATCTGGTGTTGTTGGAATATGTTCATAAACCCTACCCTTCAGATATCCCTAT
Source organism: Sinopyrophorus schimmeli (assembly GCA_036325965.1). Taxonomy (NCBI): domain Eukaryota; kingdom Metazoa; phylum Arthropoda; class Insecta; order Coleoptera; family Elateridae; genus Sinopyrophorus; species Sinopyrophorus schimmeli. The sequence continues at coordinate 2,693,057 of JARFIZ010000404.1, forward strand.
AAAAATAATTTAGTGGAGTCAAATGTGGCAATCTTGCCCGCCAGTTAATGGGCTCAATACGTCTCATCCAATGTTTTAGATATAAATAATGTTAAATCAAACACCCTGTATATAAATCTTAAGTAAAAAAAAAAGATTTTTTACTTTATATCAGTACACTAATTTGTACCTCTGTACTAATCTACTAAAGTGGCGCCCCTATTTAGAAAAAAGAACTTGAGGGCGTCTTTGTAGCGCTGAACGGATGGTCTTAAACGGCAGAGGGTCTCAAATGGTGTCGTAAAACTCACATCAAAACAGAGGCAGGTAGCAAGACATCTTGTCCCTCATGTCCAGAAATGAACTGAAGACGGCTAGATTGAGAGTGACACTTCTCTTCAGGCATCTAAAATCAAAAGAGCTTTATCACAATAACTCATAGCGTCTTACAATTATATTTATGTGCGACCTACATAACGTCTTTTTTGAAAAACTAAGTTAGTATGCGGTTAATAATAGAAATATTAATGGATGCTTAACGTAAAAAGCTTACAAAAGAAATATACAAATAAGAAATGAGCGTATCTTGAAAAAAAAATATATGTAATAACAACTTGTGTAACTTTTGTAATTTCTCAAAATACCTAGTTTTATTCATCAATTTCTAAAATAGAACTGAATTATAAATACTATCTTGCACTTTAATATTTAAACAAAATAATTTGACCGATGCGCATGTGTTACATGTAAAGAAGCTATTGCAAGAGCAATTTCTTATGAATCAATAGCAATAATGGGCGACAATGCCAAATCTATAGATAACAATGTTTCCAAAGATTATTTTAAATTGCACAAATTGATTTTAAGAATAATCGGTTTATCTGTAAATGAAAATGAGAATGTACTATATAAATTCTATCAACTTGCGATTTTGACAATATTTGTCGTGGGCTATTTTATTATCCACGTAAGCGGCTTAATGGGACAGAAATGGGAAGTAATTACAACTTTAATGACTTATTTTTTTGCATTTTTAACAGGTAATTATTATCATTTTAAATACTTAAATAGGACGTTTACACTTACATGCTTCTGGTAATTATGCATTACATATAATTCAAAAAAAAAGTAAGCAACATTTTTAGAAGCAAATGTTTATTTAAAATTAATTTTATCTCTAATAAACACTTATTTATTAAATTATTAAAATTTTACAAGTATTATATTTCAATAAAGTAATACCGTGCAAATTAGTTATTTAATATCAAATATGTTCAGATCTTAATCTAAGATTATTCTTTTTAATTTTTAGCTATTTTTAAATATTTATTGTTCTTTGTCAACCGAAGACGGATCGGAAGATTATTTAAAAAACTGGAACAGCCACCTTTCATGCCCGAAGATAATGAAGACAGAGTTAAAATAAAACTAATTAATACGTGTGTTTGGCTTATTAATATGCAGGTATAATCAATATTTAATCATATTTGTTTTAACAAATACATTTTTGGTAAATATGTAGGTAGGTCTCTATATAATATTCTATCAATAACGTTGGTTTTTATCCCACTGCTTGAAATTCTCTACAACATACATTCAGACCCAACCATTTTCCAAATCAGACAAAACACGATATTTTTGATGGCAGTTTTTTCAAAAAATAAGTAGATTCTTGCTTGCACTGCTTCTATCTAGCCAGTTTTTAAAATTATTTTCATTTTATCTTTTGATGTGAGGTTATATAAACTGTTTATTGATTTTTTATTGTTTTCATTACCAATAGATGTATAAAAAGACCTTTCAATTTTTGAAAATAACATAGATCGCTACTTACTGGGGTAAGTCCGGGACAGATGGTTATTTTTTTTAATTTAATTTGGTAAAAATTATTTTATAACACTATAAAATCAAAACTTTTTATTGAAAACAATACCAAACCTAAGAGCACATACCGAATAACAAAACTATAATAATTAGTCCTAAAAAAAGGAATCGTTATGTTGAACCATCATCCTATGGTATCTTGGTAGGATGTCCCCATGAATTTAGGGTGAATTGACCCAACATAGAAGTCATTTTTTCTTACATAGAACTTTACCGCATGTGTAGCACAAAATCATATAATATGAATACCCTTTTGGAACCTCGTTTTGCACTTGATCCAGTCTTGTTTTGAATTGTTGATGTATTGTTTTCCGCATTTTAAACATTTAGTGTTTTTATCGCCTTGCCACTATCACTAGACTCATGTGATAGCCCGTCGTTAGAGGATTTGTCTAATGAGGAAATAGGAACGATTTTCTGTGATTTAGTTGCTTTTCTAATTGATTTTTTTTCCTGTTTAGAAGTTCAAAATAAGTTGCCACTGCTGTCTTGTTTATCTTCTGACAACGACAATGCTCTTTCTCATTTTTGTTCACTTAGGTATATAGAATGTCGTTTCAAGATCATCTTTAACCAATCGTGACCACCTAGATTTTTTTTTCAAATGTTTGTTGAATATTTAATTGTTTTGCCAAATTAAACGCCATTGATCTCATTGCGTCTCCATTGGGAGAAAAATCAAATTTTACATTTTTTTAATAAGAATTTTTATTCTATTTTCATTTTCAAAATATTTCTAAAATAAATGAATTTTTTTCAATAACAATTTTACTATTTATTGTTTTAAACGCTTCCAACAATATTTTTAGTTACGTTCGCGTTAAACACTGTCCGAAAGGACAAACGGTATGCAAAATTCAAATAGTAAAATAAATATTCTATCAGATTATTGCACCTGGCGAGCTATTTCTCTCAGAATTACAAGAAAAACTAAAATACCGCTTTATTCTAGCTTTTATAAGGTAATAAATTAGTGGTATGATTAAATATTTACACTCAGAGCATTTAATTTTGAAACAATATACGATCCACAATAAAGTCATTTACAAACTACTTAAAAAAAAAGATATTTTAATTTTTTTTCACCTACTACTACATACAAAAATGCTATTAAAAGAAGTGTTTACAAACAAAAATTTTTTTTCCAGTTTATACTAAGATTTGTCCACTAAGTAATTTTAAAAAGTTTGATTATATATCGAAAGTTTAAGATCAGCAAAAAAAATAAATACCAGTTAAACGGTTTGTAAATGCAAGCAATTCCGCTGAGAAACTTTCAATTTTTAAAACGTTTCCAAACATTTTATTTTGAAATTTAATTTTTTTTATAATCGGAACTATGACTTAAATAAAGATTTAAAAAAAATCAATAATGTGTATTAAAGCTGACGTAATGGACCTAAAACTTATTACAATGGAAGAAAAAGCGAATATTATTTCAAATTTTAAACAAATTTTTGAAAAATTATTTATAAATTATTAATGTGGTATACGACATCTTAAGTAATCTCAAAAGTAGATGTAATTTACAAGTTCTGAAACAGTTTTGCGCATGCGTATTGTAATTTAAGCGCAGATTATTACTGCGCTGGTGAGGGAGGGAGTTCTGTCCATCTGTGGGCGTCATCTTGTTGAGGAGTGGTGGGGAGGTTTTTTTGTGCATGAGAATCAAATCTACTCTTAAAAAACATTAGTAGTTGCAGTTATTTTAAAAAAACGTGTATTTTCTTTAAAAATTCTAATGGAAATTGTCGATCATACCAAAATTAATTGACCGGTTTAAATACAATTTCTTGTAAAGAATATTTTGTTTTATTTTTTGACCATTTTTTTTTTGAGTTTTTCAAATTATAATTATGTACAAGGCTTTGATTTATAAGTAAGAAAAAAATTGAATATATTTTTATTTGTGGACCCTTCATCATGCCAAAACTAAATAGCCTGAGTGTCTATAAATTTTTAATGGCTTACAAATTCTATTTATGGATACGTTTTTTCTTCACACAATTCTACAATTTTTTTTCTAATTTGTTGACTAAAAACTGTTTTTTTAGACATATGCTTACTGCATAGCTGGAGTAATTGCAACTGGTATTACTACAACTGTTACTGCAATAAAAGGAGAATTTACTTATGCGCCACTGACAATTATCGACCCAACTCGAAGTCCCAATTTTGAAATTTTATTTGTTTACCAGAACATCAGCGCTCGTGTGTATATGTTCGCTTATGCAACAGTTGACACAATTATATCTGGATTAATTGCGCACATGTGCTATCATTTTGCAATACTGCAAAATAACATTAATCAACTTATAAAAAAGTGCTATATTAACATGTTGAAGGTAAATCTATATAATTTTTATTTAATCAAACGCACAAACTATATATTTAATACTCCTTCGATCTAGAAATTTTTTTTTGTTGTACATAAAAAAATATTCATTTCTTCAAAAATATTAAATATTAAAACGCATAGTCTCTAACGAAACACATTTATTTTACAAATAATGCAATTTTATTTATAAATAAATAGGTAATATTCCTTTTGTTGCAAAATCTGAAAATTACTTGTCAATATTCAAGATATGCTTTTCATAATTTTTCATAAATTGCAAATTTATTTTTGAACAAAAGGCGTATTACTCACATATTGTCAATTTGAAAAAAAAAATTTATGCAATAAAATTAATAATTAATCGCTTTAAAAATCATACAATTTTAATAAAAATATTTTTCTTAATACCCGCTGCAAAAAATTGATTTTCAAGTGTGTTACAACGGTAGTAAAGTAGTCAATTTCCTCATGTCAGTATAGAGTACACTTTAGTCGGTGCTTTCTGCACGTGTGTAGATAGTGCAAACTTTCGCTCTTTTCCCTTCCGACTTATTCTCCTTCTATATTCTAAAGCACTAGAATTTTTTTTTTTAATTTGAGAATTTTAGTAATTGAGAAGGTTTCATTTTAAAAATTAGAACATGTATGAGTTATTTGTATAAAATCTTTTAGCACCATAATTTGCCAACTGAAGACATTAATGAATCAAACATAAATGTTTCTCAAATACCATGGATATATCTCAAAGAAGGTATTTCAGAAACTGTTCGATATCACTTGAAAATTATGGAATTCGTGGATGACATTGAAAGTATTGGAAGTTACGTTTTGTTAAGCGAATTTCTCTGTACGCTTGGCTTGCTGTGCTTTGAAATATACATATTGGCAACAGTAAGTGATTTACATTAATATCAATAAAATAATTATTTCGGTAATTTTAGACGCCTTTTGGCGATCCAAGGTTACCTGCTTGTTTGCTAGAATCGGCGTGTGGATGTTTCCAAATTATTCTAATTTGTTATTGGGGCCAACGTATACAAACAGAAAGTGAAAAAATTGGAGAAGCCTTGTATAATATCTACTTGTATGGATCCGATATAAGATTTCAAAAAGCATTGGTAATTATGATGCAGAGATGCCAAAAACCAGTTAAAATAACAGCTGCAAAATTTACAGACGTTAATTTATTAGTTTTTACTTGGGTAATTATTTTTTAGCACTTAAAATTTGTTTTTTATGCTCTTTATTTTTGTCTAATTTTTAAAATTACCTACATTTATTTTAAACATAATTAAAGGGATAGAAGAAATTAGTAGATATAAGTGACATTTATATTGCTTTGAGATATTTGATTTTAAATTTATAACTGTAACTGAAAAGTCGTTAACATATTTTTTTCACTAGAAAAAGTACGGTTAGATGTAGCGCAAATTGTCCACGTCAATTTTTTTTTTAAAATAGAGGCTCAACCTTATGGTGTTCCCAAAAATATTATGCGTAGTAACAAAAAAGTTTAGACGTTTTTAACTTTTATTGTACTATAGTTTATTTTTCAATAGTAGGATTTTTGAGTTTCTTTTCTATTTGAAGAAGGATTGCGAACTACATCAGTTTAAGAAACCCATCTTTGAAGATCTTTAATAAAGTAAACATGTATATCACCTGTAATAATACTATTTTTCTTCTAGCCGCTTTATTCATGTTGTTACAGATAAAAGTAATTTCATATTTCTGTTTCAGATTATGAAATCGTCATATTCTGCATATATGATTATTCAAAATCAAAATAAGCAATCGTTTTAGAATAAAACTTCACATCAATGTTTTAACAGCAAAATGTAGTGACCTCACTGTATTACACAGAATGTTACTTTATAATATTGTAAAGTCATTACGAAATATATACAATACACTAGGCCAAAAAAATCGACTATTTTTTTTATTAATGGAATACGGAAAATATTATTAAGGATGATAAAAAAGAGTTAACGTCAAAATTTGATCCCTTAATTTTAATATTAAGAGGTCTATCATCAAGAATTTCAATTTATTACACTACACACATCTTTCACTCAAATCTTCTTAACAATATACCTGAAAAATATAAATAATACACATTTTTGAAGAAAATTATATTCTCTACAAAAAAGGTCTAATTGCAAATTTTTGTACGACAAGCCGTTTCCAAGTAATCATCATGCATTGAACATTAATTTGTTTTTACGATTTGATTTTTCAACTTTGAAATTTTGTAACTGTTAATTCAATCTGTTGCTAAAAGAGAACAATAGATATTTTTGAAGGAAATTGGACGCTTTGCAAAAAAACTCTTATTACTTTTTTCGTTAAATTCACTCTTTCAAAAGTTATTCGAAGTTCAAGTTCGAGTAAAAATTTATCGAATTTTTTATCACTTTCATTTTCAAAAAATGTTTTGCATTTTTTTATCAATTTGATATTTGTATTAAATAAGCTTAAAAATTGTTTCTAGATTTTCCAATAATAATAATATTAGTGTTGTGCCGCTTCATTCATACAACAAAAACTAAAATGCAATTCTAAGCTTCGAATAGTGTTATAAATTACTTTAAACCGCATGCTAGAATATTTAAAATGCAACAAAATATATAAAGATAATATAAAGATAATAACCGATATATTTATTTAAGCTTTGCGAAAAAAGTTTATGACAAAAATATGCAAATAACAAATGAATAAATTAAAATATATATCTAATTACATATTTTATATAATTTTTCGATCAATCTAGTACTATTCATTAATTTCTAAAACATAACTGAATTATAGATACTTTCCGGAACCTTAATATTTTAACAAAATAATTAGCCGATGCGCATGTGTTACATGTAAAGAAAGTATTGCAACGCCAATTTATTATAACCCATCACCAATAATGGGTAAACATATTAAATCTAAAGATAACAATGTTTCCAAAGATTATTTTAAATTGCATATATTGCTTTTAAGAATAATCGGTATATCTGTGAACGAAAACGAACACATTTTATACAAATTCTATCAACTTCTAGTTTTGACGATTTTTGTCTTAGGTTTTTTGATCCTTCAAGTACATGGTTTAACAACACAAAACTGGGAAGTAATTACAACATTAATGACTTATTTTTTTGGATTTTTAACAGGTAAGTATCAGTATTATTTTAAATATCTACATATGACTACTTCTGACTAGTTACTTTAAAATAGTTTCTTGCATTTCTCGAAATTAAAGACCAATATTCTTATGCAAGTGTAACTGAAACATAAAAGCATAATAAACTAAAACACTTGTTATTATTATTAAAATCACACACCATTATGAATTACAACAATGCATTATGTAATGATTTAAAAGAAATTTAAAAAATTGCTTTTGATTAATATTATTTACATTTACAGATAGATTTTAAAGTATTTTTTTGCAGTAATTACATGTTTACATATGAAACTGTTTTTAACTTTACGATAATTTACTGCAAAACATGAATTTTGAAAATAAACATTTAATGCAACAATACTGTACAGGATGAAATTTAAAAAATAAAAACTTTTTAAATTTAGCGCCATATCAACTTATTTTTATATTAGTAGTACTGGCTAAGATGTGTTATCAATGGCGTCTCGATTAGAGATGTCCAGTCCCGTATTAATAATTTTAAAAGATCCGTTTAAGATCACTTCTTCTTTTCATATAATATATGTTATAAAAAGTCAAATTCAAAATGAGAATAAACGCAAAAAACACAAAAGTAACTACGGATATAAATACAATAAAACGCAAAACCTTATAAAAATATTCACAAGTAGACCTTGACATTTGACATCAAAAATTACCAGTTTCTTACAATTTAACCACAATCAAACTATAAAATACACTAAGACCTGTTGCGCCAAATTTTAAACGTATTCAATATTAAAGAACCACCGGCTACATATTACGTATTCAGTACCAAAAAGTTTTCTAATATTGAGAAAATTTTCTCTCAGGATTTTTTAATTTGTAGCTGCTATAAAATATGTGACGTTCTTCTTCAAGGGAAAACAGATCGGCAACGTCTTGAAAAAACTAGAACAACCGCCTTTCGTTCCTAAGGATAATAAAAACAGAATTAAAATAAATCTAATCAACACCTGTGTTTGGATTATAAAAATTCAGGTAATGAAAAAGAGATTACATTTAATTTTTTAATATACAGTCTATCAGACGAATAAGTAATGAGGCTTAAAACATATTATAAAAAATTTTTGTTTAAGTCTATTATAACAATACTATTAGCGCCATATGAAGAACTATTTTTCTTATAAAAATGATTAAAATTGCATATCATATATGCATTAAAATAGGGAATATAGGCTTGGAAAAATGCCTCAAAATTAAATCGTGAAATAAAGCTTCTTATCTTAATCACTTGAAGGGTAACATAAGTTGTTTATAATAATAAACTTTCCTACATCTATTTTGAAACATTATATCTAAACGATTAAATAATTGTGTAATAAACAATCTTAATCGACGTGTACTATGAGACATAATATTCAAAAAATAAAGTAAATTAATAAAAAATCGCTTTCTGTATGACCTCGTTCTCTTTTAAGAACATTTGGAAACAACGCTGTGTTGCCATTTAGTGCAAAATTAAAATGCAGTTTACTGAAAATTCTTTTGATTTAAGACACGTTTGTTATAAACTTTTATTGTTTAGATTGGTGACAGGTATCACCCGGTTAAGTCTCAGTACCTATTCGCCTAATACCCTGTATTTACCTACTATAATATTTTTTTCAAATTACGTATAAATGCTCTTCAATAGATATTTATTTGCTGCGGAATCCTATTTACAAATCCATTTTCCTTTTCCGCAATCTAATTTTTGTCTTTGTTGAGATTTCAAGATAAATGAGAAAACATGTTTTAGACCTGTCTTTATTTTACATCAGGAATAATTTCAAATTCTCTTAGTATAATAATTGCTATAAGGAAAGGAGAATTAACTTATGGGCCAATCACAATTATCGATGCAACTCGTAGTCCCAACTATGAAATACTATTTGTTTATCAATGTCTGAGTGCTCATGTATATCTAATCGTATTCATGATGGTCGATCTAATACTGGCTGGACTAGTAGCCCACATGTGCTATCAATGTAAAATACTGCAAAATAATATAAATCAACTTATAAAAAAATGCTATATTGACATGTTGAAGGTAGGCTTAATTTAGTTGGGGAGACTGGAGTAATGCCGCCAACCCATTAGGAGAAGAATCCTAAAGTGTTCCTTTGCGTTTGACAGTGGTATAATCCACATTCTTATTTAAATAGACCGGCAGAAAAAATATGATGACTATACATCAATAAATGCCCCTTATTTTCTGATTTTCAATTTTTTTAAATTTCAATCTAGTACTGGAAAAGGAAGTAGATCATAAATCATTTAATTCTTACTATTGATCCCTATTTTTATAAGAAACATTAGTATTGATGGTATCGAATCAATGATACAATTTTTCTCGGTTATCTTTTACGTGTTTGACAAAAATGTGTTATCACGGGGCATTAGCAATAGGGATGGCGCGATTGCCCCAATCCTTTAATAGTCCTGAGTGAATTCTTTTACAAAAACTTAATAACTAAGTTTGTGATCTTTTCAAACCTTAAAATAAAGTTTTACCTTCATTTTCTATTGATATATCCTTTTTTCTATGACCGGTGCTGTACTGTATTCCGATGGCACCCTTGCCCCATATCTTTCAGATAAAACGTCAATCGTTAAGGTCTATATTTTTCATTACCCGGCTCATTGCTGTTACTTGATTTCACCAATTTAAATCCAATAATTGAGAGAAAGACATACGCAAAAAATATGATTAAATTTTCAATAATAAGAAAGTTACCGTGATATTTTCTATAATTTGGCGCCATTATTCCGGTCACCTATAATATTTGTTTGTTAAAATGTAGATATGTCGTTACGTTGATTGTGCTTAAATATAAATTACAAAACTCCAATTTATGTTTAATTATAGCTTAAGTTTATTATATCTGTTTCTTGTCACATAACCGCAATTTTTTCCACAATAGTATATTTTACTTTGTAATAATCATAATTTAATTTTAGCCTAACAATTTAAAAATTAAGGATATTAATGAATCAAACATAGATGTTTCTCAAATACCATGGAAATATCTCAAAGAAGGTGTTGCAGAAATTGTTGGATACCATTTAAAAATTATTGAATTGATCAAAGACATTGAATCTATCGGGGGCTATGTATTACTTGCTGAATTTTTGTGTACACTTGGTATATTGTGCTTTGAAATATTTATATTAGCCTCTGTAAATACGCAATTAATTTTTTTTTTACAAAAGTATTAATTTACTTATTTTAGATGCCTATATATAGTATAACATTCTTCGCTTCTTTTATGGAATGGGCTTGTGGATGTTTCCAAATTGCTTTAATTTGCTTTTGGGGGCAACGAATACAAATAGAAAGTGAAGAACTTAGCGAAGCTTTGTACAACATTAACTTTTATGGAACCGATTTGAGATTTCAAAAAGCCTTGGCCATTATGATACAGAGATGCCAAAAACCAGTTAAAATAACGGCTGCTAAGTTTGCTGACGTGAATTTGTTAGTTTTTACTTGGGTAAGTGATTTTCTTAATTATTTGTATTATGCAAACTTTTTGATAACACAGGTCTGCAACAAAAAAGCTGTCTGGATGTTTTCAACTGATTTCCATGTATTTAGGTGTTCTGAATACTAAAAAAATACTCAAAAAATTCCAGAACGTCAGGTTATTTTGCAAAACGCAAAATTTTATTATAAAAAAGGAGTTTTTTAGGCTAACTTGAAGTCATAAATAAATAGATACAATTTTATTTTGATTACTGTTTTTAAATGTATACAGGCTATAACTAACTATCATTACTTTTTCAATAAATAACGCCTCGTGTGAGCTAAATTAACAAGCAGAAACATGTTGTAACCTATCGTACCCAAAAACATGAGAATTACGCAAAAAACCCAAAACAGCTCTCATTTTTTTTGCAGACCTGTGTAATTTTTGTCTATTTGCTTCGAATTTAAATGATAGCCGCCTAATTTGAGAAATGATCGATTTGGAACGTAGGTTGTTTAGAATTTCAAGCTCAGTTCAGTGGTATACCACATTTGAAAGTTATTGAATGAAAAAGTGATTTTGAAATTACTGACTAGTTATAAACAATATTTTCAAAATTGTCTATTAGTCTTCACTTTTGTGTCAGATTGCGGATAAACGCTACTGTCAGCGATCGCATTATTGAGACAAGAAGTTAGAGCATACATATCAGTTATATGGTAACGGGTTTGTAGGGGTTTGAACTGGTGTTGTAAATATTAAAAATCGACGTGACAATAAAAAAAAAGCGCCAGGTTAAGCTTATTGCGCAAAAACTAAATTAGTCGGGTGCTTTTAGTTGACTCTTTGTACCACTTCTCTAATAATGACATTTCTAATGCCATGTGCCAGTGAAATGTGCTTAAAGTCTTTAAAAATCAGTCATTTCTCAAAATTTTCCATAAACTTTTGACCAAGGTCTTTTAAAATTAACATGTTTAATTCAATAGATTTGTTTCAGATTATGAAATCGTCATATTCAGCGTATATGATTATTCAAAATAAAAATAAGCAATCGATTTAGAACACGTGGAAATTCACATCGAGATTTAGTAATAACAGATTGTAGATTCACTTTATTACACAGAATATTACATTTACAAAATTTTAAATGGATTTAAACCTTCGGAAGTTAATAATAAATAATAAATAAAATGTTGTATAAATTAACAATAGACGCGAATGAAATCGCGAACAACGACTAGTCTTTTATAGAATCACAAATTGGATATTTATTTCTGGACAGCAGGAGTATAGGTTATTTTTAGTGGTAAAATATTAATTTTTATTGAAAATTTTGGAAAACAATACATTTAAACTGAATAAACCCACAAATGTTTTGTCAGATTTTTGATAATTTTCAGTGTTACCGGATGTTCATTTGTAAGCGGAATACAATGGAGTTGATATTATGTAATTACGTAATTTTATTACAATTGACATTAGGTAAATTTATGCAAGTACAATTACCAACCACTAAAGTAATTGTCTTTCTGCTTCTCGTAAGTATTCACGCAATATATGTACATAAAACTCAAAGAACCTAGACTAATTTTAGTTAAAAACTGCAACTTTTTATTTTAGACAATTTGTCGAAAAGTGTAGGTAAGTAGCCATCATATACCTTTTTTTTAAATATTATTTTTAACACATAGTTTAATGCTCATATTAGTATATAACTTAAAAGCGTGCAACATTATGAGCTTAATTTTTTTTGGCAAAACAGTCTAATTGATCATCCGAACTAAGATATCAAAAAATGATCTCTATAAATTTTATTGCTGTGTCCTCAATTTTGTAAATAACTTGCAGTTAATAATCTCATAAATACACTCAAATTGTACAAATTACCAAAAAAAATTAGTTTTTTTAGAGTTGAGCAACGTTCAAACAATGGTTGTAGCTTTCTGCAAATATTTTATGTTGTTCCTGTTAATAAGATTAAGAGATTGCGAAAAAGATATCTTTAAGGTAAGTATAATGCGTAGTTTTTTTAATAATTTTTAGATATTAATTCATTTACTATTAGTTTCATCAGAAAGAGTTTGAAGTCAGAATGGAACGAGTTGAACTAACGAGTTATAATAAACAGCATATGAACTATATACGAATTAAAACTTTTAAATACAACCGTACTACAGCAGCAGTAAATACTTCTCTTTCTTTTGCAACAAATATGGGGAACAATGTTAATGTAATAGTACAAGCATTTAAATTTATGAGCAATGAATATCGATTTTTCCCTATCCATTTTCAAGTGAATATTTGCCATGCCATAGACAACAACATGATTGGCACCGGGAGATTCCTCGAATGTGGCAACTTTACTGGCTGTCCTCTAAAAAAAGTAATTTTTATAAAAAAATGTTAAACAGCAAATTTTTAAACATGTTTTTAGGACATACCAATGCACATTTGCAATTGGCAATCGGATCCCTCGAAATTTCCTTCGTCCTTACCGAATGGAAGATACCGGATCAAACTTGACCTAATGTATCAGAATGAGGAAGTGTTTACAATTAATTATCTGGCTAGTATTGAGCGGCCTATTTGACGTAAAAACATGTACAGATAGTTTTGCAATAATGACAATTTTCTTAATTACTGAATAAAAGTAATAAACGCTTTTAAAATTTTAAAGCTAGTAAAATCGGTTCCTTTTTAGAAAGGTACACGAAGTGAAAGGAATAGTAATATTTACGATACTACATGAGAATCATTACTATGTTACATGGTTATGAAGATTTTGTAGCGACGAGAATATCTTGGCAAAGTAATTTTACATAATTCCAAATGGCAACGCTAGCTACGCTAACATAATAATGTTTACAATGTTACATTGAGGAGAATACAACGTGAATGAAACTGATTCCTATTCTACATAGCTAAGATAACCATGTTCCATATATATATTTATATTTCATTATGTAAAATTATACATAGGTATATATAAATAAAAAAGTTTGTTTTTAATATAAACGGTTTTTCAAATTGCCCATAAAAAATTACCAATAAAAAGTTTTTGAAAATCAATGTAAATTATGTGTTTAGTTTTTAAAAAAAGCGTTCAATTTGAAAGACCCTTTACCTAAAAGGAAAAAAATTATCGTCAAAATAACTGTCTATCGTATCCTCAATTGCACGAAGAAAAGATATCATTAAAATGACCATACGCCATTTTTCACAAGGATGCGTCGTATAGCTAATTTAGCTATACGGAGTTTCCTTATTGCGGATCATCAAGGTAACGATACTTATTATTGTTTTAGACATTCAAACGATTTTGTCATAATGATTTAAGGGTTAAATTGAATATATAAATTATTTAGATTGCAAATAATAACAATTATAAAGCAATACGAAGCTAACCTAATAAAAATAAAATTTAATTGTATGAATCACGAGAGTTCTTCGTTGAACGCTTGAATCAAATAAATGCATCCTTATTATAAGTAAAATATGTAGCGCTGTTTTGATCATACTATGAACTGTTAAATTAACTTATAAATATCATTAAATTAGCCAATCGAATTGTCGTTCTGACTATACGTTACTTTGATGATCCGCAATAAGGAAAATCTGTATAGCTAAATTAGCTATACGGCGTATCTCTATGAAAGATATACGTATAGGTAAAATAGCGATTCTATGGTCATTTTGAATATATTTTTTCTCCGTGTAGGTATATAAAAATCAAATTATTTAATGAATAAATTTTGAAATGGGTTAATAAATAAATGTTTTTTAAAGAAAAAACCGGTGCGTGTACTTATGTACGCGCGTTAGAAGTTTTATTTTTTTGTCGTTACTAAATTAAATACATATAAATACGTGTTATGTTGCCTATTTTGCGTTTGTGTATAAGTAGACCGGCCGTAGAGAACCAATAGCATGCGTGCCACAGGTGGCACGTATAAATATTTTTCTACCACGTTATCGATTTATTAACTATCTCCATGTTACAACAAAAAACGTAAAAAAGTGTCGGTTTAATAATAGACTTTTTCTACGCTTTATTGTCAAAATACTATACTTAACATCGAAAAAAAATTTCAACAAATTTCAGTCCTTAATTGTAATTAAAAGTAGCCGCTAGTTGTTTTAAACATAACATTATAATAACTTTAGGCTTAGTTTTTTGGTCATTTGCTTTGCTCATTTATAAACTATATGAATCAGTAGGGGGAAGGGGGTCAATTGAACCAAAAAATGTTCAAGAATTTTTTTTTCGATGAATAAAACCAAAATAATCATTTTTTTTTCATGGAACAATAGTTTATTTTATCCATTATCATTTTCGACATGTGAATTAGTTAACAAATAATACAAATTTCCAATAAAAATTTAATTGTGCATCGGCGTCGAATGGTTCAATCGTCCCCCACGTGGGGGCAATTGAACCATTAGTCGGGGTCAATTTAACCAACAGTGCCTAACATAAAAACAAATATTTTCAATAAAGATATTATTATTTATTTAATCTTTAACCTTATATTACTTATTTTGATGAAACTTATTATATTATATATCATAATAATCAACACTTTCACAAACTTTTATCGACAAAATTATTTTTTTGTTCGTTTTTTTTAACTTTCTTTGGCTTTTCAGTTAAATTCATTTTTTTGGTCTTTTAATATCACTGATTTTCCCTTCAATTTTTAATTTTTTAGGAGTATCAGTGTATATTGCAGTTTTGCCTCGTACACGACCTTTTCTAGTATTTTGACTTGGTGTAGCTTTAGGTAAAGGACGTATTAGTGAGGGAGTAAGAATAACAGCTTCTTGTATTTGATTAGTTTTGTCGTGTAGAATACCGTTGTTGCCATCATTTGGAGACAATACGTTCAGCTGAAAATTATTTTGGCTGGAAGCTAAATTTTCTGTTGATTGAACATTACAACAACAAACGCTACATTTTTATTTCTGTGAATACAGTCAAACTTCCATAAGTCGAACGCCGATAAGCTAAATTTTTGATAGCTCGAACTCGAACCAGTTTCCCTAGGACTTGCCTATATCAACGTTAATATTTTTATGCCAATAACTCGAAATTTAATAAATCGAATTATTTAATTAGTCGAAGCGTTTTACAATTCATTAAATTCAAGTTTCCATTAGTAAATAGGTCGATGACTCGAAGTTAAATTTTACAACTTTTCTAAAAATTTCTCTACCTGAGAGAGGATTAACGACGGCTTAGTTTGGTGTTATTGATGATTTAAAAGCTCTATTGTTAACTACGAATAAAAGGTTTATACTACAAGAATGTATTGACGACGGCACTTCAATTAGATTTAAAAACTAATTTATATTTAAATACCTTCTGAACAGTTACAAATTTTTGAGATGGTTTTACCGCTTATTTTCAAAAGAAAAACTATTTTTGCATTTTAGTTTTTAATTTGCTAGTTATTCGTCGACTACGAAGACTAATAAATGTGTTTTACGTTTTTTATAGTTTGTGACAGAATAGAACAGCAAATCTAAAAAAGTTTAATACTTTTTTTAAAATTATTTACGTATTAACATGGAGTGTAAACAAAAATTAAAACGTTTAAGCATAAGGAAGAAAATTAATCTTATAAAAAAAGTGGAACGTGGGCTCAAAAGAAAAAAGGACATAGGTAAAGGTTTTGGTATTCCCGCAAACACTTTATCAACCATTTTAAAAAACAAAGACCTAATTGTAGCTGCTGAAGATACAAATGACAAATGTCAACGTTGATAAAGATTTAGAAGTTGCTAAAATTCCTAGCGATAAAAGCATTATAAGTAAAGTGCTAGAAGAAAATAAAAAAAACTGTGAAAGTGAAAGTGAATATGAAAGTGATACAGATGTTACAGTAAACATCCTTCAACAACTCAAGTTTACAATGCAATAGATACTATTTCTCTATTCCTATGTGCTCAAGAAGATGTTCCTACAGATATATTATTATCGGTAAGATCATTGGAAAAATTGTAGAAACGTAACATGTTGGAGCAATGAAGCAAAAGACAATTTTAGATTACTTTCAATTTAACAGTAAATAATATGTAAATAACTATATTTTTTAGGGTCTTAATAAAAATAAATAATGTTAATGATTGTAGATCAATTTTGGTTATTTTCTATAAAAAATGAATGATATATATATACGGAAGTATTTAACTGAACTTCTTTTGGGAACTCGAGTTTTTGTTATGACGAATTATTTTTGCTATCCCTTCGACTTCGACTTATCGAGGTACGACTGTATTTTCATTTGTAAGTCGAGATGCGCGCAAGTCTGATGCTCACAGTGGTTCAATCGCCCCCGAGATTGATGGTTCAATTGACCCCATATGACGATTTTGTAGTAATTAGTGTAAAATAAATTATTAAAAGAACTATTTTGCAAAGAATCGTTAGAGAATTTAAATAATATGCATGTATAAAGACATATCAATTAAATCTTTGTCATTAAAAATAAAAATTACAATATTATAAAAAAATTTGTCGAG
Source organism: Sinopyrophorus schimmeli (assembly GCA_036325965.1). NCBI lineage: Eukaryota > Metazoa > Arthropoda > Insecta > Coleoptera > Elateridae > Sinopyrophorus > Sinopyrophorus schimmeli. The sequence continues at coordinate 2,710,428 of JARFIZ010000404.1, forward strand.
AGCTGAAAAATAACTTTGACATACTTGAAAACACGAAAACTCGATATTGAAAGATTAAATTGTCTTAATGATTTGAAATTTTGTGCAAACCAAGCTGTCGCATATTCGACACTAATTTTGAGACGACGATCATTTTTTTGATTTTTTCGATTTTTTAAGCCCACTGGTTCAATTGCCCCGTGGTTCAATTGACCCCCTTCTCCCCTAAATTATTTAATAACCACATTTTAAATAATACACCCAAATTTTCAAAATCTGTTGCATGGGTATATAAGAGTTTATTTGAAAAAACTCGACGAATTCACACATAGTTTTTGCAACTGCAGGAAGGTTGAATGAGTAATTGATCTAGTGAGAAAAAAAGTAGTTTTTTTAAACACAATTAATTTTATTGTAAGAGGTTTGAACTATTTTTCCGAATAATTAAAGCCGGACAGCTAGAAGTAATTTCTATTAAAAATTTTGAAAACTACTTTCAAACAAAATAAATCCACAAATGTTTAACTTTATTTTCTTTATTAGAATTCTCATTATCATTACATTATCTTCTTATCTTCTTTTGTTTTAAAAATTTTGTCAGACTTTTGATATTTTTTAGTGTTGCCGGATGTTAATTATAAAACAGAATATAATGAAACTAATGTTATGTAATTAGGTAATTTTATTACCATTGATATTAGATAATTTTGTACTATTACAATTCCTAACCGCTAAAGTAATTGTAATTCTGCTTCTTGTAAGTATTCACACAATATACGTAAAGTCCCAAAACACTTCAACTAATTTTACTTAAAAACTGCAACTTTTTATTTTGGACAATTAACCGAAACGTGTAACTAGCAATAATACACCTTTTTTAAATCTTGTGTTTAACACGCATTCTAATGTTCAAATTAGTATATAAATTAAGAAAAGTGAAACATTATGAGCTTAAGTTTTATTTGGCAAACAATTCATATTGATCATCCGAACTGGCATAGCAAAAAATGATTGCTATTAATTTTCGTGCTCTGTCCTTGATTTTGTAAATAGCTTGCAGTTAATAATTTCATAAATACACTCAAATTGTACAAATTACAAAAAAAATATTTTTTAGAATTGTACAAATAGTGTAACGTTGAAACAATGGTTGCAGCTTTCTGCAAATATTTTATGTTGTTCCTGTTAATAAGCTTAAAGGATTGCGAAAAAGATATCTTTAAGGTAAGTCTAATGCGTAGTTTTTTAAGTAATTTTTAGATATTGATTCTATTACTATTAGTTTCATCAGAAAGAGTTCGAAGTCAAAATGGAACGAGTTGAACTAACGAGTTATAATAAACAGCATATGAACTATGTGACAATTAATACTTTTAAATACAATCGTACTACAGCAGCAGCAAATTGTTCTCTTTCTTTTGCAACAAATATGGGCAATGACGTCAATGTAATGGTACAAGTATTTAAATTTACGAGCAATGAATATCGATATTTTCCTATCCATTTTCAAGTGAATATGTGCCGTGCCATAGACAACAACATGATTGGTGTAGGGAGAATACTCGAATGTGGGAACTTTACTGGCTGTCCTCTAAAAAAAGTAATTTTTATAAAAAAAATGTTAAACGGCAAATTTTTAAATGTGTTTTTAGGACATACCAATGCACATTTGCAATTGGCAATCGGATCCTTCGAAATTTCCTTCTTCCGTACCGAATGGAAGATATCGGATTGAACTTGAACTAATGTATCAGAATGACGAAGTGCTTACACTTAATTATCTGGCTAGTGTTGATCGGCCTATTTGACGTAAAAACATGTACAGATAGTTTTGCAATAATCACAATTTTCTTATTTACAAAATAAAAGTAATAAACGCTTTTTGAAATTTAAAAGCTAATAAAATCGGTTTTTTTTTAGAAAGGTGCACAAAGAGAAAAGAATAGTAATATTTACGATACTACATGAGAATCATTACTATGTTACGTGGTAATGAGGATTTTCTAGCGACGAGAATGACTTGACAGAGTAATTTTCCCAAATTCCAAATGGCAACGTTAGGTATGCTAACAAAATAATGATTACAATGTTACCTAGTTCGGTTATCTATGTGAATGGAACTGATTTCTATTCTATATAGCTAAGATAATTATGTTCTATATGGGTATTCATAATTCATTATGTAAAATTATACATAAATAAATTAAAAAGTTTGTTTTTAATATAAAGGGTTTTTCAAATTGCCAATAAAAAATTATGTGCTTAATTTAGTTTAAAAAAACAGCGCTTAATTTAAAAGACCCTTTACCTAGGTATATAAAAATCAAATCAATTAAATAATAAATTTTAAAATGGGTTAATAAATAAATGTTCTCTTAAAAAAACCGGTGCGTGTACTTATGTACGCGCCTTAGAAGTTATATTTTTTTGTCGTAACTAAATTAAATATAAACACGGGTTATGTTGCCTACGTTTTTTGAATTGTTCCAATTCCGAAAAACGAAATTGGAAATTTCCCATTAAAAACGCACAGTTTTCAACGAAAAACTTTTCTTTTACAAATAAATGTGATATTTATTTCTGGACAGAATAAGTATAGGTTATGTTTAGTGGCATTTTTATTAAAAAATTTTGATAACTACCTTCAAACTAAATAAATCTACAAATGTTTCTATTTATTTTTTTTATTAGAATTTTCATTATCATTACATTATCGTAGTTGTTCAATCTGAAGAAAAAAAATTATTTTATTTTGTTTTACAAATGTCAGATTTTTGATATCTTTTAGTGTTACCGGATGTTAATTATAAAACAGAATATAATGAAACTGATGGTATGTAATTAGATAAATTTATTATCATTTACATTAGATAATTTTGTACTACATATTACAATTACTAACCGCCAAAGTAATTGTAATTCTGCTTCTCGTAAGTATTCATACAATATACCTAATGTCCAAAAACACCTCAACTAATTTTACTTAAAAACTGCACCTTTTTATTTTGGACAATTTATCGAAAAGTGTAAGTAGAAATCATATACCTCTTTTTTTAAATCTTGTTTTTAACACTCATTCTAATGGTCATATTAGTATATGGGTCTTCTTCTTCATGTTCCATCTCCGCTACGGAGTTTGGAAATCATCCTAGCAATTTGTACCCTTGAAACTGCTGCTCTAAAGAGTTGATTGGAGCTACAGTTATACCATTCTCTAAGATTTCGCAGCCACAACAGTAATTACAAAACAGTTTAAATTACAGTTGCTATTTTAATTTAAAATGTCAGTACCGTGGCGATCGGTACCATGTAAAAAATATTTAATTGTTAATAAATAATATTAAGTTGCTTTTATTACTCATATAAGAATGTATACAGACACTTTTCTATGAGAAAAATTGAACTATTATTTTCCAAATGATAAGGTGGGAAAAATAAATAACAGAATGACGCAAAAAACAAAAATATCGGAGAATTCATCCCAAACAGTTAAAAAATTGCCAAAGGTAACTGAAACCGTATCACTGCGTAGAACCTTAAGAATTAAAAATGCTGTGATAAAAACCAAAAAAAAATTTAAAGTTGTAGCAAAATCCTCTCACACTTTCATTTTTACTATCAAATAGAGTAATAATATGCATGAAAAATCAAAAAAAGTTGAGTTATAGAATTCAAAAAATTTTAATCAAAAAAGTAACAGTTAGAACAGAATCACCCATATAAATTAAGACAAGTAAAACATTATGAGCTTAATTTTTATTTGGCAAACAATTCATATTGATCATCCGAACTGGCATAGCAAACATTTTCTTGCTCTATCCTCGATTTTGTAAATAGCTTGCAGTTAATAATCTCATATATAACTTAAATACACTCAAATTGTTCAAAAGACAAAAAAAAATTGTAGAGTTGTACAAACAATAGTGCAACGTTCGAGCAATAATTGTAGCTTATTGCAAATATTTTCTGTTGTTCTTGTTAATAAGCTTAAGAGAATGCGAAAAAGATATCTTTAAGGTAAGTCTAATGCGTAGTATTTTTAATCATTTTTAGACATTAATTTTATTACTATTAGTTTTACCAGAATGAGTTTGAAGTCAGAATGGAACGAGTTGAACTGACGAGTTATAATAAACAGCATATGAACTATATACGAATTAAAACTTTTAAATACAATCGTACTACAGCAGCAGTAAATAGTTCTCTTTCTTTTGCAACAAATATGGGCAATAACATTAATGTAATGGTACAAGTATTTAAATTTACGAACAATGAATATCGATATTTTCCTATACATTTTCAAGTGAATATTTGCCGTGCTATAGAAAACAATATGATTGGTGTTGCGAGACTATTCGAATGTGGCAACTTTACTGTCTGTCCTGCAATAAAAGTAATTGTTATCAAAAATGTTAAACAGAAATTTGTTTAAATATGTTTTTAGGACGTACCAATGCACATTAGCAATTGGCAATCAGATTCATCAAAATTTCCTTCTGCCCTACCGAATGGAAGGTATCGGGTTGAACTTGAACTAATGTATCAGAATGACAAAGTGTTTACACTTAATTATCTGGCTAGTATTGATAGGACTATTTGACGTAAAAACATGTAGAGATAGTTTTACGATAAGCTTGACAATTTTCTTATTTACTAAATAAAAGTAATAAAACTTTATTAAAATTTAGAAGCTAATAAAATACTACATGACGAGAATCAATTGACAGAGTAGTTTCCTCAATTCTAAATGGCAACATCTCAATAGATTTTTAAAATACTTTAATATTGAAATTATACCTACATTGGTTTTTATTTATAAATCTAGAAATAAAATAAACACATTTAATAAATATCTAAAATTATTAGATTATCTTTTTAAATCTAAAAAACGTTAAATTAACCAACTTAATGTCTATCGAGCAAATACTTCGTATTTTGCTATATTTATAAAAACAAATACTACACATTTAATTAATTAATTAATTAATAACATTTAATTTTCTAAAATTTTAAAGTATTACTATTATGTAGCTTTGTGCCATTTTTTTTACTCTTGTTTGTTCCTAAGTATCATAAAAGCAGAATAAGAAGTTTTCATAATCTAAAAAGAAATCGCATTAGAAAAATATTTAATAGTAATTAACTAAATTAAATCTTTTTTTTAATCACCGTAAAAAACAGAGACTTTTGGCTAATTTAGAGAATCACTGCTTTTGAGCCCATGTTGTAAAAAAAATTATTTCACCATTTCTGTTAAATAAACATAGTGCCGTTGCACTCAACTTGCAATTTTGTACAACATAAGCTTAATAATACCAGGCATGTTATACATAAACCGATATTCTCATTTTTTGACAGCAATTCTTTACCCAAAAAAATGTGTATAAACCAATATTAGTAAAACCGCCGGCAGTAACACGCAACAAATTATGACTTCGCCTGATAATCAAAATCAGCCCATTCTGAAACCTTAAATCGACACCAACAAAGTTCGTTTCATAAATAGCTTCTCCAACATTCCCACTTTCGGCTAGAATTTCTTCTCCCCAATAGCAAACCATTGCCACCTGCAAAGTGGCACAGATACCTTCTCCCACCATCTTAAATCTTTCAAAAAATTCCATCTTCTGCAAAATATAAAATAAGTACGCCACTGTTATTCATTTCAATTCTACTTACTAATGTTGTAATGCAATAAATAGCAAAACACATCATACCAAGTGTGGTCAAAAATACCGAAAGCAACAGATTACTCACGACGCTTTCAAATTTATCAGCTAAATCGATTATATCTAAGTGATAAGACACGATTTGCTTTAATGAGCTTTTTAGATACTTCCAAGGAATTGTGCTGACGTCGAAATCTGATGGTATTTCTTCGTTTTCGGGGTAGACTTCTTCAGTGTCCTAAAATTAAATATACTCAATTATAGTTTTTTTTACTATTTGTGTTAGTTTACAAAACCTCTAACATATAGGCATAGCTATTTCTAACGGCTCTTCTGAGATTATTTTGAAGAATCTTTAATTGATAGCAAATGTGTGTTAAAGCACCAGCGGTAACTAAATCTATGGTAGTAAAATGTACAGACATACTTGCTATGGCCAATTGCTGATAAGTTGCAAGAAGCTCATAATTGGGACTATAAGATCCGTTAATTATGGCAAGTGGACCGTGGCTTAAATCCCAGTTATTAAAGCTGTCGCTTCCAATACGTTTGAATACAACGTATAACATCATGACAGTTATGGTAATTGTGCTTACTGTCCAATAGATTGTAGCCTAAAAATATATGTTATTCTAAGTACCAATTATAACTTTGTTGACCGGCAATTTTACACAAAAACTATGTCATATCACGGCTACTATTTTGTAATTTTGAACTAAAGTAAAACATTCTAAATAAACTGCAATAAATTTTATTTATACTGAATGAAATGAAAATGAAAAAAAACGAGTTAACTCGTCACAGAACAACAACGTGTTAACATATTTAAAATAAAATTACAAGATGATTTCTTAAGATTGGGAGCATTTTGAATTTGGCTACACAATTATTTTTTTTAAGTTGGTAGTAGGTATTGGATGAGACATTGAACAGGGGCGTCTCGAATAGGCATGGTCAATGTCAACCATTATTTTAAAAAACCTGTTTTATATCGGTTATTGTTTTCAAACAAAATGTACAGAGCACGAACTAAGTATTGGAATGACCAAAAAGACATATAGTTTTTAATCAAAATTGTGCGACCGAGCTTTACTCGGTGTCTTTCGAGTGTGCCATGGGATGTGATAGCTTTTTTTTTACAAATAACGAGAATCTGGCCGTAAAGTAAATTATTGGAATGAATAGATCACTTATTCTACTTTCAAAGTACAGAAGGGAAAGCGGGTACCCGGTTATTGATACAAGGGTTAAAAATCACCCTGTATTATGACTTTTCTTTACCTGGGTATTTATAATCCAATTACATCTATCTAGTAATTTTTGTTCTTCTTCGCCACCTCGCCTTTTGTCAGCGGTAAATGGTTTTTCTTCTAATTTAAAAAGGATTTGTCCAAATTTGTGTCGGTTTTGAATCATTTTCAGAGTTTTAAGAATTCCTAAAATTAAGTAACAATTTTTATTATGATTGATGATTTTTTATACTTAGGTAAATTTAAAATAATCACATCAAGAATAGATAAGAATTTTTGGAAAAAAAATTATTTTTATATTTAATTTAAAAAAAATTATTAATTTTTTATTTAAAGAAATGTAAACTTACCAACAGTTGTAGCGAATTGCGAAACGGCATAATTACTCATTCGCAGTACACCAAAATTATAGTAATCTATAACGCCCAAAATTGGATGCAAAACATTAAGTGTTAAAATTATTACAATGGAGTATATTTTATAAGCAAGACTTTCGTCGCCAGTAAACGATATTCCAAAAATTTTCAATATTTTTAAGTGTCTGGCGAAATACAATGACGTTTTTTTATTAGTTCTTGTAGAGACCGTACCAGTTGCAGAATGCATTTTGTATTATGACGCACAAAATACGTGTCACTTGATAATCTTGAAGGCAATAAATGCGCAATAATTCTTCGTATTTTGATGCTCTGGAGTTTTGCTTGTGTCTTTGCAAGCAAATACAAACAAAAATGGCCTCGTAATTGTAGGTAATTATTAAAAAAATCTGGAAGATATCGATGTACAATTTTCTATGTTAAAATATTAATTTGAAAAATTAATGATCATGCACTTTTGTAAGCTTTATGAAATTATATGCCTGAAAAGTCTTAATTTCAGTTTCCAAGTCAGAAATAGACACGTCAATTTTTTCTAATGGTTGTTTGAAATTAACGCAATTCACGAATTAAAATACGATTTATTTTCAAAATTGAATTATTCTAACTACTAAAAATATGTAATCGACAAGCGTTGTAATTTTTGTACAAATCTAATACGTTTATCGTGTTTGAAAAATTTTAATCGTAATTCTATATTTTGCTTTACAACTCAATATTTTTTTTTTACATTAACATTTTCAACATTGTAAAGATTGTGTTATAATAGGTATTTTATGAATCCACCCAAAAAACACGTGCGAAATAGATACAGTGAACACACTAAAATTGTAGAAGAAAGTGCAAATATAAATATTTTAAGTAAAAGATAGAAAGCAAAAAACAATAATAAATTAAATTTTTTTCTTTTATTTTTTAAACTTTGTTAAAGTAACGGTATAAAAAAATTATCAATTTTTTTTGAGATCTTGTTATTAAGAAAACGTACAAAAAAAATTGAGTGTGAATCTTTTTTTAAGACAAAATACATACTTTTAAACTTTATCTCACCAATCAAGAGAAACTAAATTAGATTTCTAAAGAACAACACAATAAAATGAATTGTTTTCTACAATTTGAGTTATTTTTATTCTAATATACAAAAAAAATGAATTGAGAAGCAACTTTACATTTTCACACATAACAAATTTACAATGAATACAGTTTAGTAAATATTTAAAATCGTAATTACAAAGTTCGAAATAAAAAAATTTAAAAATATATTTTGATACATCCTCTCCTACACAAAATGCTCTAAATAATAGAAACATTTTTTTTACATAACACTTAATCTCTATTTAGGGTTTAATTTTTAGTTATTTGGGTTATTCTGTTGTAATCGTATGTAAACTTTCTATGTTCGTGTTAATAACCAAAGTTGTTAGATATACCGTATGTACTATGAATAAGTACTGAAATTTAAACGGGTGATACCTGACACCAATCTAAACAATAAAAGTTTATATGCAATATGTCCTAAATCCACGGAATTTCGAAAAAAATAAATTTTCATTTTTAGTAAATGGCAACACGGCATTGTTTTCATATGCTATTAAAAGAGCGCGAGTTCATTTAGTACGTGGTTCATTATTAATTAATTTCACCCTTTAGATATTATGTTTCAAAATAAATGTCGTTTTATTTTGTTTATTGCGCGTTTATATTATGTTTTATAATTCGTATATCAGAAGATTAACAATTGTTTTGTTGATCAGTGGTAGAGTTTAAAAATCCCACTGTTAAAAACTAAATATAAAATTGGAGAAAAACTATTAAAAGCTTACAACTGCAAAACACATATATCTTAAGCAATTTAACAATCCTGTGCAATATTATGTAAAATTGCCTACTGTCGAAACAAAACAAATAAGCAAAACTATTATCAATGTATGTACACATGTATTTAATAAAAAGTTTGTTATACTGCTAAAGATATTATGTTACCCCAGATTTCCTTCCGAAGCAAGTCGTATTTTATTGTATTAAACTGGCCAGAAACATTATTATTATAAAACTCATATGTTAGCGAAAAGCTAACGAATTACCAAAGAAACTACAACATGCAAAGAAAATCTGCATGTTTCACACTTGGCACATTCAACAACGCACAACACATGTGCACGTATTCAACTTTACTCCATTTCTTTTAATTTTGTTTGCTGAATAATCATTTCATAAAATTTACAAGTCCATTGAACATAGAAACCATCGCAAATTACGAGATTAAACGCACAAACGCAACCCTTTCTTTATGGTCCAAAGAGTACATTTAATAAGAGTTGGTTCTTGAATGGTATTTATAAGAACATTGGCACATTAGATACTGGATATTCAATGGGTTATTTCCATTGTGTGTGGTTCCCATTCATACGCTATCTGATAAATTTGTTTTACGACAGTCATCGAAAAAAAAGGCACAGATCTACGTCGACTTAAATCGAAACGCATTTATAACACACCGTTTAAAAGATTTTTATTAGATAACATGTAAGTAATTTAATACTACAATCATATCTTAATAACCAATACATAATAAATAATTTACAAATAAAATTTTACTTTAGAATTTGTTTTATTTAAGCTTTTAATTATCGAACAACAATAGCATAAGCTAAGGGCATTCCTTGCAACAAACATTCCATAACGGTTAAGTGCCTAAAACTAATTAAATTTGATTTCCATATTACTTCCATGTAAGCGCTTAATATTTTTATGAGTTAAAAAATTAAACCAAATCTTAATGCTAGTCAGATACGAAAACAAGCTTATTCAGATTAATTTTTTTTAATAATGACTCTAGAGTAAACCGTCTAGCGAATGACTCATTTGTTGCAACGAGAGCTATTTTGATATAAAAAAATAGCAAACAAATTAATAAACCCAAAATAACCGTTACAGTTGAAATGATATATTATTTTTGTTTATGAATTCATGATATTACTAGCGCAATTTAGTCACAAACTTTGTGAAATTAACTATAAAAAACATAAAATAAGAAATACAGTGAATGACCACTTTTGTTCAAAGAATGACCGGGTATCTATAGCGCAGTGAACAACCTATTGTTTGAGTTACTTATTAAGAAAGATCATTTCTAAAATTTAGTTTAATTACTAGACAATAAGTAAATAGAAAATAGATGTATAAAAACAGTTAATATTACATTTTATTCAAATTACTTTGTTTAACCATTTGATTTGCTTTCTTTAAAGCTTGAACACTGCATAGTCTTTTTTTGCAGTTTTGGCAGCACCAAACATTTTATAATTTTTTTAGTAGATATTACTACTTTTATTAAAATTGGTTTTATAATTAGGTACCTATAACTGTTTAAAATAATTAAAAATTAAAATATTAGTGTCTTAAAATAGTCGGTCATTGACTGGCAGAGTATTAGCATAAAACGTACCATTAAATGATCCATATAAATATATCAAACCTAATTATTTAAGAAAGTTAAATGAATTTAAACTCAATTTAAATAATTATTTACTTTATTAAATCATTGTAAATCAAGCAAATGATATAAAAAACCAATGCAATCGTCACAATACATAGTTTATACAATGGTCATATTTAATAAATTTTAATTAAAAAGCAATAACAAAGTATCAAACAAACTGCAATATAAATTTAATTGTTTTAGCTAATTTTTTTTATTACTTTTATTTTGTGCACTTAAATGAAAAAAGAGATATAAGATAGCCGAAATACATATATAATAAATATAAATTACTTTTTTTAATTGTTATAAACATTATTTCTCATAACAGTCATTTACTGGTAAGTGGTCACAGACACTGGACGATTTACCTTATATGAACATTTACTGACAAATAACTAATACGGAAAAAAATTAAATTTTATATTTAAAAAGTCATTCGTTTTTCTTACCCGTGTATGTACTAACCAATTGCATGAATTTCAGTAATTCTTCATCAAAATAAATAAATTATAAATCTCTATTAAAATTTTTAAAAAATACTTTGTGAATGTAACAATTTACTAATGTTATCGTTTTTCTTTTTAAGTATGATTATGCGAATAAAAACAGTCGTAAAGCAAAAAATACTATCAATGATAATTTTCTTTTCAATTTAATGATAATAAAAATAATAAATTATTTTAATGTAATTTTTAAAATTTTGGTAATACAAGGCGATTTTTTAAGTTTAAGGACGATTTGAATTTCGCGTCACAGTTTTCAGTGTATTTCATAGTTTGAATGTGGTTAAATTGTAAGAACTGGTAATATTTTCTGTCAAACGTCGAGGCCAACTTGTTAATGTTTTCAAAGGGTTTTGTGCATTGTTATATTGATTTCCGTAGTTGCGTTTATTCCCGTTTTTATTTGTTATATTTTGCATGAAAACGGTAAGCGACTTAAAACAGGATTTTTAAATTATTATTATAATATTGGCAATCCCTATTCGAAACACCAATGGCAATCCTTATCCAACAGATCTCATCCAATATTACCGACATAAAAATAAATTTGTATGGCGCCAGATTTAAACTGTCTTCCAAACTTAAAAAATCACCCTGTATTGTTTAAGCTTTTTACTGTGATAACGTTTTCCAATCAGTCGTTACAGTTGTATTTTCCGCTTCAACTTCTGTGCTACTATTTGAAAAATTAATTTCGGTGCTTTTTGCTGTAGACAAATCCAAATTACTAGTAGTAGTAAGTAGATCCATAATGTTTAAATTTCTTTCGCTTATTTGTGTGGTGTTTAGCATTATTCGTTCTTGCATTGTATTCTTTTCAAGTGTTGCTTTTGTTGTTGAAAACTTTTCGGATTTAAGAGTCGCAAGTTTTGCTTGAGTATTCCTTGGTTTTCGATACTTACTAATATCAAATGGTCCAAAAAATCAGAGTAATCATATTCGAATACGTCGTCATTTATTGGAACAAATTCTTTCTCCGGAGCCAACTTTAATCTATCTTTTTCGTATAATTGATTGTGTTCTTCTTTTTGTTATTACCTTTATTTAGATGTTCCTTACACATTGCAGGTAAATTACTTTGCTGTTTGTATTCTGGGTTATCGTTAAGAGGTAAGTATTCAGAAACATCATAATTTTCGTATTCATTTGAACTGTGACGTACATCTTTATAAAAATCGATAAAAGTATTACTTTTGCTCAAATCGGTTTCAGATAACGGCAAAAATGTTATTGTAGTGGGAAAACTGAAATAAGGGCTGGAACGGTTTCGTCTTCACTGTAAGCTTCTTCGTTGGTTGACTTTCCTGCATTAAACACAAAATTTGAGCCCCTATAATCAATTTTTTTCTATTTCTAGAACCGTCAATTATGGGCCATCGAGTTGGTTCTTCCCGACTTCCTGCGTCTCTAAAATTGGGAGCATTATAACTCATAACATTTGAGTTTCTGTCATTGTTGTTGTTTGCAAATCCATAATGGTTTTTTCCTTTTGCATCAAGACGATTAACATGCTTAGATCTAAGGTTAAATTTTGATAGAAGAAAATTTAATCGGCGTTTCGGCGTTCTTCGAAGTTTATTTAATTTATGTATTCTTCTTGAATTTAGTTTGTCTTTCTGAGATGAATTATCATCGTATCGATAATCAGTGTAATCTTCAAAATTTGGGTAGTCATAAGTCTGTGCGTCAATTTGTTTTAACCTTTGGTAATTATTCGAAGACCATCTGTTTGGCTGATTTAGAAAACTCTCATCAGCAAAGTCATTAAAAGTTGGTTTGTTATTCCTAACTATACCTGCATTTATTGGGTGAAAATAAAAAAAATATCCACTCATGGGACCATAAATTTCGTTATTAAAATTTCCCACATCTACTCCCTGAACGTAACTATCTAATTGGTTGGTCATTCCACCAGAAACTTTTGGCTTTTCTAACAACTGATTGAAGATCAACGTGAACAATTCGCAACAACCGTCACAATCGTCTGTGTTCCCAATACGCATTTCAGGTTCGTTTTTTAATACTGAAAAAATTTGATTTAGTGCCATTTTTTCCGATTGTGTTATGTTCCTCGCAAATCTTCCAACAACATCTTTCAAATCTTTCAATTCGACTTGTTTCGATAATCCATCTTTAACTCCTTTCAAAAGGGCAGCAAGCCCCATATGATGCTTATTTGCTTCGGTTCTAGTAAATTTGTTGCCTTGGATGTTCTGTGTGAGTTCTGAATCGTCGATATCTTGAAGTATGCGCTGCAGCAAACGATCGGTAAATTGGAATAAATAATTTCGGTATTCTTCAAGGTAATTGGTATCAGAATTCGGAATTTCACTTCGAACTACAAAACGGGGATGATTATCAAATTTATAACTTTTGACAACATCGTATAGGTAACTACTGGGAATATAATTAATATTGCTGTACTGTTGTTTGTAAGAATTTCTTGGATCTTTGGTGCCGTAGGTTTGAAAAAAGGCAGAACGGGGCGGTACTAAAGAAATTGGATTATAACTTCTGGATAATGGTTTTGGCTTTGTAAATGCTACATGGTACGTATCCGATCTTTGATGGCTTGGTGATTTGATTAAGGTTTTGGAATCCTTTGGCAGTAACCCTTGATCATCATTTTTGGCGGTTTCTAAATGGACTCTTTGATGAAAGCGTCCTGCTTTACATTTAGTAGGACAACAATCGCAATTTTGTAGAACTATAGGTAAATGGCAACAAGTCAAACCTTCTGGAATATCTGGTACACAAGAAGGAGCCGTAGAACAACAACTGCAATTTTGTACGCTTGGTGGTAAATGACAACAGTCGTTCGATGGATATTGCTTCTTTTCTTTTGAGTCGATACGTTCGCCCAATGATGTCTTGCAATTAGATTTTTGACCATTCGAGGAGTCACAATCTAATCGAGTTGCAACGACGTAATCATCGTTACAAGCATACGGGCAACAACTGCACTTCTGCAAGGTCTTGGGCCAATTGCAACAATTTTCTTTTTGATTTTCCACGCAAAAACTTGGGCAACAACTGCACTTTTGCTGTTCTTCGGGTGCATGACAACAATCTCGTGTTATTTCAGTCGTTGGTGTTTTTTTAGTTGTTGCCACAGCCAACTCTGTGGTTGTTTCAATACAATCTTTCGGACAACAATTACAATTTCTTAGGTATTTTGGTAAATGGCAACAACTAGAAAGAACGGTTCCTAAATCTGGTGGAGAAGTGCAAGCACTCGTACAGCACTCGCATTCTTGAACTTCTTTGGGCAAATTGCAACAACTAAACTTAAAAATTCGACCCATTTCTTTTGTAGATTTTTTACAATCGTTAGGACAGCAGCTGCAATGTCTCTCATTTTTAGGCAGAAAGCAACAATCGTACTTACTACCCAAAGATTCCCTTCTGCGAGCAACTGCTAAATCGTTACACGCTTCTGGACAACAATCACAATTTTGTTCTTCTTTTGGTAAATAGCAACAATTTATGGTGCTGTGAGTTGTTTCCTTGTATTTGTTGCTTTGTTCTGGGCGATCTAGCTGGGAACAGGCTTGAGGACAACAATCGCATCTTATGTAAGGAGGTGGTAAATGGCAACAGCTTCGTGGCAAAACAGTTGGTAAGAGTGGCGTCTCTAAATTGCAGGCGCTTGCGCAACAGAAGCAGTGCTGCATATGTCGTGGCATGTCGCAACAATAAACTAATAATAGTGGTTCTCCGTTTTTTGTGATTTTTCGTAAATATTGGTCCCATATCGAGTAAAACCTATTTGTTATTAAATCGGTTTTGGACTCATCTATAAAAAATAAGACAAAATGTAACGATCGCGTTTTTGCATATTTCTTGCAGTTTGCCAAAGCGGTAAATTTGAAAAATAATTAAGAATAATTTTTATTGCAATTTCTGACGTTAATTCGGTTATATAAACCAAAATAATTAAGTCTCATTAAAAAATGTTTAAAAGTTATACAAAATATTTTCACAAAAAATTAAAATTAATAAGATTTTGAGAATAATTTTGAAACATTTTAAGTTGCATAAGTTTTCAAAGAATTTGTTTTAATTATAGATCCAATCTGTAGTAAAAATAACTTTTAAAATACTTCATACTTTGTAAAATTCATCAAAAGAATTTATTACTTACCTTTATCAAGAAATGTCTTTGTAGAAGTAAAATTCAGCGAACCTTCAACAAAATAAAGAAGCAGGCTTACATTTAACACAGTACAGATTAATTTCATACTGAATGTAAAGCGATAATCAATAAAACTAATTAATTGACAGGCGTTTAAAACAATTTTATAGCCTCTCCGTGCAACATAAAAAGGAGTTCCCAATGATTTTAGGACCAAACCGAATTGGAAATAGCGAGACAAGTTAACATTGCACATATTTGAATGAGTTTTTTTCTTATGGATTGAGGTACGAGGGAGTATTGCTATTTTTTTGTTTACTATTTACCTAATCATGTTATTATACTTTGTTATTTTTGCGAGTGCCGTTTTTTATGGCGGCCTTAATTTGGATCACATCCATTGCACATTTTTAAATGTATATAAATTTGCATATCCCTAAATAGTTGATGAAAGTGACATTTGTAGAAGTGTTTTGTTTTTGGGATTGAAAAAAAATATGTAAATTTCAAATAATGGAATATAAAAATATATAATTTTTTATTTTATATTTTTTGACTACCTAAATAATTATTGATAAAAAAAATATAAAAAGAAGCTATATTAACTTCTCCCATAATTATTACTGCTTTGAAGTAGAAATATTCTTAATAATAAATAAAAATGTATATATATTCTATTTACGATAAATATAGGATTACGTCACACTCATTAATTAAGTGCAGTCCATAGAACAATTCTACATTCCTACTTTTTATCGCGTTAACTCTCGTTAAACTAGAAAATTTTATTGTGTCGATTATGACAGCACTTTGCGACGTTGCACTAAATTTAAAACATTAACATCAATCGATATTGGACATTTGGGCATTTGACTTTTTGCGACTCGAAAGTAGCTCTGTTTGATTTTTGTTAAAAACGTGTAAAAAGTTCTTTTCCGAACTAATAATGTTGAAATATTCGTCCAGACGTGCTCAAGAATAAAATTTTAATTTGACAACACTGTACCATCTCGCACTGTGACGTCATCTTATATTTATCGTAAAGAGGCTTTAAAGCACAATATTCTGTGTAAAAGTAGGTCTATTATCCTAATAGTCAAAATCTATTAAAATATATAGATTTCATACTTTTTAATTGAAGACCACACAAAGCTGATAATTAATGTTTATAATACAATTAATTGTTAATTTTCATATTTAACACCCTCAATGTAATAAAGTCTTGATGTTACAATTTGTAAAACACTGATTATTTTTATAATAACTAGTTTTGGAACAATTCTTAGCAATGTAATTATTTTTATATTATTTTATTAACACATTATATTTTAGCATTTCTAATTTTTTAAATAAATATCTTGTTTATAAATTTTTAATTTGTAAATTAAAAACCCACATATTTTATTACTATTAATTTATTTAAGTGGGCGATCGTGAGAAATACCTATATACAAATCAATAACCGGCATTGTTCGACGTGCAATTTTAGAAATAAAATACAAGAAAACAAAATGGTAACATATATCTTTTTTTTTAATTGAGTAAACCCTTTAGTCTCTGACCCCCTACCAGTGAAAAAGAATATTTATAACAATTAAAAAAAAAATTATATTCATGGTATATTTATTTATGCAATATTGTATGCCTTTTTTTTTATTTAAGCCAAAGAAATAAAAGTAATAATACAGTAGATAGCTCTAGATACAACAAATCGGTCATTCATTGGGCGTTTTACTCTATCAAGATTTGTTATTAAACCTGCCAAACTTGTACAACTATAATAATTATTCCAGTAAAAATAAATCGATTACTAAGAACCGGATTGGCTTTGCACCATACTTTTTAATCCCAAAGATGAATACCTTTCTATTTTTCGTTTACATTATTTTTAAATTTTTGGGGGTCCTCCGATAATTATGCCAGTGTTTTTATAGGTATTTGCTTGAATTAATAAGTTTCGTTTTTTAATTACATGGATTGACCATCATTGCCCGCCGATTCCCATTGTCCACTTTCTCCCTAACGCTTATAGAATAGATTCGATCGCGCGTATTATAAAACGAGTGAAATATGGAAGACATTAAATCGATATTCAAAGAAATCTAACACTACCAATCGGTAGTACGTCACCCACGCACAATCTTACCCATCGGGCCACATTTCAAATGCTAGAGCTTATAATGAGACTGGATATCTGATAAGGCACTCGACACTTCACCTTCTTCGGCAATTATAAAAAACGTCAACTGACGTGTAAACAGCGCATTAACACCGTTATTTCCAAAGGGATCCTTATCATTCTCATGTTTTATTACTTTATTATTTTATTCGAATCATCATACCACAAAGTATAAGAAATAACGTAGCTACATGAACAATTATTTTTTTAATTTGCTTTTTGTCCGCTTTAATTATATTTGCTTTTTAATAAATACGATTTTTGTGGTTGTATCTTAAATTTTAAAAGTTCTTTGTGCACCAATTTTTGTATCTTATATTAATTATTGGGAAGATGAAGAATTTTAGTTTGGAATTTAAATATCATTATGGTTACACATTTGTTTTATAGAAAACTATATTTGGTTTAAAGTTACCTGTAATAAATACTGTTTTAAGTTCGTAAAACCGTCATCTACGAAGCTTATAACGCCTGGTTTGCAGGCGACTTACGAAGCACATCTTTAAAAAGCATTTGAATCAGTACATATTACATGTTTTACGAATAATATAAATACATAACACAATTTTTTACATTTTGAATTAATAAAAAAAACTAAAATGAAGTATTTTGTGTAATAATTCTAATAAAACTAATTAATACTTTCATAAATAGAAGATTTGCAATGCTATATAAAAACATCAATACAAAATAATATTTAAGAGGCAGTGAATGAAAAGACCATGTGTCAAAAATGTCGTTTTGAGAAAAGAGCAAATTTAACTCTTTTATCGGGGGTGTTCCATAAATGTTATGTTCCATAATAGTTTTATCAATTCAGTTTCTTCTAAAATGTAACATATACTGTTGATTTGAAGAATTTATGAATTTCTTTTACATATAAAACCTTCAGCCATGACAAACAATTTAAAAATTCAAAAATATATTGTAACCTTTTCATCCACCAGCGCCATTAATTATTTTATGTAGGCGTGTAAAAAAATATTATCAATATGTTATTTACAAGAAATGTAAATATAATGTTACTTGAGAAAAAAATGTTAATAAATCTTGTTACATAAACGAAGTAGAGCCGCATTTGTGCGCCCCTGTTATCGAAAAATCGACCAAAAAATAAAATCGGAAAAACGAAGTCGCGGTGAACATTTAATAGATATTATATTTTACGTATAATGGCATTGAATGACCTTCAAAATAAAAATTTTAAATTTAAAAATTCTCTATCCGTTGTCCGTTTTATTAACATTTTAAATCCTATCAGGTTTGTTGGATGTATAGTCAAACCAAAAAGTAATCAACACCCTAGAAACAGACCTACAGTAATTTTGTAATTTTTTGTAATTTTAGCACCTTTAGTTCTAGGTACTAAAATTACAAAGATTAATCTTAATTGTTTTTAACCATGCAGCGCCAGATTTTGTCTCCTGGAATAGTACGTTTACTATAGGTCTGTTTCTAGAATGTTGATTACTTCTTAGTTTTACTGTACCTTTTATAATATTTGCCAATATGATATTTTCTTTTGTGCTAAACTAAACGTTATCAATTATATCCCAATTTGAAGTTGCAATAAATATTAATTATAAGAAAATACTTATATGGAACATAAAAAACAGCAAGTAAAAAAATATTGATAATAAAAAGAAGTGTGCCGAGCGGGGACTTGATCCAAGTATTTTTTACTTGGTTGGTAGTTCTTTAGCAATTGAAGCACCGAGTTGCCTAGAATTAGCCAAAAATATACGTTCTATTAATCGCTACGTCAAACTTTAAAGTAATTTTCTCTATTATTTCTGATTAATGCATCTTTCTGCTTCCAGAAATTAATTAATAAATGATCTTCAAATATAGTAAAAATAAATAAAATCTATGATAGAGTTTTGTACCTTTCTCGGTAAAAAACTTTTTTTTTCATACTAACCAAATACGTTCTGTTTTAAAATATTAAAAATAGTCAAAATTAATAATCGTATTATTTATAAGAATTTTTTTAAAAAAATATTTATTTAGAGATTATTTTTAACTAAAAATAATCTCTTATGGACTCATTTATGCATTGAAAAGCAATCCATCATACAATAATGTTAATCAACAATCGACGCAAAATAAAAGTGAAAAACTGTTATGTTGCAAGTTTTCGACAACGTAAATAAACAAACAAGTTATGTAAAACCGCACGACAAAAATATAACACGGATACACATAATATTATTAAAGTAAATCGTATGCAACCTACACATAATTTTTTTCAATAATTCTACATTTATTGATTAGACATTTAAAACCAACGATTGCTTATGGTTTTAAATAACAAAAATAAATAATTTTGCAGTCTGCCTCGCCCTAAATTACTTCAAATTCGAAACCTGTCTTGTAACTTCTCTCTTATCTATTTCGATCGCGAAAGAAAACAATCAAGCAAAGTGGTGCTTAATAGTCATAGATTGTTGACATTTGTAATTCATTTTTATTCAGCGCGTATCTAAAACGGCCTTGCCTTGACGCGCCTGTTTAGATTTTGAAACGAAAACAAATCGCATTCACGAATTTCGAAAGTCTTTTAAACTTACGTTGACATGGTGAAGACCGTTCAACGATCGCTTCTCTATTGGTGAATCGAACTATAATCGGTACAGGATATGTACAGCTAATACTTTTTTTTTAAATTAGATCATAAATTGTTTTTCAGGCGGTACAGAAGAAAGTTGGCGAATGATTAAACACGATTTGATGGACTTTTATTTTTATGGCAACTTTCTTAATCGAAACGAACTCTTAAATATTGGACCTTTATTTATTCAATCCGCGTTTTCAGAACAAATTCTGACGATTTGATTAGCCATTGCTGAATTAAAGTAAACAACCTTAGGGTTTATTTTATCAGAAAGGAGGATTATGGTATGTTTATAAATTTAATCTTACTCGGATTAGCTTTGAGAGGATCTGCAATAAGAAAACACACAATCAATGATGAAACTGGAATGAAATTCAGCTCCTTAGAGGTCAACTGTATCAACTGACTCTTTTCTATTTTGACTTTTTTTGCATCTACTTACTTATTTATAGGGAAACTATCTTACGCATAAGTATGCTACGGTTACCAGTTGAATATGTCGATTTTTTAGTCAAAGAAAATATAACATTTTCAAGAGAAGTATCAAAATGGTTTATTCAAAATATTTTCTATCGCTAGCGACATAGTTTTACTAATTTATGGATACCGTTCAAAAAAAACTTTTTCGCTATTGAGTTAAACCGAGAATCGACACAATTTTTCACTTCTTCGAAATTAGCAAAGTGTTCCTCAGCTCCATGGGCCATCGATCGGAAAGAAGTGATAATCGGATAGGACAAGATCTGGTAAATATGGTGGGCGAGATAGAACATCTCAGTAATGTTAGCAATTTTAGTTTGCCCTGGACCATTTTTGTTTTGTGTGGTGAAGCATTGTCATGTTGCAAAATCATTTTTTCCGTGCTTTCTGGTCCATTTCGGACATTTTTCCATTTAGGCGTCCTCCAAATTGATGATTTATTGTCGGTGACATTTACCATTAACCGTTTTGCCAGTGTTTGCAGTACCCAATCTCACTCTAATTACACCAAATACAGATCATTGTTTTCTTGCAGAAGCGATTGAATTTTGTCGTCGATGTCAATGCTTCTCCAACTGAAAACTATGATTTTCTGCAGTTGGGATTCTCGAAATAGATTCGCTTATTATCACCAGTAACAATTCAATTCAAAAAACTTTTTCTTTTTTACTTTTTCAATAAAAGTACGCTGGGGGTCTTTTGGTTTTCCATCTGTCATTCGGTCAACAATTGAATTAAGTCCTTGCGGTGATAGAAACGCAAACGTACAATTTCAAACTAATTTTTCAGTTTATCACCTATATGGTTTTTTAAGTTTCGAGATGTAATTTAAATGTTGACATGGCGTGATTTTTAAACTCCAAATAAAATGGTAATTTTTTCTACCAAATAGTAAATACTTCCGAACATCATAGAACAATTTCTCAAAATCAATCATCATGCCTATTGCTTATAAACAATGGTGATTTTAACCCTCATTCGGGCTAGTGAAGTCCAACGGACCCTGGCCTTAATTTTTGAAAAGTGTTTTACCAAGCATTAATGACTTCTAAGAAAGCTAATAATTTATTGGTAAAATTGAATAAGAATTCTGTTATTGATAATTATACTACAAAAGGCTTAAAAACTCATGATGCTGTAGCATGTCGTTTATACGGTTTACGAGAAACTCATGAAAAAAATGCAAACTTAGACCTGTATTTAGCTGTATTGGTTCTTCTTGTTACAAGTTATCTACATTATTACATCGTTTATTGACACCTATAATATCGTTTAAATTAGTTTGTCAAATAAAAATTATAGTGTTACCACTAAATCATGTCTTGCTGAAATTAATTGTTTTTTTAAATAATTATAAATTAGTAGATAATAAAAAAGTTATCCAACAAGTAACAACGTACTTTAAATTTCCTTACATCAAAAAATTGTCCAGTAGTATTGATCGTTTTATTAGACCAAGGGGTAAAAAATTAGCATTTTATAATCCAAAAAAAATTTATGCAGTTTATGGTAAATTAAAAGATCCAATTCCTCTTCTTCAACAATCTGCTTTGATTTATAAAACCCCATGTAGTTGTGGAAGTAGTTACATTCGTCAAACGAATCAAAAACATGAAAAAAGATTAAAACAACATAAGAATGATTGTAAAAATTAAATTATGTTAAACAAAACAAAACAGCACTAGTAATTCACCATTTTGCTGTTGAACATCATTTTCAATTTGAACAAGTTTCCATTGTACATCCTGAACAAAAAAAAATTTAAGGAAAATGGTTTTTATCAAAATTCATAAAACTATTTTACGTTCAGATAATCAAGGCCTTAGTTTAATATATGACATTTTAAATAAAATAAAATCAAAAAATTAAAATGATACAACTGCATATAATCTTTGATCTAGAATCATAGTTACAACTTTCATTTTTGACACATGTACAATTTTTGAGTTTTGATGGTTAAAACATTTTTTGGGATGTTAATGGAAATTTACGTTCTTAAATAAAATAAAATCAAAAAAAAAATAATTATATAACTACATACATATAATCTTTGATCTAGAAACATATTTACAATCTTTCATGTTTATCACATGTACACTTTTGATATTTGACATAGCTTTTGACATGTTAGAAATTTTATAATTTTATTTATAAAATACTATTATTTAATGTTATTGTTATATAAAATTATTAATTTTCAGTTGGTTGAAAAAGTTTCAATAAAGAAACGAAACGTTGCATATTTAACAAGAGTTAATTTTATTGACAGTCCAATTCCTGTTAACTTTAAATAATAGTTAAAAGATATTAGACGTTAACATTATGATTAATTTTCTTTATTTCTGTTTTATTAAAATATTTAAAAAAAAGCTTATTTTCATAAGTTTTCTTTCAGGGAAGTTGAAAATTGAGCTGTACTGGTGTAATTTTTACGTTACTAAATTTACATTAAATTTTACATCGTTTTATGATTTATAAGTTTATCAATAGACTTGATCTAAACTATTACCTATTTAAAAAAAACATTAAAATTGATTTAGTAATTAACATTTTTGTTTTAAACTTTGCTAAACTTATCCCAAGTTTAGAGCTTAGGAAGTAACAAAATAGAGCAGAGAGTATTTTATCGAATTTGTTAGATATGTGTCGCGTTCCAATGAACTAAATAATTCTTGTTTAGAAGACAACCAATGGGTAACCAGTTTTGAAACTAGTTCCTTAATGGCACCTGTGTCAGATAATGGGATTGAAAACCCTGATGCGATTATTTGGTGAAATAGCAGGCCCCTGTGTCTGCACTTCTGTGATAAGAGACCAAGGGCTTCCGATAAGGTTATTCCATATAATACCCTATTTTTATTAAACGCCGCCCTAGCACATGTCTCTTTTTTACTGCTCTCCAAATATTTCTCTTGAAAATACGTATTGGGATTTTGCCCTTACATTTTTCAAATAGGTAATTGCGCATTCATATTAAAACCTTTGCGTTCCGTTAATCTACTTGCGTCTGAATTGGTGGTATGGATCACGTAATTTTTTTTATTGGCTCAAAATTAAAATAAATCTAGTTTGTTTGATTTAATGGAATGATGAATTACTACGCTACAGGTAATGAATATTTAATTGCGTTTTATCTTTTTTTGTTCTGTTTCTATTTTATCGGTCGCTCAAGAAGCGTTATGTTTCTGAAAATTAAAAAATTTTTTTTTGCTACAAACATTGAAAAATTCGTTAGTGAAATAACTATGTATAAAAAATTACATAAATTAAATTAAAGATATAAATCCAGAGAGAAAATGCTGTTGATTTTATAAATTGCAAAAAGAAATGAACAAATTTTTATAAAATGTTTAAATATGTTAATATTATTTTCTATAAGAATTGAGCTAAAACATTGTAAGTACCCCTTACTCCCAAAATATTTACTTTCAAATTTGTTGATTATTGTAATTGTACCAACTAAATTATTTTAATATTAGAAGTAAAAAGTAAATTTTGTTTTGATTAATAGTTATTTAATATTGTAACGCTAGAATATTCTAGCGTTATTTACAAAAAGTGTAGAAATACGGTGACCCTAAACACATGTATACTAAAAGGTCGTGTTGCGAACGGAATGTTCTGGAAAATCCATAGCGTCTAAGAAGCTTCTTCTTCGGCACACATATAAGGCGAACCGAAGGCGCCGTTGAGTTAGTCTCGGTGGAAGACTCGACAGTCTCGGTAAAAGGCTTGGCAGTCGAGAGTCTCCAAAGAAGCATTCACGGTTATATTGTAATTAATACGGCCAACAGTTGAAATAAATAAATAGTAAGTAAATAAATTAGTTAAGCAAGTAATTAATATTTATGCTAGTTTATATATTAAATAAATTTATTTAGTATTACTTAAAATAATTGACGGAGTTTTAATATTTGTAACTTTAGTACGAACCCCCAGTGAACCCGTTAAAATATTTTATGACTCTATTTAAACAAATATCTTTTTATTTATGTTAAAGACAGAAAATACGCCAAACCAATAAAATGTGGTTATTGTCAAAAATTTATAGCTTCCTGTATCTTCCAAACAAAGCAGCTTTTCAAAAATTAGCAAAATACAAAATATTTTTTGAATACTCCAGGGAATAATTCCTTGAATTTTTGCCGTTTGTTTAATAAACACCCTGTATATATAAAAAACTTTATATGATCATATTTTACTACAATGAAATAATTGAAGATTTAACTATAAATCCATGCTAAAATCAAAACTGAATATAGTGGTATTGCTAATATAAGGCGAAATAAAGTGCAAATTTTGTCAAATATAACATTGCCCTGAAGTCCTTTTATCTCCGTTAATGTTTCAATTAATAAAAATTATTTCTGTTATTAAAAATAACTACAATTTTAAGTAAACATGTGAACATTTTTTAGATGATTTTTAATCATATAACTCAACTAATTTTCCGTTTATTTACTGTATCTTTAAATACTGTTAGAACGGAAGAAAATGGTTAATGGAAATAGAAAGACATAAATAATAAAACCTTTTGAAAGTCTACCGGCTCAAAGCTGTACCGTTGGTTATTAATCTAGAAGGCAATTGTGTGAATTAAATTTATTTTACTTTGAAGAGTAATATCCATATAAAGCAGTACCTTTCGTATTGTTATGAAAATGATGGAATTCCTAAACGTAGAATAAATTTTAGTAGAAACATTAATTACATTAAAACCGTGCAATTAATTATGCGACATACACTGTACACCATCAATTTATTTATACAAAGGAAATGTCACGCTTGTTTATTCGGCAAAAATCCATAATTTTACATTTTATCTCCAAATTGATAGAAAAAAGCGCACATTTTAAAATTATAGTAAAACTCTACGCTAAATTTAAACTTTTGCATATATTTTCATGTAAACTGGACTTAATTAACTGTAAACCATGGCATTCAACAACTTTAAAAATATAGAATATGTAAATAAATAAAATACAAGAACCACTGCATATCTCTTTACATACATAACGTAAAAAGCATAAAATTAAATAAAACATTTAATATTTATTTAAAATTAACGTTTACATATTCACAAGAGTGTTATTACTACAAAATACAGGGTGATTTTTTAAGATTGAAGACATTTTAACTTTGGCGTCATAATAATGTTTTTCTATGTTGGCAGAAGTGATTGAGATCTTTTCGACGTCAGTTGCCAGTGGCGTCCTGAATAAGGCTGGACGAGTGGCAAAAGATTGTGTGCGCATATTCACGTATAAGTTATTGCGCATTTGAGACGTCACAATGAGACCTCGCATCACCTAAAAAAATTTCTAGGTCCGCCGCTGAGCTGGACCATATTATGTTAATAAATTTCAAAACATCACTTACTGTTTTCATACAAAATGTAACAAGCAGTAAAGTTAAAAACGTAAAAAACACAAGTGAAATTACGAAAAGCATAACGCCAAATTGCAAAACCTTTTAGACATCAACTTTTGACAGCGAAAATTACTAGATTCTTACAGTTTAACCATAATCAAACTATAAAATACGCTAAAAACTCTTACGCGACATTCAAACTGCCCTCGATCTTAAAAAAACACTTTGTAAATTAAATTAAAACTAATGCACTTTTACAGCATGGAAAAAATTCATTAGCTTTTAATGTAAGGAAAATAAATAATTCAACGTCGATTAAAAAAAAACTATCAATTCATTTTATTAATGTATTGCTTATGAATAAAACTCTGGAGCACCTTGCCAGATAACGGGATATGCCGTTGATTACAATACGACATGTAATAGTGAAGTTAGCCTTGATTAATAAGACCACTTTTATATTTATTATACATAATTTGCCAAAATGTAATTAACGCCTAAACTAACGGTCTTAATGTTATACATTAAGACAAATAAATGCTAACCTATATAAATACATGAATCAGGGTTGTCCAACGTCGTATTAAATTTTGATTTTTAAGAGCAGTGAGGGCCTATTTCAGAAGAATTTTTATGAAACAAATCTTGTTGAATTTAATAATGTAAATTGATTGCCAAAAATTATCGAAATTTTTATAAAATGGAAAGAAATGTCAGGGTTTATATAAAATGGGTGGGTGCACTACTTCCGAACTATTAGGAAAATTTTTGAGGGTAAATATCTTTCCTTTTCTTAAAATTTTGATCTAATTGCAACTAAACAGACCACTTTTGTTTGCTGTTTTATGACGAATTTAATGCAGAATAAAAACTTCGGACAATTTTGAACGTATATTTTCCTTTTACTGTTAATTTTAAAAAACGGGTATATTCCTAAGTTTTAGCAGCTCGTTCTAGTAGTACCAATGTATCAAAACAACCTTTTTATTAAAAGAACAAATATATAATAGTTACAAGTAATTTAGTATCGTAAGAGTAAATGAACTCAGCTCGTTATATTATAATTACACAATCTCACTTATTAATTTGACATCATTTTCAATTTGAACAAGTTTCCATTGTACATCCTGAACAAAAAAAAATTTAAGGAAAATGGTTTTTATCAAAATTCATAAAACTATTTTACGTTCAGATAATCAAGGCCTTAGTTTAATATATGACATTTTAAATAAAATAAAATCAAAAAATTAAAATGATACAACTGCATATAATCTTTGATCTAGAATCATAGTTACAACTTTCATTTTTGACACATGTACAATTTTTGAGTTTTGATGGTTAAAACATTTTTTGGGATGTTAATGGAAATTTACGTTCTTAAATAAAATAAAATCAAAAAAAAAATAATTATATAACTACATACATATAATCTTTGATCTAGAAACATATTTACAATCTTTCATGTTTATCACATGTACACTTTTGATATTTGACATAGCTTTTGACATGTTAGAAATTTTATAATTTTATTTATAAAATACTATTATTTAATGTTATTGTTATATAAAATTATTAATTTTCAGTTGGTTGAAAAAGTTTCAATAAAGAAACGAAACGTTGCATATTTAACAAGAGTTAATTTTATTGACAGTCCAATTCCTGTTAACTTTAAATAATAGTTAAAAGATATTAGACGTTAACATTATGATTAATTTTCTTTATTTCTGTTTTATTAAAATATTTAAAAAAAAGCTTATTTTCATAAGTTTTCTTTCAGGGAAGTTGAAAATTGAGCTGTACTGGTGTAATTTTTACGTTACTAAATTTACATTAAATTTTACATCGTTTTATGATTTATAAGTTTATCAATAGACTTGATCTAAACTATTACCTATTTAAAAAAAAAACATTAAAATTGATTTAGTAATTAACATTTTTGTTTTAAACTTTGCTAAACTTATCCCAAGTTTAGAGCTTAGGAAGTAACAAAATAGAGCAGAGAGTATTTTATCGAATTTGTTAGATATGTGTCGCGTTCCAATGAACTAAATAATTCTTGTTTAGAAGACAACCAATGGGTAACCAGTTTTGAAACTAGTTCCTTAATGGCACCTGTGTCAGATAATGGGATTGAAAACCCTGATGCGATTATTTGGTGAAATAGCAGGCCCCTGTGTCTGCACTTCTGTGATAAGAGACCAAGGGCTTCCGATAAGGTTATTCCATATAATACCCTATTTTTATTAAACGCCGCCCTAGCACATGTCTCTTTTTTACTGCTCTCCAAATATTTCTCTTGAAAATACGTATTGGGATTTTGCCCTTACATTTTTCAAATAGGTAATTGCGCATTCATATTAAAACCTTTGCGTTCCGTTAATCTACTTGCGTCTGAATTGGTGGTATGGATCACGTAATTTTTTTTATTGGCTCAAAATTAAAATAAATCTAGTTTGTTTGATTTAATGGAATGATGAATTACTACGCTACAGGTAATGAATATTTAATTGCGTTTTATCTTTTTTTGTTCTGTTTCTATTTTATCGGTCGCTCAAGAAGCGTTATGTTTCTGAAAATTAAAAAAATATTTTTTTTTGCTACAAACATTGAAAAATTCGTTAGTGAAATAACTATGTATAAAAAATTACATAAATTAAATTAAAGATATAAATCCAGAGAGAAAATGCTGTTGATTTTATAAATTGCAAAAAGAAATGAACAAATTTTTATAAAATGTTTAAATATGTTAATATTATTTTCTATGAGAATTGAGCTAAAACATTGTAAGTACCCCTTACTCCCAAAATATTTACTTTCAAATTTGTTGATTATTGTAATTGTACCAACTAAATTATTTTAATATTAGAAATAAAAAGTAAATTATGTTTTGATTAAT
Organism: Sinopyrophorus schimmeli; assembly: GCA_036325965.1. Lineage (NCBI taxonomy): Eukaryota > Metazoa > Arthropoda > Insecta > Coleoptera > Elateridae > Sinopyrophorus > Sinopyrophorus schimmeli. The sequence goes on from JARFIZ010000404.1 coordinate 2,739,364, forward strand.
AGTTATATAATATTGTAACGCTAGAATATTCTAGCGTTATTTACAAAAAGTGTAGAAATACGGTGACCCTAAACACATGTATACTAAAAGGTCGTGTTGCGAACGGAATGTTCTGAAAAATCCATAGTATCTAAGAAGCTTCTTCTTTGGCACACATATAAAGCGAACCGAAGGCGCCGTTGAGTTAGTCTCGGTGGAAGACTCGACAGTCTCGGTAAAAAGCTTGGCAGTCGAGAGTCTCCAAAAAAGCATTCACGGTTATATTGTAATTAATACGGCCAACAGTTGAAATAAATAAATAGTAAGTAAATAAATTAGTTAAGCAAGTAATTAATATTTATGCTAGTTTATATATTAAATAAATTTATTTAGTATTACTTAAAATAATTGACGGAGCTTTAATATTCGTAACTTTAGTACGAACCCCCAGTGAACCCGTTAAAATATTTTATGACTCTATTTAAACAAATATCTTTTTATTTATGTTAAAGACAGAAAATACGTCAAACCAATAAAATGTGGTTATTGTCAAAAATTTATAGCTTCCTGTATCTTCCAAACAAAGCAGCTTTTCAAAAATTAGCAAAATACAAAATATTTTTTGAATACTCCAGGGAATAATTCCTTGAATTTTTGCCGTTTGTTTAATAAACACCCTGTATATATAAAAAACTTTATATGATCATATTTTACTACAATGAAATAATTGAAGATTTAACTATAAATCCATGCTAAAATCAAAACTGAATATAGTGGTATTGCTAATATAAGGCGAAATAAAGTGCAAATTTTGTCAAATATAACATTGCCCTGAAGTCCTTTTATCTCCGTTAATGTTTCAATTAATAAAAATTATTTCTGTTATTAAAAATAACTACAATTTTAAGTAAACATGTGAACATTTTTTAGATGATTTTTAATCATATAACTCAACTAATTTTCCGTTTATTTACTGTATCTTTAAATACTGTTAGAACGGAAGAAAATGGTTAATGGAAATAGAAAGACATAAATAATAAAACCTTTTGAAAGTCTACCGGCTCAAAGCTGTACCGTTGGTTATTAATCTAGAAGGCAATTGTGTGAATTAAATTTATTTTACTTTGAAGAGTAATATCCATATAAAGCAGTACCTTTCGTATTGTTATGAAAATGATGGAATTCCTAAACGTAGAATAAATTTTAGTAAAAACATTAATTACATTAAAACCGTGCAATTAATTATGCGACATACACTGTACACCATCAATTTATTTATACAAAGGAAATGTCACGCTTGTTTATTCGGCAAAAATCCATAATTTTACATTTTATCTCCAAATTGATAGAAAAAAGCGCACATTTTAAAATTATAGTAAAACTCTACGCTAAATTTAAACTTTTGCATATATTTTCATGTAAACTGGACTTAATTAACTGTAAACCATGGCATTCAACAACTTTAAAAATATAGAATATGTAAATAAATAAAATACAAGAACCACTGCATATCACTTTACATACATAACGTAAAAAGCATAAAATTAAATAAAACATTTAATATTTATTTAAAATTAACGTTTACATATTCACAAGAGTGTTATTATTACAAAATACAGGGTGATTTTTTAAGATTGAAGACATTTTAACTTTGGCGTCATAATAATGTTTTTCTATGTTGGCAGAACTGATTGAGATCTTTTCGACGTCAGTTGCCAGTGGCGTCCTGAATAAGGCTGGACGAGTGGCAATAGATTGTCTGCGCATATTAACGTATAAGTTATTGCGCATTTGAGACGTCACAATGAGACCTCGCATCACCTAAAAAAATTTCTAGGTCCGCCGCTGAGCTGGACCATATTATGTTAATAAATTTCAAAACATCACTTACTGTTTTCATATAAAATGTAACAAGCAGTAAAGTTAAAAACATAAAAAACACAAGTGAAATTACGAAAAGCATAACGCCAAATTGCAAAACCTTTTAGACATCAACTTTTGACAGCGAAAATTACTAGATTCTTACAGTTTAACCATAATCAAACTATAAAATACGATAAAAACTCTTACGCGACATTCAAACTGCCCTCGATCTTAAAAAAACACTTTGTAAATTAAATTAAAACTAATGCACTTTTACAGCATGGAAAAAATTCATTAGCTTTTAATGTAAGGAAAATAAATAATTCAACGTCGATTAAAAAAAAACTATCAATTCATTTTATTAATGTATTGCTTATGAATAAAACTCTGGAGCACCTTGCCAGATAACGGGATATGCCGTTGATTACAATACGACATGTAATAGTGAAGTTAGCCTTGATTAATAAGACCACTTTTATATTTATTATACATAATTTGCCAAAATGTAATTAACGCCTAAACTAACGGACGTAATGTTATACATTAAGACAAATAAATGCTAACCTATATAAATACATGAATCAGGGTTGTCCAACGTCGTATTAAATTTTGATTTTAAGAGCAGTGAGGGCCTATTTCAGAAGAATTTTTATGAAACAAATCTTGTTGAATTTAATAATGTAAATTGATTGCCAAAAATTATCGAAATTTTTATAAAATGGAAAGAAATGTCAGGGTTTATATAAAATGGGTGGGTGCACTACTTCCGAACTATTAGGAAAATTTTTGAGGGTAAATATCTTTCCTTTTCTTAAAATTTTGATCTAATTGCAACTAAACAGACCACTTTTGTTTGCTGTTTTATGACGAATTTAATGCAGAATAAAAACTTCGGACAATTTTGAACGTATATTTTCCTTTTACTGTTAATTTTAAAAAACGGGTATATTCCTAAGTTTTAGCAGCTCGTTCTAGTAGTACCAATGTATCAAAACAACCTTTTTATTAAAAGAACAAATATATAATAGTTACAAGTAATTTAGTATCGTAAGAGTAAATGAACTCAGCTCGTTATATTATAATTACACAATCTCACTTATTAATTTGATCTTTTTTATATATTAGCTTACTAAGAGAAATATTTTCTTTATATAAGCCTGATTGAATTTTTTTTTATTTGGTTTACATATTTTCCACTCTTCTTATTTTTGTTTTTTTTGCCTCAAATTCAAACTTGCATTTTTCTTGTTTTTTCTCTATTTGAATACCCTCTTTTTCCTACCAATATTATTTGACAAGGGTATCTAGACGCATTTTATTTTTTGTATATAGTTTTTTTATTCTTTTTAGAAATTTTATTGCAATTTTTTGGTAGTAGTACATAAACAATGTTTATCTGAAGATTTTAGGAAGATTTGTTCAGCTTAGGGAAAAAAGTTTAGATCTGACCGTATATAAGTAGATATATCTGCCGAGATCAATTTATATCTAATTAGATATAATATTAAGACATAATCAGATCTGATTATATCTGACCAGGCAACACCAGATCTCATAAAATCTAAAGAAAATTTTTATTCAAATTTATACAGATCACATCATATTTAACCATATTTATCCAAAACTGTCAAACTGCTCTTAAAAATTGCTCAATTACACTTTTTGATATTGTTTACAAGTATATAGAAGCCTGCCCGTTTTTGTTTTGTAAAAGAAAAATTATGTCATAAAAATTAAACATAATAGTGTGATTGCTCTATACTTAGCTGGCAAATCATGGAAAAGCTCAAACATTTAAAAGTCAATAAATTGTTTATGGATCGGACAACAACTCGTTGTAATGAACTGGTAGCAATGCAAAACGCTATAGAGGTGGTCCAAAAATGACAGCAACATTTACAGAAATGATACTGAAAGTAAAGAGTAGAATCGAACGATTCCGCGACCCAGTGCATGAACATATTTTGAGAAATGAGCTTAGACTATAGACCTTAAAGTACTAAATAGTCCACAATCTCCCACTTGATAAAAAAAGTTGGAGTGATAAGAGCAAAGGAGTTGCTTCGTTTGGACGCAAGTGACCAATTGTCAAATATTGTCTCATCTGATAAGGCACCATTTTAAATTCAGCAACTTGTCAACAAATAAAATGATCGCCTTTACCTTCCAAGATAGACATAAGAAAATTTTGACCAAAGAATTACCACCAGAAAGCAAACACCACTGTTTTTACTGATTTGGGTCATAGTGACTGCCGATGGCTGCTCGCCACTCGTATTTTTGGACCATGGCGTAAAGATAAACGCAATGGTTTATCGTGACACTATTTTAGAAGATGTGTTAAAGCCTTGAGCATGCAAACATTTCGGGTGCAGAGCGTGAACGTTCCAGCAAGATGCAGCACTGTCTCATAAAACGCGCAACAATCAAGATTGGTTAAAAAACAATGTTCCATGCTTCATTTATTCAACACAATGACTGGTAAATTTCCAAACGTAAATCTGATGTACTTCTCTATATGGCGTATTTGGAAGACCAAAGTTGGTACTAAAAAAATATCAGAGCACCACTTCACCGTGAATGGAAACGAATTCCACAGGTTTGCATTCAAACATTCGCCAAAGATGGTCATATCGAAAATATGATCTAGTTTCGTAAGGTGAGCTTATTTTTCAAAATTTTCTGTCTTCGGAAACAATAAAAACCATTTATACAAAAAAATAGTCTTTTAAATTGGTAATACTTTATATTAGCCACCCTGTAATAACTGCTTTCGTGAACTTACAATTACCACATATTTATTTTAGTGTAGTTAATTTTAAATAATCATACATTTGATCTCTGACGCATTCCTTGGACAATCCTAAGTTTACAGATAATGCAGATATCGACCTTTAATTTAATCTCTTTTTTATTTCTATTTTTTGCCTATTATATAATTCCGATTCTAATTTTATTCCATTGTTAAGACAGAAATGTTTTTTATTCGTTATTGATTTGTATATCCGTAACATTTAAAAATTTTCATGGACATAAGTCTAGAGGTAAAGACATAAATATCCAACACGAAGTGGGCAGAAATACTTTATTGAAAATCCGTCATGACTGGAACAAATGTAAAAAAAATGTGACAAACCAAGGCGATACAATGACGTAAAAAATAAACGTAGATGCTTCGCATTTGCTTTAAATTACGTATAAAATAAATTCCCAAAAATGGTTTCGTAAAAAAATCTGCTTTGCTCTTCAAAACGACGGAAAAAGCTGTTCTTTTATTCGACAAGTTTTCTAATGGCTAGAGCAAAAAAATAGAACCGATTTGCTATAATAATCTTAAATCTAAAACAATCAACCTTATCGAAGATCAGATTTGCGGTGTCCTTCTTTAAGAATCGAAAACAATTTTTTTGGGAATGTTTTCTTACAATTCACGAAGTAAATATATTCATTTATTTCAAATGTTTTGAAGTTGCATCAAAATAGTAATTAAAAATCCATCCTGCAAAGTTATCACAAGTTTGTAAACCGTAACTAAAGTTTTAATTACTTTCTCTTTAATAAATTTAAAAGAGCACTGCAATGCATAATCAATAGCTTTACTTGACGAAGTCGACTTTATTTATTGCAAACTTCAAAAACTGATTAATAAGAGTTTTATCAATGCATTTATTAAAAATTTCAAGGAAGCTTAATATCTCAAAGTGTATTCCAGTCATTTTAATAAGGTCTGCATAAAGAAGTGTAAATATAATTAGAGTTTCAATGTTGGACGTTACTTCACTTCGCAATTTTACTTGTACAAAGTTAGTAGACCATAAGATTAATTCTTTTACTCTCCGCTCCTATTTTCTTTAGAAAAAATATACAAAGCACTGAGAGTTGCGTAAGGGCATATTTCCATATTCATTTTTAGCTTTTCAGCTTTGATCAAAAAATAACTTCTCATTTAACCATTGTTTATTAAAAGATATACCTAAACAAATTAAATACATTTACAAAATTTAGTAGCCGTAGTTTGTTAATTCTACGCGAGTTATTAATTATTAAATTCCTTATGTATAATTAAGCTTAATGTGAAATAGTAAAACTATGTTTGTGGTGGTACATTATTTATTATTCCCTAAAATTTATTTAAAGTTCTAAATGACTAATGGATGTAATACTATAATCTGTATCACATTAATCCTTTAATCCAGTGTTTCTCAAACTTTTTCTAACTGGGGACCGATAACTTTACTTACGGTCTTTTTACTATAAATATAGGATGACGTCACGGTGCGAGATGGTACAGCGTAGACAGATTGTAAAAATTCAATTTTATCGGACATAACCTAACATTTTGACAGAAAATTTAAATATGGTTAAGCTATCAAGTCACTAAAACATCAAATGGCCAAATGTCAAATATCAATCGTTTTCAAATTAAGTACAATGTCACAAAGTGATTCTAGGTGTAAAAGACATAAAATAAAGAAGAAGAAGATATTTATATATATATTAGTTTCTCGAAAACGGCTCTCATATAATATTCAGGTACCATTAGACTGAAATATTCATACATTGATAATAGCTACTCAACAACAGATGGCACTGCACGACTTTGTTAACATGAAGTAGAAAATTTAGAAATGATAACATTTAAGTGAATATCAATATTTATCATCATATAACAAGGAAGCTTGTTCGCCCCAGTACTTTTTATAATTGCACATTTTGACTTTTTTGCGGTATATTTTATACCATATTTCGGCATTTTAAATTGCAATTAAATAAGAGCCTTACTCCTAGCAAAATATGAATTATAGGTAATAATAGTAACCTCTACGTCAACCAATGATAAACTAGAATTTTTTTAAATTGTCATTAATTAACGGGCAAACGGAGACAGAACAAGTATTTGTATTAAACGTGCTTAAGGTTTCGGGCGTCGGGCCGCGGACCACAGTTTAGGAAATGCTGCTTTAGCGCAAACCTATGAAAATTTTCTTACATTTTCCTGTAATTAATTTTCTGCTCGCTCACATTAGTGAAAGTTGAGTGTAAAGTTTCTGAAAGGACCGGTCGAATTTAAACAATTTTTTAAAGTAATTATTCACATAGGCTTTAAAAAATTATAATCCTAGTTAAAAAAAGTACAAGTAACATATTATTGTAGGATCGCAATCTTCTAATAGAATTTATCGAACAATCGTTTTTTTTGCTGAATTTTTCCTAGTTCTTAACAAAAGAAGTCCGCCTACAAAAATTCCACTATTTGGAACGACTTTTTCGACATCTCACTTACATGTGTTGGAGCAACATATTTTTCTTGTTCAGAAAATTATTTTTGAAGGCATATTATTAGATTTGTATTTTTCCAGTCTGGTAACCATTATACCCTTCTTTTTATTGACACGTCTAATTTATTTTTAGTCTTTTCTTCCAACAAATGGATCTAGTTGACTTAAAAAAATTAAGTCGTGTTCAAAAGCTCGGTTTTGGTTGTGGGAATACTAATGGCATATTAAATAAGCTCTCTTACTATCAAGTTTTATTCCGAAGTAGGATTGCAATCGGATGACTCAATAAAACCATCCAATTTTGTGATTTGAGATAAAACGATAGCGAATCTCGGTGACTTGTTTGTAGGTTGCGGTGTCTTATTGTGTCACAGAGGTTTTTAGTTACTTTTTTATTTTACAAGTTTAAATATTTTTTTTGTAGCATGCTTCTTGGAGTCTCCAGGTCCTCATTCCTATCGTTATTTGTTAGATATATAGATTTTAGACCCTTATTGGCGTCTCAAAGTGCTAATTTGCAAATATAATGTCCAAAATAAAGGACCTATTCTCAAATGTTCATTTTGAGAAAAAAAGTACAATACCATTCCATTTAGTCTTCAAAGCTTTTAATATTTTTAAAATCACGTAGCCTTTCAGTAAGTTCTAAAGGTTTACCATGTTTTAAAGACAACATAATTTTGTCTTTGTAAATAATATACAATAAAACAAATTATTTTATATTATCATTACTATATATGTATATATACAGTCGAATCTCAATAAGTCGAAGTTGAAGAAAAACTAAAAAAAAATCGGGATATCAAAAATTAGAGATCGATATATAAATATTAACGTTGAAATAGGCAAGTCCTAGGGAAACAGGTTTGAGTTATCAAAATTCGGCTTATCGCGGTCCACTTATGGAAGTTTGACTGTATATTACTCATTATATTAAAAAAAATTCCAAAGTCAATTTTATGGATTTTTGCATTTTTATCATAAACGATTATACCTACTTACCGCAAAAGGGTAAATGATAATTTTGGATGAAATTTAATTTTCTAAGGAAAAAATCCAAATAGTCTAAGCTGTAAATTTATTAGTTTATGAAATAAGTAGATTCAAACGTATAGAAACTTAAAACATCTTTCTGTTATCAAGATTATCGTATTAAAAAATCGATATTAAATTAATCATAATGTTCACGTCCAATATCTTATAATATGTTAATGTTCACTGAAATTGGACACAATTTAAAGGTTAACTTCCTTTTTGTGTTGTTAAGGTATTTTATAATTTATATTATTTCATAAAATACTTGTAGTTATTGTTGTTATACTTTGTTAATTTTCAGTTGCTTGATAAAGTTTCAATAAAGAAACGAAACGTTGCAAGTTAACAATTTGTTGTTTTATTGTGTCCAATTCCAGTGAACATTAACATATCGATATTAAATTTTTAAACAACCGTTCATTGTACATTATACTAGTTTGTAATGATAAAGCAGCTGAAAAAAAAATCTTAATATATTCATGGTGTAAATAAGAATGTTAAATTACCTGTAGTCAGGTTTAGGCAATTTCCCCACTTGAATTTTTGTTGTAAATGTTGTAGTGTTTCAAAGGTACAAAGGACATACAGTTTTACGTAGGTTCCGAATCACAGCACTTTCTAGGAAAAGTTTTCCGACCAGTTTTACTCTTTTTAGGTGCTCAACCTTGCGAAGAGAACAGGAGCGTAAAAATTTCGATGATGGGCGTGGGGATTCGAACCCTTGTCATTAGGGCAACAGGCCAGACATTAAACTACTTGCGCCATGCTTTTTCTTAAAACTATAAATCTATAGGTACATATAATAAAATCGTTAAAGAATTTTTGCCTGGGCGCGCATGATAATGTCCACAATGACTAAACCAATTTGCATACAAATTTTAGTGATGTATTGAGATAAAATTGGGCTAACATTTAGTGTTTGTTTCATTTAAATCGGTTGACAAATAAAAAAGATAAATAAATACGTGAGCGATGTTTTTAAGCATAAGCAGTGCAATTTAAGAAAAACATAAACCATTATATTTTATTGGTAACTGTCATAATGATATATTCAATCTAAACATTTAAAACTACCCCTGCAAAGCTGGGACAGGCCAGCTTGGAAATAATAATATAAATATTTCCAATGGTTACACACTATTCATACAATCGAAATTTCGTTAGCTGAGCGCTTAATTTCCGACTTACTAATGGCGGGTTTACTACTTTATATTTGTTTGCCGAGCGCGCGCAACGTCCGTTTCGTGCTAAAATTTCGCTCTCAACAAACCAAAAGACGTAAAACTTCAAAAATAAATTAGAAATCTTTTAAAATATACTAGGAGCTCATATTCCACTCGTATAGATATTAATATTGTTAGTACATTTACTCTCTTAATAATAAAACAAAATAGAATAAAAATGTAATAATTAACTATAACACCAAATCCATTTAAATTTTAAAGAACAATTCCTCACTAAAAAAACTGAAAACAAACCCTAGAATTTTATCGAAAAAAGTTACAACGCTCTTTAAAAATTTAATTTTTTGTAGTGCAACAAAAACGTTAAATTAAACCTTGTACGAGCATCGTATCTCTGAAAATTATCGCAAAACTTAAAAGCAACGGCAACTTGTTTTAAAATTCCTAAAGAAACTGGCAGCGAAAGAAGATCGAGAAAAATGATAGAAAAATTGCGCGTTTGAATATTCGAAAAGTGTGCTCTTTATCTCTAACTACTTTGAATAAAAGATATATAAGGTATCATAGGTTTAGGTTTATCCCGTGTGGAATATTAAACAATAACAGGATGATAAAAAAAATTGTATTCAAAGCTTTGGAGCTATTTTTAGCGATAAACGAATATTTTGCTGAGACAGGCTCCCACGCAATATTGCATTAAGGTCCTTGTAACAGTATAACTCCCACAGCAAAATCAATACAACGAGCGCCAAAGCGGAGCTTACGTCGATTTGGACGCAACAAGTGTATGTAAAAAGCTTTATTTTAACACTGTAATTGATTGACGCAGTTGTTTACAACTTTTACATAATTACGCGTGGATAATTGCTTTACGCAGTCTCGAAAAACTAAAATCAAGTTATTAGATAAGGTTGATTGATAAAAGCAGACTTTCGGTTATTTATAATTAAAAATCCATCCTGCAAAGTTATCACAAGTTTGTAAACCGTAACTAAAGTTTTAATTACTTTCTCTTTAATAAATTTAAAAGAGCACTGCAATGCATAATCAATAGCTTTACTTGACGAAGTCGACTTTATTTATTGCAAACTTCAAAAACTGATTAATAAGAGTTTTATCAATGCATTTATTAAAAATTTCAAGGAAGCTTAATATCTCAAAGTGTATTCCAGTCATTTTAATAAGGTCTGCATAAAGAAGTGTAAATATAATTAGAGTTTCAATGTTGGACGTTACTTCACTTCGCAATTTTACTTGTACAAAGTTAGTAGACCATAAGATTAATTCTTTTACTCTCCGCTCCTATTTTCTTTAGAAAAAATATACAAAGCACTGAGAGTTGCGTAAGGGCATATTTCCATATTCATTTTTAGCTTTTCAGCTTTGATCAAAAAATAACTTCTCATTTAACCATTGTTTATTAAAAGATATACCTAAACAAATTAAATACATTTACAAAATTTAGTAGCCGTAGTTTGTTAATTCTACGCGAGTTATTAATTATTAAATTCCTTATGTATAATTAAGCTTAATGTGAAATAGTAAAACTATGTTTGTGGTGGTACATTATTTATTATTCCCTAAAATTTATTTAAAGTTCTAAATGACTAATGGATGTAATACTATAATCTGTATCACATTAATCCTTTAATCCAGTGTTTCTCAAACTTTTTCTAACTGGGGACCGATAACTTTACTTACGGTCTTTTTACTATAAATATAGGATGACGTCACGGTGCGAGATGGTACAGCGTAGACAGATTGTAAAAATTCAATTTTATCGGACATAACCTAACATTTTGACAGAAAATTTAAATATGGTTAAGCTATCAAGTCACTAAAACATCAAATGGCCAAATGTCAAATATCAATCGTTTTCAAATTAAGTACAATGTCACAAAGTGATTCTAGGTGTAAAAGACATAAAATAAAGAAGAAGAAGATATTTATATATATATTAGTTTCTCGAAAACGGCTCTCATATAATATTCAGGTACCATTAGACTGAAATATTCATACATTGATAATAGCTACTCAACAACAGATGGCACTGCACGACTTTGTTAACATGAAGTAGAAAATTTAGAAATGATAACATTTAAGTGAATATCAATATTTATCATCATATAACAAGGGAAGCTTGTTCGCCCCGGTACTTTTTTTATAATTGCACATTTTGACTTTTTTGCGGTATATTTTATACCATATTTCGGCATTTTAAATTGCAATTAAATAAGAGCCTTACTCCTAGCAAAATATGAATTATAGGTAATAATAGTAACCTCTACGTCAACCAATGATAAACTAGAATTTTTTTAAATTGTCATTAATTAACGGGCAAACGGAGACAGAACAAGTATTTGTATTAAACGTGCTTAAGGTTTCGGGCGTCGGGCCGCGGACCACAGTTTAGGAAATGCTGCTTTAGCGCAAACCTATGAAAATTTTCTTACATTTTCCTGTAATTAATTTTCTGCTCGCTCACATTAGTGAAAGTTGAGTGTAAAGTTTCTGAAAGGACCGGTCGAATTTAAACAATTTTTTAAAGTAATTATTCACATAGGCTTTAAAAAAAATTATAATCCTAGTTAAAAAAAAAAGTACAAGTAACATATTATTGTAGGATCGCAATCTTCTAATAGAATTTATCGAACAATCGTTTTTTTTGCTGAATTTTTTCCTAGTTCTTAACAAAAGAAGTCCGCCTACAAAAATTCCACTATTTGGAACGACTTTTTCGACATCTCACTTACATGTGTTGGAGCAACATATTTTTCTTGTTCAGAAAATTATTTTTGAAGGCATATTATTAGATTTGTATTTTTCCAGTCTGGTAACCATTATACCCTTCTTTTTTTATTGACACGTCTAATTTATTTTTAGTCTTTTCTTCCAACAAATGGATCTAGTTGACTTAAAAAAATTAAGTCGTGTTCAAAAGCTCGGTTTTGGTTGTGGGAATACTAATGGCATATTAAATAAGCTCTCTTACTATCAAGTTTTATTCCGAAGTAGGATTGCAATCGGATGACTCAATAAAACCATCCAATTTTGTGATTTGAGATAAAACGATAGCGAATCTCGGTGACTTGTTTGTAGGTTGCGGTGTCTTATTGTGTCACAGAGGTTTTTAGTTACTTTTTTATTTTACAAGTTTAAATATTTTTTTTGTAGCATGCTTCTTGGAGTCTCCAGGTCCTCATTCCTATCGTTATTTGTTAGATATATAGATTTTAGACCCTTATTGGCGTCTCAAAGTGCTAATTTGCAAATATAATGTCCAAAAATAAAGGACCTATTCTCAAATGTTTATTTTGAGAAAAAAAGTACAATACCATTCCATTTAGTCTTCAAAGCTTTTAATATTTTTAAAATCAGTAAGTTCTAAAGGTTTACCATGTTTTAAAGACAACATAATTTTGTCTTTGTAAATAATATACAATAAAACAAATTATTTTATATTATCATTACTATATATGTATATATACAGTCGAATCTCAATAAGTCGAAGTTAAAGAAAAACTAAAAAAAAATCGGGATATCAAAAATTAGAGTTATCGATATATAAATATTAACGTTGAAATAGGCAAGTCCTAGGGAAACAGGTTTGAGTTATCAAAAATTCGGCTTATCGCGGTCCACTTATGGAAGTTTGACTGTATATTACTCATTATATTAAAAAAAATTCCAAAGTCAATTTTATGGATTTTTGCATTTTTATCATAAACGATTATACCTACTTACCGCAAAAGGGTAAATGATAATTTTGGATGAAATTTAATTTTCTAAGGAAAAAATCCAAATAGTCTAAGCTGTAAATTTATTAGTTTATGAAATAAGTAGATTCAAACGTATAGAAACTTAAAACATCTTTCTGTTATCAAGATTATCGTATTAAAAAATCGATATTAAATTAATCATAATGTTCACGTCCAATATCTTATAATATGTTAATGTTCACTGAAATTGGACACAATTTAAAGGTTAACTTCCTTTTTGTGTTGTTAAGGTATTTTATAATTTATATTATTTCATAAAATACTTGTAGTTATTGTTGTTATACTTTGTTAATTTTCAGTTGCTTGATAAAGTTTCAATAAAGAAACGAAACGTTGCAAGTTAACAATTTGTTGTTTTATTGTGTCCAATTCCAGTGAACATTAACATATCGATATTAAATTTTTAAACAACCGTTCATTGTACATTATACTAGTTTGTAATGATAAAGCAGCTGAAAAAAATCTTAATATATTCATGGTGTAAATAAGAATGTTAAATTACCTGTAGTCAGGTTTAGGCAATTTCCCCACTTGAATTTTTGTTGTAAATGTTGTAGTGTTTCAAAGGTACAAAGGACATACAGTTTTACGTAGGTTCCGAATCACAGCACTTTCTAGGAAAAGTTTTCCGACCAGTTTTACTCTTTTTAGGTGCTCAACCTTGCGAAGAGAACAGGAGCGTAAAAATTTCGATGATGGGCGTGGGGATTCGAACCCTTGTCATTAGGGCAACAGGCCAGACATTAAACTACTTGCGCCATGCTTTTTCTTAAAACTATAAATCTATAGGTACATATAATAAAATCGTTAAAGAATTTTTGCCTGGGCGCGCATGATAATGTCCACAATGACTAAACCAATTTGCATACAAATTTTAGTGATGTATTGAGATAAAATTGGGCTAACATTTAGTGTTTGTTTCATTTAAATCGGTTGACAAATAAAAAAGATAAATAAATACGTGAGCGATGTTTTTAAGCATAAGCAGTGCAATTTAAGAAAAACATAAACCATTATATTTTATTGGTAACTGTCATAATGATATATTCAATCTAAACATTTAAAACTACCCTGCAAAGCTGGGCAGGCCAGCTTGGAAATAATAATATAAATATTTCCAATGGTTACACACTATTCATACAATCGAAATTTCGTTAGCTGAGCGCTTAATTTCCGACTTACTAATGGCGGGTTTACTACTTTATATTTGTTTGCCGAGCGCGCGCAACGTCCGTTTCGTGCTAAAATTTCGCTCTCAACAAACCAAAAGACGTAAAACTTCAAAAATAAATTAGAAATCTTTTAAAATATACTAGGAGCTCATATTCCACTCGTATAGATATTAATATTGTTAGTACATTTACTCTCTTAATAATAAAACAAAATAGAATAAAAATGTAATAATTAACTATAACACCAAATCCATTTAAATTTTAAAGAACAATTCCTCACTAAAAAAACTGAAAACAAACCCTAGAATTTTATCGAAAAAAGTTACAACGCTCTTTAAAAATTTAATTTTTTGTAGTGCAACAAAAACGTTAAATTAAACCTTGTACGAGCATCGTATCTCTGAAAATTATCGCAAAACTTAAAAGCAACGGCAACTTGTTTTAAAATTCCTAAAGAAACTGGCAGCGAAAGAAGATCGAGAAAAATGATAGAAAAATTGCGCGTTTGAATATTCGAAAAGTGTGCTCTTTATCTCTAACTACTTTGAATAAAAGATATATAAGGTATCATAGGTTTAGGTTTATCCCGTGTGGAATATTAAACAATAACAGGATGATAAAAAAAATTGTATTCAAAGCTTTGGAGCTATTTTTAGCGATAAACGAATATTTTGCTGAGACAGGCTCCCACGCAATATTGCATTAAGGTCCTTGTAACAGTATAACTCCCACAGCAAAATCAATACAACGAGCGCCAAAGCGGAGCTTACGTCGATTTGGACGCAACAAGTGTATGTAAAAAGCTTTATTTTAACACTGTAATTGATTGACGCAGTTGTTTACAACTTTTACATAATTACGCGTGGATAATTGCTTTACGCAGTCTCGAAAAACTAAAATCAAGTTATTAGATAAGGTTGATTGATAAAAGCAGACTTTCGGTTATTTATAATTGCGCGAGCTTAATTAGTCCGTTAAAGCGCAAGCTTGTAATTTAAATTTTTTCCGGGCCCCCTGAAAAGCGTCTCTATAAGAATAAGCTAAGGGAGTAGATTAAGTTTGTAAAAGGAAACAGTACTTTAATGAACCATTTGAGTGCTTGTATTCTTTTCAAAGGATAAAAAGTTTTCTGACGTAACGCGAAGCTTCTCTTTCACCTTTTCTAAACTTCTTTAAAGGTTCTCCAAATTACTCCGAGGATGGAACGCGAAAAGTATTTTATGGACATTAAAATAATTAGAAGTTAAGTTTTCGATTAAAATTTATTTATGTTTGTTAAAGTTGCTCGCAAAGTTGAAACGTTAAACTTCGGATTTAAGGGGTTTTGGTTAATGTTGAAATTATTTTCAGAAATTATATTTTCGTCGAGATTTTATTAAACAGAAGTTTTCGAATGTAATTACGCTTGAGTGAGCGTGTAGGTGAAAAGCGATCTTTTCCGTTCTTATCCCGTCGAATAAATTAAGCTTTTGGAGCGTCGATCTTTTAATGAAAAATAG
This sequence comes from Sinopyrophorus schimmeli, assembly GCA_036325965.1. Classification (NCBI taxonomy): domain Eukaryota; kingdom Metazoa; phylum Arthropoda; class Insecta; order Coleoptera; family Elateridae; genus Sinopyrophorus; species Sinopyrophorus schimmeli. The sequence continues at coordinate 2,755,154 of JARFIZ010000404.1, forward strand.
ATTAAGGAGATCAAATTTATGATGCGTGGGTGATTGTTACAAGTTATAAAAAAGCTTATTTTCGAGTGTTTTATTCTTTGAATACGCGTATTTAATTTTTTTTAATAGTCAAATTACGATCGGGTTTATGTCTTGTGAGCTTTCAAATGTTAATTATATGATAAAGCTCATTTTGCATTATTTATAATTGGCTTTGTTAACGTGGACAATGTTGCTCTTGTGAGAACCTTTAAACCTGACATTATTAGACATCAGGAGGGAGCATTGTAGACCGAATAAGATTATAAGATAAAAATTGATTTTTTTTTTTTTTAATATAATTTCACATTATCAAGTTTTAATATAGTCCGGTCAAATTAGACATAAAAATAGTGGTCAAATAACAAAAATTCCGACAGAGCTAAATTTGAGTTAAGACCTTTGGTACACCATTAGAAATAAAGTGCCAAAAGTCCCCATCAGTCCCATGTGTGCTAAAAAAGTTATTCGGGGTCAAAAGTCAAGATTTGAGGTTTTTTGGATTTTTTTCTAAAACGGCAAATTTTATTAAAAAAGTAGCTCAGACAAAAATTATAGATCTTAAAATTATCTACAAAAATAGTCATTATACTTTTTTTCTAAGAATCACCATTCGTTAGATATCGCAATTTTACACTAAAGAAAAAAATTAAAGGGTCAAGGAAATTTTCTAAATCTTTTGGTGATTTTTGGCATGCTGTATTCCTGAAGACTGCGTGATAACGGTGGCTCCTAAAAATTTTTGACTAAAAGATCTGAAAACTATAATCATGGAGCTTTAAAAAGCCTTTTTTAAATTTTAGATACGACCATTTTTCACTGAAATACAGCCTGTCAAAAATCACCAAAAGATTTAAAAAAATTTCTTGACCCTTTAAATTTTTTCCTTTAGTGTAAAATCGCGATATCTAACGTATAATGATTCTTAGAAAAAAAAGTATAAGGACCATTTTTGTGGATAATTTTAAGATCTATAATTTTTTTGTCTGAACTACTTTTTTGATAACACTTACCGTTTTCGAAAAAATCTAAAAAAACCTCAAATTTTGACCTTTGACCCCACATAATTTCTAATGGTGTACCCAAGGTCTCAACTCAAATTTAGCTCTGTCGGAATTTTTGTTATTTGAAATAGCCATTTTGACCGGACTAATAATTTCCACCCAAAAATTCAATTTACCATGGAAATTGAAGATAATCATACTCTTTGTTTTTTAGATGTCAAATTACATTGGTTTTCAGATGGAAATTTAAAAATTGATTGGTACCAAAAGCCTACCAGTTCAGGGCGATTATTAAACTACTATTCTAATCACCCTATGAGTCAAAAGATAGGTGTAATTAAAGGTCTTATGGACAGAGCTTTACGTTTAAATTTGCCAGACCTGGCTCCTTGCGATTTTTCCTTATTTTTGATATTCATATTGGTGCTGAAAAAACACCGTTTTCAAAGTATTGATAACATCAAATCAAATTCGTCGTATATTTTAAAGGCCATCTCAAATGAAGCTATCAAGAACTGCTTTGCGAAATGGAAACACCGCTAGAAAAAGTATGTCAAAAAGGAGAGAACTACTTTAAAAAGGACAAGGACCAATAATCTTTAAAATTAATAATAAAATTTAAAAAAATAATGGTTGGTTAGTTTCTGATAAGACCTCGTACGTATAAATTGTTTGGTTTTCTATTTAAACTATGTATTATCATAAAAAAATATCTACTAATAATTTTTTCAATATTATCGTCGATTTAGAACAAAAACCTGCACGGAGAATGCTTTTAAATCTCAAATTCGGGTGAAAATAAATGATTTGCATTTCTATATTTAGATTCGGCAAGTCCTAATGCAAATAGTTGTATTAAAAAATATTTGATTGCATTTTTTGTGCCGAACAATATAATCTTTGTAATAGCTCTCTTAATTCTTCTTCTTTTTGTGATAATTTCAATCTCTTAAGTAGTTTCCAACTTATTCTCTTCAACATTCTATTTGATTTAATCTTCGAGATAATTCATTTAATAAATACTTTTCTCAAACTTTGTATAATTGCAATTACTCTTAATCGACTACTTCACTAAGATAATTTTCCAATTTATTAATTATTTTCAACTAACAATCGCAAATAAACTAATACAATTTAAATCTTAAAGTCCTTATTTAGTCCCAGCAAACACGTCGTATTTGTTTGCAAAAAATAGCATTTTCTCGAAACACGAAAAAAGTAGAACTAAAATTCAATATCAAACATCTTATTGAAAGCTTTCTTTTTACATTTTTCGTTTTATTAAGAATCGTAGACACTAAATCTCGTTTCAAATCGCCGGTAAAGCTGCAATGTAAAATTATTCTTTCTTTTTTTTTATTTCTGTTTAAACTCAGACATAAAACTGGAACAATTAGTTTTACTTTGTTCTATTGATCTTTTTCAGCAGTATTATCTTATTTATGTCGAATTAAAAACCAAACTAAAAATAAAAATAATTACTGTTTTTTAAATACCACTTCGATTTTTATGAAATACTAATATTGCTACTATTAATAATATTGTATCTACAAAAAAGCCAATACAAAAAGTATAAATTGAAAGCCATACATTATAACGTTCAGAAGTTTTTTTACTTTTACATACTTTTTCATGTGCGTCAACAAGTTTTGATTAATTTTATGTCGGTCATTCACTGGTATGTTTTATTATAATACTCAGCCTGTAAATGACCGACTACATTGAGATATTAATATTTTCATTTGTTTGTGAACATTGCATAAGTATTGCAAAAAAATCAAAATAACCAGAAATAGAGAAGAAAAGAAAAACTAAAAAAGGATTAAAATTAAAATAAAAAAATTGATTAGAAGCCTAAAAAAAGGAAAAGAAATCTAGGTTGAGTTACAAATAAAAAAAACGGCAAAATCTTTATATTTAACAAATTATAATGCTAGTCTTGGCCCCAAAAAAATGTTAAAAAAAACAAATAAGTTAAAAAGCATAAGTAATTTAAATAAAATGATAAAAATTAACTTTTCTATTATAAACATATTTTCTAATTACATTTTGAAAAATATGAACTATTTGTTTTCATAGGCGAATCAATTAATTGGTCATTCACAAGGCTATACCCGGTCATTTTTTAGACGTAAGTGTTCATTCACGGAACTCCTCATTAAAACACTTTTATAGTTAATTTTACAAAATTTATGACCAAAATGCGATAATTTTTTCATTAATTTACAAACAATGTAATATTTTATTTCAACTGCAACAGTTGTTTTGGGTTTATTAATTTGTTTACTATTCTTTAAATTAAAATAGCTCTCGATGGAATAAATCGGTCATTTACTGCTCGTTTTACCCTACTACTTCAATTTTAATGAAATACTAATATTCAAAGTTCATCTATAAAGAAGCCAACACAAAAGATATACATTGAAAGACTTACAATATAACGTTCAGCAATTTTTTTACTTTTACATACTTCCTTATGTGCAGCAACAACGTCTGTTTTGTGATCAAAGTAACTCTCTTAAAATTCACAAAGAAACCTAATAAATTTCACATTGATAAGCTCACAAAGAATCTAATTTGATTGTCTTTCTTGTGCACGTGTGTGCTTAAATTTAGCGAGATTGAAGTGTTTGTTAGTTAAACAGTAAAGGGATGGTCGCACTCAATAAGAGGTCAGAGAAACTCATCGACCTAACACTAACAACTAATTCCAACAACCCTACAAAATAAAGTGAAGACATTGTTTGGTCTTCGTTTCGTATTATTTCAAATTTATTTTTTTTTGTATCGAAATTAGTTAAAATTTAAATGCATTAAAAATTTTATCAGTACATCAAACCTAAATGCTTCTTAATAACATTTTAAGAGTAAAAGTAAGACATCTTACAAAGTGTTTTCGTATAAAAGCGAACAACGATTTTTAGTCTGGATGTATTTCAATTGACAGAATCGTCTACAATATAAAAAAGCGCCTTTGGCCAGAGGTAGGAAAAGATTGGCCGTTCACAAAGAAAAAAAAAGGATTGTTAAACTACAAAAAAATTATTAAATATAATAAATGTTTTGTTTTTTCTCGTAATATTAAATTTTCCTATAATTGATTGATATTGTTATTAATAATTAATATTATTAAAAAGAAAAGTTGATATCTTTTTCTTACAATATAACTCTTTGTCTTGCACGTCGAAAAAGCAATAATTTGAATAAATCTGTTCGTGACAGAACCACTGAATATGTATGTACAAAATTTATGTTTGAACCGAATTCTTCTTTCTGTATTACTAGAATTTTCATTATAGCCTCGAGTACTTTGTATTTTATACCAGGGGTTCCCAAACTGTCCGTCGCGACGGCCTAGGGCGTCGCGCGACGATCCGCTTATTCGCACAGGTCGCCTGCACGCGACACACTGAATGAGTATCTTATAATTAAATAAAAATAATTAATTAATTAATATTAATATCTGCTAGAGCAATAAATAAATATATTCTTTTAGAAGGGCGTCGCAAAAAATTACAACCTGTAAAGGAAGTCGCAGTATAAAAAAGATTGGGAACCCCTGGTCTATAAGGAAAAAAGTCTTCCATTTTAAGTGGCGAGGGTGTACCCTCTGTAAATCATAGTACAGTAGAACCCGTAAAACTCAAATTTCAAAGAAAATGCAAAAAATTTCGATCTAATGCGTTTTCAGCTTGGCGAGTACTAAAAACTGTTATTTACTCTTATTTTTAAATTCACAAAATTACGCTTATAACGCAACCACTGTAAATTTTTTGAACATGCAACTACCTGTTTGGCAAATCTAAAAATCAATACTTTGAAGGCTCTTATGATAAATCAATACATAAACTCCGCCTCTTTACTTAACGTTTTATGGACGCAAATTTGCCTTAACTTATAGGCAGCTTTAATACAACGTTCTTTGAATGTAACATATGTGCTTTAAAGAAAAATTAGGAAATTTAAATTATATCAGTGTTTAAAAATTTTATTTAAATGACAAATAAATTAATTAATATTAATTTCTGCTAGAACAATTTAAAAATGTATTCTTTTAGAATGGGGTCGCAAAAAAATGACATCCTGTAAAAGGAGTCGCAGTATAAAAAAGATTGAGAACCCCTGTTTTATACAATGTAGCTACCTATTTCTGTGGTGTAAAGTTTTTCACTTCTTTGTAAGCGAAATCGTAGCCTGTAGTAAACATTTCATACCTGTGAACAATTCAAAACAATTCGTGGAAATATATTAATACCAAATGTTTGTACTTTCTTTATTGTAGATTTCTATATATACTTAGTATTAATTATTTGGGAAGACCCTTAAATTTGAAATTAGTGTCACATTTTGCAGGAAAGAAGAATTCCACTAAAACTAACAGTGAAGAACGTTAAATTTAAGCTAACTTAGGATAGCAATTGTTAAAATAAAGTAAATTAGTTTTTAATTGATTTTTTTAAATTATAATAATATTTTTATATTTTATTAACAATCAATTAATATAAAGTTTTATTACATCCCTAGTCTAGGTATTTATTAAAAATGCATTTCTTATAAAATACATATATATTTAGAATGTAAAAATTTTATATTTAACTTGATTTTTCTAGTTTTTTGATATGTATATTTGGAACACCCATCTTAAGAATAATGTTTACGAATTAATTAAATTTGTTGATTTTCATAAGCCCGGAAGTGCTTGTCAGCCAGACCGTGTGCCATTGATCGAAACAAGTGGTAGTCAGAAGAAACAACGTTTGGAGAATACAGCAGGTGGGGTATATCTTCCTATTTCAACGTTTCCAAGTATATCTTAACCACTTTTGCAACATGGGGCCGAGCGTTGTCATGCTGCAAAATCACTTAATCGTGGCTCTCGTTGTATTGCGGCCGTTTATCTGGCAAATGTTTGGCTCAAACGCATTAATTGTGTTTGATAACAATCGTCTATGATTGTTTCAGTCGGTTTTAACAGCTCATTACACACTACGCCAAACTGGTCCCACTAAATACAGATTGTGAAGCTAAAAGGAGGCTATGTTGAGAAATAAAACGCTTTTTGCCGAAAAAAATATCTTTTGTTCAAAAAGTCACTGACTTATCAAACTGCCTGGCATAATTAGTAGTACAATGCATTGTCTCAAAAATATAAACACAAAAGATTCTTTAAAAATTCTAAGTCAGCAACAAAATCCAAAAAAAAAACAATTATCTTTCTATTAGAATTCGTAGCTGTCGTTTTTTCTTTTTTCTAATCAAAAATAATGTAAGTATAAAAAACTGAATGCAACAAAAAATTCAATCCTCTTCACTGAAATCTCAAAATAAAGCAAAACAAATTTACTTTTTTTTTGAATAGATCTATACATTTATAAATACTTCTTATACATTTTCACTAACTAAAAAGGAAAATGCGAAAATTGCTCGACTTCTAAATTACATAGTTTCAACATCAGAAGTAATCTTTCGGTAGAAATTGAATATTTTACTATTTCGTTCTGAATTAAACATTTACATTTTCAACTAAAACAATACAAATCTCAACTAGCAGTAATTTATGGTATTTATGAAAATCCTTGCCGTCTGAATTCAAACAACGCAGCGCCGAAAAAAAAAAGCTTAAAGCGTTCAATGTATGTACGGCGTGCCGTTCGAAGGCTTAATAAAGCTTGTTGTATTTTCTCGTTAAGTACCGAGAATATTTGTCGAACGTCTTTTATAAAATAATGCATGCATTTTATCTTGTATTGAATTTTGTATTATATTGTAAACTCTTAAGCAGACCCATCAATTGTTTGATGCTTAATTATATCTTCTGCAGCAATTTCCCTTCGTTTGGAACTTGATTAAAATGTTTTCTAATTTCCTTCAATTTCGCTAGAATATCAAGTGTTCTTGACTTTTATATTTCTTGCCAATTTATGATGCTTTTATTATTTCTGAAAATGACACTTTTAGTAAAATAAATACAGGGAAGCATAGAAATAATTTGGACACCAACAAAATGTTTAGTTTTTGATGTATTTTTGGTTTAAAAATGTATTAATTCCTTTTTTCCAAAAATCGAAATAAAAAAAGTGAGTAAATAAAAATTATTTAGTAAAAATCATTGTTATTAAAAAAATAAAATCTATTTTACATATATACCCAAAAAATTCAAAAATTCCAGAAAACAAAAGTTACAAAAGTATTCGAACACAATTAATTCTTTGTAAATTAAAAAAATTAATATGTTGTTGAAAACCCTATATTTTTTAAAACAATTTGTAATCTTCGAAGATTTGAAACGAATGTATATATGTACCAGTGATGCCCAAAGTGTGAGCCGCGGCTGCCCGGGGCGCCGCGGTGCCGTCATAAGGGCGCCGCAAAATATTCAATAAAACACTTCGTGAATTTTTTTCGAATTTTCAATTTTCGAATTTTTGCGCAAACAATCGTGTATGCTGACAAAATTCCAACAATTTAGCAACTTTCGAGTTTTTCATTGTTTTCTTTCCAATCCGTGTCTTTTGAATTTGATATTCTATACTATCCCAAAGAAAATAATAAGTATCTGTTATTAATTTTTCACTGTTAAATGGGTAATCTTTTTAAAAAAAGTTTTCCAATTTTTCAAGAAAGTGAAAAATTTTTAAAAAAATCTGGTGTATTAAGGGCGCCGCGAAAAAAATCCGATTATTTAGGGAGCCGCGAATCGAAAAAGATTGCGAACCTCTGGTCTATACCTACCGTTAACAATTTATTTTGCAATTTTAAACAACATGCGTAGGAAGTTTTTTCCAAAGCAATTTTGACATATTAAGTCTGATATTATAATTTTACAAAACATTTTCGCCGTATGTGTTTTAAAAAATTTAATACCAATTTTAATACACAACTTATCCCAACTTATTTTGGGAATACTACAAAACATTTTTTGTAATACTACTAAGCTTTTATCAAAAATGTATTTATTATTAAATTTTTTTGTGACTTTTTTTATTTATTATGTCGTCTTGATTTTTAAAGCGTTTTATAATATCGTAACCTCTTGTAATATAAATACTTTTTGATATTACTATAACTAGTTTTTATTTTTAAAACTTATTAATTACTAATTGTCGTTGGTTATTTCGCGTATTTTTATTTCTACACGAAAATGGTAACTCTCAGTATGTAGCATGAAGATCATTCCATTACACTAAAAGTTACAAGTATCAGAATTATTTTTGATTTTTGATTATATACTACGCCAATGATTCTCAACCTTTTTTTTAATGCGGCACACTTTTAGCGATTTCAAAATTTGGCGGCACACAAAGAAAAAGATGTTTAAAAATGATTTACTTACCTATAACACACTGCGTAAAATATTTATTTAATAATATTAATATAATTATACAGTGGAAACTCGGTTATCCGGACTAATTATTGTTGCAGCTCATTCGGATAATCGAAAATTCGGTTAATTGAATGTATAGAAAAAAACGAATTTTAGGTATATATAATGTGACCATACTTGTTGTTTTGAATGGGATTGTTCCGTTTTCAGATCATTTGTCCGGTTGTTCCCAAGCAATCATTCGGGATGCCAAAAAGTCCCGTTTTCAAAAAATTGTCAATTACGATACCGAATATTAAGAAATCCTAACAAGAATTGCAATCTTGCCTCTTTATTTAAATACAAATTAATTTTACAGCAATTTCTTAATGAAAAAAGTAAAAAATTATGAAAAATAAGCGAAGCCCAAAGGAGACATTTTGAGAGCGCAACTACGGTTCTAGAATTACTTAAATTTTTTTAAAGTAAATTGATCATGGTTAATCGTGGCGAAAAGCGGAGTGTGCACATTTGAGCTCAAAGTGGCACATTTCGATCTCGGGAAAATGAAGCGCGCCGCTCCGCGTCGCGCTTCATTTGCTTCCCTCGCTCGGAAATGTGCCACTTTTCGCTCGAATGTGCACATCTTCGTGTTAATTGGATTCGACTATATTAATAACAAATCCTTCAAATCAGATTTTCTATTCGGAAAAAGTTTTCGCTTGAAAGTGCATATACTCCTTAATAATTGAATTTGCCTATCTTATTCTTCTCTCTTACAAATAATATTAATTAAATCAAACTGAACTAAATGTACCACTACTCGCTTTTCTTTTAATTTAAATTACAGTAGAGTATTTTTACAAAAAACCACATTTTTAATTTAGTACTTTTAAACTAGACTAGATGGGAGACTTCATCGTACATGAAAAAAAATACTTTAACTTTTTCCGAATTTTGACTCTTATTTCCCAACCTTTTTTTTAACATACCCCACTCAAGTTATTCTAAAATTTTGATGCCCCCCTATGTAACATATAAATATTTTTTTATATTTAAAAATTGAATTAATCCATAAATGAAGTCTAATTACAACAGTGTATACAAAATGTGCCTTAAAACTAATATGTTTATAATTTTTACAAAAATGAAAATTACCCAAAAATATTTGAAGACATTAATTTTGACCTATAAACCTGCAAAAATCTGCAAAAGATGATATAAAAATCAATTAGTTGATTTTTAGTGACCTACTTCAGAAAATTTGACTCATATACAATTATAATTAATCAAAAATGCGAATTAGTAAACATTTGAAAGTACACCTGAAAATATTTTTATCAAGCTCGCTACAATTAGGCGTGCGGAAGAGCACCATAATAACTTATCAAAAGGAATAAAATATATATATATATATATTGGACTTGATAGTACATAGTACTGATAATGTAACATATCAAAACTACAGCTAAAGCCGCCTGTCCAATCCCCTTCTCCAAGCGTCCCTGTCGTACACCATTTCCTCGTCTAGTTGTCTTGTTGCCATATTTCTTCTTATGGCATCATTCCAGGATCTTCTGGGCCTTCCCCGTTTCCTCCTGCCCGGTGGAACCCAGTGGAATAGCCTCTTAGGCCATCGGCTGTCCTGCATTCGCATAAGATGACCAAACCATCTTAGACTTCTTCTTTCAATGCGATCTATAATTGTATCTCTTGCTGTCATACGGTCACGAATTTCTGTATTTGGTATGCGTTGTAACCGAGATATTCTTGCACTCCGCCTGAGATAATCCATCTCTACCGCTGTCAGTCTTCTTTCTAAATCCTTGTTGGTTACCCAGAGTTCAGATCCATAGCAAAGTACCGATTCCACAAGTACTTTCCCTAATCGTTTCTTATTTTTCTTGATACATTTTATCCCACCACACACTGTTGAGGCAGCCGACCATTTTCTTTCCCTGTTGTATGCGGCGTTTCACTTCTAGTTCACCCAAACCGTTTTTGTCAATCATCACTCCTAAGTATTTAAACTCAGATACTTGTTTTACAACAGTATCCTCGTCGATTAGTACTTCAAAATTGGCTTCATTATTAATTACTAGGTATTCCGTTTTCTTCAAGCTAACTGTTAATCCCCATTTTTTATACTCTAGGTATAGTCTTCGTAACACAAATTCTAAGTCGTACGCGTCCTGTGCCAAAACAACTTGGTCATCCGCAAAATTTAATGACATTAAATGTTGATCGTTGATTGGGATTCCCATGCCTCCACATCTTTGTTTCCAATTTTTTAGCACGGCTTCCAGGTATATGTTAAATAACAAAGGGGATAAACTGCACCCTTGGCGAAGTCCTCTACTTGTCATTATAGGGGAGGAAAGTTGCTGTCCCGAGCGTATGTATGAAATGTTGTTATTATACATTTCTTTAATTATGGCAACTATGTGGGCATTTACTTCCATCTCTTGGAGTGCATTCCAAAGTTTTATCCGTGGTATGGTGTCATATGCCTTTTCAAGATCGATGAACGCCATGTGTATCTCGTTTCCATTAGCGATCACTTTTTCTGTCAGTTGTTTCAGTATAGAAAGATTATCGATACACGATCGACCTGGCATAAAGCCACTTTGGTCTTCACTGATTTTACTTCCAATATCCTGTCTTAATTTTGTCTGTAAAATTTTCCCAAATAATCTGCTCATACTACTATTTATACTAAGTCCTCTATAGCAGTTGGGATCGTTCCTACGTCCTTTTTTAAATATTGATCTTATATATGACGTTTTCCATTCCCGGGGGATCTGAAGTCGGTTACAGCACGTATTCATTAACGAGGTTATTCTTTTTACTAGTTGGTCTCCTCCATATTTCACTAATTCGATGGGTATATTTCCCGGTCCTGGGGATCTTAGATTTTCATCTGTTTCATATGTTTTCTCACCTCGTCTTCTGTTATTTCAATAGAGTTCATAAATCCGTCTTGTTCTTCTCTTAGGTTACTATGTCTTTCTTCCTCTTCTTGATCCGTTAGTAAAGTCTTATAATGCTGTTCCCATTCTTCAATCTCTATTATTTGGTCATATCGGTTCGATTCATTTGTTTTGAGCTGTTTAATAGTTCGCCACGCTTCTGTCGATTGTGATCCGCCTATTAGGCTTTCAACTTGTAGGCACTTATTCTCCCAGTATTGATTCTTTACTGCTTTGACTTTTCTTCTCAATTCGCTGTTTTCTCTTTGTACTGTATTCTTTTCTCTGGTGTTCTTTTCGTCATCCACTTGTTGTATAATTTATTTTTTCTTTAATTAGTAATTGTATTTCCTCATCAAGCCAAAAGATTTTTGTTTTCTCTATTTTTTCCATTGTGCCCAAAGCTTCCCCCGCGGCTTTGTGTATTGTTTTCTTAATATTTTGATATTCTATTTCTACATCTTTGTGTATTTGTAGGTTTTCCAGCTCATTTTTTAAACGGTTTTCGTATAGAAGTCTAATACTATCTTGCTGCAGTAAATATAATTTGGATCTCTTCTCTTCTATCTGAGTTTTTCCATCTTGTTGTCGATTTTCTTTCTTTTTCTGGATCTGTGTTCCTATTGGGCATATCAGGTTTAATATCAGCATGTAGTGATCCAAGCCACAGTTTATTCCTCTTTTGACTCGGCAGTCATTGTACTTTAGGTGGGAATTTTGTTTAGTAATGAAGTAGTCAATTATGGATTTTTGTTGTAAAGATGGTCTTTCCCACGTATATTTGTGTATATTTTTATGCGCAAAAAATCCATTTCTTATTTTCAATCGATATTGTTTACAAAGGTCAATTAACATCTCTCCTGAATTATTTACTGTTCGCTCGCCGTATTGACCCACTACTTCATCGTCCCTTTTTGATCCTACCTTGGCGTTCAAATCTCCTGATAAAATTATTTCTTGATGTTGAGGAATGCTGTCTATTATCTCTATTAGTTCTTCATAAAAATCTTGTTTATACATTGCTGGGGAGTCGTCAGTGGGAGCGTACACTCCAATAATTGTTGTTGTGTATCCATATAGTGTCAGAGTCATGGTTATTATACGTTCTGATCGACATTCGAAATTTTTTTACAAACTGTTTGTGTTTTTTGTTTACTAATATGGCTACCCCGGCTGCTGCTCTTTGAGCTTTATCTACTCCGGACCATATATATATATAGTCTTTATTTTCTTCGCTGCCTTTTCCTTTTCGTTTTGTTTCAGTTAGTATTCCTATGTCTGCTCTCTGGTGGTTAAGTGCGTGTGTTATTTCTGTCATCTTATTCGCTATCCCTTGTACGTTCCAGGTAACCAAATTCATATTCCTTTTCCTTGCCAGTGTCCGTCTCCAATTATCCGTCCTAGTCCGAGGCTTGTCGAAGGTTTTGCCAGCGTTTATAAATTTTTACGGGTAAAAGGCTGCTAACCCTATGCCCCAACCCCCAACTTGGAGGACCAGGATTTTCTGTTAGGGTTTCTTCCCTTAGCCGATAGGTTTCGGTTTTCAGGCGCCGAAAACTCGCCTTTCACCCTCTCCCGTCAGCTACATAACATACATCCATTGCATGCCATGCACCCAGTGATTACGCGATATCATATCTTCGAGGACGTGGGAGTAGGTTTTGTTGGTAGAGCTGAGTTCTATTCCTAGAACCTCCGACTCTTTTGTCGAAATTCAGAAAGCATTTCTCAGAGTTTTATCATAGTGTAAGCATCGGCAACTCATCCTACCTCTGAGGCTATTTACCAACCTTTAACCACCAGGAATAAAATATCTAATCTTTTTTAAACAACAAATAGATCTTTATTCGACTTTTAATTTTTTGAATTGAAGAATAAAATAATAATATAGGAAAATCCAATAAATGCGAGGATGTGCGCATTCGAGCGAAAAGTGGCACATTTCCGAGCGAGGGAGGCAAATGAAGCGCGACGCGGAGCGGCGCGCTTCATTTTCCCGAGATCGGAATGTGCCACTTTGAGCTCGAATGTGCACACACGGTTTTAAGCACGATTACAAAGCGTCCCATTTTAAAAGGAAAAAAACTTGGTCAAATTGTTAGGTATATGTTTACAAAAAACGCAAAAAAGCAAAAAAAACACTGTTTAGTGCGAAATACAAAATAAAATATTTAGTAAAAAATACCTAGGTTTAATTTTTGCAACGAATCCAAAGGCCGTTGACAATCCGGATAACCGCGAATCCGTAGAACTGAGGTCCGGATAATTGAGGTTTTACTGTATATCTAAAATTTGGCGGCACACAAAAGTGCCGCGGCACAGGGGTTGAGAATCACTGTATTACGCTATAAATAACTTTAAAAAACATTACTTTATATTGTTGAGCTTTTGCGTCATCAAGCCTTATTATTTGATATAAATTTAAACATTTTTCTGGGAAATGCGCACACTGTATTTAATACTGCGATTCCATATAGCCAACGAATAGAAAACACTAATTTCACACGTATAAAGCTTCCGCTTTGAGAAGTGACGTTCTCTCGGCTGCAATAAATAGATTTATTAAATTGAATTGAACCAATCAAACAGTTACAATTTTCTCGGAATGAAATATAAAATCGATATCGGTAAACACGGAAAGCAAAAATTATTTTATTGCAGATTTGTTCGGATAGAAAATAAAATATTGAAATATTGCTTATATTTCAAAAACCGTGAGAAAATAGTCGACGCTCGATAAATAAACTTTATCGTTCGTAATATTTACAACCACACTTTCAACCTTCTTTGGCTTTACTTTAGAATGATGTTTATTACTCTCAAGCATGCTTAACTTGTGAAGAATTACAATATTTAGTTTGTGGTCTAAAATATTTGTAGAAATTTTTTAAAAATTTAAATCTTTCGTAGTATTTTAAATTTCAATCGTAATTCAATAAAATAGGGTCAAACACTTTGGTAAGATGTGGAGTATCATGAGCCACAAGAAACTCGAGATGGTTACTTTATATAATCTGGGCTCTTGAAAAATCTGCGTCCAACGAAGCCATTCATCATAAAGAGGGATATCCTCTTCAAGCTATCACTTATGATTTGACAATGTTTACCTAATTTGTATTTACATTTTTTTATTATTATTTTATTTTGAAAATGCGTTTACAACAAAAATATCCTATTCTAACTGTTGGATAAGATGTCATTTTCATATTTGTTTCTTGGAAAAGAATTTTATTATGGAAAATCTGTAATTTTTCATTTAAATCGCACACTGTATTTTTGAAAGATGGGCTTATGAATATTGATTATCATCCATGATTAAAAAATTGGCATACCCTTAATTAAAAGAACGAATATAACATTCTACAATTAAGAAAATTTTGAAAAAATTCTGAATCATTCTAGAGCTTATAAGAAATGTAAAAACGAGAAAATCATAATTTTGCTCAAAAAATATCATAATAAAAATTGAAAAAGTAAAAGAAAATAATTTTTTTAGTCATCAATTTATTAAGCTAAAAATTAGTCCATGGCGTTCGTAATAGCTCTCTAGCGCCTGCATAACATACTAACTTTTCAAACAAATCGGTTTACTCAATCCAAAGAAAATTTTTTTTCCAATTTTTACTTATTTTAACTTTTTGAAGAGACCGATATAAATTAAGGCAGTGGTTTTAACCTTTAGTACCTGTGCCCCTCTTTAAAAAAAAATGTTGCGCCCCCTTAATTTTTCTAACAATCTAATTTCATACTCAACTGATATTATAATTTACTTAATGGCTACAAAATAATATACAATATTATGTAAAAATATACATAAAAATTTTTTGATACCTATTCGACTTTTTTGGTTTGTATTCGAAAATGATATTTTGGAAACAGCTGCATGCCCACCTTACAACAGTCTCGCGCCCCCCTAGGGGGGGCGCGCCCCACGGGTTGGAAACCACTAGATTAAGGTCTGAAATTTTCAGGATCTTTATATTTCTATAGTATATAGGTACATTAGGGTGGAGCAAAAAAATTTTTTACTCAACATCTTGACGGGACCCACTCATTTTTTAAATTAAATTCAAGTTAAAATTCTTTTGAAACAAAACAAAAAGTGTTTCTAGGAGCTGCGAAGTGTCTCTTTCTTGCACATTAACAATTATTAACTTAAAAAAAATTTCTATCGCCATTATTGCAGTTTTCAAAAAAATTCCGAAACAATAACATACTTTTCTTAGGCATTAAAGTGAATTTTGAATTAGAAATGATCAAATTTGTTCATTTTTAGATAAATTTGAAGATTACAAGCCAAAAATTTTTTTTTTGTTTCAAAAGAATTTTAACTTGAATTTAATTTAAAAAATCAGTGGGCCACCTCAAGATGTTAAGTAAAAAATTTTTTTTTCGCTCCACCCTAAGGTACCTATCGATTTTCCGAAAAATAAATCTGCAATCCTTAAATATAGTGTTTACTGGATAACTTATGTTATACAATTAACATATGCATTTCTAAATTTTCACCTTATTATGCATTATTAAATTGCAATTTGAATGCACAAGAAAGGACTAAACATATTTTTGAAGAAAATGCATAATTTTGTACGTTCACTTTTACGTGAAGTACGTCCGCCAATTTTCTTTCGTTTTGCGATTTCTCTATGACGACTAACAAGCGAACTCTCTTTTATTCACTTTCTAAGCGCATATTATTTGAGGTAGTTTTTACAAAAAAAAACTTTTTTCTTGATAAAACCGAGCTTGACAAGCACTTAAGCATTAAACCGACAAATTCTCTACTCCCGTTTTGTTTTAACTGACGTGTATTGCGTTTTCATTTCAAAAACTTCGAACTTTATTTAAGAGTTTTAAATTCGAAAAGGGTTTCGAGCGTTATTTTGAAAATTCTAATTTTAGACATGTTTTGAACATTCTTCGAATATGACAAAAGTTGCAGCCTAATTTGAAATAAGTTTGTAAATCGGAATTTTAGAATTGACATATTAAAATCCTTTCACTTCTACGTCTAATAACTAAATAGTGATCAACGTCTTTAATGCGCCATAACTCGTTTGTAATAATTTTAGACGTTTTATTTATTACATAATATTTAATGCAGTTTAAATAGTTTTATACCTAAAATTTCTTTCCGTTGTTCAATTTAATATTTTTTGACTAAATAATTTATTAAAAATGCAGCCACATAACAAGTGCTACACTGTAAAAAATTCGAATTAAATTTTTAATCGAAATT
This sequence comes from Sinopyrophorus schimmeli, assembly GCA_036325965.1. Lineage (NCBI taxonomy): Eukaryota > Metazoa > Arthropoda > Insecta > Coleoptera > Elateridae > Sinopyrophorus > Sinopyrophorus schimmeli. The sequence continues at coordinate 2,771,687 of JARFIZ010000404.1, forward strand.
TAGTCCATCACTTGAAGTTCTGGAGTTTAAAAAAAAACACTCCGCGTATGGAGTAACCAGGGAGTTTTTTTCAGCAGAATTATTTTGGCGTGAATTTAGATTTTAATTCAAAAAACGGAGTTTTTATAATTACTAAAAAATTATTTAACAGAAACAATTTATCAAGAAAATTAACAATAATTGATTTACTTATTGGTATTTATTCATAATATTTTTAACATTGTTAAATAATAAAATTAGTACATAGTTATAATAATTATAGTTTTGGCATATTGGTACACTATAAAATGTAGTTTCATGGTTGATGTAAATCATATATCATTTTATGGTTTAATAAACGAAAATAAAGAGTTTATTTTTAACTTTATAAGTATGAAAAATATGGTTAAAAGCAAAAGTGAACCACTGCTTACAAATGCCCTAAGCGTTATGGTCATTTATAGATTTGCACACCTCTCATTTAATTGAGTTGTTGTGATTGAATTTTTAAGAATTATTTACAGCGGTTACCAAATAGATGGCGCTTAGACTATTTGTATTTTCACATATCAAAACATTCCAACCTAACCTTAATACTGTAGCAATGGCGATAGTTTAATTTAATCAAACGCGAGAGATTAATGTAAGCAAACGCGATACATTAATTTAAACACGCGCACGAAACACTTCCATCTTAAATTACCTTAAATGACGAATAAGAACAATCTACATTTTTTTAGAAGTTCAGATAACTGATACCGCGAACACATATAAGCGTAGCCGACTCCCGTAATGGGCAGGCTAAGACTAAGTTTTGTTCGCAATCCTAGTTCAAACCTTTGTGAACTCTGTCATTTAATCCGCGATTTTTACACCCCGTATTGCCTTCCACGGAGTATTTTTTATAAATAATAATAATAAATTTCTGTCAATGTGAATTTTATTTCCAGAAGCATTATATAAATTAAAAATCATCTACTCCGCGTTTCTTCAGCAAATTTTTTACAGTGTACTACTGTTAAATAAAATGCGTTATTAAACAATACTAGGTTCTTAGTGGACTCAAAAATGGAAATGTCAAATTTTACTCTGCTATAAATTGTATATGTAGTTTTGTATTGTAGGACATTTTTAGAACAATTTTCTTAATGAATTTCTTCTAAAATTTAAAAGTATTTTGTAAATTAAAATGATGAACGCAAGGAACGTCTTCTTATCGCTCTTAATTTAAACAAAAACAGTTTGAGAACGTGAATAAAATTAAATTAAATTGAAAAGGTAAATTAAAAATTAGTAACGTGCTGAAATTTTATTTAATTGTCTTATTTCATCATGTCCTGTTATGGATTTAAATAACGAGAGATTTTCATTAGTATTCCGCACGTCACTGAACCTAAACAATATTCTATTACCGTTGAAAGCTAAAATACCATTTTCCGGATGTAATGCAGTTAAACTTAATCACAATAGAAAACGGAAACGTCCCTTGCGTAGGATTCCATAAAGGCAGGTTGTCCAATACAGGCTTTCCGTACAAGGTAAGTGGGAAGTAAATATAACGAACTTAATTTAATGAAAACGGCACTGTGTGCACATCTTACAACCCTTTATTTTCTCAATTACTCTTAACTTCGACAATCAATTTTATAGCAAATTGTATTTACGAGCTTTTCCTCGTAAAACTTTAAAGCGGATGCAGTGCTATCTGCTTTCTAAATTGGCTGCCATGTTTTTTTAATTTGCCCAATATAAAAATTAATTTTATAATAATTTATGGTAAAACTACTGTTGTATTTACATGCATTTGAAATGTATGAAACGGGCATGCAACAATAAGAAAATTTTTAATATAGATGCGTCCTATACATTTCATCAACATCTAAATATTTAATTATTGTGTAAACAATCGACTGCTTTTGTTTTCCAAAACTAATTTAAAAATAACTGAGTCGTTTATTGCCAAAATAACTTAAGTTACTTTTCGATTATTTCGACTTTGAATTGGGCGCCACAGTTTTTAGTGTATTTTATAGTTTGAATGTGGTTAAATTACAAAAATTTGGTAATTCTTGCTGTCAAATGTCCAGATCAACTTGTGAATGTTTCCTGTACAAGATTTATTTGTATTTCTTGTACAATTTGGATCGCTTAATGTCATGTAGTATATTGTCTTAAAAATGAAATTCAATTAGAAATAGAACATGTTCTATTTTCAAACAATTTCTTGTCTATGCGCATATCTAATGAGTACTTAACGTAATTCAAACAAAAAGAGAATAAAATAAATATGAACATAACCCTAGTTTTAAGATTAGTAGTTTTATATTATTTCAAATGACAAGATTAGAAGTGACATTGTGGTTAGATCGTTTGATTTTACGTTTTAATACGCAAAATTTTGTTCTATACAGTGTCCGGCCAACAGAAATAGTTAGGCCACGCCCCACTAAATTGAACCAATGTATGCAGTGCCCAGTTTCACACGGTACAAATTAATGATCAAGTTTGTCCCCGTTCTTGTAGGACCTAAATGCTTATATGGTTGCTTGTGTTACGTGCTTTAAAAATTAAGCCAATAGAAAAAAATATATTTAAATTTAGCCCACATTTGTGGGAGTGGCTTACCTATTTCTGTTCGCCGGACAAAGTATAGTTCTTGTTCACATTTTGCTTTGTTGATTACACAACTATAAATAACAGGATTTAAAAATCATTAACTTATTTATTCAGAACTGTGTTAAAAGTTCCAGGATTTTACAAGAATTTTTAATTCTAAATCAGCTTAACGTGTTATCTAACCTTACTTATCTTTTTATTTGTTAGTAATGGAAGAAGATAGTGGTATTTTTTATTTTTCAGAATTTTCGAGCAAAAGTGACGATAAAGAAGTCTTGTATGGCGTTATTGTTGAAATAAGACAAAATAAAAATTATTTTTATTTGTAATTTGTTTCATTTCTGTTACATTAATTTCCCATAACTTTTATTAACGTTCGCGCATGACTTCCAAGCAGTTCTGAATTGCTTCGAATTGCTTGATGAAACAAACCTGAAGTAAACACTTTTAATAAAGAATGCAGTAAACGCATACGTTATCCAGTTAGTCTATACTTCAACTAAATCAACACTTGGACTGTATATAATTTTCCAAAATACATATAAGGAAAAAATCGTTATTTAATAAATTTAAAAAAAAATAATAAACTAATTAACTTATCAATTAATCTAATTATAAGGTGCTTATGAGAATGAAATAAAATGAACATCAGTGAATATCAAAGATTTTTTAATTTGTTTGTGTCAACCCTCTCTTGTGTAAGTTTATTTACGTATAAAAATTAAAGGTCGCCAAAACTTGAAGGTAATTCATTTTCTGGTATTTGTTATTGATTAAGGTTTTATTTTTGTATTTATTTTAGGTAGCTAAATAAAGTTGAGGTCATTCAACCTTTTCTTGATCAAAAAGCGTACAATTTTGTAAATATTTATATGACCTTTATCTTATTATCTACTAAAGCTAAAAATGGTATATTTTATTAGTGTCTTCTACCAAAATTTTATTTTAGCTAAATATAGGCATCTCCAAGAAACTGATATATAAATCCATTTAATCCCTTTTATTTTACATTAAAACATGTGTAAGACGATTGCTGCGGTACATACATACCTACCTATATAAAAATAGCCTTATTTTCCATATATTTTAAATTACACTATGGTAAAATAAGTAATGGCAGAATATTGTACGTGGTCCGTTCAGAAAATAACGGAACTTTTTAAATGGCACGCCACCAAAAATATTTGGTGATATGAAGTTGGCTGTACTACTTTGCGCATAACCTCCTTTGCAACCACATGTTTGTGGATTATTGATAATTTTTTTTATTATTTCCAAAATTAAAGTCAGTGCTGAAAGTACGCCGTTATCAGAGTATTGATGACATAAAAGCAAATTCCTCACAGACTTTAAAAGCTGTCCTAAATGAAGCTATTCACGACTGCTTCGCATTATGAAAACGCCGTGGGAAAAAGTGTGTAAAAATGCGAGGTAAGTACATTCAAGGGGACAAGCACCAATAATCTGTAAAACTAATAATAAAGTTTAAAAAAATAAAGTTTGATTATTTTCTGAACAGACTCTATATTATGCAAATTCAATTGAAGGCACTCGGTGTTGTAACAAAACATATAGGTGATAATATGTGGGAAAAAACTCTTTAAAAAAATTTGTGTTTTCTTGTAAATTGTGAGTTCTTATGAAAATTGTTCCACAAATAGAATACTAATTTATAAATTAAAATTTAATTATTTTTTTTGTTAGTTAAACATCTATTTCAAGTTACATTTGACAAAATAAATGTTTGCTCTACATAAATCAAGTAATTTTAGTATTCAAAATCTAAAATTTTTGGCATTTATTACATGAAAGTAAAATTTAGCCAACTTGTACCGAGAGTAGCACAATTAGTAAGCAAACTTAACTTCTGTTTGGCTTTTGTATAAGTAAATTTAAATTTTCAACGATAGTAGATGTGATTGTTCTTCTTTTTATTGACTTAATTTAACTTTTTGGTAAATTAAATTAAAACTTTAAGTCGACTGAGGCCTTTTTCAGTTAACTAAGCTAACTTATAGTGATTTCTGTTGTGATTTCCCTGAATAAGTTGTAAAAGCCAAAAATAAAAACTTCTTCTTTTTCTATGCATATACGCTGGCAAATTCAATTGTGTGTAAAAAAAGGCGTAGGTAGAAGAGTGTCGCATTTCAAAGGACTCGCACAGCATTCTCCAACTAATTTTACAAATTGAAAAAAGTCAACATATAGTAAACAACACTCAAACAGACATTCTATAAAAGTTATAAGTGACTATTATTGTTCGTAGCGAATACGTTTCCATCAAACCAACAGTAATTATTATAACAAAAAAAAAGCCAATATTGAACTATCGAACTTTGTAGGTACGTACAATGAAAGTAAGAGTCAAACATATCTGCTAATATTTTCCAAGTTTAGTTATAACAATAATTTTTGGTAATTTTTTTGTTTTGTTGGAGAGAAAGAGTGTGAGAAAAATAACTACAATGAAAAAAATAATGATTTACCTCAAATTTTAAACAAAATTAAACCTCAGTATTCCTTACTAAACATTTTATGACGTTATTTGGTATTTCGTACGGAATAGTGTCTTGCTTTGTTCATGTTAAGAAAATATGCGACTGTTTTATTCAGTAATTTTATGATTTACACTTATTTGTTTATTTTTGTGTAAACAAATACCTAACAATATACATATGTATAGGTAGCCAAAATTCAATTAACCGGATTTTCGATTATCCAAATGAGCTACAACATTAATTAGTCTGGATAACCGAGTGTCCACTGTATGAGGAAAATGTCGTCGCTGCGCCCCATGTTTTCCACACTGAACTAATAAATGTAAACGAAACACGAAGTAATTCGTTTCTGAAGTAAGTTAAAAGCCACTGCTATAAACTGTCCAACGGAAAAACTTATAAAATCGATAGTAGTGATTCAAAAAAAATTATAACGCCATTGATTTGTGAAAATCGAAATTACTTTTTTGCCAACCCAATATTTTTTTCAAAACTCTAAAACCTAACAGTACCCACTACAACTACTAATAAAAATCGCGTTTAAATAATAAAAGCTCCAAGAAAGCTTCTGAAAATAATTAAAAGTTTCTAATAAACACACATAAATTCGAAGAAAAACAACGTACAGACGAAGAAGGGAGCAACACGCGCCACACAATACACCATTCATAAACATCGGCAAAAGCTCGACGGATCCAAATAAAAATTCAACAAGTACGTACCGAAAAACGTTCTCTACGTCGGATTTTAGAGCTTTTTTACGATGGGGTAGACTAAATTTACTGACGTTAGTTTACCGTCTACGAAACGTAGGAGCGTAGGCGAGCTTTTACACCGCACCACGTGTATTCCTTGACGTAAACGAACAGAATTTAGCGCTTGCGCTCGCTTTGCAATTCTGCAATTGAATGGCATTCAGCTATCGTATTCCGTTTAGTTCGTGTTGAGTTTGTGTGTGCCGTGAAAATTACTTCAACACGTGAATCGTAAGTCGAAACCACTCTTATTCGCACACCTAATTCATCCATCACGCACTTACGATATGCGTTCTCGGCGGATTTTTTTTTTCTGTCGATCGCAACGTTTCGCAGTAAACAACATTCGTCGACGACAAAAAATTCCTTGTTTTGTTGTAAAATTTTAGTTATTTCTAATTATCGATTCGCAGTTAGGACTTATTGCTAGCCAGCACAAAATTTGCAGATTAACAGAAGCTGACCAGCAAAAGGTCGTTAAGTTTAAAGGTTAAGCTGCTTAACGCCGAATCGAAATTAAATGCAATTTCTGATTAAGCGCTCGATTTTTATTAATTTTTCCCCTTCCAAACAAGCCCAGCCGAGTTGCATTTGGATTTTTTTACGTCGAAAAAATAGAAACAAACGCGGGCTTCGGATGCAATTTTGTGCGTTCGCCGAGCGTTAAACGTAAAAACGAAAAAGAAAGCCAAATGTAAATAAACAAGTCGTGGAATTTATGGACTCTCATTTAATTTCAGGTTCGCCCTGACTTATTTAGCCAAGAATATTAGTTTTTATTAATAAATAAGCGGACGTGGGAGGCTTTTGATTGATTTTATTGTGTGGCAAATAAAACGCTAACAAAGTTTGTGAGAAAATTCTCGTCGGATCGGTTTTGATTGTTATTTTTATTTTGGCAAGTCGAGCTTAATTGAAATGTACTAGGGTGAATTCGCCGGTTTGCCGGACCGTCCTTGTAGTCGGCCGCAACCTTCTTTATGTTGTAATAATTTGAAATTTGCGATAATTATAAATTATAAATCATTCGTTACACATTAAAAAAAATATATTAATACTTCTTTTCGTTTATGTTTTCAAATTTTGCTGACAAAAGTAAGTTTTCTGTAATTAGTGTCTGAAGTAAGGTGTAAAGTTCTTTCAAGGTCTACGACAACAAGCTTAGAAATAAGTTTAATTTTATTTATTAATAAAAATGTGTTTTGGTGTGTTTAAATTGTGGAATATACAGTAGTGTGAATAAATAAATGGAAATTACAAATCCAGTTAGAAAATCGCTAATAATAAAGTAATTTAAAAATATAAAAAAAATAGTTTCATTATATAGTGATGGGTTAACAATATTAAACATATTACACTAATAATTTAAACGCATTACTTAACTATTATTCTTCTTCTTCTTTATCTTCGCCTTTAATGCAATTGTTCCAACTGCAAAAATTAAATATGTAGTTTAAGTGCTGCGTGAACAGAAGTGAAAAAGTTTTTGAAAATCTACATTGTTTTCTTTTAAAATTGTAAAAAATTAGTACATAATTGTTAAAACTTTAGTTAAATTTTATCTAATGCTTAGTGGAATATCCCCTATGTTTAATTACATTCCTTAAATCGCTTTAATATGGATTTTTACCAGTTTTTTAGTAATAAAATTAGATATTTTATTTCATTCTTTTTCTATAAATGTTTTAAGGTTTATAATGTCTGTTGGATTGTTATATTTACCAATTTTTCTTCTAAAGTAAATCGAAGGATGATCGATGGGGTTAAAATATGTACTCTGAGCGCAAGTGGGCATTTATATAACCACCCTATTTTAAATTCCCAAAATTTATGCTTGAGATCATTATCTTGACCTTCTTCTTCTTCTTTGTAAGCTTAGAAGCTTGTTTTAATCCAGCACATCTTTCCACCTCTTTTTAGGTCTACCCGGTGATCTTCTACCCCTTGGAGGAAGATCTCGAACTTTCCTTGTTATGTGGCTATTCCATTCTGATCTTCTTTTCTTAACCCATTCATCTATCTTTTGTATTTCGCAGCGACTTCTAATATATTAGAAGTATTATCTTGGTCAAATTTAAAAACCTTTTGAATATCTAGTGTTAGGGCCCATGGTTTTTTTTCAAAATAGTCAGATTATGTAACTAAAGGGTTACTTATACCCTTTAGTTACATAATCATTATAATGTTTCAAAGCAATAAATAGCTTTTTGTTACACATTTGGGCAAAGTTTAAATTCTACTGGAAACAATTCAATGTTTGTCACCCTGGTCTTCGGCTCGAGAGACAGGCCTAACTGTTGCGCCCATATTTTTTAAATTTTGGGGAGTATTTGATTTTCTTCTTACCTTTTCGCGTCGCATATCATTTTGTATACACAAAACTTACTTTTGTCACTAAAAACCTATTTGCAAAATTTGATATCGTTATTTATGTATTTTTTAGCAAGTTCCAGCCTCTTGTTTCTATTCATTCAGTTAGTAGTGGCTCGCTTCTTGCAACACATAAATTTTATTCTTATTAACGAAGAATCTACTTCCTTGCCACTAAATTGTTTTAATTTTGAAACAAAATTAGGGGTTGTTAATCTGTGTTTTTGTCCTATTTCTTTAACAAGGATAGTTTCAGAAATCTGAATCACAGATTTTGTTTATATTTGCAGTATTTGAAGTTCATTGCTTCATTATTAATTCCTGGAAGCAGTAAGACGCACTATTCAAAAATAATGGAAATAAAACGGCTTTAATGTTTTTTACGAAGTGGTTTATACACCGTAAATGGTCATACTGATTTTAACAAACTCCCATAGCTCACTTACTACGGAACAACCAACAAAGTTAGAAATACTCGGATCAAGTCCCAGTCTGGATGCATTTTTTTTTTATTTTTAATATTTTTTTACTCACTTTTTATATGTTCTATATAAGTATTTTCTCATAATCAATATTTATACTAAATTAAAAGAAGCAGATATAATAAAAAATGTTTAGCATAAAGAAAACACTATTTTGGCTAATTTTGAAAAAAAAAAATAAAAATTAGTTAAAGTTCAAGCTTTCTTTGCCTTTTTTTAATTACTGAATATATGTGTAACATAAGAAATTTTAATTTCACTTGACTAAGCTCTTTGCAATTAAGTAAGTGGCAGTTCATCAAATAACGTCCGACTACTGGCGAAATTACCCCACGTTTGGCATGAAGTGAAGGCACTAAATTTTTTTGGTAAATTTGATTTAAGTTATTTTGAGCGTACAAAGTGCTTTTGTTAACATTTCTAGCTAAACTATTGTTTTGGAAGATGTATCTTTGTAAATATACTGTTTATGTTCATTTTGTAATTCGCTGCAGGAAAACGAATCGTATCGAAAATTCAACGAGCCTACTCATGCGAATATTTTGGATCATTGTAATTATTCACGATTGGAACTAATATATTTATAAACTATTTTCGGCCGACGAATAATCCCTAATGGGGAGTTGTTAATTATAAACTTTCATAATTCAGTATTGTGTATTTTTTAATTTAAAGCAAGGTCGTGTTTGGCTTTTTGGGCGAATTTGCATTTTTTTGTGCTCTATGGATTAACATGCTGCAAAATCGGAATTATGAAAATGAATAAAAATCATCCTTTATGAGATTTAATTAGAAAACTTTGCCTAGCATAACATTTTTTTCAGACACTGAAAAAAAGAAGCCTTTAATTATTAATTAACAAATTCACGATGCACCCACACCGTAAAGCCTTTGTCTGATACATTGTTGTGCCTAATAAACATTTTATGGAAAACGTGGCCGTGATGTTCTTTAAATTTTATCGCAACTAATTTTAGATAAAGACCGACTTAAAATAGAAATACGTTTAAACACGAAAAATCTAAATCTTTACAACTAATTAAAGCAATGTTACTTAATCTTATTTGTGCCATGCCATGTCCCACTTCAACGCTTGAAAAATTTCCGTGTCCTCTATCATAACTTTGTAGTTGGCAAGTTCGGAAAGAACATCGATGGCCGCTTCCTGTAAAAAAAAGACACATATGTATTTTTAATTTTGTCAATGGCACATCGATGTAAGGTTTTGTAAGTTTCCTCAATTATTGGGTTGGCAAGTGAGTAATTTCGGTTTTTACAAATTTTGAAGTTGTACTTCTTTTGGCGCGTTGAGAGTAAAATTTTAGCAGGCACCGGAAGTTGCGCGCGCACATCTAACAAATATTGGACAGTCGAAGTTAGCTGTCTGAGAAAGTAAATTAATTATTGTGAATCATGCTTAAAACCGAGTGCGCACATTCGTGCTCAAAGTGGCACATTCCGATCTCGGGAAAATGAAGCGCGCCGCTCCGCGCCGCACTTCATTTGCCTCCCTCGCTCGGAAATGTGCCACTTTTCGCTCGTATGTGCACATACCCCGCTTTAATTGGATGTCTACTTTCTTCTTCGCCCTTTTAAATCATAAATTTAAATTTAGTTTAATAAATATCGATATTATGTTCGAGTAATGTATTTACCATAGCAATGTGTGGAAGGGAGCGCAAAGATACGATAATCTCATCAATGTGAGTGAGAGGAACTATTAAAATTATTCAACTGATTTTTTGTCTAATTTATTGTGCATCGTGCTTAAAACCGGGTGTGCGCATTCGAGCTCAAAGTGGCACATTCCGATCTCGGGAAAATGAAGCGCGCCGCTCCGCGTCGCGCTTCATTTGCCTCCCTCGCTCGGAAATGTGCCACTTTTCGCTCGAATGTGCACATCTTTGTATTTATTGTATTTGTTTACATTCATTTTTGATTTTAAAAGGAAAAAAGTACTGTACCCAAATAAAACTACTATTTGAACGAAAAGTGGAAACTTTTTCAAGGCCTAATTGCACACTTTGCTTTTAGTCAAAATCTACAATAAACGCCGCACCTATTACTCGATTTACACGCTACTTGCATTTCGTTTTTTACACGGTTTACAGAAATTAAAGGTTTAAAAATCTTTGAGAATAAATACGATATAAAATATATTTTTTGTTGTACAAAATATGTATTTTTAAGACAATTCTTTGCATAACACTGATATTGCCAAAAAAAAAGAATTTTTTTTTAATTTTTATAAACACAAAGAGTACTTGTAAACTCCATTTTACCGTACAGATACATTTTTTAGAAAATTGTAAACCGAATGAAAAGTAAAATGTGCAGAATTCAGTGAATATAGCAATAGGTGGTACCCTTTTTTATGAAAGGATGCACTAAATCTGTTTACAATTAGTTTACGTAAAAAAAAATAAATATTTAACAGTATCTCTTGAATTTTTGCACATTTAGCTTTGTCTTTGTTTTACCCGGTTTCCTCCAGAAACTATCTGCCGTGTAAATCGGAGCAGAGTCATTCGGTTCAAGAGGACGCACTTTACCTTTCTCGATCACGCCAAAGCAAAAACCATTGGATATCATGAATATGATAATTCCTTAGATAGAGCATTTAATGCACTATAAAATGCATAAGTGTATGTACCAGCTTAATATGTGGTTTTTTTTTCAAATTAGACCATAATGAGCCTCGGTCAGAATACCGAACTTTTGACCCACAATGCGGGTAACAGCACGCAGTCTTTTGGGTATGAGATCGCATATGGGGTTTATAGAACGCGCTTTAGTCCACAAATATGATGAACTATTCTTGGGCACAAAAAGCTGTAGAATACACTGTAAATTCGAATCTTTCGTCGTATTTTGTTGCACTAACGGTGCACAGCAAAGTGTCGCGTGATTTCGAGATTACCGCTCGCTCGTTGCTGAATCATCAAAAAAGCGCCTTTGGTCCCTATACTTCCCGCAGAGATCCACGCACTGCGATCTCTTACCCGACATGGTCTTTTACCCCAAATGGCTGTACTATATGTGTACATTGTGGAGGCGTCAAAATTATCTTTTTAAGGGAGGCGCAGTATCAAATAGTTTTAAAACCACTGGTCTACCTATACACAAACGCAAGCTAGGTACCATAACACGTGGTTATATTTAATTTAGTTACGCCAAAGAAGTATAACTTCTATTGTGCTTACATGAGTACACGCACCGTTTTTTTTTAAATCACTTTGATCAATGTTATAATTTTTTTCCATTTGACGGTTGACAGTAGTGACTTTTAACTTACTTTGGAAACAAATTACTTGGTATTTGGTTTACATTTATTAGTTCAGTGTCAAATTTAACATGGAGTGCAAAAACGAAATTTTTCATCATATTTTTCTTCTAGTTTGGTGGGATTGTAAAGGTATTTAATATTTTGAGCTGGTACCCTGGAACTAAACGACCATTTTAGTTCTTTACTGTCAAAAACTGATAAAAGTGAAGAAAGCAATTAAAGATAAACGGTCAGAGTTGGCTAATCGTAAAGGCGTTATATTCCACCGTGACAACGGATGACCTGACACATCTTTAGTCAAAAATTATTGGAGCTTGGTTGGGCGCTGATGTAAGTTCCACCATCTGGCCCTGATCTTGCACCATTAGATTACTATTTATTTCGATCTTTGCAAAACTCTTTAAATGGTCAAAATTTCACACCTGAAATCGCACTTGATCAATTTTTTGCTGATAAAGACCAAAAGTTTTACGAACATGGAATCACAAAGGTACCAGAAAGATGGCAAAAGGACGTTGAACATTTATAATCGATCAAAATCCATTCTTTGTAAAAAAAAATAGAGTTTTATTTCAATTATAATAAAAATTAAGAAATTTTATTTCTATTATTCAAGGACGTAGCCAGTGCTGCAGGGCCTTTTAATTATATAAAAATCACCTACAAGAAAAATGTTAAATACTGAATGAAAATTTTGAAAATTTATGAAAAACATCTATAGCTTCCTCCACAAGAAACATTCTGGATGCGCCACTTTACAATATAAAAATATTTTTGACAAATTAATGATTTGCACATTGCCTTCCCCCCACACCTTCATACACATTGCTACTAGGGAATTAAAATTTTTTCACACGTTTTCCAATTTATTTGTTATAATTTTAAACTTAGCAATAATTAATTGATAAAATCAGCTTCGTGGACTGTGTGCAAGATTATGTAAAATGTGGTCGTAAATTAATTCGTGGGCTTTTATTAGAAAATATTTTTTGTATGATATCGAGTAATGTTTTATTTCCTGCCAAAATTTGATTTACATAACGATTTAATGTGTTTACTTCATGCTTGAAATTTGAATCAATTTAATTTCGATGGTGACGTCTAAAAATCGTTTAACGTCGGTGATATACAAATTATTATTTTTGAAGTACTTGTCGAAGGTTTATCGAGGCTTTTTTCATTAATTACGACTTACATAATATTTATATTAGATTAGTAATGTATATATTTAGTACTACAATAATTAGTTATATGCAATAATATATGGATGGTATGTATATTGACAATGAAATTTTAAATTATTAATTTCTGTTGATTAAAAATTTAAATATTTATTAATAGGCATGATAAGTCTAAAAAAATAAAACAAATTCTTGCAAGAAGATAATAGAGAAATAAACTGCACTTCATTCTAATTAAAACGCTCCTTGTTGAATTGTTATCTGAATATTTTTATCTAACAATTATCAAGAGGGTAACCAGGTTAACAGGTCAAAATAATTTACTTACCAAATTAAAATGTTAGGCAATCAAGATTACCACAAAATTGTTGGTAATATTTTGAAAACGGTTATTGAACTATTTGTAAATCCGTATTATGTAGTACAAAATAATTATATCTATGAATAATTCGAAATTGTTTATAAAACAGTAATTGTAGGGTTTTTATATCTTATCTCCTACTTTATTTAGTTAGAACATAGCAAATCGTGGATTCAAGGAAGGTCGGCTTAAGCCAAATATTAGTGGCCTATTTTTTCACCCGTCTGGAGCAATTAAAAAAAATAAAAATAAACAAATAGTACACGTGTAAACAAATTAAATTATTCTCTCGAATAAGATAATAAAGGATAAATTTAGCTTTGCAGGTGCTAAAGTAAGTTTTTATAGCTATATTTAAAGTAAACAAGTTTTATTTTGCAAACTAATGAACAATAAATAATGCACCTTAAAAATAATTATTATATAAACGTTTTTGTGGCCATTTAATAATTTAACTAGGAAGTAATTGGTTGTGCTCGAAGTAAATTTATTTTTAGTGTTTTATACGAAATGAATTTAAGGTGAAAACACTTAAAAAATTTTAGCATAATTTGCCGACCATCATCAACAACCTGAATAAATGTTTTTGCATGCTAAAACACCCACATTAATTATAAGCGAGGTGCAATGCACTAATGTGCGCTCGCACAACCGCAAATAAAAAAAAAAGTCGATACGAAATTAAAGGTTTTCTAACTCTGCTCTAAATTATTACAAAATTATTGTTTATATATAGATTTAATAAAAAGCTGATGTTTTAGTTTTTTTGATACATTTTAGTTTTTTTTAACTTATACCATAGATACGGTGTTTTTATTTTTAAATGATGTTGGCAAGAGTTTATTTTGATTTTTTCCAACGAACAACTCGATTAAAACGTGTTCTTGTCATACCGGTAGTACGGGGTTTGGTTCCCGGAAAATGCACGGTTGTTTTTATCTATTTTTTTGGACACCGCATAAAGATGTTCGATGGTCGTGTTATGAAATAGGATATTTTTATTTTACGTCGGTTGAGACAAGCCACCTACTCAAAATTGCATAGAATAACATTTAAAAATAAAATAATTAGTTTTACTTAAACAAAAAATTAAAAAAAAACTTTTTAATTTGTTAAAAACTTAATTTTTTTACATGACAAATGGATCAATTAATTTTTGTGGTGACTTTTTCTTTATCGTTTACTCAAGAATGTATTTTAACCCCTTGACATACAATGACGTCTAGGAGACGTCAATCGTTTAGGGTGTAATTGTAGATTTTGACGTCTCAAAGACGTCAAGAACTGTATTCAATTTTATGTTCCGAAAAAGGTTTGTTTTCAACAATAATTTTGTTAAAAGGCACAAAATTGGCGATTTGGGAATTTTGTTATTAATATAATTCTGTAATATTTAATTGCGAATTGTCAGAAAGCAAATTAATTCTTGTAAAGTGTGCTTAAAGCCGAGTGTGCGCATTCGAGCTCAAAGTGGCACATTTCCGATCTCGGGAAAATGAAGCGCGCCGCTCCGCGTCGCGCTTCATTTGCTTCCCTCGCTCGAAAATGTGCCACTTTTCGCTCGAACGCGCACATCTTCGTATTTATTCAATTTGTTTAAATTACTTTTTGGATTTAAAAAGGAAATAGCAATGTATTCAAATAAAACGACATATGCGCAATAACATATAGTTTGATAACCACTGGTCTAGCTATACACAAGCGCAACATAGCGCGTTGTTATATTTAATTTAATCGCGTCAAAGAAGTATTACTTCTAACGTGCGCACATAAGTACATGCACCGGTTTTTTTTTACATAGAATGAAATTCAGTTGGAAACATTTAGCAAAATTATTAAAGTAAACTCGAGGAATAAATTATTTTAAGTTTTTAGACAACTCAAATTAAATAAATTAATAACTTGGAAAATTTTTAAAATATATTTAAGAACTTTAGAAATTTTTAATTATCAATTTTTTTTGTATTTAACACAAATTGAATAAAACAAAACTTTATTCGGTAAATTTAAAAGGAAATTTTGATGAAAAAATTATTATGTATTTTCAGAAAACTCAAATAGAGTAAACACAGAATTTGTGGTTTTTCAAAAAACTTTGAAGATCATTAATTTACGCAAATAACATTAATATTGGAGAAAACTCAATAAATAAATTGTCTTAATTGTTCATAAATATTAAATTTATGAAATTAAATACAGTCAAACCTCGATAGGTCGAAATTAAAGAGAAACTAAAAAAAATTCGCGTTATCAAAAATTCGAGCTATAGATATAAAAATATTTTTTAGTTTATGTTTTTAAAATTTACTTATTGTTTTTTTTTTTTAATTATTTCCTAGTGATTTCTTGCTAAAACCTAAATCTTGTGTCTTGAACAAGTTGTAATTAGGCTTCATTTATAGAATAATTCAATTTTTAAATATAAAAAAATATTTATGTTATGTATTATATGCATCAAAATTTTAGAATGACTTAGGTGGGGAATGTTAAAAAAAGGTTGGGAAACACTGCTCTACATATTTCAAAATATTTTAAAACTATTAATTATTTATTTTATGTTATTTCTGTATGCTCATAACAGTTAAGTTGTGCCAAATTAATAGTTTTTTTAGGACTCATCAAATTCGGTTTTTATTGTATGTCAAGGGGTTAATATGTTCAATCGCGCGAAATAAACTAATTTTACAAAAAAAAAATCAAAAAATGGTTGTAAAATTGTACCGATCTTTATCTGATATAAGAATTTATGTACAGTCCTCGTCAAAAGAGAATGGACATTCGAATTTAACATGGGAAGTTAAAGCTCTGAAAGTTAGAGGACCAATCTTACATTAAATTGAACGCCTAATTTATGACAATAAAATATTATATTCGAATTTGAAGGTTATAATATTTTATTTTTTATATTGTCAGTATACTAATCGTTTTTTAAGAGGTGATTGTGCCTTTAATAAAATAATGTTCTATTTTTACTTATTTACAAAATTTATAATCAAAAAAGTTTAGAAAATGTCAAACGATATAAAACTTAATTGCAAATATATCGGTCATTATTAAAATATTATACAGTCTTTACTATTTTATACCACCGTTCTATCTGTTGCTAATTTTTTTGCACCAGTTCATTTGTTAGTTTGCTAAATTATTTGTATCTTTGTAATTTTTGTATTTATTGATGTATGTTTCTATCTCTGATTCTGTATTTTAGACCAATTGCCAATTTTTTGCACCACACCTTACACAACACCTGTTCAATAAACAACTATTATGCAAAAAATTATAGAGAAACACTTAAATTAGATTTTTTATTAATAAAAAAAAATTGTATTATGATTTTCATTTTCAAAAATAATATGTTCACTATTTTTAATTGCGGTCAAAATCGATTAAAATTGTTATTGTTTTGAGCTATCGAAACATTGTTTTTAACTTGACTTACAATCACTCGAAATAATAAATTATTTGCTTCTTTAATGCTTAACGTACAAATTTGTATATCAGCCTTTTTGTAGTTTTTTTCATTGCACACTTTGTTCTATTCGTTCAGGTTGGAACGAAATTATTGTCAGTAAATTAACATATTATTAAAATCAAAATATTTACAATACCAAGGGTCGTTTTCATTTATATATTCGCCATTATTTTGTATTATACGTCTCCAACGACTGTAACAAAATATACCCCTTCGATAGAATTCTGGCGGTTTCTGGTCAAAGGCTTGCATGCTGTCAATGTACATCTTCGGTGAAGCGGCGTCCGCGCAGGAAGTGCTCTAGGACCGAAACAGGTAGTAATCCGATGGGGCAATATCTGGACTGTAGGGTGGATGCTTGATAACGTCCCAACCCAATTCTTCAAGCTTTTGTAGCGTCCGGCGTGAAACATGCGGTCTAGCGTTGTCTTGTTGGAAACAAATTATCGGTCCGGATTGAATGCTCGTGAATTTGCTGCGCATTTGAGCTGCCTGAACAACCGGTCTAAAGTTGGTTGCAGATACAACTTGTGAATTTATTAGTTATGACCACATTGCTGTCTTTAAGAGCTATTTTATTTTTATATTGTCAGTATACTAATCGTTTTTAAGAGCTGATTGTGCCTTTAATAAAATAATATTCTATTTTTACTTATTTACAAAATTTATAATCAAAAAAGTTTAGAAAATGTCAAACGATATAAAACTTAATTGCAAATATATCGGTCATTATTAAAATATTATACAGTCTTTACTATTTTATACCACCGTTCTATCTGTTGCTAATTTTTTTGCACCAGTTCATTTGTTAGTTTGCTGAATTATTTGTATCTTTTTAATTTTTGTATTTATTGATGTATGTTTCTATCTCTGATTCTGTATTTTAGACCAATTGCCAATTTTTTGCACAACGCCTTACACAACACCTATTCAATAAACAACTATTATGCAAAAAATTATAGAGAAACACTTAAATTAGATTTTTTATTAATAAAAAAAAATTGTATTATGATTTTCATTTTCAAAAATAATATGTTCACTATTTTTAATTGCGGTCAAAATCGATTAAAATTGTTATTGTTTTGAGCTATCGAAACATTGTTTTTAACTTGACTTACAATCACTCGAAATAATAAATTATTTGCTTCTTTAATGCTTAACGTACAAATTTGTATTTCAGCCTTTTTGTAGTTTTTTTCATTGCACACTTTGTTCTATTCGTTCTATATATTTAATTCGATTTAGTTTCTCGCGCATAAAACTCAAAAGATATTGCTTTCAGCGAATCGAATTTATTTTATCATTCTATAAAAGTGTCGATTGTTTCCAATCTGTAAACAAATTATCAGATCACAATTAAAATCCGTGCCTATTATTTTTTAGCGTTAATTTTGAACGTGCAATTGTAAACAATCCGAAACTCAAAAACACGTAATACGTAATCGCGACACGTATAGCTAGAAATTTATATACGTCCAACAAATACACTGGAAGGGGGGACTCGCGATTTAACAATGGGGCACACGTACGTATGTATTTCAATTATGTACTGCTTTTTTTTGGGGCGCTTTATCGAAATATCATCGGCACTAACCAACAATTAATTAATTATAAATTGCAAATGGAACGCGCATTATGGTCGTTTGAATATCTAGCAGATAATAAAGGAAAGCTGCGCGTTAGTTGGGTGTTGGTATTTTGAAAATAGCACGATTAAATCTAATTGTAATTAATCAGATTATAGGCGTGGGCCAAAAGTGCTTTGTTTGAAATCTCTGATTAGGTTGAATTTCGATACAAAAAGCTTTATTATGTTTTCCCATAATATACTCCTACTGGATGTACGTACAAAAAGATTCCTATTTCGCACATTTCTTGATTTTTTTTTAACAAATATCTATATAAATATTTTACTTTAATAACGAAAACATTTGATGAGACCTAAATGTTGATTTCCACGAACGTTACGTGGATTTATCTTTAGCGACAATGAGCTCTAAGTAAATAATTGGTACATTTTCGTGTATTTAGAGCAGTGATTCTCAAACACGGTGCCGCAGCACTTTATTATGCTGGTAAATTTTACAAATGCATACAATACAAATTATTTTGTATTTATTTGTTAGTGGTGTGATGGATGGCTGATTTTAGACCAGGAGTTCTCAACCATGGGGTTCGCGCTTCTCTAGGGGGCGGAATAAGTTTGTATTTCTAAAGAAAAATTAATTTAACACTTAAACTAATAAATAAATAAATATCTTTGAAATAATAAAAAAATTAAAGGGGGGGACATGAAAATATTATTCATATTTCGGGGAGGCTCGACGAAAAAAAGATTGGGAATTCTTGTTTTAGACATTTCGGGATGCAAATATTTTAAATTGACATTCGGGAATTGCGAATGCAAAAATTTATTTCTCAAAGACAGTATAAATAGGGACCATTCATAAAATCATATTAAAACTGCAATTTTGATTCTAATATCTTGTTACTATTAAAGGACAATACAAAAATTTAATTCAATTATTATTTATTGATACAATTAACATTATATTTATGTAATTTTTTTTGAAAAAAGTTTAATATTTGGCATTGTATTACCGTAGTACTTATCTAATATGCAAAACCTATTTTTCTATGTTACCAAGAAAACTTTAGTTCTTAAATAATTCTAATTTTTTGAAATTCTTTGCACAAAATCTGTATGTGTCTTCTTTTCAGAAATAAAAGTAATAAAATTTCAAGTAATAAATCAACAAAAATTAGTAAAAAGGAATTTTTCAAAATGATAACTCGGTTACCCCAATACCCGATCCCTGGAGCGTATTTTTATTAAACGACTAATAATATTTATTGCATTTTATTATCTATTTATTATAATATTTATTACATTTAAAAACAATTACTTATTACTAATTACTAATTACAATTAAATTATTCAGAAAAAATAATAATTAGTTTAACTCACGGTTTTGTATATTGGGTGTCTCAAAATTAATTGGCAAGCGGGAAATTGAGATAGAGGATGAAATTTGGTACGCAAAGCCTTTTGGTAGTTTTTCAAGTGACGCACCTTTAATTAGTTATTAATTAAATAAAATAACCAATCAAGAGAAAGTTTGTATTGAGAACATATTGAATAAAAAAAAATGAATAATTTAAAAAAATGTTTAACCAAATCGTTTGGTTGGACTATACATTCCATACTCTTTAACATCCCAAGCATTTACAGTTTATGTATACCGGGTGTCCCATGAATAAGTACTGAAACCGAACATATTTATAAACGACCCTAAACCAAACAAAAACATACCCTCAAGTCAAGTGACATGTGTCATATTAAGAGTTATGGTACCGTAAACTTAATTTCAAAAATGTGTAACAAATATTTTATTATTTAGAATATTTTTGTTCAAATTTGTTATAACGATGCCATTATAGCTATGTGTAGCAATTTTCTTAATAAAAATCGAAAAAAAACAAATTGTATATCAAATATGCCCATTAGCAATGAAGCACATACTAGCTGACCTCGCTCTCTTTTAAAGCACGTTGTGTTGCCGTTTATCGGTAAATTAAAATTAATTTTTCTCAAAATTCTTTAGATTTAGGTTATATCATAGATAGGCTTTTTTTGTTTAGATTTGTGTCAAGTATCACCCGGTTAAGTTTTAGTACCTATTCGTGTGACACCCTGTATACCGTCTCTGTTCTCATGCAAAACAATTATTGTTAGAAGGCTGCTAAAAATTTGTAATTATTAATAGTGTACGTACATTGACGAAAAAAAGTCGAGAACCACTGATTTCGAATAAGGCGAAATATAAAAATTACGTCACATCGTAAATATTCGTAAGCCGCGTACACACACACATCAAAAATATTTACAAGTAAACGTACTTTAATTTTCCATTGCACCGTTAGTTTACAACTTTTAAATGACATCGAATTCTTTCTCGTAGCGTTTCGACGAAGTGCTTGCAAATTTTATTCGGGGATAATTCATTGTAAAACAGTTTTTGTTGAGCTTTCTCGTGCCGCTTCGGTTTTTGATCATCTATAAATTTTATGAGTTGCAGATTCCCTTAAAAAGCCCTATAAATTATGAATACATTAAAATTGTGGCGTAGGTGAGTTGTTGTGTACTGTGTGAGGGTATTTTCCTGGAAGGTTTTTCGGAAATTGAATTTTTTTGCGTTATAAAATATTTTAAAGTAGAACATTAGAGTCGCGCTGCGTGGGAAGAGGAAGAGGAATATAAAAAACGCAAGGACTATAGAAAGGAATTAATTAATGGAATAATAATGAGGGAATAAAATAATAAAGTAGTAATAATAATAAAGTTTTTATAGGAAGATGTAGGTAATAAGAAAAGATTAGTTAGTAAATGTAAACAAACTTGAAAAACGAAGAAAGTCTTAATCATAGTAATAAAATTCAATTTTAATCTGTTAGTAAATGATTTACTTTTGAGGAAACGAAAAAGCGTAATATATCCTACACGATAAACTTTTACATAATTTTAGCATAACAACCGAATTATGTAAAAAAAATATTGCAGGGAAAAAATAAAAAACACGATTTAAAAATAGAAGTAGCCAAGATAACATAATTAAAGAGTTGCTCGTACAAGTTGAATGTTTAGTTTTGAATTTCTTTATTCATTTTAGGAAACGCTTTTTAGAAGGGACATTTGAAATTTTTATTCGATTTTGACTTGAGCATTTCATTTTTTTTGTATTTTTAGTTGTACTTGTTTTAAGAATAATTACAGTTTCGATTTCGTTATTATTTTTTTGTTATTCTATTTAAAAACCTGTATAGAATTATTCTTACGTTAATATTATACACAGTGCGTCCCGAAGGAAATAGGACTGAGCCCCCCCTGTGAAAACGGTTTGAGCAATTTGAGTTTAGTTTTTTTTTTATTCAAAATAATCTCCTTTGGAGTTAATTCAAGTTGAAAACCGAACATAAAAATTGTCGAAACATCTCTCACAGTCATTTCTGGAGATGTCCTTGAGAAATCGCGTTGCGGATGCTTGAATGTCCGAAACGGAAGTGAAATGATGTCCTTTCATTGTGATTTTTAGCTTTGGGAATAGCCAAAATCACACGGAGCTAAGTCCGGGGAGTATGGTGGATGGTCAATCACAGTGATCATTTTTTCCTAAAACTTTGAGATGGTGAGGTACAAAACGAGCGCAAACTTTTTCCTACCCAAGTCATCAACAAGTATTCGGTGGACAGTGCTCTTCGGGATCCCTGTCATATCCTCAAGAATTTTCACTGAGACACATCGATCATTTGCCAAGATATCGGCTATTTTCTGAATGTTCTCTTGATTTCAAACATCCTTGGACGGACCCGGACGCGGATCATCTTCAATCGATTCTCGTCCATCTTTGAACCGGCCAAACCACCGAAACACGTTGGAACGATTCATAGCTTCATTTTGATATGCCAGTTGGATCATTTCATTGGTTTCTGTAGCTGTTTTGCCGAGCTTAAAGCAGAACTTGATTGCTGCCCGTTGTTCGTTCGACATTTTTCAAGAAAATTGTAACCGAGTCGAAAAAGTGAGTTTAGGAAAAACGTGATTGTGAGACAACGGAAGCAAGGATACGAATGAAACTTGTTGTGAGTACTCAGGAATTGTTTACCTATCTGTTTCTAGAAACTATTCCGAGAGGTCACTACTGGATTGACCCCAGGGACCTCAGTCCTAATTCCTATGGGACGCACTGTGTATATTACTTTTTTCAATGGACTAATACTTGCAATTATGTATGTCGATTAAATTGTAATTTGATGTGATTGAATTAAAGTAACATTAGTTTTTGAGTTTTCCGTGACATTATTTTTTTTTAAATATGTTTAATTAAATTTTAAATAAAAATTAGCGATTTTTAATAAAGTGTGGCGCATCCAGAATTGAACGGGGGCTACGATTATTTTTTAAAGGTTTCCAAAGTGAGTTTTCTATTTTTTTATTAACGAATTAGGCTTACAGTTGATTTACATTTGATGAAGGGGGGGAGGGGGTCAACCTTGGGATCCCATGGTGGAAATATAATTTCTAATTTGTAATTATCATTTTTTTAGATAATAAATTAATTATTACCAATCGTGCTTAATGTCGAGTGTGCACGTTGGGGCTTAACGTGGCACATTTCCGATCTCCAAAAAAAAGAAGTTGGGCATACTTTTTCTAGCTTAGAATGTGTCGCTTCTCGCTCGAGTGTCCACATACCTTATTTTATGGAATTTATCTACATTAATCTTCTCTTATTATATTTAATAAAAAGTAATTTATTTTAGTTTTAGAGTTTTATTCCAAAAAAGTTATAGCGATTATTTCTTTCATAATATTGTTTAAAAGCGTTAAATCGGAGATTTGTTGTTTTTGCTATAAATACGGTCCTTTCATTTTTAATTAAACCTGTTTAGGTAATAAAATAATTACTATCAGTCTAACCTAAAGCCATGTGACCAAATTCGTTCTTAAGGTGGCACATTTCCCTTCTACAAAAAATGAAGCAAGTTGCCATTATCTATAGTTTTTCTGTTTTTTTTATACAACTTATTTTAGCAATTAAGCCGTTATTTATCACGGGCCGGATTTGGCCCGCAGGCCGTAGTTTGGAGACCCCTGCTCTAGAAAATCGAACATTTTAAAAATCGCCACTAACACTTAAAAACGTTGCACACAAATAACAATAGCAGGAAAATTAAACGAGATATCAATAATCCCCAAACATGTGGTTACAAAAGAGATTATGCCGAAAGTAGTGCTGCCAACCGCAAATCACTAAATATCTCCGTTGGCGCGTAGTTCAAAATGTTCGGTTATTTTTTGAACCACGTATATTGATTTTTTTAATCAAAAACAAATTAATAAATATAATTTATGTAAACTTCAGCAAATGAAAAATTGAGTTAAGAATAGTTATATGTATTTTTTCCATAAAACACGATTATCAAAGGTGGTCCAAATACCCATCCCTTTTATCAACACTAAAATTTGTATCTTCGAAAACAAACTCGGCACCTCATCAATGAAAGGGATGTTAACAGATAGAACGGATGTTTTTGTACAAAGCCCCGAAAGAGAAAATCTCTGTTATTTCAACAGTGATTAATTTGTAAACCTATGTTTATTAAGAGTTTTTTTATTGAACCTTTCCTTTTTATAAGGATACCTACAGACTTATTCTTCTTAGCTAAAGATGTTTCAATTTAACTTTGCTACCTATTCAAGAATTTTTAATTAAAAATTTGTATTTATTACTTGCTCTTCGTGATTTTCTATTTGGTTATTAAAGTATTTAGTAACTTTGTATCGCTTTATTTTTTAGTAAATCGCAAAGATGTTTTTTTTTAATTCTGAATTAATTAGTATTAATTTTTATAACCTTTATAGCATATAATTTGGTTACATATTGTGTTGTCATAATGTGCATTAAACTGTATGATTATGCAAAAAATGATTGAAAACTAAATCGTTTAAGGACACGTCAACGAATTTCGTTTCTAATTTGTATGTGTGCACCTATGCATTTAATTCGAATTTCTTCACACCTCCCCTCGGCAGATCTTTTTAATAACACACACTGCATAGTTTAACGCCATTGTTATAGTCAATCTATTTCCTTGTGCTTTGTTTTCTTGTCATTTCGATTAATACAAATGTCTCACCTTTCGAATGTTACGAGAATTTTAAGAACTTTCACGATAATGCATCCAAAACCATTGTTGTTAATCGAATGGATCTTCTTCGCACCTGTCTAAATGTAAACTTAATTGAGCAAATGTACATTAATTAGTTTCGAAATGCAAGGCAGAACGAGCAAATCGACTTGTCACTTTTGAAAATCGTTCCAAACATTATTCGAATTCCTTTAAAATTGTGAAGGGTTGATCTCTGCAATGTAAGTTTTCCAAGTTATAATCTCGTTTAAAATTCCTCTTAGGTTAGTGAGAAGTTGCTTAATAATTAATATGTTAATTGCTTTTCAAATCAATAATTCAGTGCCAGAAAATAGGTGGCAGTTTAATATTTATTTAGTCAACAGTTTATTGTAAACAAGTGTTTTAACGGTTTTCTTAGTGAAAGAACAATATACAGTATATACAGTATACAGTGTAAATATTCTATAATGAAACTGAAGGGACCGATCTTTTTTTTTGTTATATAAAATGGGACAAAAACAGCGTCATTTTACATACCACATTTTTATTGCTTTACACAAATAACTATAAGAAAAATTCTTAAAAATGGTCCGTCTTTTTTATTTGATGTTTTTTATTATAAGGTACTGGAGAGTAATAAGGCCCACCTAGTGTTAAATATTTTTTATTAAATAAACTAAGAAAACTCATAACATAATATGAATTCTAAGTGATTTTAACTTTTTTTTTAATAATATACATTTAAATACAAAAAAAACTGAAAACACATTTTTAAACAACAAAATCATATACACTGGTGTTTGGGCCTTATTAAACGATCAGGCTGATAATGAGGCCCGCCTTAAAAAACAATGGCAGATATTAAGGCCCGAATATTTAATTTAGGGGTAGCAAATTTGGCATATAAAATAAGTATGTTTTTGCCGAAGGTAGCCGAAGCCGTAGCCGAAGGTTCGGTCGTACGTTAGTTATAAGGCAAACCAACCAAATGCAAGTAACGATTACGTTATAAGGAGTTTTTCGTTATAAAGAGTTGACACTGTATTTCAATTATTAAATTTACGATAAAATATGGCATATTAATTTTACAAAAGCAAAGATTTAGATATGGACTTTTATTTCCTTATCAACGACATTGATAATAATAGCATTATTTATGTTAAGAGTAACGTAATTAATAATAGACTTTGTATTGAAGATTATAAAATCAATCCTTTATTAATATTTTTTTTGAAAATTGTATATTTGTCGTATATTTTATATGGCTGCAGAAAACTGTTTGAGTGCGGAAATTATATAAATGTGAACTCGTGGAATTATGAAAACTTAATTTTTAATCCAAATGAAACAATTTTTAATTGTGTTTTTTTACAACAATCAGTAATAATAATTGTACGTATAACAACACATTAAGTTTAATGTGTGTTGTGATATGCAGCAATGGAAGTCTACAAAAGTCGATAAAACAAAACATATTAAACGATTTGCAACAAAAATAAAATTTAACAATGAAAAATATTTTTTATTTTAATAAAATATTAATGTTTACCATATACTAATAAGAAAGCTCTTATTAAATTGAAATCGTTAAATGTTAGGAGTTATTAAAAATACATCCAGTTATTTGCTTCTGTAAATTTCGAACGTTTAATTACTTTTTTTTTGCACTAAAATTTACACAGTGCATTATTCTACTTTGAGGATAAATTTTCCACTGAAACTTTTTTAAAAAGTTCACAAAGTATTTGACAGTTTTAATTTGATAAAATTGACGCAACCAGCGGGAAATATAAAGGAATTTTTCAATCAGTTTTTTAAACAAAATATGTAAATATTTCGTACAGTTAAAGATATGATAAATACAAATAAAAAATAAGTGAAGCTCTTAAATCTAAAATGAAACTTCTTAGATTTGCAAATTTGTTATCTCTCATCAAAATTATCTAAAACAGGAACAAATCGAGTATTGATTATGCTTAAAACTAGGAAATAAATTAGTATAAATCGATATAATACAGTAGATCTCGCTTATAATAGATTTTAGTAAACCGTTATTATTAGTCTATTACTCTATTATAATTGACTATTTTTATTAGAAATGGATTTTTAAATTAGTAAATAAGTTTTATTGTTAGTATTAAATAATGTTTATAAATCGTAGGAATTAAAATTTTAAAAAAATTTATAAAAATTAATTTGATATATGTTTAAATATTTTTTTAATATTTTAAATTTATTTATTATTAGCTGACGCCAGTGACGTCGTCCGCGTGGTTTACTACATTAGCAATATATTTTTATTAAAAAAAATTACATATACAGTTAAACCTCTCTTAGAAGAACACCTCCATTCAGCGTACACTTTTTTGATGACAGAGAGAAATTCCTAAACTTTATATGCATTTTAGTTCTTTTTCTTTTAAACGGACATCTCTCTTACACGGACAAAAATTTCATGACCATTGGTGTCCGTCTATGGGAGGTTTTACTGTATACGTTATATTGTTTATTTTATTAAACAACAACGAAGTTGTAATGTATAGGTTTACGTTTTTTTAAACTTCGTCCTAAAGAATTTCGATATAACGAACCTCTGATATAACAAACTTTCGTTATAACGAACTTCTGTTATAACAGGTGGGCCTTTGAAATTCGTTATAACGCGTTTTTCTTAGAAGTAGTGAAATAACATTCTATTTATAATATCATAGACCAGTGATGAGCAAACGGCGGTCTGCGAACGATTTAAAAATTGAATTACCAAGACAATTTTCAATAATTTCGCTTTTCTCGACCTCGTGCAACTTTTTACAAATTTTTCTCGCTCGACTCCCAAATCAACAGCTCCGTACTCGACCGATTCGCCCAATCGCGTGCGTTCCGCGTCAATCGAAAGTTTGACCATCGCTGCCCTAGCGGAAAAAAAGAGCAGGTACGCCCATGACCGTTTCTCATAAATGTTTAGGATTACATTCGTCTCCAGATTTAAAACGAACTTTGCCACTCGAATAATCGTAAGCTAGAGAAAAATCGCAGATAATTATTAATATTTACTGTAATTAAATTTGCAACCTTTTACTCTCGAAACGATTAAGACGCAACAAAAGTTCATAAACGTGAAACCCCTAAGGTTAAACGTATCGATAAAAAGTGTAACACTTTTATCAGAATTTTTTATTCGCGAAGGAGCAATTAAAAATTAACGTTATCTTAGCGATCTGCAAGTAATTAAATTGTCGGTGCACGTAATTTATGCGGAGCACGGAAAAACCGTGTACGTTTATCTCTACCTTTCAACCGCAAGCAAAAATTGCGATAGTTTCTAATGTATTATTATTTCCCTATGTAATATATATATATTAGTAGGTCAGTAATTTAATAACAAATAGTTTGTGTGTTTGTGTGTGTGTATTTGCTTCTCACTTGCTTATATAACAGTATAT
Source organism: Sinopyrophorus schimmeli (assembly GCA_036325965.1). Taxonomy (NCBI): domain Eukaryota; kingdom Metazoa; phylum Arthropoda; class Insecta; order Coleoptera; family Elateridae; genus Sinopyrophorus; species Sinopyrophorus schimmeli. The sequence goes on from JARFIZ010000404.1 coordinate 2,799,822, forward strand.
TGCATACTTCATGAAGCACGGCTGTGTACTAATTATTTTTGTAATCGTGTCAGTGGAACGAATTGATTGTTTGATACAGTAAAACCTCAGTCATACGGATTTGCGATTATCCGGATTGTCAACCGCGTTCGTGTTTTTCTGTTAAAACGCGACGCTTCCTAATCGTGCTTAAAACCGAGTGTGCACATTCGAGCTCAAAGTGGCACATTTCGATCTCGGGAAAATGAAGCGCGCCGCTCCGCGTCGCGCTTCATTTGCCTCCCTCGCTCGGAAATGTGCCACTTTTCGCTCGAATGCGCACATCCTCGTATTTATTGGATTTGCCTATATTATTATTTTATTCTTCAATTCAAAAAATTTTAATTAAATTAAATTAGATCTAAGGTAACTGCGGGTAATAAGGCCTACCTAAGGGAAATTGGAAATTAAACTAAAAAACATCAAATTTAATCAACAGGTTTTAATAGTAATCATTTTTAAGATCCAGTTATAAAATATAAAGGAAAAATGGCAACTTTCACTATAAACAAAACCAAAAACTAACATTATTAAAAACCTTGCCAGTAGGCCTTATTTTACTACTGAAGGGTAATAAAGCCTACAGCTTTAAAAAATTTAAGTAATCAAACTGGACATAATATATTTGATAATTAAGTTTAATAAATACATGAATAGAGCAATTGGAATACATTTTTTTAAAAAAATTACAAATTGCCTCTCCTAACAGTCATTAGCGCACTCAAAGTCATTAGTATAATTCACTGACATAATTTTTATTACCTAATATTGACTTATCGTAAGCAGGATGATTATTTATTAACGTTTGCATAGTAGTAGTCTGATTATAACACAACATAATCTTTAATTTTGTTCTTGTGATGATTACACATCAAGGGCCGGTGTGATGTACCTCGGTTATTGTCAATCAGTTGTATCTTGACTCTAGGATCAACGTGTAATAAATAAAAATGTAAGAGTATATTTGTTATACATTCTTCTTTATTTTATTTTGCTACAGATAATATGCCTAGCAAGTCAAATCAAAAGTTTTTTTTTTTTAAGTTTTTGAATAGTTAAATTTCAGTATACGAGAAATTTTTTGTTAATTTTTGAAACAATTTTAGTGTCATATCAAAGAAGAACATTAATAGTTTGTATAATCTAAAAATAAATAATAAATATATACTTTTCATGAGACGGGTCCAGGTACATCACCCCTGTTATACCTAAGCCATAGTTCCACGAATTTTGAAATCTTAAAGCAATGGGAATAAGCAGTTGATAATGCTTTTAAATTTTTTTGTGAAGTGCACCTTATTAGTGCCCCAATACGGTGCAAATTATTTTATTCACAAATTGTTACATCTACATTTTGAAAAAAATTACAAATAAAAAAAGAGTCAAGGTACAACAAGTTTCTTTACATATTTATATCCGTAAGACCTTAAAAGTAATGTAAAATGCATTAGAAAACAATTAAACTTTGATACAAAAAGTAGGTGTATAATAAGGCCCATGGTTAAATTTAGTAGGCTTTAATAACCGCCGACCACGTATGTAAGAAAATCAAAATAAAAAATATTTGGTCCATGATACGTCATTCAAATATTTAAAATCATCGAAGCTTGAATGAATAAATAAAATAAATGTGATTTTACATAGCTAAGTGTAATAGTTCAAAAAATACTAACGATTGATTTGGAACGATTTTTATTATTCGTGTTGCCTGGCCGCGTTTTACGATATATGATGCTACATTTGGGGCAGGAAGCGGAACATGCCGCCTCCACAAACTTGTAGAGACATCTTCGTTCAATAGGTGTTTGTGTGTGTGGCCTTAAGCCAAAGCGGTTATTTTAACTAGGATTTTTGTTAATTAGGGTTTATTAGCCGACAGGCCTTATTACCCGCAAGTACCTTATTTCTTGTTTGAAAAAGGTTAGATATTTTATTCCTTTTGATAAGTTATCGTGGTGCTCTTGCGCACGCCTAATTGTAGCGAGCCCGATAAAAATATTTTTGGGGTGTACTTTCGAATGTTTAGTAATTCGCATTTTTGATTAATTAAAATTGTATATGAGTCAAATTTTCTGAAGTGGGCCACTAAAAATCAACTAGTTGATTTTAATATCATCTTTTGTACATTGTTAAAGGTGTATATATCTAAATTAATGTCTCCCAATATTTTTGGGTAATTTCCATTTTTCTGAAAATTATAAACAAATTAGTTTTAAGACACATTTTGTATACACTGTTGTAATAAGTCGTTATTTTTGGATTGATTCAATTTTTAAATATAATAAAATATTTATATGTTACATAGGGGGTGCATCCAAATTTTAGAATCACTTGGGTGGGGTATGTTAAAAAAAAGGTTGGAAAATAAGAGTCAAAATTTGGAAAAAGTTAAAGTATTTTTTTTTTCATGTACGATGAAGTTCTCCCATCTAGTCTAGTTTAAAAGTACTAAATTAGAAATGTGGTTTTTGGTAAAAAATACCCTGCTGTAATTTTTAATTAAAAGAAAAGCGAGAAGTGGTACATTTAGTTCAGTTTGATTTAATTAATATTTTTTGTAAGAGAGAAGAATAAGATAGGCAAATTCAATTATTAACGAGTATGTACACTTTCAAGCGAAAACTTTTTCCGAATAGAAAATCTGGATTTGAAGGATTTGTTATTAATATAGTCGAATCCAATTAACACCAAGATGTGCGCATTCGAGCGAAAAGTGGCACATTTCCGAGCGAGGGAGGCAAATGAAGCGCGACGCGGAGCGGCGCGCTTCATTTTCCCGAGATCGAAATGTGCCACTTTGAGCTCGAATGTGCACACTCGGTTTTAAGCACGATTTACTTTAAAAAAATTCAAGTAATTCTGAAACGGTAGTTGCGCTCTCAAAATGTCTCCTTTAGGCTTCGCTTATTTTTCATAATTTTTTACTTTTTTCATTGCGAAATTAACCGAATTTTCGATTATCCGAATGAACTGCGACAATAATTAGTCCGGATAACCGAGTTTCCACTGTACTTGTCTTAAATTCGTAAATCGTTGCTTTGCCTCGCAGAAAAATCAAATCCGATCGAAAAGATCGGCGTATTTCTCGAAAAGATTAGATTTCAAACGAAAAAGAAGAAAGAAAACTAAATTTTTAAAAAAAAAGGTAACGCCGCACACCTTTCACGATATCGTTTTACGATACCATAAATGCGGAATTGCGGTGAAAGAGTGAAATTTCAATAATGGAATATTTTTTAGTTGCTCCCATTTTAAAAACAAACTGATAACGGGTACTCCTTTAATAAATTATCAGAAAGTACATTATCGCGGTCCCCTGTTTATCAATGGAAGGACAAGGTTACTGGATTATTGTCCACTCAGCTGTAATTCCAGATCCATAACCTACTACAATCGCACTATTTTTATCTCGCTCTTATCGACGTAGCGTACGCGGCCCATCTTTTTTCAATCCATGACGTAGCCGATTAGCGCTCGCAGATAAGTTTAATTAAAAAAGGCTGTTGATTATTTCGTAACATGTATACTCCATACTGTCTCATTTAATTCTAAAATTAAATATTCTCGATCATTAGCGTACATCGCGATAATTTAATTGAAAAGAATTCGGTTTCGTACATTTAACTTACCTTTTTAATACTTTTAGTTAACCTACTTTCTAATTTTTATGCATGAATTTCGAGTAAATGTTACGGGTTTATGGTCTAGACTTACTTATATAAGGTATTGGCGTTGGTAAATATCACTTCCGGTTTTTTTATTAATTGCCTTAATGTTCTACGCGCTTAGGATTTACCTTATTGTTTCTCGAAAACGATCTTTTAATAACGTACTGTGTTTTTTTTAAAAGCGGTCTAATTATGTAGTTGTGTATGGGTAATGTGACCATACGTCCCGTTGTCCCCCAAGCAATCATTCGGGACGCCAGAATGTCTAGTTTTCAAAAAATTGTCACTTACGATACGGAACATTAAGAAATCCGAACAAGAATTTCATTTTTGCCTCCTTATTTAAATACAAATTGATTTCACAGCAATTTTTTAATTTGTAAAGAAGAAAATTGGCATAGAAATTCCCAATTTGAACCTTAATATTGCCCTATTCTCAAACTTAGAAAATTGTATGCTTGGCTGAAAGATTTTTCATTTCAATGGTATAATTAAATACAATAAACGGTATGGGAGTTTTATTTTCGAAAAGGCCAAAAGCTGGAGAGGCTCACAAAGACTTATGTGAAGTTTATGGCGATGAAGTGGTTAAGAATTCCGTTTTGGAAATTTTTCATTTAACGATGACCAACGTTCTGATCGACCAACTGAAGTTAATTTATGATCAAATCCAAGCCACAGGTGAAACAGATCGTGATATAATTGTGAGGGAGATTGCAGAGAGGTTAAATGTATTACACAATAATCGAAAATCATTTAAAATGTCTTGGACTTGCAATAAGCTCGATATTTGGGTTCCACATGAATTGCAAGATATTCATTCAACACAAATTATAAGTATTTGTGATATGTATCTTAAAGACAACAAAATCGATCATTTTTTTAAAACGAATCATCACTGGTGATGACTAATGGGTTGTCTACAATAACATTAAACAAATACGATAATGGTTCAACCATCATGAACCAGTACAAGCCACATTAATAGTTGAATTACACCAGGAAAAGATCATGCTTTCAGTTTGGTGGGAATATATAGGTGTTGTGTATTTTGTGCTACTTCCCAGGAACCAAATGATTAATTCAAATGTTTACTGTCAACAACCAATGGAATCAAAGATCAATGGTCAGAATTGGCTAATCGTAGACGCATTGCGTTCTATTATAACAAAGCTCGGCCTCACATGTCTTTAGTAACTGGTCGAAAATTCTTGGAGCTTGCTTGGGAACAGATGTTTAATCCACCATATGGACCAGACCTTGCACCATCAGATTACTATTTATTTCGATCTTTGCAAAACTCGTTAGACGGTAAAGTTTCACTAATGATAATGACGTGAAATTGCACTTGATTCAGTTTTTTTCTGATAAAGACCAGAAGTTCTACGAAGGTGGAATCACGAAGTTACCAAAAATATGGCAAAATTCAGTGAACAAAATGGTACATTTATAGTTGATTTCTTAATCAATATGGTTGTTACTATTCTTTTATAAAAAAAGTTTTATTTCAAAGTAAAAAACTGAAATTACTTTCTTACCAACCCAAATGGTTCTCACCATTTAAAATTCGTGTTCGTAAAAGTACCATTCGATACAATTACGGGAGATTAAATTATTCTAAAGATGTTCTGTAGATAGCTTAAGGAATTGTTTTTGCACGGTTATTTATGTTTCGAAATGTTGCGTCGCAGTTTAAAACTATGACGATTGTTGATTCTTAAAAATATTTAAATTTACACTTTAATGTTTACTTAAGCTAGATTAAAGATTTTTTTAAGATATTCATTATATTAAATGAGAAGAAAAAGTTTGTAAACATTTAGCTGCTTGTTTAAAAAAAAGAAGTTTTAATATAATTTGTCAATCAAATTATTTTCTATATATTCACTGAGTTTTGTGTTGTTTACCGAACAATAAGTAAATAATATTGAGAATGTTTTGGAACGTAATTTTATTCATAAATTAAGAATGGTGCCTTTCACTCTACGTAATTGAAGATAATTTAATTTCGCAATTCTCATCATATTTTGCTTAGTTTTTTAGCTGGAACATTTCTAACTTTGAAAAGGTGAAAATACAAAATTGTAAATCTTAAAGAGGAGAATAATATTCATTACCATTGCTAATTTTTGTATGCTATTTCTTGCTCTTGAATTAAAATTTAATATTGATTAATGAAAATTGTGAACAGAAACTGAGTTGAATTTTGCTAAACTTAAAAGTAATGCTTCTACCAAAAATACATAGGGTAAAACACCCAGTGAATGACCGATTTGTTGCATCGAGAGCTATATTGATATAAAAAAATAGTAAACAAACTAATAAACCCAAAACAACCGTTACAGTTGAAATGTGCTACTATTTTTTTTATGAAATCATTATTGCAATTTGGGCATAATCTTTGTAAAATGAACTATAAAGTGTATAAAATGAGGAGTTTAGTAAATGACCTTTTTATACAAATATTGACCGAGGTATAGCCCAGTGAATGACTTATTAATTACTTCGCTTATTAAAAACGAGAATTTCATAAATGTTTGTATAATTTATTTTAAACACTGCTTATATGTATCTTCGGGAGGTTTTTTATTAAGTTCCTTTTGCTTTTCTATAAATTACAGATTTTGTTGGCGTTTAGAAGGTTACGTCCATATTTTTTTAATTGCATTGTTCAAAACTTCAACATTATATTGAAATCCTGCAAACTGCAATATAAATTAAATTATTTTAGCTATGAACTCTATTATTACTTTTATTTCTTTTGCTTAAATGAAAAAGAAGAAATACGAGATTGCATAAATAAATATATCATGACTATAAATTAATTTGTTTAATTGTTATAAACATTATTTTGCGTAACGGTCATTCACTGTGGTAGAGGGTCAGATATTGGGCGTTTTGCCGTATAACGATTTGAATGAATTAATTGAAACAATTTTAAATTTAGCAAGAAAAAATTATATAATAAAAAAAAGTTGTGAGGTACGACTTAATTTAGAAATTTTTAATACGAAAAATAGGCTGTAATAATGTTAATAAGAAACAATATATTGGAGAGTTCGTTTGAAAATGAATCTTTAATTAAAACATTTTTTTTTTAGTAAAAAAACTATAGAAATAATGTATTTTTACTCGTCCTGTACAAATTAATGATTAGATGGTTAACTTTTTAAGATTGCAAAGTTTCTGATAAAAATGAAAGGTTCGTTTTTGCATTGCGAATTACATGTTTAATAAATCCTATGTAAATAAGATGTTAGGTTACTTCTGCTTTGTTACTTTTTCATTTTTTTTACTGTTAGCTTTTTCCATTACGGCTCTTATACATTTAAAACTTTGTTTGCTTTCCTAATTAGTACACCTTTATTATTTCATACGATTCGTAAAACCTGTGGGAGATATGTATTTATATCTCCCGCAGGTTTTATTTCAACTCTGTTGAAAAACGGAGTTGAAATAAAATATTTTACAATCACTTTGAGGAAATTTATAAGTTAAAGAAAACACGTAAGCGGTTTGGTATAATATATTTTTTAAACATATTAAAAAAATACAAAATAATGGCAACATGCACCAAAAATTTTTTTTCGTGGCCATTAGAAATTTTTTAGACGTCGCTCACAATTTCAAAAATTTTAAAAATAGTAAATAAACGTATTTTAAAATTATTTGTTTTCGTATGTGTAGTTAGTTATAGATAAAAAATAACAAACCCTTTAAAATACCAAATCAAAATATGAATTTTTAAAATTTTGAGGTTTATTAATTTTGAATATTTTTATTATTTTTAATTTGAATAATTTAAATATTATTATAATATCAGGAATTTATTCTGATATTACTTTTAATTCACATTATAATGATTAACAGTATACAATAACAAATAAAAAAAATAGAAGAAAGTATTGTATACATGATGTTTTAATAGGCGGTAATTACACGTAAATTTTCAAAATCATTTTCGTAGAAGTTGGCGTAACCGCATTAAAGTCTTTTCTTCAGTCCTTATCTATCCATTGGATATATAAACAATGGGCGATACAACTTCAATCAGGTCACTGTCTACGAGTACGACCTGAAAGGCTCTATCACTAATTGAAAACCGATGGTTTTTAGAGGTGGTCGAATATGGCGGTTTTACTGTTACTATAAGATCAAGCATATAATTTGGTGTAAGTTCTCGTCTAGAACGCATTATAAATTAAAATGCATTTACTTCAAAAAGCTACAAGTAGTGGGGGAACGCGCATGCGTGGTTTGGTTCGCAGATTGATCACGACTCAAATTCAATTTTATTGGTCTATTACGTACAGAGTCACTTCGTAGTTAATTTCGTGATGCCAACGAAATAAGTAAGATCAAAGAAAATTTTTAAAAAATCTCATTAACATCGCTAAATATTTTTTGCAAAAGAACCAATTTGACCTATTTAACGTAACAGTTTTATTCCGTACTTGATCAATGCTCGTAATAATTGTATTTGATCAATAAAAATGTTTCTATTTCATTCCATATCGTAATCATGAAAGATTCATACCAACTGACGTCACTTCACATTATCCGTAATTAATTTTACATAATTCCAGAAACACATCAGAAATTGAAAAATCCTTGGGATTTAATAAATCCAAACAGTTACAAGTACAGTAAAACCTCGATTATCCGGATCTAAGTTATACGGATTTGCGATTATCCGGATTGTCAACCGCGTTCGTTTTTTCCTGTTAAAACGCTTTTCATTTGAAAAAAAGGTTTTTTGTATTAATTATAATGTTCACGTCCAATATCTTATAATATGTTAATGTTAAATAAATGTTAAATAATGGAATTGGACACAATTTGTTGTTTTATTGTGTCCAATTCCAGTGAACATTAACATGTTTTTTGTATTCTTTTTTTTAAATATGGTTATAAATATACAATATGATTCAAATTTCAAATATTTCTAATGTAACTATAGTTACGAAATAATGAATTCTATCTGATTGGCTAATTAAATGGCGGCCATTGTAGTGAATCAAGAATGAGCAAATCACAGTGGCACATTTATAGCGGGATTTTTAGAAGTCAATTTTTGTGCTTTTTTGAATAACTTGATGTCGGATTTCGACTGTATTTATTCATAACCCACGAAACATAGTTTGGAAACTGCTGTTTTAAAATAAATAATAGAACTACTCCCTCTAATCCTCAAAAATAAAAATTGAAGCCAAAATGGGGGCAATTTAATTCAAAAAAATAATCGAAAGAAATACTTTTTTGGCGTACCTGATTTAAATATAAATAAATTTTGTAAATACGAGGATGTGCGCATTCGAGCGAAAAGTGGCACATTTCCGAGCGAGGGAGGCAAATGAAGCGCGACGCGGAGCGGCGCGCTTCATTTTCCCGAGATCGGAATGTGCCACTTTGAGCTCGAATGTGCACACTCGGTTTTAAGCATGATTCACAATAATAAATTTAATATCTAGAAGTGTTTTTAATTAAAAACTGGGACGCCTAAATCAAAATGTCTAGTAACGTAAAAAATCACCCTCTATATTATTTTTTGAATCAAAAATTCTACAAAACTAAATTAAAATTATTTATTTTGTTTAAAAAAGAAAAAATTAGTATAGGAAAAAAAATTAATGCGAGGATGTGCGCATTCGAGCGAAAAGTGGCACATTTTCGAGCGAGGGAGGCAAATGAAGCGCGACGCGGGCGGCGCGCTTCATTTCCCAGAGCGGAAATGTGCCACTTTGAGCTCGAATGTGCACACTCGGTTTTAAGCATGATTCACAATAATAAATTTAATTTCTAGAAGTGTTTTTAATTAAAAACCGGAACGCCTAAATCAAAATGTCTAGAAACATAAAAAATCACCCTGTATATTATTTTTCGAATCAAAAATTCTACAATACTAAATTAAAATTATTTATTTTGTTTAAAAAAGAAAAAATTAGTATAGGAAAAAAAATTAATGCGAGGATGTGCGCATTCGAGCGAAAAGTGGCACATTTTCGAGCGAGGGAGGCAAATGAAACGCGACGCGGAGCGGCGCGCTTCATTTTCCCGAGATCGGAATGTGCCACTTTGAGCTAGAATGTGCACACTCGGTTTTAAGCATGATTCACAATAAGAAATTTAATATCTAGAAGTGTTTTTAATTAAAAACTGGGACGCCTAAATCAAAATGTCTAGTAACGTAAAAAATCACCCTCTATATTATTTTTTGAATCAAAAATTCTACAAAACTAAATTAAAATTATTTATTTTGTTTAAAAAAGAAAAAATTAGTATAGGAAAAAAATTAATGCGAGGATGTGCGCATTCGAGCGAAAAGTGGCACATTTTCGGCGAGGAGGCAAATGAAGCGCGACGCGGAGCGGCGCGCTTCATTTTCCGAGAGCGGAAATGTGCCACTGAGCTCGAATGTGCACACTCGGTTTTAAGCATGATTCACAATAATAAATTTAATTTCTAGAAGTGTTTTAATTAAAAACGGGACGCCTAAATCAAAATGTCTAGAAACATAAAAATCACCCTGTATATTATTTTTCGAATCAAAATTCTACAATACTAAATTAAAATTATTTATTTTGTTTAAAAAGAAAAATTAGTAGAGGAAAAAATTAATGCGAGGATGTGCGCATTCGAGCGAAAAGTGGCACATTTTCGAGCGAGGGAGGCAAATGAAGCGCGACGCGGGCGGCGCGCTTCATTCCGAGAGCGGAAATGTGCCACTGAGCTCGAATGTGCACACTCGGTTTTAAGCATGATTCACAATAAGAAATTTAATATCTAGAAGTGTTTTTAATTAAAAACCGGAACGCTTAAATCAAAATGTCTAGTAACATAAAAAATCACCCTGTATATTATTTTTCGAATCAAAAATTCTACAATACTAAATTAAAATTATTTATTTTGTTTAAAAAAGAAAAAATTAGTAGAGGAAAAAAAATTAATGCGAGGATGTGCGCATTCGAGCGAAAAGTGGCACATTTTCGAGCGAGGGAGGCAAATGAAGCGCGACGCGGAGCGGCGCGCTTCATTTTCCCGAGAGCGGAAATGTGCCACTTTGAGCTCGAATGTGCACACTCGGTTTTAAGCATGATTCACAATAATAAATTTAATTTCTAGAAGTGTTTTTAATTAAAAACCGGAACGCCTAAATCAAAATGTCTAGAAACATAAAAAATCACCCTGTATATTATTTTTCGAATCAAAAATTCTACAATACTAAATTAAAATTATTTATTTTGTTTAAAAAAGAAAAAATTAGTAGAGGAAAAAAAATTAATGCGAGGATGTGCGCATTCGAGCGAAAAGTGGCACATTTTCGAGCGAGGGAGGCAAATGAAGCGCGACGCGGAGCGGCGCGCTTCATTTTCCCGAGAGCGGAAATGTGCCACTTTGAGCTCGAATGTGCACACTCGGTTTTAAGCATGATTCACAATAAGAAATTTAATATCTAGAAGTGTTTTTAATTAAAAACTGGGACGCCTAAATCAAAATGTCTAGTAACGTAAAAAATCACCCTCTATATTATTTTTTGAATCAAAAATTCTACAAAACTAAATTAAAATTATTTATTTTGTTTAAAAAAGAAAAAATTAGTATAGGAAAAAAAATTAATGCGAGGATGTGCGCATTCGAGCGAAAAGTGGCACATTTTCGGCGAGGGAGGCAAATGAAGCGCGACGCGGAGCGGCGCGCTTCATTTTCCGAGAGCGGAAATGTGCCACTGAGCTCGAATGTGCACACTCGGTTTTAAGCATGATTCACAATAATAAATTTAATTTCTAGAAGTGTTTTAATTAAAAACCGGAACGCCTAAATTAAAATGTCTAGAAACATAAAAATCACCCTGTATATTATTTTTCGAATCAAAATTCTACAATACTAAATTAAAATTATTTATTTTGTTTAAAAAAGAAAAAATTAGTAGAGGAAAAAAAATTAATGCGAGGATGTGCGCATTCGAGCGAAAAGTGGCACATTTTCGAGCGAGGGAGGCAAATGAAGCGCGACGCGGAGCGGCGCGCTTCATTTTCCCGAGAGCGGAAATGTGCCACTTTGAGCTCGAATGTGCACACTCGGTTTTAAGCATGATTCACAATAAGAAATTTAATATCTAGAAGTGTTTTTAATTAAAAACTGGGACGCCTAAATCAAAATGTCTAGTAACATAAAAAATCACCCTCTATATTATTTTTCGAATCAAAAATTCTACAAAACTAAATTAAAATTATTTATTTTGTTTAAAAAAGAAAAAATTAGTATAGGAAAAAAAATTAATGCGAGGATGTGCGCATTCGAGCGAAAAGTGGCACATTTTCGAGCGAGGGAGGCAAATGAAGCGCGACGCGGAGCGGCGCGCTTCATTCTCCCGAGAGCGGAAATGTGCCACTTTGAGCTCGAATGTGCACACTCCGCTTTTCGCCACGATTAACAATGATCAATTTACTTTTAATTTTATCTAAACATTTTATGATTCTATTTGGTATTTTTTACTGTTGATTTTATAATTAATACTTATTTGTTTCGATTTTTTTGTAAATAAATACCTAACAAGGCAAAATTGTTTTTTCTCAATTATCCGGATTTTCCATTATCCGAATGAGCTGCAACATTAATTAGTCCGGATAATCGAGTTTCCACTGTAAATGTTTTCTCTTCAAAAAGTAAGCGGAGCCAAAACATTAATCAGTCTTTTTTTAGTGCTAAACCAAACAAAATTTAAACTTTAACTCGCGATAACTTTTATGTAACAGTGCTAATCTCGTGCAAAAAATTTACAATAACACACCTTATCATTTAAAAAACTTCGTTTGCTTAAGCATTGCGTAAACTCCGGCCAGAAAAAAATTAATTGTTAAATATAATTTGTCAATTTTTTTTGCGCAATTGCGTCTAGCCGGACACGGTAAGACTTGTCGATGAAAAACGAGGAAAAAGGAAGTTGCTCGAGCTGTTATTTCTGCGCGCGTTATTTATATGGGATAAAAACGTTCGAGCGAAACAACTTTGATGTGGCAAAAGTAAAGCATTAAATTACAATTCACCCTATATATTCTGTCAACCATTAACACTATTCATTAGCTTTCAAGGGCTGCAATTAAATTAACAGCTATGTGTAGGGGGTCTTCATGTTCTGCGAGCTTTCTATAGTAGCCAATTATGTCCAAGTGTTGGAAAACTGAGGAATTAATTATCATTGAAGGCGACAAAGCAAAAGAAAGAAAAACTCCCCGCGTTGTTCGCGCTGTTGATTTTCCATACTCGTTTTGTACATTTCAGAGAAAGTAAATCGATAAATTATATCCAACATGACTTCTAGCTAATCTAATCTTAATGTTTGTTGTTTATTTCGTTTAATGAAATTTAAAATCTTTACGGGGGGACTTTTCGTTCGGAATAAGGCGAATCGTTAAAAAGTGAATCCAGGATTTTCCAATTTTTTTTTTGCGCGCGGAGAGGACGACCTTGTTTGTGTTGTTGTCGGGATGTTCTAAATATTGCAAATGATGTGCTTTTCTTCCGAATTAATCTTAGTATTGAACGTCGTTCGCTTAGGGAACAAGCCTCGTATATTAATAAATAAGGAGTTAATTGCGTTAACTAATTACGATGCGCCTGCCAGGATTTCCCCCCAACGCGACTTCTCGTTTATTTCTTCTCGATTCTAAGAAATTATTATCTCATTTGTTAACAGGCAGTGGAAGTTCGTTTGAGTTGTGAAAGGTTGTGTCTTTAACATTTACATTTTGATTAATTCGATTTTACGAATGGTTGAACAGCGGTGCAGCGAACAAGTGTTACATATTGGTAATTGGTTGTTTACGTGTCCTTTGGAAAGTGTCGGTAATTTTTTTAAAAAGTAAGTAAACTGAACCTTTACGTTGTAGAACCTTCGGCCGAGCATAATCATGTAAACATACAGTCATTCGCATTGCAAGTGATGCAATTTTACTAAATACATTTGAATATTAAAAAGGCATTTAAAAAAATGTATTTTTATAGGTGAAGCGAAAAAAACGTTTTTGTGACACCCGGTTGGAAAGTTTAATTTTCGAACGGGGTCGGCGTTAGTAAAGTGATCGATTTCCCCATGTCAGAATAGAGTATACTTTCGTCGTTCCTTTCTGCACGTGTGTTAAAAGTGCGTACTTTCGCTCTTCTTTTTTTCCTGTATTTTAGTGTTTTAGTGTTTACTGCCAATCTATTCATATCTTCTTCTGATGTCTTTGTTCCTTTGCATGAGGTCGGAATCGTTCCTCTTTCTCATCGTCGTTAAAAAGGCTGCCTTCGTTAAGGTGGATTCCCTACCACGATGTGATATTGCATAGATGGGATTCGTATTACAACAAATTTTATTTCCACCAATTGGTCAGCTTGTCGAGGATCCGGTTTTTATTATTGAAGGTTCTTAAGTTAATTGATGTGATGAAAAGCTGAAAATATTTAAGGAATTTGAACAATTTTATAAATAAAATTTAAAATAAGCTTATCTGATTTGAATTATTCCTTCGAATTATATTTCTTCGTCTTTCCAAAGTAATTTTTTCGTATATTTGATATCATTAACTTTTCAGCTGTCATAATTGAGAAATGTCATTTGACATATCATACACATAATTACACATTTTGAATAAGAGTAGTAAAAAGCGTGTTAAATTCAAAATTTATTTATTGTAATTTTTTTCTTGGCGCATCTTTTTTGTTGTAAAAAATTAAATTTTCGATTAATTATTTAGGATAATGCGAGTGTTCCTGTCCAATCAAACTTTCGCAGTGGGTTTTACAAAAAATATTGTACGATACGTGTGCGTAAAAGCTCAGCTTTGTGTCGTCTAATCGAAGACTACACGGAGAAAAAAACATAGGTATTTTTCCTATTTTTGCATAGAAAAAATTCATATGTTGACATAGGAATTTTTCCAATGTTATCATAGGGATTTTTCCAATGTTAACATAGGGATTTTTCCAATATTAACATAGGCATTTTTCCTATGTTAACATAGTAAAAATTGTTGGTAGTAAGATCCTCTTTATAACTTTCTTCTATTCTCATGGGACAGAATTCTTCATTATTTATAAGATTTAAATTATTTCTATGAGAGTAGCAAAATCTGCAGGGAAAATTTGCTTTAAAAGACTCAACAAATCCATTTATACTGTGTACGCCTAAATTGTCACCCAAAACCGCAACAACAGTAAAATAAACTTTTTTTTTATTTTCATTAAAATTGACCCATACTCCCTCACTTTGTAAATCTCTCAATTCATCAATTACATCTTTTAAAATGGTTTCAAATCCTAACGACTTAACATCTAGACAATTAAATAAAGCTAAGATATATGTATTTTCTAATTTAGATTGCATAAACTCAGGTAAACATGAAATTCTGGCATAAACCGCGCCAATCTTTGTAATCCCGCGATGGCTACCTAACGGATTATTTGGCTCATATTCATCGAATGAAATTTCTAACGGCAAAACGAACTTATTTTCAAATTTTGCAGATATTTCCCTCCACAAAGATCCTTGTACCAAATTCATCAAAATTCCATGGTTCTCTGAAATTACTTTTTGAAAATCCCTTATGTGCTCTAATGAATTGAATTTTTCCATCGTTTTTGTCAAAACTAATGCCAAAGGAATCATTTCAATGGTGACAGAAATATTTTTTAGTTCTTGACGATTACCTTTGCATTTGAAATTTTCCCGCTGCCCAATCTCTAATGTTTTGGGTGGAATATAAGTCCCCATAAGTGCAAAAGCTTTGATTTGCGTATATTCCGTCGGAAAAAGGTCAAATGTTAACATAGCAAAAATTCCTATGTTAACATTTGGAAAATTCCTATGCGACATAGGAATTTTTCCTATGCAAAAATAGGAAAAATCCTTATGTTTTTTTCTCCGTGGAACGATATTCCTCGCTTTATGCAAATGTATCGAAAATATCTATTCTACTCTTCAAAGTATGTCACTACATTTAATGTACCAAGTTCAAAAAAGTTACAAATTTGTATTTCTACATACTCTGCGTTTTGAAGTTTTTAATTTTCTTATATTTCAACATATTTATTCAACTTTTTTATTTATAGCTGATTGGTCCAATATAAGCCTCCTCTAAGTTCTTCCATGCTTCTCTGTTTATAGATTTTCTCTAGGGTTTTATATATTATTTTCTTTTCTCATTCTTCTTCTTCATTTACTTGCTTCCATTATAGACATGGTGTCTGTTCTTTTTAGAGTATATAACTATTTTTCGTGGTCTTTCTATATCCCTGTTTCTTCTTGGTGACTTATCTCTGGTTATTTTTACTATACGCTTTCTGTCCACTGTTCGTCTCCTTTGTACCCACTTGTTAACACATTGACTGCCACGGAACTTTTCACGATTCCGGTCTAAGAAGCCAAATTTAATTTAATCATATTATACACAGTGAACACAGTACGAGATAACTCGTAGTTGGCGTCCTAGAACAGAACACAATCTACGAGTTATCTCGTAGTTGCCAGTCAACGTGTTAATAAGTTGTATCTGGCATTATTTTCTTATTTGTCGACTTCCTACGCGGTCGTTGTCTTTTTTTCTGGTTCCATGGTCTTCATTTGTGGATGGAACTCTTCTGCCTGTGATCCGTATATCTTTCATTGTGACTAGCTTATTTCCACTTTTATCGTCCTATATGTTGGTGATGTTTCGTATGTGTTCATTTGGTTTTATGGCTATCATATATCTTTCCATAGAACGGTGGATGTTTCTTTTTGTGTAAAACATGTTTGTGTGCGATATGTAAGCACCGGAAGTACGCAGGAATCAAACGCTTTGCTTTTCGGACATTGTGGAATATTCTTGTTTTTCAAAAGTCTATTTAATTTTTCAGAAGCTGTCCATTCCAATATTGTTTTTCTATTCAAGTCAGCTAATTATTTTTGTTCGGCTTAACCAATTGCTCCAGGTATATATATTTAGTTACCCATTCACTTTCTTTTGTGTTTTCTGGGTTGGTCATTATTTATTTTCTCCAGATTAATTTTCAGGCCTTTTGTCTTTCATTATACAGAGAGGACAAACTGGTTGGTGAACTATACAGATTTGCTGGTTTTTTTCTAGTACCATAGCCTCTGTATATTTAAAGTATTCAGCATTTTCCTGCGATCTTTAATGTTGTCAGTTATTAGAACTATATCATCTTCATATCTCAGATGATTTAGTTGTTTTATGTTTATATTTAAATCCATTTGGTCTCAGTTTAATTTTCTTGTAGAGTAGTTGTACATAATTTTGGGGATAGCGTATCTCTTTGCTTATCTCCCTTCTTTAGTCGAATTTATAAAATAAAAAGAATTATTTAACTAGTGCTGGCATACGTCTTAGCTTTTTGAGGCAATTACTTAAAATTATTTATGTAGATTTTGCTGCACATTTGCGTGCAAAACTTTTAATAAATTTCTTAATTGCCAACTTCTTATGAAAAATGCTTTCGGCTTATGTTTCTGTATTCAACAACTTTATTTAAGCAAATAATATATTTATTTGAACTTATCGATAACATGTTATGTCAAAAATGCATCCCATTTCAGTTCGAATTATTTTATTATTTTAAAAGATTTTTTTAAGACCGAAAGTTTCTTATAAGCATGCATGATTTTCACTATGAGCTGAAGTTTGGAACTTTTGGCTCAGAATAAGAGAATTAACACCAAAATACATACGTTGATGTTTTGTCTAAATAATTTAACGTTGAGATTTTTTTATTTATTAATTATGAATTTTTTTTACGTAAGCGTTCTATTTTAATACAAAACATTTCACATAAACATACTCTTCGACCGCAACGATGCCCGCAAATTATCAGAAAAACGAGATAATAGATAACGAACGTACAAATATTTGCTTCTGCTTGGTACGATTATCTTCATTATATTTTTAAATTACATTTTCGTCTGGTAATGTTTCGATTGTAGTATTCTGCAAATGAGGTTAATTCGTAAAGGAAAAATTTTAAATACAAATTCTCGATATGTAGATTTAAAGAAAAGAAACTGTTTACATAAAAAATGCCTTTAAGAGCCGTAGCAGGTCCATTACTAACTTGAAAAGTTCAAGAACAATATCACTTGGAATGCACGACTTGATATCTATTTCATATTTAAAATTCAACAATCCATAATACTGCAGAAATGAATTTTTTACGATTTTACCTTGATATTATGCTTTTAGGCGTGTCCATGGATTCGTTTCTACACAAACTAATTAATTCTTGCTCAGTTTACAGATAAAAATCAATAGGCATTTGAGATGCATAATTTATTTTTGCATATCAAATCTGTAACGAAATATTTGCATTGTTACTAAATCTTAATTTCGAAATTCATCTAGATTAATTATTATTTAGAATGTATGTTTGTGTATTTAGCACAGAAGTGTTAGAAATTTTTTTAATGGGTTAATTTTTATTTAATCGGAAACCGTTTGGAAGGAGTATTTTGATGAGTTGATGAATGAGGAATAGTCTCAGAAACAGTTTTGGTTTCCATCTATTCGAAGGCCCTTTATATGAGGTTACGACAACAATGGTTAAAAAGGCACTGTATCAGATAAAAAATAGACGCGCAACTTGACCTGATGAAGTACACTTAGAACTTTGAAAAATAGGTGGAAACCATAGTTGTCTATGGTTAAGTTGCATTTTTAATAAATTATTGACAGGCGCCCCAATTCCTTCACAATTCTGTGAATTCTGAATTCTATGGTCACAATATTTAAGAATCAAGGAGATATCCGAGAATGTGGAAACTGAAAATATGGGAACGTGTATTGTTTATTTGGCTTTCGGAACTGATGGAAATTCATGTTGATCAATATGGTTTTAATAAAGGAAAATCCACCAAAGACGCAATTACAGAGAAAATGCATATTATGAAAAGAGACTTTCACGCAATTTTCGTGGATCTAGAGAAAGCTTATGACCGTGTTTTTGCCAGTTAATCTTGAATGATCTGAGAAGTCAAGTTTTTCCTGATGTCCAATTTCCCAGCATAACTTCATCATGACAATAATTTGTAAATTTTTCTTTCCTTCTTCATTTTCTGTTTTCAGATTTCTTCCTCAAAACTACTGTGTCGCGATAACCAGTAAACGGTTGCTGAATAGCTCGTTTTAATTGTCTCATGTATAGCTAATATGTTCTGATTTTGAGTTACACCACTTCTTTACTGTCCCATTCAGTTTATTCACTGCAATCAAATGTAAAGCTTTATCGCTTACTTGGTAAGTCCGCTGAACTGACTCAATCCGTTTTAACCAGGAAGAAACATCAATTTCGTCAATACATCCATCAAATTTTGGTATAAGCGCAGCATTTTCTTTATTACTAAATGATCGGCTTATTACTGGTGGAGATGGGATGTCTTGAAGCTGGGTATCTACTGCTTGTTCTTGTACATTTTACAAACGGTTTTTTGAATTATTTTTTCCAAATTGTACTCCATACAATTTAATTCAGTTTTTTTTCGTCCAAACTCATGTTGAGTTTAATTTGACTCAATACAAGGACCAGGTTTACTGGGGCAAACGAAAAGGCGTTTATCCAGATATCTACAAGAACAAACCATGGAAGGAGAGGTTGGATGACACCGTATATGCAGAACATATTTCAGCTGAAGGCCTCACAACTTGTGCTGACTGGAAATGGTGCCAATGGAAGGCTATGAACCGAATCCAATGTGGCGTTGGAATATACAAATACAACTTTTTGCACTAGTTGGGGACCAGATAACGGCCCAGGATTGTGCGGATGTGGTGAAGAATTGTTGTTTAAAGTCCAATTAGACGTAATTACAACTATGCGAAATAAACTTATGCTAATGCATTTGGTGCAATGGTCAGTGTGTAGACCTCACTTCCAGACGTTCTCTTGATCAAAACCTGTATGGAATAAAAAAAAAGTTGTGTTTGTTTGTTTTTTGCAAACTCAAATAAAACTACGTTGACAGATTTTTTCTCTTATGGACATGCTTCTTTCTCAGAACAAATTTGTCCAGCACGTAGAATACATATTCTTGGAAGGTGAACTATTACCAATGTCCAATGTGTTCAAATACTTGGCGTCAATTAGAACTGCTTTGGCATACAGTGGAAAAACATGGGCGAGACTGACTAAACACAATCAACAGATGAGGATGTTGCGATAGTCTATGTGTGTCACAAAGAAAAAACACATCCGGGGTTTATTGGGTGTTCAAGCCATTAAGGACTTTATGGACGAATCTCCCTAAAATGCTATGGTCATCTTCAACGTCAAAATCATAATCACATAGTGCAACGCGTCATGGCAATCGATCAACCAAAAAGAAAAACTACATAGAATAGGTCTTCTGTTAAACTGCAACGTAATCATAATATACAGTAAAACCTGGGTACATTGACCACCTAGGGTTCGTAAAAATTGTCGTCGTTGTACAGAAAATAATAAATGTAAGTGCAATTGGGCCGGTTCGTATAAATATTGATCAGTGTAGAGAGGTGGTGAAATTCTGAAGGTGGTCATTGTCACAGGTTTTACCGTACCGCCAAAAATGGTTGATAACGGAAATTAATATTTAAGAACACGCCTACATTGATAAGGGAGCACTTGAGAACAACTGCATTAAAAGCGAAGATAAAGAAGAAGAACTAATTTATTTTAACCTGTTTAATTTCGGGATTAATTGATTCATATACCGTTACGCTTTTTTCTAAATATCTACTCATTTTCTTTTAACATACGTACCTAAAACTTTTTTAATTTAATATGGTTGTTAATAAAAATTTTAGAAACTGGGTGTGTAATTGAGCGAAAAATTGGATATTTTGGATTAAAAAAATTATAATTAAGAAATGAGACTGTTTATTACAACAGTAGTCAAATATCTGGCCACATCTATTCCGAAAAGTTATGATAAATCAGAATAATTTTTTAAATTCGCAAATAGCGTTCGTTCTGTTTGATTAAAAATACAATTATATTATCTTCTATTTGACTGAAGGGCGAACTGGTTACATATTAATTAATTTTTTTTGTGAAATAAGAAAATTTATGGATGAGTTTTCTCGGAAAGGTTTCTTTTTTCTCAAAACTTTTAAATAACTTTCTGAATAATTTATTTATAATTTTAATTGTAAAATAATTTGTATACATTCATCCATGAAGGATAAATAATAAAAAGTATTCTATCGGAAAAAAGTAATCTCATTATTCTAAAAACTAACTATGCAAACATTTCTATTTTTTTGTTGCTTGTTTTTTTTGTTCTTTAATGCAGTAGTTCTTAACGTTTTTTTTCTGTTTCATGCTTAAATGGTTTGAATTCAGCGAAATTAGAAGATTGTTTTTTTTATCTTTAAAGCCAAGAACTTATAAAAAAAAAACAATAGGAACAAGTTAAATCTTTGTGGTATTACATACTTTAAATTTGTTTAAATGATATCGCCATAAAGCCGGAAATTACGAGATAAACGATTTAAATGAGTCGTAAAAAAAAGTTATAAAAAAACAAGTTTTTTGTAATAAAAAGTGTGGGGAAGGTGTTTCCCGCATTTCTGTAATTTACAGAATTTGTTGACATTCGTTATGCAATAAATCACACTTGTGGAGGAAGCACCTATTTTTTAATGGTTTATCTAGTTTTTTCTTGCGAGGGAACGTTTTATCTTTTTTTTTCATTTAAATGAGAACAAGCTAGTTTTTATTTTTATTTGAACACGATGACTATTTACTAAACACAGAAAGTCACTTTTAATTCGTAAATTAACACATTTAGATTTGTATTTCCATTTTTGTGATTAAACTTATTTTTCATATTGTTGTATTTAAAGAGAGAAGACAATTCTAATGGATACGAAATTGGTGCATGAACAAGTGAGATTTTGCACATTTTTAGGCAATTAATTTTTTTCTGATCTGCAATGTGTCACTTTGATTCTAGAATGTGAACACTCAACTTCAGACACAATTCGCAATAATAAAATTACTTTAAAAAAATTTCGTAATTAAAATTTACTAGATTGTTTTTATCCAGGGCAATTTTTTAGGATTGGGGGCATTTTGAATTTGGCGCCATACGAGTTTGTTTTTATGTTGGTAGTACTGGTTGAGATTTATTGGATAGTAGTTGCCCAATGGGGTGATCACCGTTGTCCCCTACCGTGCCCACTTTTGTCAGTCAGTGGAACTATGAAATAGTAAAATTAAAAACAATAATAAACGCAAGGAAGAAGTGCAACTACGGATATCAAAACAACAAAACGCAAAAAGCTTTTACTTTGAAATTACAAAATACACTAAAAACTTTAGCGCCAAATTCAAAACGTCCTCAATTTTAAAAAATCGCACATTTCTGCTTTTAATATAGAACTTCGAAACAAAGTTATTAAAACAATAAATCTCGAATTGGCAGAAATTATTGTTTTTAATTTAAAAATCCAATGGGTACGAAGTACGTACACAGTTAAGCAAGAAGTTGCACATTTTAGAACTTGGGCCGCAAATAAAATGAGATCGAATATGTGCTATTTTGAGCAATAATGTGCACATTCGGCTTTTATGGCGTTTTTTTTGTTTCTAATAATTAGTTCACTTTCTAAAAAAATGTTAATATTAAATTAAGGACCTTATTGCTATTCAGTGGCGTATCTAAAAAAAATCTGGGTGCGCCACTCCTCTAACGTACGAAACTATCGAATTTGTTTACAAATCAGAGAACATTTAACTGTTTTATAATTTTATTAAATCAATCTACAAATAGAAAATAAGTGACACTAATATTTTGAATTTATCTAGAAGAAAACTTCTACTGTTTTCGGACGAAGCAAATTAGTAACTTTTCGGAAGTTTTATTTACTTCATAAGTAAACTTGAAATTTATGAATAATGTTTACGCTCTAGATAAACTGTTGGATTATGTAAAGCATATTAAATATCAGCAACTTAACGTTAGATACAATCAAAACCATTATATAAACATATATCCGCACGTATCCTCACTAACAGCATTTATTTTACCATGCCTGTACTAAAATTCACAGATTTTAGTTTGGATAAATTTAATTGAACACCAACAAAATGATACCACGATTAAACTGAATTCATTAATTTCTAATAAACATCCATCATCGTCAGTGTAACTTTTACAGATTCTTACGTAATGGCAAACGAGCGATTTTAATGGCGATAAAAATTGTAGAATCGCAAAGAAAATTGCTTTGTTTCGAGTGTTTGTTCGCCGAAGGACTAGTTACAATTTTTTATACTTATTTGAACGCAATAATTGCTCACGTTAATTTCAATTTTAATGAAAGCTGACTTTATATTTCAAGTAACCTTTACGAATAATAATTATCGCAATTTTGTTAATTTACATTTAAATCTCTATTATTATAGCTAAAGATAAATGGTTATTTTCCATGTTCATACAATTACCTACATTTTTTATAAATTTGTTTCATTTATTAAATGGAGCAACTTACTCAAGTGAGACTTGCCTGATTTTTATTCTAATTACGCGCCAACGGTGATATGTAGTGATATGCGGTTGGCAGCACTGCGTTGCGCATAACCTCTTTTTTGCGATTTTTTCTTATTTCGAATATTAAAATCAGTGCTGGAAAGATGTTATTTCCGGGGTATTGATGACATCAAATAATACTATCCAGGACTGCTTCGCGAAATGGGAACACTGCTGGAAAAAGTGTGTCAATAGGGGACAATTACGGATAATCTGTAAAATTAATAATAAAGTTTAAAAAAATAAAGTATGGTTATTTTCTGAAAAGACCTCGAACATATACTAATAATAATTATATATCCAAGCTTTGTTATTTTAAAATTTATTTATAAAAATATAAAATGTATTTAAATTGAAAAAAGGGAAATTTGTTATTAAAAGGGTCGACGTTCGTTACCAAATTTACTATTCTTAATTTTATAATGAATCGAAATTGATCTAAAAATAAATAAATCAGCGATTCTTTAAATGTGTCTGAAGATATTTAGGTTCTTTTGAAACAATTTTTTTTAGTAGACAATCTAACCTATTTATAATAAAGTAGGTAAACGTAAAAATACAAAAGATATAAGGTTAAATAAATTATGTATTTATTCAACCCAAAGATATTACACATTTTAAAGACAATTTAAAATAAAAATTTTAAATATTGAAATTTTAAACAAATTAGACTTAAACGCCTACATTCTAAAACTGAACTAATTATATATTTGATACCATCTCATGGCAGAATTTATTCATATTTTTATTTTTATCCGGTATTGACTTATTTTTTTTTAAACATTGGTCTTGCAAAGATCCAAGCTTTATTCGGCTTACATGCCTTCTATAAAACCCTAGAAAACAAAATTGGGAGGCCTACAAAACGCTTCTAGCAGTAAAAGAACTGCTTTTCTTTGTATTTTTGCTTAGATCGCATTTTTATTAATAGCTAAAATTAGAACCCACTGTTTTTTCATCGCCGATTAAAAAAAAGAAGCTAAAAAAATTCTCCCAATAAATCAACTAACTGTAGAAAAAGATTTAAACCAACATTAACGAATTACAGACTAAATTACATTTACTTATCGACAATTAAAATAAATTAATACATTTAGTATGCACTTTTAATTAGTTTGTAATTATTATTTTCAGATAAAAGGACAAAAATAATACAAAGTGAGATACAAGTTCAACCATCTTGGTTTTGTGGTGAGTTAGCTTTATTTTGAATAACAAGATTATTGCTTGTAGTTCTATTTATTGGAATTCTAATTAAAACATGTGTCGAGATATTTAACACGGAGCATTACATCAAAACAGAAATAATTGTGTTTAATCACTTCGCGAGATGTGGTTGTTGGATTTATGCGGAGTAGAAAATATTTATGCGATACCTTTTAATGAATTTCCCCAGAAAATTAGAATTATTAATCATATCCAAAGTTGATCGTAATCAGATTACTTTATAGCACAAAACATTTTGAGTTGTGTTTTGGTTTAACTTTTGTTATTGTTATGTATGTATAAGGTTCTCTCAAAATTTCTCTAATGTACAGTACTGGGCAAAAATATGAAGGGACCTCTTTTTTAAAGTCAATTTGTTTTCAATTGCAAAATTTTTGTTACTTTTTTGAATATTCGTTTGTATTAACCCATTTAGTTTGTCAATAAACAAAACTGTAGAATATGGAGTGAAGAAAATTCTCATCAAATTATTGAGAAAGCATTATATTTACAAAAATTAACTGTTTGGTGTGGTTTTTGGATGAAAGGACTCATTGGTCAGTATTTTTTGCAAATTCTGTAGGTGTTTCAGTTACAGTCAATGGAGATCGGTATAGGCAAATGTTGACCCAATATTTTTGGCAGAAACTTCAAGATTTTGATATAAACAATATTTGGTTTTAACAATATGAAGCAACATGCCATACATCAAAAACCATTAAAGAATTGAGAAAAGAGATTGGTGATCTCGTTATTTTCAGAAATGCTAATGTTAACTTGTCACCAAAACATTGTGACATAACAGTATTAGGTTTTTTCCTATGGGGTTATGTCAAGTCCTCAGTTTATGTAAATAAACCTCAAACATTAGATGATCTAAAGACCAATATCACTCATGTTATTGGTCAAATGAGCGCTGATTTATGTGGAACTGTGACTAAAAATTGGTGTTCGAGATTCGAGTTTCTAAAGAAGGCCCGAGGTGGCCATTTGGATCAAATAATTTTTAAATAAAAATGTCATTGCCTAATAATTAATATAAAAAAATACTGATTCAATTCTAGCATTATAGTGTTTCTTTTTTTAAAATTAAAGTTAGGAAGCTCTTATTTGATGACCTTTTACTTACATTAAGGTGTTTTAAAGAACTCAAACTATTTTTTTTAAGCTTACCCATTTATTTTTTTAAATTTTATATCAAAAAACTGAAATTAAATTTCCTGACTTTTGGACCATGACGAACGGTTCCAACGTGCATCAAACAAATGAGCACATGCAGACTTAGAAGAACGTGTACTTTCTCGTCGACGAGCTTGTGATTTTTAATTGCATTGTTAGTTCCAATATTCCGCTCTTCAAAAAGTTGAGAGAATTTTTGAAAAGCATAGATTTAGTCAAGATTCAAGGCCAATAGGACAACATGGAAGCATTCGCTCTTTCTTCTAGTACTTTCTTCTTGTCAGAATTTTTTTCTCTCTGACGATTTCGAACATTGTCGTTGAGTTGCTGAACTACTGTTTTGACTTGATCTAGCCATCTTTTCAGGGATCTTCCTCATGATGTGGTACCATCAACACCTTTCACCACAAGAGTTTCAACGTAATTGTTGTAATGTCTTGAGATGTGGCCGTGGTATCTTTGAATTTGTCTGTACACTGTATTAGAGAGGCGTTCCTCATGTTAAATTTTTGTAGTACAGATGCATTCGTTCTTCATACTATCCATGGTATCCTCAGCGTGCATAGTCCAAAATTGAAGATTTGCTTCAATTCTATCGCGCTGAATTGACAATAAGAAATAGTCAGAAATGGCTAACGAGAGTTGAAAGAGGTTTCAGTTATATTTTTAGATACAGATACAGAGCGAATATTCAAAAATAGACTTTCATGAAAATATATTGGGAAAGCGATACATTTGATTGAAGAAAGATCATTGTGATTCATTGCACGGTTAATGTGACAAATACTTAAATGATGTAGTTTTTTTTAATTTTCTGATTATTTAATGTAATGTTATGCTAACTATTCTTTTTTATTTCGATGAAGAATACCTATGATATTTATATTTAGGATTTGTTCTCTCGTCTCATAATAATTGATGTCAGATTTTTTTACGAGTGACCTTTAATTTGCT
The DNA here is from genome assembly GCA_036325965.1 of Sinopyrophorus schimmeli. Lineage (NCBI taxonomy): Eukaryota > Metazoa > Arthropoda > Insecta > Coleoptera > Elateridae > Sinopyrophorus > Sinopyrophorus schimmeli. The sequence goes on from JARFIZ010000404.1 coordinate 2,826,390, forward strand.
AGCTTTGGTGCCTTAAAGATTACGAAATGTTTTAAAAAATAAACGGCTCTCAACATGAAATAGTAAAATAATTTTTTTTTAAAGATCTTTATTTTATTACTTTTCTTCTGGCTTGTGGATTTTTAAATAAATTGTATTGTGAATTTTGAGCTAGAAATACATCACAATCTACATATTTTATAAATGTCCGAATTATTTTGATACTTGACTGTATAGGTATAATTGAAAATCGGCTAAGTTGTGCGATTTTCGTAAAACGTCATATTTAAGACTTGACTTCTTTATAGTAATTTAAATTATTTTTGTTTTTCCTCAGCGTTGACTTATCGAGGTGCGACTGCATTTTGAAAAGGTGTATATTATTCGTTCTGAAAATATGGAAATTGCAACAATTCGTATTCATCCTAAATATTATGGAGATGGTTATTAGGTTCTGCGAAAAGCGCCATTCTTATTTGATACAAACATAAAGAAAAATGTAAGATATTTTCGAAATGGAGCGGTCGGAAAATATTTTTATCCTCTTGTTATGATGACAGGTTAATCTTGACTGTAGTGGAATTCGTATGTTGTCTGTCAGTTGGGGTAGCGGAACAAACAATTGTTTGTAATAAGAAGAGTGAGAGCTCATGTGTGGGCTTTAACGCCTCTAAAACCTAAATTCCCTTCGTGACAATCCACCGTTCTGTTTTATACACTTTCCAGGGCAAAACTAATTTGTTTAGTTCCTCGAAGCCCTAAAGCTACTAGTTAGCTACGTGTATAGTTGCACGTGTAATTGTAATTAAAACTCTCTTAGTTCTGAGCGATTTTCATACAAAACAGGTCAAACGTAAAAGCTTGATTTAATATACTCCCAACTTTTTTTTTGTATCAGTTTATAGAAGCACTTTTAAATTTAATTTCAAATGCAGGTACAGTAAAACCTCAATTATCAGGACCTCAGTTATACGGATTTGCGATTATCCGGATTGTCAACCGCGGTATTTTTTACTAAAATTATTTTATTTTGTATGTCGCACTAAACAGTGTGTTTTTTTTGCTTTGTTAATTTTAAGATAATGTGCGACTGTTTTATTTTGTGACTAACATTTGTTGAGTTTTTTGTAAACATATACCTAACAATTTTACCAAGTTTTTTTCTATTAAAACGGGACGCTTCGTAATCGTGCTTAAAACCGAGTGTGCACATTCGAGCTCAAAGTGTCACATTCCGATCTCGGGAAAATGAAGCGCGCCGCTCCGCGTCGCGCTTCATTTGCCTCCCTCGATCGGAAATGTGCCACTTTTCGCTCGAATGCGCACATCCTCGCATTTACTGGATTCGCCTATATTATTATTTTATTCTTCAATTCAAAAAATTAAAAGTCAAATAAATTAGATCTATTTTTTGTTTGAAAAACGTTAGATATTTTATTCCTTTTGATAAGTTATCATGGTGCTCTTCCGCACGCCTAATTGTAGCGAGCTTGATAAAAATATTTTCAGGTGTATTTTCGAATGTTTACTAATTCGCATTTTTGATTAATTAAAATTGTATATGAGTCAAATTTTCTGAAGTGGGCCACCAAAAATCAACTAGTTGATTTTTATATCATCTTTTGCAGATTGTTGAATGTTTATAGGTCAAAATTAATGTCTCCAAATATTTTTGGGTAATTTTCATTTTTGTAAACATTTTAAAAAAATTAGTTTTAAGGCACATTTGGTATACACTGTTCTAATTATACTTCATTTATGGATTAATTCAATTTTTAAATATAAAAAAATATTTATATGATACATAAGGGGGTGCATCAAAATTTTAGAATCACTTGGGTGGGGTATGTTAAAAAAAAGGTTGGGAAATAAAAGTCAAAATTCGGAAACAGTTAAAGTATTTTTTTTCATGTACGATGAAGTTCTCCCATCTAGTCTAGTTTAAAAGTAGGGGAGAAGGGGGTCAATTGAACCACGGGGCAATTAAACCAGAGGGCTTAAAAATTCGAAAAAATCCAAAAAATGAGTCGTCTTCTCAAAATTGGTTTCGAATATGCGGCAGCTTGGTTTGCACAAAATTTCAAATCATTAAGATAATTTAATCTTTCAATATCGAGTTTTCGTGTTTTTTAGTATGTCAAAGTTGTTTTTCAGCTCTCGACAAATTTTTTTTAATATATTGTAATTTTCATTTTTAATGACAAAATTTTAATTGTTATGTCTTTATACATGCATATTATTTAAATTCTCTATCCATTCTTTGCAAAATAGTTTTTTTAATAATTTATTTTACACTAATTACTACAAAATCGTCATATGGGGTCAATTGAACCATCAATCTCGGGGGCGATTGAACCACTGTGAGCATCAGACTTGCGCGCGCATCTCGGCTTACAAATGAAAATATTCACAGGAATAAAAATGTAGCGTTTGTTGTTGTAATGTTCAATCAACAGAAAATTTAGCTCCCAGTTAAAATAATTTTCAGCTGAACGTATTGTCTCCAAATGATGGCAACAACGGTATTCTACACGACAAAACTAATCAAATACAAGAAGCTGTTATTCTTACTCCCTCACTAATACGTCCTTTACCCAAAGCTACACCTAGTCAAAATACTAGAAAGGGTCGCGTACCAGGCAAAACTGCAATATACACTGATACTCCTGAAAAATTAGAAATTGAAAGGAAAATCAGTGATATTAAAAGACCAAAAAAAATGAATTTAACTGAAAAGCCAAAGAAAATTTAAAAAACTAACAAAAAAAAATAATTTTGTCGATAAGAGTTGATTATTAAAATGTTGATTATTATGATATATAATATAATAAGTTTCATCAAAAATAAGTAATATAAGGTTAAAGATTAAATAAAGAATAATATCTTTTTGAAAATATTTGTTTTTATGTTAGGCACTGTTGGTTCAATTGACCCCGACTAATGGTTCAATTGCCCTCACGTGGCGGACGATTGAACCATTCGACGCCGTTGCACAATTGAATATTTATTGGAAATTTGTATTATTTGTTGACTAATTCACATGTCGAAAATGATAATGGATAAAATAAACTATTGTTCCATGAAAAAAAAATTATTATTATGGCTTTATTCATCGAAAAAAAATTCTTGAACATTTTTTGGTTCAATTGACCTCTTTATCCCCTACTAAATTAGAAATATGGTTTTTGGTACAAAATACCCTTCTGTAATTTTTAATTAAAAGAAAAACGAGAAGTGGTTTATTTAGTTCAGTTTGATTTAATTCATATTATTTGCAGAAGAGAAGAATAAGATAGGCAAATTCAATTATTAAGGAGTATCTGCACTTTCAAGCGAAAACTTTTTCCGAATAGAAAATCTGGATTTGCAGGATTTGTTATTAATATAGTCGAATCCAATAAACACGAAGATGTGCGCATTCGAGCGAAAAGTGGCACATTTTCGAGCGAGGGAAGCAAATGAAGCGCGACGCGGAGCGGCGCGCTTCATTTTCCCGAGATCGGAAATGTGCCACTTTGAGCTCAAATGTGCACACTCGATTTTAAGCAAGATCCTCAATTATTAACTTATTTTCTTAGACGGCTGACTTCAACTGTCTTATTTTCGTTAGTTGTGCTAAAATTCGTTTTTTTCTATACACTCAATTAACCGAATTTTCGATTATCCGAATGAGCTGCAACAATATAATTGGTCCGGATAACTGAGTTTCCACTGTAATTTTTTTATGCTTGCATATTAAATGTCGATTTAGAAATAAATTTAAATTTAAATTATCTCAGTTAGTAAATAAAGAAATAGGTCGAAAATAGCTAATGTTCGCCTTTGAAAAATAACACAGATAATAACAATAATGTATAGAAAATAAAAGAATAAACTTCCACAATTTGAAATAAGTTAGCTGATCAAAGTGTTAATTAACGAATAAATTTTAATTCGTTGCCTATTTAAATAATTCTAGTTAATTTAAACGGCTTTATAAGTCGTCCAGTCTAATTTAATGTTTCGCTAATTGCCTTATTTCAAGTAAACAAGAAATCAACATAAAAATACTATTAGCAGCTTATAAACTCGATTAAAGATTATGTGAATTGTGCTTTAAAAATGTTTGCCGTTGTCTATTTAATTAAACGATCATTAACATTAACGAAATTCGATTATTCGCTTCCGAAGATGAAAAATTTTAAATATTAATAAAAGGTTGCCTATAAATATATTTAAAATCAGATACGTTTCTGGCCCATTTTTAATACAATCAATACAGGGTGTCACACGAATAGGTACTGAAACTTAAACGAGTGATACCTGACACCAATCTAAACAATAAAATTTTATATACAATACGTTCCAGATCTGAAGAACTTCGAGAAAAAATTATTTTAATTTTCTAGTATATAGCAACACAGCGTCTTCTTAACACTAGAACCGCGGAATCGGTTATTTTGACCGTTTCGCAATTATATCGTCTTCTTACCTTTTATTAGTAGAATATATTTCTGCTATATTACATGACTTTTTTTAATTTTAGTTGATAATTACTGTCCTATAATTGTTTTTCTTTTTAAATTGTATTTTTTTCCTTTAATAAGAGACACGTACTATTTTTTTTCCGATTATTCATTTGATCGGTTCTATCGATAATTATTATTTATAGTAGCAGAGAAATGCTTTATTACTAAACCGAAAACACTGCCTTATTATAACGAAAACTAAATAAAAGTAGTTCTTTTTGATCAATTGGACAAATAATATTATGTAAAGGCGACTTCTTGAAGATGGTTGTTTTTAATTTGGCGCCACGTTTTTTAGTATATTTCATAGTTTGAATGTGGTTGAATTGTAGGAATCTGTTAATTTTTCTGTCAAATGTCGGGAGTTAATTCATGAATGCTTTTAAACAGTTTTTTCGTTGTTTTCTTGTTTTGATTTCTGTAGTTGCACTTGGGTTTTTTCCGTTATTCTGGTTTTTCATTTTATTGTTACATTTTGAATGAAAACAGATTTTTTAAAATTACTAATATGGTATTGACCATCCTTATGGCAGGTCCTGTTCAACACATGTTGTTCAATACTACCAAGAGAAAAATAAATTAGTATGGCGCTAAAATCACAATGCTTTCAATCTTAAAGATCACCCTTTATATAATTGAAGCAAATAGTCCATATCTCAGATTTCGATTGAAAAAACTTTTTGTAGACCTTCCCACAAAGTCGATACATACCCGCGTTTTTCAATAACACAAAATCCTAAAATCTGCCGTTACATAAAAATAAAATTTTTTAGTTAAATATCTTCATCGTCTCTTTCGCTATCCTTCTTTTACATAAAATCCACAATTGTATTGTATATAATGGAAAGTAGTTTAGAGGAGACAAAATTAACGTTGCTGAATAAATAAAGGGTTTTTTAAAAACAAAACGAAAATTGAACGTATTTTTTGATGAAATCTCCTGGTCAACATTTTTAAATAACCTAAATTATTCTTAAAATCAAAGTAGGTTTGTATTTATTTTAACAGACTATTTATTTAAAATATTGTTTGGATTATCGTCTCCTTCCCTTCATCTATTTTCTTTTGAGAAAATCCACCATTCTTTTTTACTTTTTAAGGCACTGATTAGTGATCTAGGCGTCTTTTACTATTATCCCAAAAATTCAAATTTTTCATGAAAATTGTTGATAATCGAGATTTTAATCGGCGTTTTACTGAAAGAACGGCGTTTTCAGAGTATTGATGACATCAAAGCAATTTCGTCGCAGACTTTAAAAGCTATCCAGAACTGCTTTGCGAAATGGAAACACCGCTGGGAAAAGTGTGTCAATAGTGGTAGGGACTACTGTGAAAGGAACAAAAATCAATGATTTACAAAATTAATAATAAAGTTTAAAAAAATATAATTTGGTTATGTTTTGAACAAACATATAATACTCAAAATGTTAACTATGAGTAAATTAGGAGTTTTTGTTATACCGCAATTAATATATCTACTTTTTTTGGTAGAAAATTTCATATAGTTACGGATTTCATTATGCAAAATCGAAAAATGACGTACTCGTGTTATAAATGGAAGTTGACCAGTGCATCCGGATATTGCTTGATTCATGTGGTTGATAAAATTTCCTTGTGTTTAACGAGTTAACTCTTATCTCGAAAAGTAGTATGAAATGTACACAAGTCCGTCGCAAGTCGAAGTAAATTGTATTCGTAATGAAGTTTTTTTTTTAAATTAGAACGTGGGCGTGCTTTTACTTATCGTTTCAACACATGGACTGAATATTTAAATCGCGAAAACCACCCTGAATTTAAAAAAGGCCCACTACGTAAGGTAATTTTGAACATTTTTGTTGATTTAAATAAGGTTGGTGGCCTTTCTACATACGAAATAGAACATTATGATAATTAAATATGAGTTATTAATGTAAAGTGGGAACAGGTTTTAAATCGCTAAACCATTCGAATAGTTATCAGACCAGCGTTCTTATGTAAATTATTTGTTTATTATTGTTGCGTTTAATGATTATAAAAGCACAATAAACGGGCACGACACGTGAAGATCTGCATCACAATGCGCAAGTTTTAATTGGTGAACAAAATTACATTACTCAACAATGGAGTTAACCAACATCGTGTTTGAAACTCAAATTGATAGGTACATATCAACAAATTGTTAATTAGCAAACCGCATTCAAAGAGTTCAAGTGTTAACTTCAACCTCTAATCATTAAAACAATTAAAACTATAACGCTGTGGAGCTGTAAAAATTTTAAAATCGTTTCGTGCTCGAAATTAAAAAAAATTCCGATAAAGCTCACTTGTAATTTTTCTTACTGAACGCACTTAAACACGGAAACTACTATCGCTCACGATTAATATTTATTATTGATAACAACGAAAAAAAAGGGGAGGTTAATCACCTATTGCAATTTTATGTACACGTGCTAAGTTTAAGTAAAAACAAATGTGTATAATTTTATTAAAGCGAAACTGATTCGTGGAACGAACTAATCGAAAATGATACGAGTTGCTTTCTAATCATTTATTTTTGTTTATGTAAGATCTAACGGTTGCATTAAAACTATTTTAGGTACAGTAAGCCTCGTTTAGCGCCTAGAATGCGTTCCTAGACGATAGAGCGCGCTAAACGAAACAGCGTTAAACGAGGTCAATTTGAAACGCGACAATAAATCGAATCAACGTAAATTTTGAGCTGTTGTTAGGTTTCGAGCAGCAGACCGCGTTAAACGAGGCCCTACTGCATTTAACTTTCTTTGCAATAATATCAGATTTTTAGAAGTATCAATTTTGATTTATTAAATGAATCATTTATATTTTGGCACTCTGGGTTTTTTTATTTTAATTAAAATTAAAGTACAGGGTGATTTTTTAATTTTAAAGATGGTGTGAAATTTTGACCCCATAGTTTTTAGTGTATTTCGTAGTTTGAATGTGGCTAAATTGTAAGTATGTGGTAATTTTTGCTGTAAAATGTTGAGGTTAACTCTAGAATGTTTGTCAAAGGTTTTGTGTTTTGTTACTTTGGTTTCGGTAGTTGCACGAGTATTTTTTGCATTTATTTTTGTTTTTAATGTTACTGTTTAGTACAGTTTGTATGAAAACAATACGTGACTTAAACAGGTTATTTTTTTAAATTATTAGTATGATATTGACCATCCCTATTACTAACGCCACTGGCAAGTCCTCTCAAACACATCTTATCCAGTACTACCAACACAAAAAAGGAATCAGTATGGCGCTAAATTCGAAATGTCCTCAATCTAAAAAAACGACCCTGTCTAATATTTTAAATAGTTTGTGTAAAATGCATTTAAAATTAGTGATTTTAAAACTATACGTTTAACCCTAGTAGGGTGAATGTGTGTCCATTGGACACTACTTCTTTGTGACTATGTTTATTTAATAGAATATTAGCTTTGTATGAATTAAAATTATTTTGGATTTTCACCAATATTGTAAAAATCCTGATTAATTCCTATATGTGTCTAACGGACACAGTTAACCAGTTATGATACTAAAATAAGTTAAAAAAAGTTTAAATTAAATAATCAGAATGATCATGATTTTTTACACTTTGGATTATATATATGTATATTCTTTTATAATTGACGAATGTATAAATTAAATACATAAAAATTAATTTTTTGAAGTATTTTTACGTCGTGTTAAATGTTTCAATTATGCTTAAGATTAGATTATAGACTAAATACAGTGTTTAAAAATTTTGGAAATCAAAATACAGTAAAACCTGGGTACAATAAGACTTCAGAACAGTGGCGGTTTTAGAGGGGGTAATTACCCCCCCTAAGAATTATTTTTTCGCTTATTTATTTTTTTTCTTAAACATTACCAATATTTCAAACAAAAGAGGTTAATTTTTTTTCTTTTTAAAATTACCCCCTCTAAGGGGCCGTTCAAGTATTACGTAACGCAATTGGGGGGTGTCTTGCAAAACGTTACGATGCGTTGCATGGGGGAGGGTTGACCACCGCATTACGTAACATTGTTTTTTTTATTTAAATAAAAATATAAAAATATTTTAGCAACTTTCCGGTAGTTTGCGCAACATAATTGTGACTTTTAGGTAAAATGGTCACTTGAGTGTTACGTAACGTTTAGGGTTGGGGGGGTTCAGAAACCGTTACGGCTCGTTACATGGGGGAGGGAGGGTCAAAAATCTTCAAAAATTGCGTTACGTAATACTTGAACGGCCCCTAAGCCAGTTGGCTGGAAACGCCCCTGCTTCAGAAGAAATTAAAAATAAGTACTTGGTTGATAAAAATGATTTGGTAGTATAGAAAATAATTTTAGAAGCTGAATCTGTACTGTAAAAAAGGTCTTTTTGATTTTTTAATATTTGGCAATGTTGCAAAACAACTATTAATCAAAATTTGCTGAATAACCACATATAAAGAAACTCAACAATTTTTAAAAAAATCTTTTGGAAAAAAACGAAAACAATAAAAATTTATTTTACCGAATTTGTTAATTCGATTATTTTTTCTTAAATCAATTTAGTATTATGAGCGTCGAGACGCATCAAGTAAATTGTCTAGGTACCCAGGCATTTTAAAATGATTTTGCAGCAATTTTTGAAATAGAAATAAAAAAAATTGTTTCAATTTAAACAAATTTTATAGCATTTAATAAAATGTGATATTTTAATGAACATTAATCCAACAATCTTGCACTGAATTTATTTACTTTGATTTAATAGCTTCGACCTTTTGAAATGACAATTAACGTTAATGTCGACTTTTTCTACTGTAACAAATATTTGAAATTCAAAATAACTCGAGAAATAAGCAAATTAGGTTCATTCTCGACTTGTACATTTTGCACAATGCACGTTTTTTCAGTTAATTCTTATTAGATTCAACCAAAAGAAGGAGGGCGAAGGTAAATCTGTTCACTTCACGGATTCATGTTCGGTTTCGAACGAAAAACCAGGTTTTAAATATCTTCTTCTCCGCATATGTCGAGAAGTTTTGTTGCTTATGTACTTTTTCGGTTAATTAATTTTACTTCCACCGTTTAAAAGAAAAATACGACAAACTTTATTCCATTTTTCCTGTGTGTGCAGATTTGTGACAAGCGAACTTGCTTTCGCCCTGAAAACAATGACAGAAGTAAACTTTCGTGTTAATGAAGAAAATTCACATAAAAAAATGTTAATTTATCTCTGTGTGTGAACTTTTTTTACGGAATGGATAGCTAAAACACAAGTTGGCCAAATGTGGTAGTTGGGTATTTTTTAAGTCGAGGTTTGCCCGCGTGCTATTTCCGGTTAGTCATTCACCTGCCAATCCAGCGGTCACCAATCGATGGTCCAAGGATTACTGCTGGTCCGTGAGAAAATTTTGGTGTCCGCAGAAACTTATTTATCTTTTTAAAAAATGCTCGTTTAACACAGTCGCTTGAAACGAAAAGTGAGCCAACGTTTGGAGAAAATCAAAACGATTAAAGTCTGTTTACGATAAATATAGGATGACGTCACAGTGCGAGATGGTACAGCGTTGCCCGATTGTAATTTTTTTCTTGGGCACTACTCGACAATTGTTGCGCCTGGTTAATGCTTTGCACAACACACCGTTAATTTATTAGTTCCAAAAAGGGCTTTTTATATGTTTTTAATGGTTCTGATACACAAAAATCAAACAGAGCTGTTATCGAGTTACGAAGACGTCAAATGTCAAATATTGATTGATTTAAATCTAGTACAACGTCGCAAAGTGCTGCCATACTAAAAACAATAACATTTCCTAGTTTAAGCGATAAAAAAGAGAAATTTAAGATTATTCTATCAGCTGCACTTAATTATGAAATGTGACGTCATCTTATATTTATTGTAAAAAGACTTTATTATCTTTTTCAATATCTTGTTTTTATAACATTTTAAAATTTTTCTTATACGCTTATTCGCTTTGCAAGGATATTCCTAGACCAAAGATCAAAAACATTTTTTTTTGTGCTTATCTCGCTTTCTCTTAGGCGGAGATAAAATGTTATTATAAAAATTATAGATTTTCATAGTCTCGACAAAAATAGTTTATTGATTTTTCCAAGTCCAGTTTAAAAACATTAAATTAAAGATTTGGCTACTGACAGAAATATAACTTTAAATTAAACATTTTTAGTAAATAAATACAATGAAACAAGGTATGTGCACATTTGAGCAAAAAGTGCCACATTTCCGCGCGAGAACATGTGATACCTTCAACTCGAATTGCACACGCGACCTTTCACCACGATCTACAATAATTTTTGAATAATATCGCTAGATATTATAAATAAAACTCCCCCGCCGCGTTATTCTGTCGTCCTGTCTGTCTGTATAGGCTAATTTTAGAAACTACTGTAACGATTTTGATACGGTTTTTTCTATTCGATAGACTGATTCACGAGAAAAAATTGTATGCATTATTAATATATACTTCGTGCAAATTGACTAAGCTATAATAATGTTGTTGATCAAGTCAGGGAAAACATAAATTTTCACAAGCCTCTCTTGAGATCAGTTTTGTATCATCAAGAAAAATTTGCAAATGCTTTAAAAGGTCATAATCGCTTGGTGCGAGGTCTGGACTAAAAGGCGGGTGCGATTGAACCTCTTCTTCAAGTTGACGGGGCTTCTGGGGCGCCGTTGAAGATGTGTGCGGCCCATTCTGGCCGTGTGTCAATCTGGTCAGTTGTTGCCAGTAGATGTCCAAATTGAGTGTTTGGCCCGATTGGAGCAACTTATAGTAGATGATTCCCTTCCAATCCCATCAACCACACAGCAAAACCTTCTTGGCCGTTAATTCGGATTTTGGCGATCATTTGGGTCGGCTCACTGCTCATGGACGACAATTTTTTTCAGTAGTTGTTCACGTATTTAACCCATTTTTCATCGCCAGTCACCATCCGCTACAAAAATGGGTCGATGTCGTTACCCTGCAGCATAGAATTGCAGTAATCAATTCGATCCAAAAAGTTATTTTACATCAATTCGTGTGGCACCCATACATCGAGTTTCTTCTTGATACCAGCCTTGTGCAAATGGTTCCAAACGGTTTTCGGGCTAATCTTTACTTTCTACAAAAGCGTGCCTCATCCTCGACGTCCATATTACAAGAAAGAAATCGTTGGAACCATCACTTTGATGTTGCATTCGATACGGATATTGGGTCCACAAACAGCTCAAATTTTTTTGGTCCTCTGCTCCGCCGTTTCATCTTGGTCGTAGTGTTACTGAAGAATGTATTAAATTTCTCTTGTTTACCTCCATTTTGGAACACTGTAACTCACAGCTCGATTCATCAAACACAAAACTGCGAAAAAACTTTTTTTGAAGTGTAATGTCACTTTTAAATCGCCGTATAGCATGACCTGATGCGATGTATACATCATGAGATATGGCTCACTAAAAACTTGTAACGGAAAACGCACAGAACTTTTTACTTCACCTGTTATATATACAGAAAAGGGCGCCATATCATAACAGACTTAGGACAAAATTGCTGTTACCTCCGCCACTGTATAGGTATATGCAACTGTCTAAAATGATATGTTCCATCAATATGTAATAGGAAGTTCTACTACCCGTACCTTTTATAGACATTTTTTTTTGTTGAAAATGTCCACCTTTTTAATCTTGTGGTCCCTATTTTCCGTTAAACATTGAATAATAAACTTTTTATCTCCGAATTCGATATCAGCGAGGCGAATTTGGGACTATTCCCTCGTGGATAAAGTAGGCCGACTGAATAGTCTAGTAGTTGTCTGCATATTGATTTATATATTTTGGTAGCAGTTCCAGTACCAATACCTTGGTCCTCGTAAGTCAATTGTCTAAGTGCTTAATTTCCTGAAATTAAAGAGAGGATATTACTATAGCCAAATTCAATCAATGCGAAATGTGTACACATTTGAGCGAAAAATGGGACCATTCCTAGCGTCGAATTTATGTACATTAATTTTTTCACGAGGTTCTCACCACCAAGCTACACCAGCGGTTTTTAATCTTTTCGGCTGGCGACCAAAGTATAAATATATTTGAAGCCCGCGACCCTAATGTTGTAAAATTAAATTTCACCATTTCTTATAATGTCATTTGGAGAATTCCCGCGACCCATCCCAAATCCGCCCGCGACCCGGATTAGGGTCGCGACCCGAGGTGATGATCTACACCAATCACTTTACTTTTTAAAATTGCCCAATTGAAAAATTCCGGAACCATATTACAACTACCAAGGATCAGATTTCCGATTTTTGTGTTCTTCGACTACGAAAATCCTTGCGAAGCGCTGAAAACTTTTCAAGGACGTTTGCAAATGTCGAAGCGAAGTAATTAAAACACCGCTATTGCTTTTTCCCTATCTGCGACCGGGCTGTATTAACGCTTCGCGGGATGTTAAAAATACAAAAGTGGTTCGTGCGGTCCGAAAGGTTGGCGACCGCTGTCCTAATGGAATAACAATGCCCAAATGTCGCCCAACTAGGTGTTTAAAACACACGACACGGTCGTCGGTCGACTGTTCAGTAGAACCTGAAGGTCGTTCCCATAACACTCCGGCTATGTACTGTTATTGTGATAGTTAGAAGTGAAGGTTGGTCGTGTACGGAGCTACAGCGAGCAGAAAGTAACCCCCATAAGCCATTGTTGTTATTGCTGGCGGCTCTAGAAAGTGCGGTGTAACATTCTGTAACAAGTTATGCGCCACCAACTGATTTACACTGTGATTTAATAACGAGTTTAATGCCATTTACTGTCGCTGATAATTCGCGAACATGAACGCAAGATAAACTGTGCAACATTTACTTTTTGTTCTAGAAAATTAAATCAGGTGAGGAAACTCTTAGCACTTACAATAATAAGCTTATTAATGCCGAGTAATTTACAAGGCAATTAGCCTTTCGAATGTAAACTTAAGAAGCGGTATTTGTCTTCCAATAAGCCGACATATCCATCTAACAATTCTATTCGATATTTTAGCTCCTTATTTCGCAACTGGGTTACTCTATTCTTTTTTTCGTAATTTATAAATGCGAGCATCGCATTAATTAAAAGAATAAATCTACTTGCTTTTTTACTTAATGGCGAAGGTCTTCGCGATTTTCAATAACGAATGCAGAAACATTCTTAACTGTAAAATTACGAAGCTGGCTGGCGAATTCGCTAACCGGATTTGCGTGGCACAACTTACAATTTTAATGAGAACCTTGCAAATAAAGAGTAATGTTTAAAAATCGACCAGCCAAGTCTTATATTCTTCTTCATTTTGCGTTTAAATATAAATTGACGGCAAGTTTTAATTAATTATAATAATTCTACTTGTTTACTTTTATGTAATTTTCGATTGGATAATTTATAGGTTTTAAATTAAAATTGATTCGTGTGTCAATAAAATATTTTGTGGGTTGCTATTCTAGCTCGGTAGTTTTTCGCGTGGTAGAATCGTAAAATTTTTGAGGATAGTTTGCTAATCGTAATTTTTTGATTTTATAATTAATAAAAAATTACCGAAGGCATTGCCGTATTAACGTTTCTTTTCTGTGATGTGTTTTAGTATTAATAACAATTGTAGAAAGTTTTAGGTCTCCGGCTCTTATGGTTTTTAAATAAAAAAATACATTTTATTTTTAGAAAAATATTTTATCTCAAAAAAACTTGACCGAAGTATTTGTGCTTTGGATATATTATAGACATATATTCAGCATATTAGGTAAAAAAAATCAATTTGGAATTTTTTCAAAAAATGTATTTTTTATATACCTAATTTAATTTTTCAAAAGAACATTTTTGGTACTTCTGACTTAGGGATACCCACCATTTTTGCAGAAGTAATTATTTATTTACTAGTCTATAACATATATTTTTTTCAAAATTTTTTGTTTTGTATAACATGGCTCAATTTTTAAAAAACCGGACCAAAGTGTACGTGCATTTCAACGCAAAGAGAATCTAGATACATACTGTTAACGTCACAATACATAATTACATTTAACTTAGCGGCAGTTAATTATTCAGCTAGCTATAGGTACATAAAAATAATAAATGTAACTTTTATAATTATACAAAAAATTCAATTTACAATACAATGTAAGACATCCTTATCAACTAACACTTAATTACACGAACATCATAAAACTACAAAAATACAATGTTTTGTTTCTAATCTTGTCACTATTTTCGTCAATTACTACATTGATACCTAATATATGTATAAGAAATTGCAATAAATTTATTTAAAAAATTTAAGTCCGTTTTTAAGCACTGTCGTAGTTAGGGGTTGGTGAAGCGGACGGCTGCGACGGGCCCAACCCGAAGAGGAGTGGGCACTTTGCCGACCCACGGCTGGGCACCGGCACAAAAAATTAAAACATGATGCTTAAAATAAGTCTTGGGGGGCGCAAAATTCAAATCTTGCCAGGGGCGCTAATGACTCTAGTTACGACTCCGTTTTTAAGAATAAGTTAGAAAAGAGGAGTAAAGCATTGAAGTGGTACTTATCTAAAATTATATAAAAATACAGAAAGATATTTATACCATACTTTCGAAGAGAAAATGAATTACTTATTTAAATATTAATTTCTTTTGCTGTTTCTTCTTTCTAAATACAGTAACTTATTACTTCTTTTTCTTCGACTTATTGTAGGACATTTGTCCTGTTAATATCGACAGTTTCGATTTACCTTATTACATAAGAGCAAAATCATTTAAATAACTATTTGGGACAAACGTTAAATACAACACTGCTTTTTTAAGAGACCTTAACTGTTGACTATATTTCGATAATTTCACTGTTTTTACTTTGTAAAGTGGTCGAATTAATTGAAGAAACGCATGAATTTTAAATCGGCTTAATCATTAAATAGAAAATAATCAATTTCAAATTAAGAACTGTTTCGAATCGAATTTGAATGGCAAAAAATAATTTAAACACTTAGCAAAAAAAAATAAATAAATAATTATCGTCATCTCAAAAAAAACTTTACAGCTTTTGGAAGTTCTATGAATTTTTACGTTTAAAGCAGGGCCCAAAATGGAAAATTTTTCTAACCGCAACACTGGCTTAACCTGACACATTTATAAACTCGAACCTACATAATAAAGTTTGGAAGAAGCGATTTGTATCTATCATAATAAAAAAAGAAACAAATACATGAAATAAACACACAAAACGAAACAATTTAAATGATTTTTTCAATTTCAATGAATAAACGATTAGCTTTATGGGACACTATCAAAAATACCTATTATTAAGCCTTGCATGTTCTCCACCTATTTTTAATTACTAATAATAACTAACCTTTACCGAAGTAATTGTTTTATTTTACTTTTATAAATGCAATTCGATAAACACTATATTTATATTTACTTTTTTTTTATTTATAGTACTTCCGCAATTAACAAAACAACAAATGAGTCGGAAACTGTTGAAATCAAAAATTACACATGGGTATTTGCGAATTTTTGTTTGATAAAAAAAAAATTGGTAGGAATTTTTATTTATTTATTTTGAACACAATATATTTTGACTTGCTATTAGTTCCAGTAAGTTTGACATCTTTGAAGGTTACTTATTATAAAATTATCTAAATAGTGGTATATAATTACAATATTAAATTAATCAGAAGTCCGAAGATAATACAGACCCAAAAAATGGGTTGTTTTATTTGAGATAAAAGTTCGATAATTTTTTAGCCGTTATAGCATCTCTCTTACATCATAATTACTTGTAATAATTAGCGTTCTTATGTAATATTTAATTATTTTGTTTTATTGCATTGAAAAGTAGACGTAAAAAAGATTCGATCGACGAACGGATCGTTGTGTATGTTGAGTGTCACTGTCATGGCCGATTCTCAATGCCAGTCATCAATTTAAATATATGGCAATTCAGATCTGGATATAATTAGAATGGAGGATCCGAGCGCGAAAGATGTAAACAAAATAGAAGCTTTGCGGTTTTTTTTTGTAATTTATAGAGAATTATTTTTGACAGGCATGAAATTATGAAATTTAGAATTTCCAAACTCAAATCGAAAGATTGGATATGGATTTATTGAATCACAATATTAATTTCGTACTTTAGATATGTAGGAGAAATATTAGTCAACAAATCGTTGTTTGACATAATTGTGTAGGTTTTGTGGAAAATATTTCTTTTTCTCTTATCTTTGCGTAATTAGTTCGCTGTAATTAACAATTACAATCGCTATTAAATTTTGTAATACAAAACGATTGAATTATAACTTTAGAAGCTTTACAACTTAAAAGATTGAATCAAAACTATGCAATGCGTAAATGCTTTTTTTTTTTGTAATAGCTAGATTTTTTTTAACAGCACTGATGGTATTTCTGTATAAATCCTAATAATAATAATTAATTGACCAATTATTAAAAATTTGTAAGTACTTATAGTGAAGTGTCAAAATGTTTTGAACATTAGTGTTTTTATTTTATTTTTGAAAACTTGCTTTCAAAATGGACGAAAATTTTCAAAAAAACTTATTTTACGATGTTTAATGTTGCATGAATTTCATAAAAAAACATTTTGATATACTTAGCATATATTGCGCTCTCTGTCTACCACTTATTTCGGTCCTTAGAACACTTTATGAAGAACAAATCCTTAACAAATATGGACCATTTCACAATAACTCTTGAACGATTTTTTTTTCAAAAAGGGAATCATTAGTTTTTCCGACAAATGACAGGGTATCATAGATCACGATTGCAACTATATTAGTCAATAAAGAACAATGTTATCTACTTATTTTTATTTTGTTAATTTCAATTTCAAGAAGAACAAAAAAACTTTCTGGTACCCCTATTATTTATCTTAATGAGGTAGCCATGCTAACTCATGGGAACCTGTACAAAATCACACTATTTCAAATCAACAAGATTCAAAGTGCATATTAAAAGAAGAATGGTGAAAAATAGACAATAAAACGTTCATTAAATAACGGATTTACAACAATATGTAACGATTTCGCTGAGGTTCGAACTAGGGTTTATGTCAACAGCAATTTAAATGTATTTAATAAAAGAATTAACAAAATATTTACAACAATAACTAAAATACTAGTAGTTTTACTTATTAATTATTTAACTTACTAAACTAATTTACTTACACCTTAATGCACTAAACTAATTTATTTACACAGTTCCACTTATTTATTTTCATCGCTCGTTAGTGATCACTTTGAATTTCATCAAAAGCAAGCTAAGAAGTTTCACCCGCTTATATGTGTAGTTAGTTGACGATATACGGCTTCTAGACATGTCTAGTGAGTTTACCCTTTAATCGATGTGGGCGTTTAAGGCTTTGGACCAAGTTACCTTATTTCGAGCGGCTGTGCCGATAAATCTAGGGCGTTCATTACAATATTAATTTTGCAATTTTTATATTTTCATTTATACACAATTAGTTGTTTTCGAATACTTTTGTGCTTTTCGATTTTGCATTTTTTTTTTGTTATAAATGTATAAGATCTTATTTTTTAGTAAAATATCCATTTGTTTAACGATCTTTTCTTTATCGCCTTTCTTCTTGTTTGTTTTTTTTTAAATAATTGTTTATGCATTTTTAAGCCAAAAATGCATCAAAGACTATACATTTTGTGGACGATCTAATCATTTTGATATTTTGTATTTGAAAATAACCAATTGTTTTATCGACTTCGTTCGACGAGGCAGAAACGGCACGTTATCGAATTTTTTTCATCCTAATAAAACTATCGATTTTGTATTATTTCGCCCTATTTCTGTCGGCGGCTTTAATAAAAATAAATAAATAATAAAAATAAATGCCTGTCATAAAATCTAAAATTGAATTTATAAAAAATTGTTTTAGTGCACAGCACATTTATCCGATCCAAAAATAAAAGTGGTCAGTTTCGAAACGAAGAAAAAAATCTGATCTAAAAACGAATAATATACATCACAATTTCTGAAAACTTTAGTAATTATGCGAATAATCATACAACATAGATTAACAAATGTAAATTAGTTTTAAATTAGTTTTAAATAGATTTGAAAATGAGATCTTTATAGCAAGCTGGTTTAATAGCCCACTTTATCTCTTTAATTTATTTTGCAAACACCTCTTTCTAGTAATTGTACAGAATGTAATTCAAAATAAATTTAAATTATAGCCGTTTGGAATTGTTTTATTAAGCGGAAAAAATTTTGTTTCTTGAGAAAATCTAAATTTTGGGTGAAATTGTTTGTGTTTATGATGCTATCAAGAATGGAGGTTTATTAACGTTATAATTGTTTAAGGCATCTTCACATTAAAATTTTCTACTAATTATAAGTTTTAACAGAAGTGAATGTAAATAGCATGATCGAGAGGTAACCCTTAATTTTATGGATATGTTTATTCGAATTCCAAAACGTTTTATTTTTAAAGTAGATTTCCTTTTGCGTTTTCAATATGTGTTGATTTTTCTATTTACGTCTTTTCAGTACCTTTCTCTGTGCGGACGTTTTAATTGCATTGCCATAAATTAATACCTTTTCGTTCGTCGTTTGGATGTTTCGCAGTAATTTTATTGCACACAAGTCTATTAAGTTTGAAAAATTGAGTGTTTGTATTAAGCTCCTATTAAAAAAATTTCACTTTTATTAATCAACTAATTGATTTGTAAAATCTAAACGTTCAAATAATTATAATTATTTTTAACGTGCTCGTTAAATATATTGGTCGATAAATGTAACAAAAGACATTGCTGGTTGTTAAATTTTAATTGCTTCAATGGACTTTAAAAATTGTTTTTTTTTAAATAATGGTTATTTATGGTTCTTAAAGTTTCTATCAGTTTTACTTTTTTTTTAATTAAATATAATTGAGTGGTTTTATTATATTATTTTTTTTAATAATTGGATACATTTAGTGGAGATTTTACATAAAATCTTATTTTATAATTGGTTTTGTTTTTATTTAAATAGTAAACACTTTCTTTATTAATTTCTTTACAATCGGAAACACAATATATGTTTTTTTAATAAACTTTAATTATTAGAATGCTAAATAATTTTTATGCAATCAATTATGCGGTTTTTTTAAATCAATGATAGATTTTTACGAATGGAATATTATGCATTGATTTTTATTTAAAAATTCACGATGACATTTTTTAATATGTAGAATTACTTGTGATTTAAATTGAAAATCTAAGTTGGGGCAAATTTAGATGTTAAACCAGGACTGGTTTGAGGATAAAACTGACGAAGCAACGATTGTTGATATCGTTTCAAAAAGGATACCTAAATCTATAAATTCAATTGGCACCAAAACTTCAATTCTTTATCTTTTAACAAAAGACCATTTTTTTTTCTAGATGTAAATTTATTCTAAATTAATTGGGGCCGAGATTAATTGTGTACCTGCCTAATTTGGTAGAAAAGTGGCTCATTTTAGATTTTGTAAAATTGACACTTTTTTCTTTGCATTAAAATCTATTTATTTTCATAATAATTAAATTGCTTATTATATTTTTTTTAAACTTTTTATAACTAATTAACAATTTTTTTGAAAAAAAATTTAACATACAATCTTTAGCACATTAGTGATTTATAGTTTAAAATTTTATTCAATGATATAATTAATCAGCCATTAAATTTATTTTTAATAAATTTTAAATTTGGTGCCTTACTAATTTACCGTTGGCAGTACTGGATGAGATCTGTTGGACAGGAGTCGCCAGGGGCGAATAGGGATGATCAATATTATATTAAAATTTAAAAAAAAAACCTGTGTTATATCACTTATCTACTGTTTTCATACAAAATGTAACAAACAGAAAAATTAAAAACGATTAGGTATAAACGTAAAAAACACTAGTGCAACTACGGATATCAAAACAACAAAACACTAAACCTTTTCCAAACATTCACACGTTTATTTTAGACTTTTGACATTTTAACAATTTTCAAGCAAAAGAATATACTAAAAGCTGTGGCGGCAAATTTAAAACGTCCTCAATTTTAAAAAATCGCACACATTTATTGTAAGTTCTAAAGGAAATTCGTGAATGCAAATTGATGGCAGAATGACACATTTTAGAATTCGAAATTTACGTGTTATGGGTCATCTATTTATTTCCTTACACGATTTTTAAGATTTCTAGACTTTTCTCTTCCCCTATGGCACATTTTGTCACATTTATATTGAACCCTCCCTTTCTCAGTGGTGTAACACTGTGGTACCCACCCTAAAATTTAATAATTCGTGACAATTTTTTATTAACAATTAAATTATATTAAATTAATAGATGTGGTTATATATCATGTACGTAACATATACGTAACACATACGTAACATAGACGTAACATTAGTACAACAGAAAAAGCATGTGACGACCGATCCATGGATCGATAAATGTATTTTTTTTAAATTTGTCTTTGTGACATTACAATATTTAAAATTTTAGGACCTTCCGGTCACATTTTTTCACAAATCTGTGATGACCCCTTCATCCCTTAAGGTGAGACGTAATTTATGGATGCGCTCCTACTGAAAAATATGGCAATTTCCGTTTGAATTAGATAATTAAATTTGAGTACCACTTCAACAAAAAAAAAAGAATAATCGAATTAGAAAATTAACCAAAATAAAGAATAAATATCGGCGGTTTTCGTTGATTTACAATCGTACTTAAAATTAAAAACAAATCAAAGCCGGTACTGTGCACTCCATCAAGTACAAATCATTTTAAATTTAAGAAATATTAAAGGTTATCGAATTTAAAATATTTTTTTGCCTGCAGCTCGTTTTAACGCAATTGAAATTCAATATTCTTAAAATTACACATTCAGCAGACTCGCCTATAAATTAAAGAACGATTTAAATGTCTGTTAGTATTATAAGAAAGTGGTTGTTTATGTGACAGTTGATCGAAAGATATCAAGGACAACACTGCAGAGAAATACCTGATATTGGTAATTGAAATCTATTTAGTCCTTCTAAAATGTAGGTCATATGTTTACGAGATAATTGCTTGCCGAATTTCATTAAAGCATTAAATTTTCGCTTCGTATACACGTCTACGTTGATTGAAAAAAATGAGATTCGTGATACACATGATAAACAGTTGTTTTGGTCCGGTTGTGAACGCCACCGAGACCAAAAACCGTTAAACGTTTTTTAAAACGCCATAGGCACTACCTGATCTTATTTTTCGAGGCAAGCATTAAGCCGACTGTTGATAATGGTTTTATATTTCGACATTTTCCGATCTTTTATAATTTCTTTGCGACCTATCTTTATAAAAAAAAGTGACGTATAGTTTCAGGCGAAAATATGGATATTGCAAAGTGAATTTTAAATAGAAAGTACCGCAAAGAAATTGACGACAACGAAACGCTGCGAATATAAAAATCGTTTGATTTTATGTTTTCTTTTGGGAGTTGTTCGCTTTCATTAAAAATGAAGTGGTAAATATTACAAATCTTTAATGTTTGATTGTAATCGAGTTTTAAATCTTTTTTCACTTTTTTGTCGGTAAATAATAAAGTATAAGCATAGATATTCTTAAAAAATTGTGGTCCTTTTGTCTTTATTTTATTTAATTTCAAATTGTGTGTACATCAACTAATTAAGAAATAAAATGATGCCTAAAAATCTCACGTTTTCAGCCGTACTAAGACCTCTGGTTTGCTTACCCAATATTTGTTATTGGACATGATTTGACATGTCCTGTGAGCGGTTTATTTGTACAATTATTTGTTACATGTGAGTACTGCTCGGTTTGCCAGCGTTTGTCTGTAATAATTACACAAGTCAAAGGGATTACAATTATCGGCACACTTGATGTTTATTCAGTGACCGCCAGATAACTCAGACAAATATTGATTATTTTTTTATTAGTAGCACTATGAAGATTTTTGTATTATATTGTAACGGATTCGCTGGGATTTCGAACTAATATTCTGAATATTAGAAGAGCGTCGTCTATTTTCAGGAATAACTAAATTTATTTAATAATGAATTAACACGTAATAACTAATCTAGCTTAAAATTAGTTATTTGCTTAATTAAATTATTTATACACTTTATTGATTTATTTGCACACTTAACTAATTTATTTAAACACCATTTATTTATAACCAACGTTGCTCGCATTTACTTCGAAGATTTCAACGTAACCGTGAGACCTACTGTCTCTACTGTCGAGCCTCCTACCGAGACTGTCGAATTTCACTAAGACTAACTGATCGGCGCCGTCGGTTTGTCTTATACGTATGGCGAAGAAGAAGCTTATTAGAGGTTGTGTTGTGGAGTGATAAAAAGGTCAATTGCAAAAAGTCGAAAAATATTTTCTTAATTTTATATCACAAGAGTGACATCCGTTTGAACCCGGCCATTAAGGCCACAACTTAAAAAAAGACTTGAATCCGATTTTCCTCACTTTTTTTAACTGTTGGGCTTGCTGCTAAAACGTTCCCCCTTCTCTTTTTATTGTAGTCTTACGATTTATAATTTTTCCTCTCACGGTATACCTTTTTTTTTGTGACAAAATTTTGAATTTAGCTTCGCATAAGAATTTTACTTCAAAAATAGATTTTCTTTATCCTTGAAATATGTATCTGATTTGGGGTTTTTTCTTGTCCATAAATGTCTATATTTTAAAAAATATTTTATTACACATAATTTTAATTGAAACACTTAAAAAAAATTAACTCTATTATATTCGAACCGCTGAACAGACGGAGTTACAACAATGCGTGGTCCAATCCTCTAACCAACTTTTCATTGGCCATCGAAAAGAGATGAAATATATTCGTCATCTGTAGCCGCTTCTACAAGATACAGTTAAACATGGAATTTATTCTTGTTGGTAAAATTAATAGTTGAATCATTGAATATAGTGTAAATCTGGGCCGTGTAATAGGACAGAAATCTTAGAGCAGTGTTTCCCAACGTGGGTCCCACGCCCCACATGGGGGCAATTTAAAGGTTTAGGGGGGCAATGTCATTATTCAATTTGAAAACGTACTTGATTTTTAGTTATCTACCTATTATATGTGTTGAAAAATTTATTGTTTTTTTCTCAATCATTACATAGTGATTTCTTTCTAAAACCTAAATCTTGTGTCTTGAACAAGTTATAATTAGGCTTCATACATAGAATAATTCAATTTTCAAATACAAAATTAAAAAATTTGGTGCGTGTACTTATGTACGCGCATTAGAAGTTATACTTCTTTGGTGTGACTAAAGATAAGTTCAATAAATGCGAGGATGTACGCGTTTGAGCGAAAAGTGGCACATTTCCGAGCGAGGGAGGCAAAGGAAGCGCACCGCGGAGCGGCGCGCTTCGTTTTCCTGAGTTCGGAATGTGCCACTTTAAGCTCAAACGCGCGCACTCGGTTTTAAGCGCGATTGACAATGATTTTGGTGCCGAAAGATCAGTAAATCATTTTTATCGTTCCGTCTCACTCGCACTAACGAGGTTCTCGTATCTTTTTGCGCCCTTTTGCTCATTGCTATGGCAAATACGTTTTTCAAACATAAAATCGATATTTACTAACCTAACTTTAAATTTATGATTTGAAAAGGCGAAAGATAGAGTAGACAAATCAAATACAACGATGATGTGCGCGTTCGAGCGAAAAGTGGCACATTTCCGAGCGAGGGGGGCAAATGAAGCGCGACGCGGAGCGGCGCGCTTCATTTTCCCGAGATCGGAATGTGCCACTTTGAGCTCGAATGTGCACACTCGGTTTTAAGCGGGATTCACAATAATTAATTTACATTCTAAATAATTTTAATTAAAAGTTACAAGAGTCTATTTATACCAAAAACACCGAATATCCGATTTAGTGTTTTTTATCAAATAGCAAGGTAGGAATGTGCCACTTTGAGCTCAAACGTGCACACTCGGTTTTAAGCTTTATTCCCAAGTACTAATTTACTTTCTTACTTCAACTGTCGAATTTTCGTTAGCAGTGCTAATATTTTACTCTTAAAGCGCTAAAAGAAGTATAACTTCAAAAATATTTCTGTTACGTAGGGGGGCATTTAAATTTTAGAATGACTTAGGTGGGGCATGTTAAAAAAAAGGTTGGGAAACACTGTTTTAGAGCGTGATCGCTCCGTCTATTCAGCGGCCCGAGTATAGTCTAGGAATTACATTAAATCTAGTTTAGGTTTATGTATCAATGAAGCTTTTTAAGGGACTTGTCATTAATTTCTACTGACCCATCATTTAATTGTTGTTTTTCTACATGCCAAAGCCCGATAATAGTTGTTTTTTTTTTTTTTTGATACATTGATATTGTTAGTAGTTTTTATCAAGGTGAATCATTATTTAGCTTAACGTTGTTACTGAACTTTAACAGTGGATGGTAGAGAGCTTGCCATATATTTGGAAGTAAATTAAGCTTCTTCTAACTATTTTCTACCAAAGCATATTCGGAAAAATCTTAAATTTAAAGTTGCCCGTTAAAAACACAATTTTTAACAAAATATTTTTTTTTTACAAATAATTTAAATAACTTAATTTTATTTACAAATTAATAATATCACTTTTATTGTAAAATCTGAAAATTACATATCAATATTCAAGACATGCTTTTTTTAATCTTTCATAAAATCACAAACCGGACATTTATTTCTGAACAGAGGGACTATGTTATACAATAGAAAAAAATTGATTCACATTATGGAAACATTACTGTAATTCACCAAAAAAAAAAGAGGGAATAAATCAATTTTTGACAACATTAGCGAGTTCGTACAAAAAATTGTTCAAAAAAACCAGACTATTAATCAATTCCTCTCAAGTCGATTTTATTTTTAAATCAAAGTCAATAACTTTTAGCTAGAATATATCTCTAAAGGTAAATAAACGGGTGGTAAAATAAAAACAGCCTTAAATGACGCGAAAGCGATGAATGCGAATCGACGAAATTAAAATGCTTTTTAAGTTACCTCTGTTTTACAAACACTACAACCTTCCATGTTATTTCTTTCGGCTTCTTGAATTTTTAATGAAGGTTGACGACACGAAAAAGTGGAAAAAAGTCTTGTTATTCAAAGAGTAAATTGTACGTAATTTATTTTCGTTGATATTCGTACGTATTTCTGCGTAAACATTCGTTTTGGTTGTTACTTAATTAAAATTCATATTTCGGCGAAAGGAATTTAATTGTCTTAATAATGATTTCAACTGGTCGGTAGTTATTCTGTTCGGCGAAGATGAAACGTTGGCAGGGGCAACTTTGATAATTTACCCTTGAAAATTTACTTATTTCTGGCCGAAATTATTGAACCTAAGAGGCAGATAAATACCGTCGGTTACTTGCTGATAAAATTCTTTACTTGATCAACACGTAAAGTTTTAGAAAGAACCTCCAAGCACAAATTTGGTTCGATCATAATTTCGAGAGATGATTACTTATTCAATTTGGAGCGAAAATGGAAGCGTGTTCGATTTTTAAGGCTTATCAAGCTATTCGAAAAAAAATTCGCCAAAGACTTCAAGATTTCCAATAGTACTAACTTAATTAATTGTCGAAGTTATAATCACTTTTATTTAGTGAAAATAACATAAGACTTTCTATATTATCGAAATTACTAAAAGAATAATTTTTGGAACGTAATGTTGTATTTGTATTTATAACAATGCATAATTTTAGTGAAGCGTGGGCTCGTTTAATTAAAAGTTTTATATGTTTTAATTGGCTTTTACTAATAAAAATTTCTGATATCTAAAATTACGAAGAAAATTACATTTAATCAATTTGGTGCTATAAAATTATAAACTAATCGAACTTGCGAATAATCTTGATATTTGATATGTACAGTCAGCCTAAGAAGTAATCAACATCCTAGAGCAGCACCTAAAGTGATCGTGCTATTTTTACACAATTAATAGAAAAAATTATTTGTGGTATTTATAAAAGCCGTCATAAATCTCCTTAAACACTATTTTTAACTAAAATTTGTCGCTTGGAATGGCTTGATTACGGTAAGTACTGTTTTTAGGGTGTTGATTACTTCTTAGGCTGACTGTACGATGAAGTCTTCCATCTAGTCTAGTTTAAAAGTACTAAATTAGAAATGTAGTTTTTGGTAAAAATACCCTACTGTAATTTTTAATTAAAAGAAAGGCGAGAAGTGGTACTTTTAGTTTAGTTTGATTTAATTAATAAGGTTCTGGAGTGTAATAAGGCCCACTTAGTGTTAAATATTTTTTATTAAATAAATAAACTAAGACAACTCATAACATAATATAAATTCTAAGTAATTTTTACATATTTTTTCTGAAAATAATGTATATTTAAAAACAAAAAAACTGAAAACACATTTTTAAAAAGCAAAAACATATACACTGGTGTTTGGGCCTTATTAAACGAACAGGCAGATAATAAGGCCCGCCTTAAAATACAATGGCAGATATTAAGTCCCGAATAAAGTATTCAATTCAGGGGTAGCAACTTTGGCATATAAAAGGTGCTTGGTCATCTTTCGTTAGTCCAACACATTCTTCATGTACCCAAGTGTTACATAACGTACAAGATCTCATATCAGCCACAAAATCATGGTTGCAGACGGAACACATCCAAGATTGTTTTGAGGAGCCAGCTATATTGTATTTTTGCGTAACCCTGATTTTGATTGTAAGGCACGACCCTCAAGCATTTGCCTTTTATTAAAATATTAAGGCCCGGGCCTTATTACCTGATTAGTACATTTTTCTTTTTTTCTGATTAAATAAATCAAGTCAACTAAAGAAGAAGTGTATGTAATTTTGCTTCTCTTAAATATTCACAAGATAGCACTAATTGAAAATTAATTTGGCAGAGATACATTTATAAATTTCACATAATATTGAGATAGATTCACTAAATCGAGGTTTCCCGCGTTAATTGAAAACCAGAAAATTTTTCAACCCAGAGGTGATATGTTTTAGATGTTTTTTGCTCGCCGATGGCACTAAATAACCGATTTCGATTATAGTTTTTATTTAAGGCTTCTGGACTTTATTAGTTGGTGGGCCTTATTACCCTCTGGTACCTTATTATTTGTAAGAGAGAAGAATAAGATAGGCAAATTCAATTATTAAGGAGTATGTGCACTTTCAAGCGAAAACTTTTTCCGAATAGAAAATCTGGATTTGAAGGATTTGTTATTAATATAGTCGAGTCCAATTAACACGAAGATGTGCGCATTCGAGCGAAAAGTGGCACATTTCCGAGCGAGGGAGGCAAATGAAGCGCGACGCGGAGCGGCGCGCTTCATTTTCCCGAGATCGGAATGTGCCACTTTGAGCTCGAATGTGCACACTCCGCTTTTCGCCACTTTAAAAAAATTCAAGTAATTCTAAAACCGTAGTTGCGCTCTACAAATGTCTCTTTTGGGCTTCGCTTATTTTCCATAATTTTCTACTTTATTCATTGCGAAATTGCCGTGAAATTAATTTGTATTTAAATAAGTTGATTACTTCTTAGGCTGACTGTACGAATCACATTTTAGGTTTGTTATTTTATTTTGCATTGGCTCACAATCAGTCGTCAAAAGATCATCCATTTTGAAATAGCTTATGTCGAAAAAGAAGGGAAAAGATCACACTGTAGAGGCAGCTTAAGTTTTTACATCTTGATATTTTTAAATTTGTGCTAATAAAAGTGACGCAACGCCGCTAAATATATAGGTATTTTTTTACTATTTGAATTGCAATTGCTGTCATTAATGTCAATGGATTGATGATTCTGATGTGCGCCCATAACAACGCAGTAAAAGGTTGCCGACGAGTAAATAATCGTTGCTGGCTTTCTCACGGCCCAGAAAAACACATTTATTTAGTGATTTCATCATGTTATGGTGGCTGCACTTCGTTACCAACTATTTTATTACAGTTAACGTGAGTGAGCTATGACTGCTAGTCCGAGTTGCACAGTTTGTTAATCTAAATAATTTTTCACATACACTGGCGAGCGTTTAAAACTGCACGACCTACTTAATCGATAAAATATATTATTTATTAGTATTTAAAAAAAGAATTATGAATAAATCACAAATGTATACAATAGTTCGCACTTGTACACACTTGCTATAAAAATTTTGATCAAAATTTATGATTTTAAAGTGTTTAAATACTAATTATTCTAAATAAAATTGCACAATCGGTACTACTTTAAAACACCACGTTGTAACCTTAAGATGTACCTTAGATGTAATTTAAGATGTTGTAGACTTGATTAAAGAATGTGAATAAGGAAACCATTAAAAGTTATGTTGCAAGTGAAATTATAAATGGTAGTACCAATAAATTTTTGAACAAATGATTACAATAAACGTCAATACAAATAAAAATTTGAGAACCAAAATAACTAACATTTTTTTTGAAACTTTGTAGATCACATTGTATACCTCGGACATTTAAAAACATGTCATTTTAGCGTCGGAATAGTGTCATTTTTTATATACAAATTTTATTCACAAATTTTTGCGAACTGAAAAGCTCATATAAAATAAATAACGATAAATATTTTATGCTTCTTGTGCTTTTTGACAACTAATAAACTTATACGAATTAATTTTATTAGTTACATTATGTTAAAAATCGAGAGCGTAAATTTCTCGTTGCTCTGGGGAACAAAAAAAGTAGAGGTTGTTGTTGTTATTGATTTGAGAGTTAGTTACCGTTTTTTTGGTGAATAAAGTAAAAAGCGTGAAGTGCCCCGTTTATTTTGTGTTCTATGTTAACGAAACAACCCTTCTTGCAGTTCTAGAAGGCAACACAACGAACTTGCCCCTGAAACGCCATAATTAGAGCCCACGAGCTCACATCCTTGACCACCCCTGCGTGTTAAACATGTAAACGAATTCTGTATGTAGCTTTGAAGCCCCAGAGGATACGCGTTCAGCACCCCTGCGTGCTGAACAGCCTCTGGGGAATGTTTTTTTGACCAACTTGAGCGAAAACCAGTTCAGCACCCCTGCGTGCTGAACAGCCGTTAATGAATGCCTTTTTGACCAACTTGAGAGAAACCCAGTTCAGCACCCCTGCGTGCTGAACAGCCTTTAAAGTATGTAAACTATTTTAAAACCCTTTTTCTATTTCCTCAGCCCTCCTTTGGCCGACCCTTGACCACGACCAACCCAAGAAGCCCCGATCCCTTTTTTGGCCGACCCTTGACCACGACCATCCCAAGAAGCCCCGATCCCTTCTTTGGCCTACCCCTGACCACGACCATCCCCAGAAGCCCCGATCCCTTCTTTGGCCTACCCTACAATTTACGACCACCCCTAGACCCTCCAACACATTACAATAATTGTGGAGGGCTTCTAATAAATATGGTACAATTATTGCCTTACTTTGTGAATTAGATCGGGCGTGCAGTTTTAAACGCACTTTTTTCTATGGACATTTAAGGCTTTCCTTATTCACATTCTTTAGTAAAATCTACAACATAATAAGTTTTTTGGAAAAAAGTCCGGTTCTAATTAGAAAAGATTACAACGTGTAGTTTTAAACGCATTACCGATTCCACAATTGTATTTAGAATTATTAGTATTTGAACATCTTAAAATTATTCTTTGATCAAAAATTTCATAGCATGTGTGTACAAGTGCAAACTATCGTAGACATTCGTCTTTTGTCATAATGCTTTTTTTTAAATATACATACAAAAATAACATATTTTGTCTATTAAGTCGGTTGTGCAGTTTTAAACGCTCGTCAGTGTACATTATTATAATTATTAAATATATAAACATCAATTAAAAATCTTAAAAAATTTAACAATAATATGTTTAAAGGTTCTACAAGCTAAAATTAATACAAGTTCTATTTTGGATAACACTTCTCATTATTGGCATTTATGGTTTTTTTAATAATGTTTACATTTGACAGAATTGCTGTTTTACTAAAGTCAGTAAGGAATTTGTATATTTAGCAACGTTGCGTGATAATAACGTCATCAAATCAGTGACGTGAGCTGAATTGTGTAGAATAATTACTAGATAATCAGATCTACGTCATCAGCATACTGTGTGCACGTAATCTCTGTTGCATTCATGATGTTATTAAAATCTACATCAAAACAATATAGATTGTTGCAGGTTGCAATAAATTACTTCGCTCAGGATTGCATATTATTTGTCAATGTTTAGAAAATAAAATAATATTAGATTTCGCTATTAAAAATGAGCAGAAGATTTCATTACCTATTATTGATTTCAATGTTTTATCATTAATAAATTTGTGCGCATTTATAAGTTGCAGGTTTCACCAAAATTTTAAACTTTTTAATATAGTGAACGGCATTAGTGGAGAGAAAGTGCTTTAATTGCAAATATCTAAGTATTTGCAAGAATTTTGCACTAAAAATGAATGTCCGTTTGGACGATTCTCGTTAAAACTTTCCTACGCCTTAGTGTTTTAAATTCAGTTGTAAAATTTATAACTGCTTTTATTACGCACTAATCCTCTTCCTTTGAGCTTCGAAAAGGGAATAAAGATTTTGTATCTCCATAGATTGGGTTCTTCCTAGATTAAATAACACTGGTTTACGTATTTTTAATATTTTCTATCTTGTTTGAATAATAATTTTCATCTTTGTAAGATTTATCTTTAGAGGTTGTATTAGGTAAGAGAAGTCTATATGTTTTATTACAATATCTAAAAGAATTAATAACAAACGTCATAAATTATTTTTTATTCTTCTACTTTAATTAATAATTATTATAAGGCGATTTTAAGTCTAACGAAAAGGAAACCTAACAAACCTGAATGAAAATTATGATTGCACAGAGAGGTGTATATTACAATTAAGCACTAAAATTATATCTTTATTTTATACCTTTTCTCACAACATCAAAGAATAAACAATACTTCTTATTTCCTCTATTTCAAAGAGTCTACTGACAATAAATTATTTGCAAGGAATATCTATCTCATAATGCAGTGCTTCTTAAACTATGGGTCGTTTAGCGAGATTTTAATGTAAAATATCTAAAAATTCTAAAACTACATATATTTTTTCATATGTGTGTATATTGTTACCTAATCAATAAATCCTTACAAAATATTTATATATCTTTCATTTATATTTATATGAGGTCGTCAAAAAACTCACAATCGTAAATGGGGCCGTGAATGAAAAAAGTTTAAGAAGCCCTGTTATAATGGATCACTAAGTTCTTTTATACGTAAAATATATATCTTGAAATTTATAAGAAAGCAATCAAATTAATAAAGTACAATTCTATAGCAGCACACTGTTGAATGAATTTACATTTAGTTCCTAGGCGAGGAAAACGTGCTTTCTTCTATTCATTCGTGTTTTATTAAAATTAAATTCTTTGTACAAGTCTCATATATTTTATTGGTATGTTTTATCGTAGAAAGGTACTGTCTTTCAGTGAAAATAATTATTAACAAACAATATTCAACGTATGTACCTATTATACATACATATCTACCCACAATAAACGTGCTTGAATTTATTGGGAAACATAAATTCAAAGAAATACCTACTGAAGTTTGTAACTTTGAGTACTTTAAATCCGAAGTATAAGAACTCTAGGGTGAGAAATCTTTTACATAAAAAAATTTATATTTTATTCTTAAATGTTAAAGGTTACTAAACACTTCTTTATTAATAATTCGCATATGAATTTACTAGAACACAATTTAAAATTTCATTAATGTAGATAATATTTACACTTTATTAAGTAGATAGATAGTAATAGATATTAGTTTTTTTTTAATAATACTTTGTCGCGTTGAGAGTAAAATTTTAGCAAGCTACCGAAGTTGTGCACCGAAGCTAACGCAAATTCGACAGTATGAAGTTAGCCGTCTGAGAAAGTAAATGAATTCTTGTGAATCGCGCTTAAAACTGAGTGTTCACATTCGAACACAAAAAGGCACGTTCCGATTTCGGGAAAAATAACCGTTTTCTTTTACAAAGAAGAACTCCAATTTCTAATAAGGGAAAAATTGCATTTACGCCACCTTATTTTTTTTACAATTTACAAATATTCCGTATTTTTGAACAAAATTCAAAATAAAACGATTTTAAGATATTTAAAATCTTTTACAATATTTTCGAAAACTTTGTTTATGCTATTAAACTCATATGTAGCAATTTAAAAAAAAGAAATATGCAGTTCAAATATGCTAATGAGCAATGACGCACGTACTAGATTTCGGACGTATTGTATATAAACTTTTATTGTTTACATTGGTATCAGGTATCACCCGGTTAAGTTTCAGTACCTATTCGTCTGACACCCTATATATGTACTTATTTTTGCACATACAGTCACAAATCGATCTGATGATCATGTAAGCTTTTTCAAACGTTAAAATACTAAATTCAACATTTTTTTTAATTTTAATTAAAGAGACAAATCAAATGAAAACGAGTTTATTGACATTGGAGCGAGAAGTGGCACATTTCCGAGCGAGGGAAGCAAACTTGAACAAAATTTTAGCAGACCTATTAGTTTAGTGCAATCGATTTAATTAAAACACGCTTTGATAATCTGAATTTGTCGAAAATCCAGATCACAGCTTGTTTGATCCATCCGTATTTACATTATTATTCACATGAAATATGTTTAATCTCGTTTTTAAATGTTAAACGTTACAAAATACCACTTTGTAAAACAATTCGCCCAAGAACGAAATTTAAACAACTTTTAAAAATGTAACATTTACATGTTATTAAGTAGGTAGATAGTTATTAGTTTTTTTTCCTTCTTATTCTTGATTATCTAAAAGTTGTCAATTAAGACCTTTTCCAAAAAAAGAACTGCAATATATCTTTGTCAACCGAAAGATCTACGGTTACATAACTTCTGAATTATTGATTATGGATGTGTTTTTTTGCTCTTGCTAGAAGTGTTGAGCCATAGATTTTTGCACGAAAACGTCTCCATTATTTGAAATGGTAATTTTGCAAAACCGTCCAAAGAGATTATTTAAAATTGAATCACCTTACATTAGCTCTCGCTTTTTCCTAAAATTTAGTAAAAACCTTTTAAAATAAAGTGTGTAGAATGCGCATACGTAGTTAATTTCGTATGTGACCTACTTTAAATTCTAAAGTTCGTTGAAATGTAATGAATACGCTTTAATGTATAATGAAGACAATTTAAGCTATAATAGTATCGTATAAATTTACAGGCAGCATCGGCTTGCGCTCAAACTGTCCGCAAATTTAGAGAACGGTTCTTTCGCAAAATAATTGCCTCCATTTAAATCCACTCGACTTTGCCTATTTTTGGACGGACACCAAAATTGCAGGTAAACATCGCCGCGATAAATAAATAAACATAAAAAAGAACAAATTTAAATACGCTTTACATAATGTTATACAACAACCAAAGCAAATATTTAATATATGAACAAAAGATGTAATATTACATCAATTTTTATTATTAAAACTTCTCGACGATTTAAAATAATACAGCTAACATAGCTTATTAACCTTCCGCATACTAGGTGACTAAATGTCACATGCCGTACTAGGTGGGGTTTGCCATACCCCAAAAATAAAATGACATAAAATCCACTAAATTGTACTTTAAGAAGAAGCAGGAGTCAATTGCTCTATAAGAAAAACAATGTTAACGCGGTCCTATTTCCTCCTAAACTATAAGGAATAATTAAATTTTTTTTACACACATAATCTTATGACCATTTTCTAGAGATGTTAGGAATTACTTTTTTGAATTAATCTTTTTAAGTTAGATTTTTTTGATTGTAAAGATGGAATTATTAAAAATAAGCTGATTTTCAAAATTCTAATTCCTGACATCCCTGCAAAATTGTCATAAGATTCAATTCAAAAAAAAAAATTGAATATCTTTATAAACAAAGGCGGAAACAGGGGCGAACTGAAAAATTTTATATGATGGCGATTTATTTGGATACTTGTATTGGGGGTATTCCAGCTAGAAAGACATTCAAACGTGTTAAATCTTATTTCAACTCAGGTAATCTTTGTTAACAAAAGCCTTTTCAATGTTACTTTTTCTAGTTGTTTCTAAAATAATTTTGTTTATTTTGACAATTTAAGAATAGATATAAGGCTATAATCTGAAGAATAAACATCATTTTATGTAATTTTATGAAAAAATTTTAAAATAATGAAAAAGTATATTACAAATAGTATAAAACAAATATTGGTAATTATCAGAGTCATGCATACAAAAGTGGGGCCCAAAGAAAATATCATACGACCTTGTCATTGATACCATAGATTTCGAAGAAAAAAAATTAAGTACATATTACGGGCCTTTAAAATTAACTTAGGGCCGGAGAGAATTGCCTCTCTCCCTTGACAGGATTGCTAATTATACATCAATATATGTAAGAATATACAAAACTACTATCAAAAAATTTATGTCTTCATCTAAATACAATTTCTTGTCTTCAAAAATTAAGTACTGTAACAAATTATAGAATCTATAGTTTGTTGTGAATTTACTTATTGTTACTTAACATTTTGAACACAATACCAACGTTTTTAATTAGGAAGTCCAAGCCGACAAGAGGTGTACCATAACAAGTTTACCTGAAATCTCTTTCAGAATCAAGCAGCCGTAACTAAATGTGGATTTTTGTATAAAGTTCTGCCAAACCTAGACGAACAATAATAGGTCTTATACAAATAACTGTATATTTTAGAAATTGTTTAATAATTTTTTTTCCAAAATTTGGAAATTTAATAACTTGTGTCTCAAAAAAATTTTTAATAATTTATTAAAATTATATCATCATCATCCCTCAGCCCTTTTACATCCACTCTTGGATATAGGCCTCCTCTAGATTCTGCCATTGTCTTCTGTCCTGTGCTTTGTTTATCCAGTTTGGTGTTACTCTGCGTATGTCGTCGCTTCATCTAGTTAGTGGTCTACCCCTGCTTCTCTTGCTTTCCCTAGGTCTCCACTCTATAACTCTTTTTGTCCACCTATTATCATTCATACGGGCTATATGACCTGCCCATCTCCACTTAGCACACAACAATAAGAGAAAGAACAAAAGTAATGGACATTATACGATTTATCGCGAAAGCTAAATTATATAAGTACCTATAATTTGGACGTGATTTCCATTAGATGGGATTTAGTTTATTTATTAAATTTATTGATTAATTAGAATTAAAGAATAACAATTAATTTTAAAATGTAGATTACATAGGAATAAGAAATTTTATCTTTCTCGACAGTACTTCCACCTCGAGGTAGGCAAAATTTGCCGGGTGAGAAGGTTTATGTATTTTTTTTTACAAAATAAAGTCAGACTAAGAGAAGTACCCCGGTTTACCGGTTTCGAATTTACTACTTTGAGACTTTATTGCTGTAAAAAAGGTAGAAATATGTATTAATCCAAGCCTGTGCTTAGGCCTCAGCAAAATTTTAGTATTCTTTCTTTTAAAAGCAACATTTTTACAACGGAATTTAGATAATTGACACCCCCGTCGTGAATCTACCTGAAAAGGAGAATCCAATATAGTGGTCCGTCAAAGTGAGAAAAGATTGAGACTAAGTCAGCTCGGATAAAAATTTTAACTCCTGCCTCCTCTTAAGACAGTTAAATGATAAGAAATATATTTTAGTAATCAATAATGAATACCTTTAAGTAACATACGTATTTATTTATGCATTTATGTCAATTACGAGACCAAATATTGAGAAATCCTAACAAGAATTTAATTCTTGCCTCCTTATTGAAATACAAATTAATTTCACGGTAATTTCTTAATAATTCGCAATAATTTAGACCAATAAATTACACGAAAAATTAATTGAATCATTTTAATCGTTCCCTCTCACTTGCACTGACAAGATTATCCTATCTTCTCGCTCTCTTCCACTCATTGCTATGGTAAATACGTTTTTCGAATATAAAATCGATATTTATTAAAGTAAATTAAAATTTTTGATTTGAAGGAGCGCACGGTAAATTATACTAATATAATAAACACGAGGATGTGCGCATTCGAGCGAAAAGTGGCACATTTCCGAGCGAGGGAAGCAAATGAAGCGCGACGCGGAGCGGCGCGCTTTATTTTCCCGAGATCGGAATGTGCCACTTTGAGCTCGAATGTGTACACTCGGTTTTAAGTACGATGTACAATAATTTTGGTCACGAAAAATTAGTAAACAATTTTTATTGTTTTCTCTCACTCGTACTTATGAGTTTGTCGTATCTTTTCGCTCGCTCCCACTCATTGCTATGGTAAAAATACGTTTTTCGAACATATAATTGATATTTAAATTAAATTTGTTGATTGGAAAGAAAATGTAATTTACAAAATCCAATGAATACGAGGATGTGCGCGTTCGAGCGAAAAGTGGCACATTTCCGAGCGAGGGAGGCAAATGAAGCGCGACGCGGAGCGGCGCGCTTCATTTTCCCGAGATCGGAATGTGCCACTTTGAGCTCGAATGTGCACACTCGGTTTAAAGTGTAATTCACAATAATTTTGGTCACGAAAAATTAGTAAACAATTTTAATCGTTTTCTCTCACTCGTACTTATGAGTTTGTCGTATCTTTTCGCTCGCTCCCACTCATTGCTATGGTAAAAATACGTTTTTCGAACATATAATTGATATTTAAATTAAATTTGTTGATTGGAAAGAAAATGTAATTTACAAAATCCAATGAATACGAGGATGTGCGCATTCGAGCGAAAAGTGGCACATTTCCGAGCGAGGGAGGCAAAAGAAGCGCGACGCGGAGCGGCGCGCTTCATTTTCCGAGATCGGAATGTGCCACTTGAGCTCGAATGTGCACACTCGGTTTAAAGTGTAATTCACAATAATTTTGGTCACGAAAAATTAGTAAATAATTTTTATCGTTCTCTCTCACTCGTACTTATGAGTTTGTCGTATCTTTTCGCTCGCTCCCACTCATTGCTATGGTAAAAATACGTTTTTCGAACATATAATCGATATTTAAATTAAATTTGTTGATTGGAAAGAAAATGTAATTTACAAAATCCAATGAATACGAGGATGTGCGCGTTCGAGCGAAAAGTGGCACATTTCCGAGCGAGGGAGGCAAATGAAGCGCGACGCGGAGCGGCGCGCTTCATTTTCCCGAGATCGGAATGTGCCACTTTGAGCTCGAATGTGCACACTCGGTTTAAAGCGTAATTCACAATAATTTTGGTCACGAAAAATTAGTAAACAATTTTAATCGTTTTCTCTCACTCGTACTTATGAGTTTGTCGCATCTTTTCGCTCGCTCCCACTCATTGCTATGGTAAAAATACGTTTTTCGAACATATAATTGATATTTAAATTAAATTTGTTGATTGGAAAGAAAATGTAATTTACAAAATCCAATGAATACGAGGATGTGCGCGTTCGAGCGAAAAGTGGCACATTTCCGAGCGAGGAGGCAAATGAAGCGCGACGCGGCGCGGCGCGCTTCATTTTCCCGAGATCGGAATGTGCCACTTTGAGCTCGAATGTGCACACTCGGTTTAAAGTGTAATTCACAATAATTTTGGTCACGAAAAATTAGTAAACAATTTTAATCGTTTTCTCTCACTCGTACTTATGAGTTTGTCGTATCTTTTCGCTCGCTCCCACTCATTGCTATGGTAAAATACGTTTTCGAACATATAATTGATATTTAAATTAAATTTGTTGATTGGAAAGAAAATGTAATTTACAAAATCCAATGAATACGAGGATGTGCGCGTTCGAGCGAAAAGTGGCACATTTCCGAGCGAGGGAAGCAAATGAAGCGCGACGCGGAGCGGCGCGCTTTATTTTCCCGAGATCGGAATGTGCCACTTTGAGCTCGAATGTGCACACTCGGTTTAAAGCGTAATTCACAATAATTTTGGTCACGAAAAATTAGTAAACAATTTTAATCGTTTTCTCTCACTCGTACTTATGAGTTTGTCGTATCTTTTCGCTCGCTCCCACTCATTGCTATGGTAAAAATACGTTTTCGAACATATAATTGATATTTAAATTAAATTTGTTGATTGGAAAGAAAATGTAATTTACAAAATCCAATGAATACGAGGATGTGCGCGTTCGAGCGAAAAGTGGCACATTTCCGAGCGAGGGAGGCAAATGAAGCGCGACGCGGAGCGGCGCGCTTCATTTTCCGAGATCGGAATGTGCCACTTTGAGCTCGAATGTGCACACTCGGTTTAAAGTGTAATTCACAATAATTTTGGTCACGAAAATTAGTAAACAATTTTAATCGTTTTCTCTCACTCGTACTTATGAGTTTGTCGTATCTTTTCGCTCGCTCCCACTCATTGCTATGGTAAAATACGTTTTTCGAACATATAATTGATATTTAAATTAAATTTGTTGATTGGAAAGAAAATGTAATTTACAAAATCCAATGAATACGAGGATGTGCGCGTTCGAGCGAAAAGTGGCACATTTCCGAGCGAGGAGGCAAATGAAGCGCGACGCGGAGCGGCGCGCTTCATTTCCGAGATCGGAATGTGCCACTTTGAGCTCGAATGTGCACACTCGGTTTAAAGTGTAATTCACAATAATTTTGGTCACGAAAATTAGTAAACAATTTTAATCGTTTTCTCTCACTCGTACTTATGAGTTTGTCGTATCTTTTCGCTCGCTCCCACTCATTGCTATGGTAAAAATACGTTTTCGAACATATAATT
Source organism: Sinopyrophorus schimmeli (assembly GCA_036325965.1). Classification (NCBI taxonomy): domain Eukaryota; kingdom Metazoa; phylum Arthropoda; class Insecta; order Coleoptera; family Elateridae; genus Sinopyrophorus; species Sinopyrophorus schimmeli. Next base: position 2,865,505 of record JARFIZ010000404.1, read on the forward strand.
GATATTTAAATTAAATTTGTTGATTGGAAAGAAAATGTAATTTACAAAATCCAATGAATACGAGGATGTGCGCGTTCGAGCGAAAAGTGGCACATTTCCGAGCGAGGAGGCAAATGAAGCGCGACGCGGAGCGGCGCGCTTCATTTTCCGAGATCGGAATGTGCCACTTTGAGCTCGAATGTGCACACTCGGTTTAAAGTGTAATTCACAATAATTTTGGTCACGAAAAATTAGTAAACAATTTTAATCGTTTTCTCTCACTCGTACTTATGAGTTTGTCGTATCTTTTCGCTCGCTCCCACTCATTGCTATGGTAAAAATACGTTTTTCGAACATATAATTGATATTTAAATTAAATTTGTTGATTGGAAAGAAAATGTAATTTACAAAATCCAATGAATACGAGGATGTGCGCGTTCGAGCGAAAAGTGGCACATTTCCGAGCGAGGGAGGCAAATGAAGCGCGACGCGGAGCGGCGCGCTTCATTTTCCCGAGATCGGAATGTGCCACTTTGAGCTCGAATGTGCACACTCGGTTTAAAGTGTAATTCACAATAATTTTGGTCACGAAAAATTAGTAAACAATTTTAATCGTTTTCTCTCACTCGTACTTATGAGTTTGTCGTATCTTTCGCTCGCTCCCACTCATTGCTATGGTAAAATACGTTTTCGAACATATAATTGATATTTAAATTAAATTTGTTGATTGGAAAGAAAATGTAATTTACAAAATCCAATGAATACGAGGATGTGCGCGTTCGAGCGAAAAGTGGCACATTTCCGAGCGAGGGAGGCAAATGAAGCGCGACGCGGAGCGGCGCGCTTTATTTTCCCGAGATCGGAATGTGCCACTTTGAGCTCGAATGTGCACACTCGGTTTTAAGCTCAATTACCAAACGTCCCGTTTTAATAAAAAAAAATTGTTTGCGTTAGTTATACCCCACCTAGTACACGAAATGTTAAAGTACCTCTCTATTTATATTTAACATTTTGCCAGCTAACAATAAACCTGAAAACCCCAATCCCTGGTCCGTAATGTTTTATACTTGCCCACAAACACATTGCTTTTGTCTAATGAATATTTATGCGAATATTTGTAATCAGCACCATTTTGAATGTGTTAATATTTAATGTAATTAAATGTTATTTAATCAAAGAGTAAGTCACAACTTTTCGCTGCGAAGGAACGAAAATAATTAAACTTTGGGATTTTTAATTTCGTTGAAGGCTCTTCGTAATTTTATTAAACTGCTAACTTTTTAGTTTGCCGGAATTAAATCAAAGCGAAACGGCAGGTAATAATAAAAAAGCGGCTCTTATGCGCACAATAATAGTAAAAGCGGGAATGATAAAACCTGGGTAGCACGCCAGAAAATAAAGTTTATTGCGAAAACATAAACAGTAGTATTAAATCTGAAATCGTAAACTGCGTGAGGATGTAGAAATGCTAACATTACTATTATAAAAGAATGCAATCAAAACCGTATATATATTTGTTGATGCATAAGAATTAAGATGTAATTTGGACAAAAGCGATCGTTTCTTAGGAGGACGTGGTCGCAATACCAAATCTGTCTTCTTTTTAAACTTCTCTTTCAATGTTTTAAAATTTTTGTTAAGTTTTTTGTATGCAGTCTTAGCATAACATTTATTACAACGTTTAGTAATTATTATTTAGTGTTAACAGGAATTGGACTTTTAATAAAAGACCTGTTGTTAAATGTGCAACGTTTCGTTTCTTTATTGAGACTTTAACATCACCAAATATGTTTTACCCATCAAAACTAAAATTCTAACTATGATTCTATATGCTGTCCGGCCAACAGAAATAGTTAAGCCACGCCCCACTAAATTGAACCAATGTATGCATCGCCCAGTTTCACACGGTACAAATTAATAATCAAGTTTGTTCCCGTTCTTGCAGGACATAAATGCTTATATGATTGCTTGTGTTACGTGCTTTAAAAATTAAGCCAATAGAAAAAATTCTATTTAAATTTAGCGCACATTTGTGGGAGTGGCTTAACTATTTCTGTTGGCCGGACAGAGTATAGATCAAAGATTATATGCAGTTGTATAATTTTAATTTTTTGATTGTATTTTATTTAAGATGTCATTATATATTAAACTAAGACGTTGAGTATCTGAACGTAAATTTACAGTTTTATTAATTTTGCTAAAAACCATTTTACTTAATTTTTTTTCATTTTTATTCTGTGCACGATGTAAAATAGAAACTTGTTCAAATTGAAAATGATGTCCAACATCAAAATAGTGAATAGCTAATGCTGTTTTGTTTGGTTTAACATAATTTATATTTTTACAATCATTCTTATGTTGTTTTAATCTTTCTTCCAGTTTTTGATTCGTTTGACCAATGTAACTACTTCCACAACTACGTGGGATTTTATAAATCGAACCAGATTGTTGAAGAAGAGGAATTGGATCTATTAATTTACTATAAACTGTATTAATTGTTTTTATATTATAAAATGCTAATTTTCCACCTCTTCGTCTAATAAAACGATCAATACTGCTGGACAATTCTTTGATGTAAGAAAATTTAAAGTATGTTTTTACTTGTTGGACATCTTTTTTGTCATCTACCAATTGATAATTATTTATAAAACGATTAATGAGTTTTAAAGAGTAATTATTATTAATAAGATTTTTCATGCGTTGTATATTTACTTCATAAAAATCTTCATGGCTTAAACATAAAGCTCTATCCATAAGACCTTGAATTACACCTATCTTTTGACTCATAGGACGATTAGAATAGTAGTTTAATAATGGCCCTGAACTGGTAGGCTTTTGGTACCAATCAGTTTTTAAATTTCCATGTGAACACCTATGTACTTTAACATCTAAAAAACAAAGAGAACGATTATCTTCAATATACATGGTTAATTGAATTCTTGGGTGGAAATCATTAAAACTTGATAATGTGAGATCAACTTGATCTTTAGGAATAACCATAAAACTATCATCTACATAAAGTTTTAAAATTGTAATTTTAAAGGGTAAAGTTGTTAAAACTTTCTTAACAATATAATTCATTACTAAATCGCTGTCGCGGGGCTGGCTGGGTTACCCATACTACTTCCTTCGCATTCAAGATAATATTTACCATCAAATAATATGTAACTTGAATCAAAATAAAATTTGATAAGTTCAATAAGCATATTTTTTTGATATTGTCAGAACTTCAGACAAAATATCCCAATCTTCATCACTTATATCCAGTACAAGTGTTTGTGGAATATTAGTGAATAAGGATACAACATCTAATGATACCAAGACATGATTTGGTGGTAAAACTATATTTTTTATTTGATCTACGAATTCAAATGAATTTTTCAATCTCTATTCATATGTCGATATGTGACATTTCTTTTAATGTTTTCTTATATTCTTCTTTATACATAATTTTAAATAATATTGAAAGATATTGGACGTGAACATTTAAGATTAAGTTTAGTAATTATATTTCTAACAAACTCGATTACATAGTTTTCAAAAACTCTACAAACCCAAACCCTGGTTTCGGTTTACATGAATCCATTCCAATTGACCTGATTAGTACATAGCCTCCAGATTAAGGTATCGGAAATTTGTAAAACTTAAAGTGGCAAAGCGATGGTACACAACAAAAGTGATACGCAAGTCGGGAAAGTGTCGATTTTAAGCTATTCTTCACAAATTAGAAGTACGTCCACAAAACATCTCGTTTTTTGTTATATTGCTTACAAAGTCCAATTAAATTATTTTCATTGGTTTTTAACAACGTGCATCGTGTTTCAAAATGTAATTAAATTAGAGCATATTAGTACAATTATTTAAATGACACGTATCCCAGCCACTTTAATTTATTAAACAACTTTGTTTCATTATTTTACAAAATTTTTTTAGTCGTTTTACAGGGATATTCAACGTTATAAGTCGCATTTTGCTCGAAATGTGCACATCCTCGTATTGATTGGCATCGTCTATATTAGTTTTTCTCTTTACATTGAAAAAAGAAAAATTAAGCCAACGGTTTTATATTTTATGTTTGCAAAAGGTTATTGCATTTTTGTTAAACGACTTTGTTTCATTATTTTTAAGTCTTATGACACAATTCTACTAGGAACTGCTTAAAGAAAACCGCTACTATTTTATTAAAATATACATATAGCAATATGTATGTATAAAACATAAGTGAGCACGAAGATGCGGCAACTCAATGAGTGGGAGCGAGAGAGATTATTTAAAATAAAATTAATTTAAACTTTCAATTTCTTTTTCTTTTACAAAAAGGAACTCCAATTTTTAATAAGGTAAAAATAGCAGTCACATCTCTTTTCCATCTTTACGATTTACAAATACAGTATTATCTGCTTATATCGAACCTGTTTATTGCGAAATATCGTTTATAGTGAACATTCGGATATAACGAACCATAATTTTTCTTATAGACACAATTTTTTTTCGTTATAACAAACTCAAAACGCCATTTTTTGACTAATCAAGAGATTCCCGAAATCTTTGGTCCGTACGCTTGCTAGCCATGTTAATTATTCAATGAGCAATGCAATTTTAAAGACAACACGTTAAGCGATTTTTTTAATATGATTTTTAAAGCTATTGTATATGTAGATGTATGACAAAACAGTTGTATCTAATTAATTTTTTTTTGTGCATATGTAGGTATGCGTTAATAAAAAGAATGGATTTCTGATATTTATCGTTTATTGCAAACTTCGCATATAGCGTACTGTTTTTGTCTGTCACTTAGACTGATTGTTACGGCGGTCGGGTGCGCTTATATGTGTGTCACGGAATCTGCATTAAGGCTTCTAGAAAAACGGAGATAATTTTCATCTTTAACGATACCAGCATTCAAGGTCTTATAAGATAGATGTTTCTCGAGCGCGTGATTAGATTAATATTCCGCGTTGGCTTACATTAATCTATCGCGTTCGCTAAAATATTTTTGAATATCTGTTAAACTACAGCTTCGATTTTTTTTGGATCTTCAAATTTTGCGATTTATTACCATATGAATAAGCCGTCCAAATGTCACTAATTGTGAACTTGCCGTTTTGTGACTTTACATTTGAAAATATCAGTTTTTAAATATTTTGGATACTTAAGCTACGATTTATTTTTTTTCCGAAATAAACCTATAATCCAAAGTCGTGGGGTACACTTTCGCCCTAAAAAACGTATTCTTCGGAAATAGATGAAGCCAATTAGAGAACAATAGGTAACTCGGCGATCAACTAAATAACTGTGGAATCAATAAAATAGTTGTAATGACTTTATTTAAACAATGTCAAGTTAATTCTAAACTATTAAACTACTCCTTCGTTACCTATTAAGATTGTTTGATCGTTAATTTTCATTCTTTGCTAATTGCACCATAAATAACTTAAATGCAACAGTTATTATTTTTTATATGGTTTGGTGTGCATCATTACGTAAGAAAAATTTGATGTATTTAACGTTCGTCTATGTTTGTATTTAGTATTTTTTTTTTAAATTAACTTGAAGCATTTAAACGACTAGTTTTTATTGCTATTTAAGAATGTTAAGAAACTATCTCTTCCATTCTTATCCGCATTTTTTATATCCGCAAATTACTCAAAAGTATTTAAGACGTAGCAAATAGTCCGGTCAAAATGGACGTTTCAAATAACAAAAATTCCGACAGAAGTAAATTTTGGTTGAGACCTTGGGTACACCATTAGAAATAAAGTGTCAAAAGTTCTTATCGATCCCATGTGTGCTAAAAAAGTTATTTGGGGTCAAAGATCAAAATTGGAGGTTTTTTGGATTTTTTTCGAAAACGGTAAGTTTTATCAAAAAAGTAGTTTCGACAAAAATTATAGATCTTAAAATTATCTACAAAAATGGTCCTTGTACTTTTTTTTCTAAGAATTACCATTCGTGAGATATCGCCATTCTACACTAAAGAAAAAAATTAAAGGGCCAAGAAAATTTTCTAAATCTTTTGGTGATTTTTGACAGGCTGTATTGCTTAAGATTGCATGATAACGGTGGCTCCTAAAAATTGTTGACTCAAAGATCTGAAAACTAGAATCTTGGAGCTTTAAAAAGCCTTTTTTAAATTTTAGATACGACCATTTTTCACTGAAATACAGCCTGTCAAAAATCCCAAAAAATTTAGGAAATTTTTTTGACTTTAATTTTTTCCTTTTGTGTAGAATCGCAATATCTCACGAATGGTGTTTCTTAGAAAAAAAAGTATAAGCACCATTTTTGTAGATAATTTTAAGATCTATAATTTTTGTCTGACCTACTTTTTTAATAAAACTTACCGTTTTTAAAAAAAATCCAAAAAGCCTCAAATTTTGACCTTTGACTCCGACTAACTTTCTTAGCACACATGGGATCGATGGGGCCTTTTGTCACTTAATTTCTAATGGTGTTCCCAAGGTCTCAACCAAAATTTAGCTTTGTCGGAATTTTTGTTATTTAAAATATCAATTTTTATGTCTAATTTGACCGAACTAAAAGTAATCCTTTAATTTTTCTTTTTGTGCAATTTTAACGGATTTTTGTCCTTTTCCAGATTTTCATCGTTCAACAATATTGGCAAGGATACAGCGTCGCATGAACAGCCATTAAGAACGAGAATGAAGAAATTCCAAGAAGTTTGAGGGATCGGGATTTCTATCCTATATGATTTTATCAAATTTAGTATAAGACTTCCGAAAAGGTATGTATACAATTCGTTGACTTTTCACCAGAGAAAAAAATAGTTTTTCCATCGTACGTTATCTTTGAAATGCAAATCGTCACACGTTTCTAACAGCTTTTGCATCTAACAGCATGCATAATGCCCCTCTTGATAGTCTTTACGGAATATGTGATTTTTATTCGACCTGATTTCTTTGCAACTGTCGACTTCAACTTCAAAGCACGAACTTTTATGAAACCTCAGCTTTCTGCTTACTTAATATTATTTTCTTTGTAAAATAATATAGTTGGCCAACATCTCTGTAGAGATTTACTAGATAATTTTATTTTTCATCACATTCTTAGTTATATACTTATAAAAGGATCCCCCAAAGACCGCCGTCCTGATGGAGCGACGAGAAATTAAATTTGCTTTTCTAATGACATGATAAATAACATTTTTTTTTCATAATTAATCCGGTTACGTCTGTTAAATTCAAAGTCTGAAGATTGGCATTTTCGTCGCGTATAATTCCTATCCGTAGGACATCTACATAAATGCAGAATATGCAGATACTAAGTCATGAATAAATTTTAAGGATACGATTTGCGTCCTTGCCATATCCACAAAAGTTACGCTCGGAAATGCATCTTCAAGTTCAATTTCTCCGACTTGCGTAATTCGGCACGTTTCTCGCGATTGTTTGCATGTTAATTAAATTGGGCAGGTTCGGCAGCTTTCGAGAGCGTTCCACTCTTCGACGGCTTCAACAGTTCGCACTTTTACCGAACCGCGTCCCATACTTTGACGAATTTATCGAAGTCGTGGGACACGTGAGATTTCCTGGTCGCCTTGGTGAAGTTATACTTCTTTAGGCGATTGCGAGTAAAATTTTAGCAGGCAACGGAAGTTGCGCGCGCACTGTTAACAAAAATTTGACAATATGAAGTGAGTCGTTTAAGAAAGTAATGTAATTAGTGTGAATTATGCTTACGACCGAGTGTGCACATTCGAGCTCAAAGTGACACATTTCCGATCTCGGGAAAATGAAGCGCGCCGCTCCGCGTCGCGCTTCATTTGCATCCCTCGCTCGAAAATGTGCCACTTTTCGCTCGAATGCGCCCATCCATGTATTTATTGAATTTGATTAAATTACTTTTAAGAGAAACACCGGTTTTGGACACTTTAAGATTTTTCGCAACCTAAATTATTTCTTAAATAAGGTGGGTTGACCATGGAAGGCCACTCTAACAAATAAACAGTTATTCGTTTATTTACTGAATAAATAAAACAAACAAATTATTAAGTAACACTTTATTTTATTATGTAACATATAAAACACTTTTTTTTATTGCACACTATTTATTAAACTTAAGTTTTATTAACTCTTCCAAACGGCCTTATTAAGAACAAGGCTCCATACAAGGCCGATATAATAAATCAGTCGTTTACCTTAAAACTAACGTTGTGACAATCAAAATATCTGCTTATACTTAAACGGCATAAAAAGGTGTTTAATTAAAACGAAACATTTAATGCTTACCATAATATATTCACTTATAAAATACTCAACGAACATTACTTGAACACAACCCGAGTCGAAATTTAGCGTTTCAGCCTCAAAACCTAATTTCCTTGTTCTTTTTTCGGATCCTTCATATTCAAATCCTCAATAGCGTCTCAAAGTCCTCATTTGAAGACCTAACGTCCAAAATTGGAGGGCCTATTCGAATTGTAACTCCTCAATAGCACCTCAATTGTGCAAATCGTCGAAAAACCGTCGGTTTGAGGTGTTGTTACGGTCCTAAATTGCATTGCATTTATGTATTTTTTAAAATTGGAGGTTCTATTGGAGACGTTAAATTTCGAATCGGGAATCGTATAACTAAGAATGTATTCGTGGAAATGTTTTAAAAATAATACTGATGAGTATTATATCGATATCAAATAAGTTGCCAATAACTTTTTTAATAAAATTATAAAAATTAGTAAGGCTAGTTGTCAAAATTTTGATTGGCCTTACAAGGAACACTACCAATATTTTAACTGAAATCGAAATAAAGTATTTTTTTTTCTTTAGTCCTTAAGTACTGAGGTACAAGCTTTAGGACGTAGTCACTGACGTGTCGTCTGTCAGACTACGCTATATTATTTGAATTATTTTCCAAGATTATGAAGATTATGAAAATACACTGAACGTAATGAAATAAAAACAATTTTGTTGTGAAAATTACATTTTTATAACGTAACAGACAAAAAATACGAAATACAGTTTAATAAACTCAATACAGTTTAAAAACAAAAATAATGCAAATGTCGCTATAAAGTTTTTTTTAAATGGTTATACAAGTTCTATTCAAACATATAAACTAAAAAAAAAATAAACAAAATCCCAAATAAACAACTTTTAACAATAGCGAAAATTATTATGTTCTTGCTGACGCGCGCAGTCTGTTAGACGACGTTTATTTGTCAATTCGCATTATTTTAGTTACCTTCCGCCAATGTGGCTCTTACTTAGGAATTATACTTGTCAGAAATACACTGCACGTAATGAAATAAAAACAATTTTGTTGTAAAAATTACAGTTTTATAAGAACAAAGGCAAAAAATACGAAAAACATTTTAACAAACTTAGTACTTTTAAAAAACAAAACTAATGCAAATGTCGCTATAAAGCCTGTTTTATATGGTTATATTTTATGTTTATATTCTATTAAACAAATTACAATGAACAAAATTCCAAATAAACAACTTATTACAATACACAAATATACTCGAAGATTGTTACGTTCTCACTGACGCGTAGTCTGCTGGACGACGTTTAGTTTTTGAATTCGCATAATATTAGTTACCTTCGGCTCAAAATGGCTCTTACTTAGGTAGTATACTTGTCTCACCTTTACTTGAGAGTACACTGGAAGAAATTTTTTAAATGTACTGCATAACATAAATTTCCAGATTTTAAAATTAGGAGTAGTCTGAGAGACGACGGGTCAGTACTTAAGGGTTAGTACCACAGCAAATCCTTATATGTTAATTCAGAATAAAAAATAAAGAAAATAATAGGTTATTTACTTAAAAATTACGTTTTGCTGTGAGCGCGAATTACAATTTTAACGTTGACGACGGAAGTCAACGAAGCAAGGGACCGCACTGACAAAATATGAAAAGAAGAATTAAAACAAGTTACTACTATTTTACATAGAAAAACTAATTAATTTCGAAAGGTAACTGAACCAGTTTATCCATATTTTGCTTTTTTTACGATTTACATGGTTGCTCATACAAAAAATTACGGTTTTCTCCGTGACATATTTGCCGTGTAAATCGGGAAATAGACGCCAAAATTCGATTTTTTTAAGGGAGATGCAGTAACATATAGTTTTAAAAACCATTGGTCTGGCTATACACAAAAGCAAGGTAGGCGAGATATCAGGTGCTTATATTTAATTTAGTTACGCCAAAGAAGTATAACTTCTAATACGTTCTTCGCTTTTTCGTTTATGGGACAATTTCGAAACACTTTTTATGTGGATAATGGGAAAATCGAAATGTAATTTACTGAGTAAAATTTATAGGCCGTTACTAATTTTTTATGTTTGCTTTTATTTTATTTGTTTTATTTTGACATTTGAATGGAATTAATATCTGCGCAATTTTGATCATAAAAATGAATTTATAATTGATAGATGAATTGCGAAGAACAGAAATATTTGCAAATGCTGCTAAAAATAAGTTTTTAAATCTGCTTGAAATTACTTACCAAGGTTCTTCGAAATTAAAAAAAAAATAACTACTCTCGCGTCCTCGGGTTCGGCTTATTATTTATTTTTTTTTTAATTTAAAGCGAATAATTATTGTGATTTTATGCAATTAATCGGCGCAGATGATATTTACTAAAAATTTTTTTTTTAAATTATATTACAATTTTGGTACCTTATGAAAAATTGTACCGCAGACAGAAAATTGAAAACAGTAAACCGACCATTTTTCACTAGAACCCCAGGAATGTAAAATTAGAGATAATCGTGAATATGTTAAATTACTTTCTGATTGCCAATTTGCAAATTGCAGTAATTTCTCGCTGAAAACATTTATCTATCTACAGTTGTGAATAAAAAAAATAATGTTTTGAAGTAATTGAAATATCTATAGAAGGATTGTAATCACTTAACCCTTTATACAACTCAGGATTGACAATTATTTTAAGACCTAAAATAAATTGCACAAAAAAATACATTTAGATATCATTAATGCATGCGAAAAAAATATTGATTCTTTGGATTATACATTATAATCCAAATTTTTAAACAGTAATAAAATTATACATATAAAATTTTATTTGTTCTGTTTTTAAATATTCATTATGAAAAATAAAAAATTAGTAGGTACCTACATATCTTTACAAAGACTGACACGTTTTGAGAATGCTTCTTCCAATAAAATAACAAAATTTTACGTTTTCGATTAGTAATTTTTATCTAAAACTAAACGGCGAACAGATGTGTATCGATTGATTTGCTATATTGAGGCGCAACTGTAGTTTAATTTAAATACAACTTTTAGATAACAATTCCGTTGGTTTATTTCTAATTTAGCTGCGATTATGACTTTAATGAACTAATCGGTTTCCTCATTTAAAACATCGCATTTAAATTGTGTCATTAGTTTATACTATTATTTAATTTGTTCTCGTAAAAATGAATAATTACATTTTTCGCGCATGCGCAACGCGTCGCTTGCCCCTTACGCGTCTGAAATCTGTTATAACTTGATATTAAATAGGAATTTCGTGATAATTTTTATTGGAGATAAAGTGCAAGCTTCTAAGGAATAAAACTACAAAAAACTGATCAAAATTTAACCAGTAGTTTTTGCGTGATACGCGCACATCGACGGGCTTAGCTATCATTTTTTTTATATCAGCCCACTTAACACTTTCAATAATCTAAATTACGACAACATTCTTAAAAATTTTGGGGACGGCTGCCATAAAATTTAACACGTTTCCAAAGACCATAAATTCATAGCAAATTATCAAATAACTAATTTCGAAGATTTTCGCTTTTATAGTGACTTTTTCATTAAAATTACCAAAGGAAACAATTAAAATAAATTAACTTCATAACAAAACATGTAGGTACTTTATTTTTGTAATGTACGTTAACGAAGCGGCTTTACGAGCGTATTAATACGAAAAAATAAACAGTTTCTGTATAATAAAATACGAAAAAAAAATATAAATATGACAAAAAATTATTATTTTACGGATTCCTTTAAGCCAAAACATGCGGTATTAACATTTCGCATCTAATTAAATTTCGCGTTACACTCCGAGCTTAAGAATTTATTATAAAAAAACAACTCAATAAGAGATTAGCAACAAGTGGCACCTCGACATTATAAATCAGCGTTTTACTACCGCTTGCAGGAACCGCCTCGTCATAGTCTACTTATTTTCATTTCCTAAGGCAATTTAAAATTGGTGTTTTAAAAACAGATAAGAAACAGTGTGGAATTAATAATTTTCGAAACGCTTCCACACTCGTCATTATCGACGTTATTTCCATATTTGATTACGAATTAAATCGAAACGTAAATAAAATAGGATCATCTTCGGCGCTTCCGGAACGAAGAAGTTTTTGCTGCTGCTGTTGTTGTAAATTAAGCTGAAATATGCTGACAGGTTAATTATAAGCAAACGGCCTGCATATATTATTTTTATTTATTTATATAGAGGCGCTACGCGCATTTTTTTGCGATGTACAAAAGGGAGGAAAAGTGTCGAGTTGTTGTGGTAAATTTAAAATTAAAAATTAGCATCACAAAGTGTTAAAAACTCGAAATATAATTTCATTAGAATTCATTAAATTTTAAAGTGGATGAATAAAAAGCTGGTTTAGCCGAGTACAGTTACGCTTTAATTAAAACCACTTTTAAAATGATAATAAAAAGTTTCTAATCTAAATATCAAAGGTATGCAGACTGAGTAGTTACCTTGTGTAAGTTAAAATTGAGAAAGTCCGTAATTAGTTGCCATAAGAATGCGGTTGCTAGAAAATTACATCCTTGGCCCTGTGAAATTCTTTGTTTAATGATGAAGCGAAATGAAAAATGCGTCGGCCTGCTCGGTGCATAATACAATTAGACTAATGGGAAAGCAGATAAGAGGATATCGATTAGCAGATAAGGCTTTCGGTAAGCCAACAACAGCTCGAAACTATTGCGGCTAAGTTTCCATTTCTATTTTCTTCTAGAGCAATTTAATATCGACTTAGTCTTAGTTGGATTTAACCCAAATCTTATAATGAATTGCAAAGACCTTTTATTTGCACCTTTGAAACTTTTGTCGCAATCCCCAATTGATTTATTAATTCGATCGGAAAAAAAATTGAGAAAATTTAAATCTCCAACCTTTCATTTTTGTACTTAGCATTCTCGCTTTATTTATTATTTTTAATTGGAAATATTAGAAATTACTTTACGAGCGACTCTGTATATTTGTAAATTAGCGTAATATATTTAGCAGACTTCCTACTTTCATTGTAAAGTTGCAGTTTAATCGTTTACGTAACGAGTCTTGTGATTGGTGTGTTATCCCATGCCATATTACTCAAATTATTGAAACTTTTTTTTTGTGTAATAGTTTGTTTGTTGTTTTCTTCTTTTTCGTCGAGTTCTTTTCAGCTTTTAGTTAGCTAATATCGAATTTTTAATGAAGTGAAGCTTCTTTGCTGAGGGGGCTACAATTGTCCAGCGTTACGACAATTCCGATCGCATGAGGGGAATAGTTATGTACTTAGTGGGGGAACCGGTGGGGAGGAGAGTGCGTAAGCGGCGATGCCACTCCAACGCATGCACTGCCGGTTCAAATGTGGAGGTGGAATTCATGAATCTAAATATAGAATTTAGGAATTTATATATTTATCAGAGACGAATTTCAAAACACTTAAATTATTGACTACGAACAATGGAAGAATGGGGCAGAAACTTCTTGTAGAATTTGTATTAATTTTTTTTCTTTAATTGTTATTACTACGGCTTGTAATTTTACTCCGTATTAGGCCTTAATCTCGAAATATCCAATAATAAGAAAACTACATATTAAAGAATATTATCTAAACTAAATAAGGAAGAAGTTTCACTTCAGACGCGCGTGGACCCCACGCACACGCTTTTTATTTATACACTTTTGGATTTCTAAAACGCCTAGGTGTGAAAACGTTTTGGAGATAAAAATTACACAGGTCTGCGAATTTGAAATGTTTTCTAAGATTTTATCGCTGACGCTTACGTTTTTTTCGGGAGGGTGATTTCAGAAAGTAGAACGGTTTTTTGGCAGTCACGTGTAAGGATTTTTCGCCAATCAAATTAAAAGAAATTAACGAAGAAACTAGTAAATTAATATACTTATTTGAAGAAAATTCTTCAATCAAATTCTCTGTTTATTTTTATAATTTTTTTTCTAAAAATCGATTTTGAAGTTTGATATGAGCTGAAAGAACGCTTGGAGGGTTCGAGGCCCTCGTAGAATATGTATATAGAAAACTAGAAAAAAAAATTATCTAGTTCCTATATTTTTCGATGACGTTTATAACGATTCTTTCCTAATTTTGATTATTGTTGTTTCCCAAAAATGTTGTGGCTTCCTGCTTAAATGCTCTCTAGGTTTCTGTCTCCAAAGTTGTTACTTTTGGCTCAAATTTTGTATTATTTACGTGGGTGTACGTATCTTTTAGTTTTTGAATGGGGGGGTATTTCCTGCGGGTATATAATTCAACATAAATAGAAATGTGCATTTATTCGATTAAAAATTTATTTCAAAAGCAATCTTTGTAGATTACTGCAAGAATACAACTTAGGCATAGGCACATAATTAACTCGCTAAATGTCTGGGAGTCCGGAAGGGCCCAGCGACGGCACTATGGTCATTTATAAGTTTTCTGATGTCGATTTTAAAATCACAATTTATTGATTTGCACACTGTTGATCTTACGAAAGTATATTACTCAGATTTAAGGCAAATTTTTACAGTGTGAAATATGAAATCTTTATCTGCAAAAAACTAAGACGTGATGACACTTTTGAAGCTATATATTTTTTTGGCACGTTGAAATTTTAGCGGGCAACGGAAGTTGCGCGCGCACAGTTAACGAAATTTAGACTCTACGAAGTTATCCGTATAAGCAAATTAAATATACATTCTTTATATTGACTAAACTAACTCAGAAGACGTCCACAATTAATGTTTGGTAGGACTATACTCAATTGACATGCTATGTTCGCTACCACTGGTCTAGCTATTCACAAACGCGACATAACACGTGGTTATATATAATTTAGTTACGCAAAAGAAGTATAACTTCTAATGGACCTACATAAGTACAGGCGCCGGTTTTTTTTAACTATTTTTTCTGACTTCAGCACCTAAAAATACATACAAATCAGTTGAGAGAGTTCGAAAAACATAAACATCGCAGGCCCGTGTTAATTTTAATTAAAGAAGAAAAATATTAATTTTTGATTAGTTTAACTAATGGATTTACTACACAATTGTGTTGTAAATACATTTGAAGGTGCTTTACCTAAAAAGGTTTAACCCTAAAAATGGATCCGATCATTTACGGAAGAAAATTATTTTAAATCTTTTTTAATATATTTTAAATAATTTAAATTTAACTAACATTTTAGTTTTTCTTAAGTTAGAGATTTTTCTACAGCATACCTTTCTAAAACTGAATTAGCAAATTTTTCAGTAATTCAAAATGTGGTTTTACAATTCACTAGAAAATTAGTGAATTTGAATTGGGATCACTAGTGAATTAGTGATTTCCGATGTTATGGTGGAAGTGTACCCTACCACTTTTAAACTACCACTTCAAAGTTTATCAAATTTGGATCATAGCTTACTATTGATGAACGGTTTATTTTGGCAAAATTTAAAAAAATCGTAGCTTAGGTATTCAAAATTATTACAAAAAACTGATATTTTCAAATGAAAAGTCACAAACGACAATTTCAAAATTAGTGAAATGTTGACAGCTTATTGATATTGTAATAAAACGCAAAATTTGATGATGTAAAAAAAAATTGACTAATTAATTAGTGAACATTTCACTAATTGAATTAGTGGAATTTTCACCAATTCAAAATCTAGTTTCAATTGAAAAGCACTGGTTTAAATCAATTTAAAATAAAAACAATTTCACGTGAATTATCTCTAAAATTGGTTGAGAAAAAAAGCTAAAAATATTACAGATTATCGTAATTTATGCTTTTTCTTAAAAAGAATCGCGGGAGCATGGCACCTCGTCGTTAGGCATTGTAATTGTTCGAATTTTTAAAACTTTTGTCAGGTTCGTCAATAGAGGGCAAATTTTTAATTTAAGGAATTTTTTAATATCATTAACCGCTTTTTCTTCTATTGAAAGCAATCAAAACGGAAAGTATATGGTTTTTGCTCATCCTCATAGCGTTAAGTCTAAAGCACATTTACTAAAAATTTTCATTTGTTAACGTCTCGTGAAAAATAACGCGTATGACGTCGAAAAATCGGGCAGATAAAAAATCCATAACAAACGAATTCGATTACATTGAGATAAAAAAAAAACTGGAGGAAGATTCATAATATGTATCAGATAAAATACTCGGTAAACAATTGTTTCGGAACGAAAATAAATTTCGATAAAAAATAGATTAGAAAACTCAATCAATTTAAAAAACATGCGTAAAAAATCAGTTGTTATTTATCGCTGTGGATGTGAAAATTGAATTATCGAAGGAAGAAAACTGCAATTTCTTCGTGTTGTTTTTTTGGAAGGAATTCAAGTAATATGTGTTTTGTTAATAATTTTAATCTAATTCTAAGTTCGTTAAAATCTTGATAAAATGCTCAAAATTGAAATGCCTACACAAAAAATCCAATAAATACGTATGTAATCGTGTTTGGAATAGGTTTTATTGTTTTTTCATTGCTTTCTTTGATTTATTATGGTTTTTGAAATGCATTCAAATTAAACATCGCAATCCTTCAATTTCTCTTCGATTAATTATACCTATTGAAATAAAACAAACCGTTCAATTTTTGTGTTTTTAGTTTTCTTCTTTTTCGCAAGCCTATCGATTATCGAAAACCGGAACAACTCCAAAGAAAACTTCCTAAGAAATTCTTAAAGTAAAATAGCAGTAAATAAGAGATCGACAAACGTTAAACACGTTCTCCAAGTTTGCGCAAACAAAAAAGATGCCGCAACGTCGAAAACAGAAAAACTTTGTTTCACTTTCTTCGATTCCGAATCTTTCCTTTACTATGCAAATTAAAATTCAAATTTAAGGAGGAAATGTAAAACCTTGAGGCAAATTTTGCGCAATCACAGCGTAGCGACGGCAATATCCTCCGGAACTTAACGATTTTAATAGCAATGTCGACTATGTTTGTTTTATAATTAAAATAGACAATTTAATCTTGCAAGATTTTGGTACGGTTTCCATTTATTATTAATGTAAAATTGATCGTTTTTCGAAACCTAATTAATTTTCTCGTGTTCATCTCGAAGAAGTTTTCACAATTAGTGGGATGTAATTATAAAAATTGTTTAAGCGGTTACATTTCATTTAATTAAGCGGGGATTAAATATAATTGAAATGTTTCTGTTTAAACATTTTAATGCTCAATTAGTAAATATTCTTAATGGCACAGTTTGAAAGTGCCTCTATAAATGATCGTTTCTATTGGTCAGTGGTAGACGTAACTATGGTTACTAATACATGCACCCATTTGCATTATAAATCGTGAAAACATTTACAGAATTACATTAGAAAATTATTGAGTTATGACTAACTGGTAGCACATTTAAATTTAGCAAAAATAATTGTATTTAATCCTCCAATTACACTTCTCTTTGCTTTTATAAATAAATAAAGCAATGCCCACTCGTGGTTGAGAGTGAATTATTAGTCGACATTATTTTAGGTAAAATTTATTTAAAATTAATGTATGTAGGGGAAGGCCCATAAAAATTATTTTATTTTATTTAGACAATTGGGAGGATTATAAAAGTAAAAAAAGTAGGTAGAAAACTAAAAAATATATCTAAAGAAAAGTCGTCTTTTTCTATTCTGTCCCGTTGTGGGGGGCAGAACGGGGTATAGTTATTGGATAACTAAATTTTGTATTTTTTTTGCTTTTCAATTATTTTGGACATTATTTTTTTTTCTTTTCCGCTCCACTACCCCGTTCCGCCACTCCTACCACTAAATGTTTCTAAATATTTTTTAAATTATTTTTGAGTCTTTTCTTTTTTTGCTTTAGGTTTGCTTTTCTAATATGTATTATTCGACGCTATAGTGCTTTAAATTAACTTTCAAAAATATATTCTTTATGCATTGTTGTTAAAAGTAAAAATGCATCAACTTGTGCCCTTTTGGTAGTCACGCCCCATTCGTTGAGAAACACTGATTTGACTTTACATTACTGATAATTTAAATTTATAAATTGGACCTAAATTAATAAAAATATTTTAGATAAAAATGAATGTTTTATAAAGAAAATATAAAGAATATAAAGGAAATAAGAATGTGAATAAAAATACGATACTTTCTTTGTTTAGATATTATTTTTAAAAATTGATATACCGGGTGTCCTATGAAAATTGTTGTTCAAATCTGTTATAACGATGCCATTAAAGCCATATGTAGCAATTAAAAAAAATCAAAAATATGAATTTCAAATAAGTCAATTAGTAATAAATAACTTTCCTCGCTTTTAAAAGCATATTGAGACGACGCTTTGTTGCCATTTACCGGAAAATTGAAATGAATTTTTCTCAAAATTCTTTAGTCTTACGACATATTGTATATAAACTTTTATTGTTTAGATTGGTGTCAGGTATCAGCCGATTAAGTTTCAGTTCCTATTCGTGGGACACCTTGTAGATATAATATTGTTTCATTAATTTTTAGTTATAAAAATATTTTAAAGTTTTAAACAATTATTTAAGAAAGTGGCTTTATTTTCCTAATACAAAGGATTGTTAATAATATTTCTAAAATAAATTTAAAATTTATTATAAAGGCCACTCTCCAAAATCTTACATACTGAAATTTAATTGAAAAGTTATCTATGTATTTATTTGCGAAGAACTTATCTTGTAAATTCATCCAAGCAGTAAACAATTTTTATGTGCTAATTTTAATTTACTCTTTGATTTTTACGAAGAAACCTTGCCCATTTAAAAACTAATTGTTGGGCTTTTATTTTATGGTCTCCTGTAGTTTTCAGTAATTACTTTATTGCTTTTTATTAATGTTTTATTCTTTTTATGTTAACAATATTGTTATAAAAAACGTTGGTTAATTCTCATGGGAGTGGCAACGAATAAAAAGTCACGGCAATTTCTGAAACGCCAATGTCACTAATTCTGCATCAATTATTTAAACTGAAATTTTACCGTTGTTAATCTCGTTGTAAAAACAGTTATTTTAAATCGAAGTCGTTTAAAGAGACTGGTATTGTGTTAATCCAGATATTAAAAAAAACTAGATTCGGAATCTAAAAATATTAATCTTTCCAAAATCTGATCCCTGCGACATTTTAAAAGCTAATAATAGTTAGCCGTGATGACTTCTTTAAAAGAATTTAAAATCTTTGTTCAAATACGCGAATAGAATGTTATTTAATCAATTTTATGCATACTATTTAAGCGAAAACAAGTTATTCTTCTTGATTTGTCTAAGAAACGTGAAAAGATGGTATTATATTTATGTTTATGCAAATTCAGAGGTCGTAGGTCTATATATAATTAATCGTATCTGCATATAACCCTGTCTTTGTACATTCCGTGGCCAAGATATCCTAAACTGCACAAACCAGATTAAATGACGTAAAACACGTACAAGCCCCTACAAGAACGAATTCATTATAAACTTCATCAAATGCCTAAACGAAAAAAACTTGTGTTGTAATAAATATTTACGGACGAGAAATGTTAAAAATTTCGCTAACTTAAGCAAACTATCAAAAAATTTTAATCTTTATTTTGTATAAATAATTATACGAGGTCTGTTCTGAAAGTAACGGAACATTTTGAATTACGCGCCAACGGAGAGATTTAGTGATATGCGGTTGGCAGTACTACCTTGCGCATAACCTCCTTTGTAACTACATGTTTTGGGATTTTTGATACATCGTTTAGTTTTTGTGATATTGTTATTTGAGTGCAACATGTTTAAGTGTTAGTGGCAATTTTTGAAATGTGCGATTTGCTGGAGCAACGATGCAACATAAAATTTCCAAAAATAAAATTAGTGCTGAAAGAACGCCGTTTCCAAAGTATTGATGACATCAAACCAAATTCGTCACAAACTTTAAAAACCATAACTAATGAAGCTGTCCAGGACTGCTTCGCGAAATGAAAACACCGCTGGGAAAAGTGTGTCAATACCGGAGGCGAGTACTTGGCAGGGGACAAGGACCAATAAAATGTAAAATTCATAATAAATTTTGTTTACTTTTTGAACGGACCTCGTACATATTAATCCTAGTGCGGTGTTCAATCCAAAACATTTAAGCTATTAATATTAAAATTTTAGCGCGTTAACGAACTTTTGTTGTGTATGCCAAAAGCATATTAAACAATAATAAGACAACCAAACAATAAGTTCATAGGCAATAAGTGAAGTTATTAAGGGTTGTTCGTGGGTCATATTACACGGTTAGGTCTTTATTACAAAGCCTCTTATAGGTTTATTAAAACCAATTTAATAACGGTGGATTATCTGCAAACTCTATGTATAAAGATCTTTCGAATAAAAATGTTTTAAAAACTTATTCCTGTAGTCAAACAATAAGATCTTCTCGAATAAAATACGCAATACGATTATATTAAATTGTGCTTTGTTAAAGTTTTCTTCGAATATACACGTTTCCTGTATTTTCTCAATCGATTGTTGATGTGTTGAAATATAAAAGTTTGAATACAATTAAATGGAATCTCGTTCCGCTTAATTATTTTTTTAACCCAATTTAAACCTATTTTTTACAATCCTGACTTTTGAATTTAAAATAGTCTTAAAAGAATGTAGTGATGCAACTTTAAATAGTATAAAAGCAAAAAAGTATTTACCTTCTATGTATTAGGTGGGGTATAACTAACGTGAACAATTTTTTTTTTGTTAAAACGGGAGGTTTGGTAATCGAGCTTAAAACCGAGTGTGCACATTCGAGCTCAAAGTGGCACATTCCGATCTCGGGAAAATGAAGCGCGCCGCTCCGCGTCGCGCTTCATTTGCCTCCCTCGCTCGGAAATGTGCCACTTTTCGCTCGAATGCACACATCTTCATATTTATTACATTTATCTAATTTATCCTTCGCTCTTTCCAATCAATAATTTTAATTTAGTTTAGTAAATATCGATATTATATTGGAAAAATGTATTTACCATAGCAAATGAGTGGAAGGGAGCGAAAAGATACGAAAATCTTGTCAGTGCAGTGAGAGGACCGATTAAAATTATTCAATTGTATTTTCGTCTAACTTATTGGCCTAAATTATTGCGAATCTTGCTGAAAACCGAGTGACATTCGAGCTCAAAGTGGCACATTCCGATCTCGGAAAATGAAGCGCGCCGCTCCGCGTCGCGCTTCATTTGCTTCCCTCGCTGGAAATGTGCCACTTTTCGCTCGAATGTGCACATCCTCGTATTTATTATATTAGTATAATTTACCGTGCGCTCCTTCAAATCAAAAATTTTAATTTAATTTAGTAAATATCGATTTTATATCCAAATAATGTATTTACCATAGCAAGGAGTGGAAGGGAGCGAGAAGATACAAGAATCTTGTCAATGCAAGTGAGAGGGAACGATTAAAATTATTAAATTAATTTTTCGTGTAATGTAGGGGAGACCGGGTATAGTTGTCTCACGGGTAAGTTGTCACAAAAGTCATAACAGCAAACCTAATGAATTAATAAATTTGTTTACCCGTGTCAAAGAAACCCGAGCACAATACCTCTTGCGTACTTCACTTCAGTTCGCACTGAAATACCGTAAAAGAAATATATGCGTTTGTTTTTTTTTGTTCAGTGAAATTAATTTTTTGTGAATCTGTGTTGAGTCTCGTAAGTATATTTAAATTTTGCATAGTGATATACTTTTTCATATATTTATGATGTTTAAGATATGCTTCATGATATCATTCATATGGTTTCTTAAATGACTATGGATTTAAATTTATTTTGGGGGTTAATTGTCTAAAACTGTTTTGGGGAAAGTTGTCTCAAGTTAACGGGGGGTAGTTGTCACATGTGCAAAGCAACGCCATATATATGTGCGACTTTTTTTATTGGTTTCTAGGGGTGTTACTACATAAACGATTGGCTGTGATTACATTTTTGTCATTTTTGTTACCATAACCTAAGTTCGTTAGATAGAAGTTACTATTCCCTCACAGCAAATATTTTTTATTTTTTTTAATTACGAATAAGATATTTTTCGTTCCTTTCTTAGATAAAATTTCTTACAAACAACATTTTACCTTTAATAAAAATAAGCATTTGTTTTCTCGTTTTGTATTTTATCTTTTATTTAGTATGTGACTACTTACCCCAGACTCGGGGTTAAAAGTCACACTTCTTTTTTTTCATAAAAATTATAATATGTTCTCATTAGATAATGGTAGAGAAAATGTTTTTCTTCTTAAACTAGAATAAATACACTATCTATTGATATATAAATGTCATGGATAAATTAAGACCATGGGCTCTATAAATGCAAAAGAACAAAAATTGGGACTTCTAACCCTGGTCTCTCCTATTGATCTAAATGATTGCGAATCGTTAAGAAATTGCCGTTAAATTAATTTGTATTTCAATAAAGAGGCAAGAATGAAGTTAGGTTTTCTTAAAATTCGCTATCGTAATTGACACCTGTCTTTGAAATTTAGTGCTCAATGACTCAATAGTTTATAAGATGAAGAAAAAGTTAAGTTTTTGTATTTTTATTAATAAAAGTCTATTGTAATGCATAAATAAATATGTGTTTTACTTAAATCTATTCATTATTGGATATTAAAAATATTTCCTATCATTCAACTGTCATAAATTTTTGTGGGTTTTTATGTCATTTTATTTTCGGAGTATAGCAAACCCCACCTAGTATGGCATGTAAAATTTAGTCAACTAGTATGCGGAAGGTTAAACAGATAAATTTAAAAAAAAACTAATAGTTTTATGTAATTTACTCGTTGACTCGAAAGAAAAATGATAACTCTTTTATTTTTGATGGAATCGTTAAAAGCAACCCAGATATGGGATCCCGAGATTTTTTCCCATAAGATATGGGCAAAATGGGTATCGAGGAATTAGAGGTAGACATTTGCAAGCGCACATTATAACATTAAAGGAATTGTAGCTGGGTTACTTTTAAACGAATATTTAAAAACTTTGCAGATTTGGATTCATCGGACTTTTTTTATTTTGAATAGGCCTAAAGAACAATTAAAAAAAATTGCGATAAGTAAATTAAATATTTTATACTACTTTATTAATCAAGTATTTTTTTTATTTATACATTCAAGAAATCAATACTTTTAAACGTTTTTTTTTATCAGTTCTACTGAATTTGTGTGCAAAAGGTAGCTGCCAAATGTATAAACTATTATATGTATTTGTTTTTATTGACGTCGGTTTAATTCCCAGTAATTTGGTATACGATTTTATTACGTATCCTGTTCCACTGTTTTGTATTTGAATATAAAATTAATTATAAATAGAGGTTTTTATTAAAATTATATATGTCAATAGTGTGCAAATCGAGATCAAACATTTTCTGAAAAGCAACCAACTTTAGAATCGTGGGTGTCCTGCACCGAATATCGGGTTCGACATATTTACAATTCAAGTTCGTGTGCTCTTCTTCTTCTTAAGGTGACGTGCCCAAATCCGAGCGATTTTCCCACTTGGGTTTTTTATTGTGTACCTATAGTTGATACAAAACTAAAACCGTTGCACGTCATTGCTAACGTCATTGAAGTGGATCAGCACTACCAACCTGCCAGATCGTTTGGGGCTATACGATTGCATTCAATTTTGAATTTGGCCGCTATTGAAATATTGACTGCCATGATCTCAAAGTTGCGGCGTTGCGTTGTTGTTATTGACAGTTCGCCAGGATCTGACTGTAACTGTTTTTCGCCTATTTTTAGTGTTTATTGAATTTTAAAAATAGTGCACAAAGCGATCAAAAATCTGTTTTTTTTAGAACAAACCATTTGAATTCTATAATCTGCGGCAAAACTCACAGTTTGACAACACTGTACGCGGCGTGACGTCATTTATAGTAATGACGTGCAACGGTTTTAGTTTTGTATTAACTATATGTACAATTAGCTCAACTGAAAATCACCAGCCCAGCAGCAACTCTGGCTTTATAATCAACCAGATTTTTTCGGGAAGTCGTTTAGTATAAAAATATCTATTTTTTAGTTGGAATTACTGTTTTTGCATTCACCCTTATTTGGGGTTGGTCCAATACCCTTTCTTTACTTTTTTTTAAGGTTAAGTTTTGTAATCTTTTAAATGATAATTAACAAACTTTTGATGTCACTTATTTATTTTTGATTTATTAATTTTAAATGAATACTAAGGTAATTCGACTTTAATTAAACACAAAATTAATTTATTTTGTGATTAATATAAAACTGTTTACAAATGTGCAGTATTAATTAACAATTAATTTTTTGCGATTTGATATAGATTAATTTTGATCTGCTAATATAATAAGCAAGGAATTGCATCGATTTTAACGTGTTTTTATAAGTATTATTGACATTATTTTTGTGATAACAATAGTAACAAAATTATTTAATGTTAAGCTTACAAAGAAGAAGACGAAGATGGATAGAGCTTTACGTTTAAGCCATTAAGATTTTTATGAAGATAATATAAAACGAACGACAAACCTTCTTATTAATAATAATTACCCTTTAAAACTCATTAGTCGTTTTCTCATTAATTATAAATTAGTAGATAACATAAAAGATGTCCAACAAGTAACAACGTACTTTAAATTTTCTTACATCAAAGAATTGTCCAGTAGTATTGATCGTTCTATTAGACCAAGAGGCGGAAAATTAGGATTTTATAATCTAAAAACAATAAATGCAGTTTATAGTAAATTAAAAGATCCAATTCCTCTTCTTCAATAATCTGGTTTGATTTATAAAATCCCATGTAGTTGTGGAATTAGTTATATTGGTTAAACCAATCAAAAACTTGAATAAAAACAACATAATAATGATTATAAAAATATAAATTATGTTAAACCAAGCAAAACAGCATTACCTATTCACCATTTTGATGTTGGACATCATTTTCAATTTGAACAAGTTTGTATTTTACATCGTGAACAGAATAAAAACAAAAAGAATTTAAGTGAAATGGTTTTTATCAAAAGTAATAAAACTATTTTACGTTCAGATACTCAAGGCATTAGTTTAATATATAATGACACCTTATTTAAAATAAAATCAAAAAATTAAAATTAAAATGATACAACTGCATATAATCTTTGATCTAGAATCATAGTTACAATCTGTCATGTTTGACACATGTACAATTTTGAGTTTTGATGGTTAAAAATTTTTTGAGATGTTAAGGTATTTTAAAATTTTTATTTATAAAATACTTGTATTTATTGGTGTTATACAAATTTGTACATTTTCAGTTGCTTGAAACCTTGCATATTTATCAAGAGTTGTTTTATTAAAAGTCCAATTCCTGTTAACATTATATAATATCAAAAGATATTGGACGTGAACATTATGATTAATAGTAACGATTACACTTAAGAGTGAGAAGAGTTAAACATTTTCTGATAATAATTTATTGCTGGGGTGGTGATTAGCATTTTAGCTGACTGTACGTGGTATATTTCAAACACACCATGGATGCCTTGGAAAAATTTTTCCCGAGGCAGTGTCACCCTTGCTGGTTGCACACTATTTTCCAAGGGGTGAGAGGTATACAATTTTAATACAATTTTGGACAATTGAGGACATTTTGAATTTGGTGCCATACTAATTTATTTTTATGTTGGCAGTACTAGTTGGAGAGGAGTTGCCAGTGGCGTCTCGAGTAGGAATGTCGGTATCATATTTATAAATTGAATGAACCTGTTTAGATCGTTTTGTTGCTACTGTTTTTATACAAAATGTAAAATTAAAAACGAGAATAAACGCAAATATCAGAATTGCAATTATGGAAATCAAAACAACTAAACGCAAAACCCTTTAGAAACATCCACGTGTTGATCTCGAAATTTGACAGCGAAAATGACCAGATTCTTACAGTTTGGCCACATTCAAACTATGAAATACACTAAAATCTTAAAGAATCTCTTTGTTATGGAAATATTAGTACGACCCATATTAAATCTATTTAAATCTAAAAAAAAAAATTTCTTAATAATTTTATCAACACCTCTTTCTTTACTAAGTAATTGTCAGATTAATATTTTGTACAAACTTTTTTTTTAAGTGAATTAAAATAGTGTCGGTACAACGTTGATCGACAAACATTTCTTTGGTTAAAATAATTCTTAAATTTAAATCGTAGCTCGTATAATTATTAAAGATCGCAAACAAAGACCAAGTGTGCAACACGAATGAAAAGTGACACATCCTCATAATAATTAAGTTGCCCTTCAGCGCCGACTCAAGGATAAAGCAAGTGAAGCGGTTACGTCAAAATGTATGCCAAAATCCGTAATAATAGTTAAACACGAGTGCGAAACAACAATGCCTTTGAATTTTCATTAATTTTAACGGTATCAATTCGAAATTTATTCCGTCTTGAAAGCAAATCCCAACCGCTTTAAAGTTAAAATTTGCGCAATTAATTAACCGTCATTTTCTTCCACGCAATTTCTGGGCCATTTTTGGGTTATTTTATTTTATTTTCTTAAAATTATTTATTTTCCCGGGCCACTAATATGTCTATCTTTACCGTTTATTAACCCCTTGACATACAAAAAAAAACCGAATTTGATGTGTCCGAAAAAAACTATTAATTTGGCTCAACTTAACTGTTATAAGCATACACAAATAACATAAAATAAATAATTAATAGTTTATAAAATATTTTGAAATATGTAGAGCAGTGTTTCCCAATCTTTTTTTAACATTCCCCACCTAAGTCATTCTAAAATTTTGATGCATATAATATATAACATATAAATATTTTTTTACATTTAAAAATTGAATTATTCCATAAATGAAGCCTAATTACAACTTGTTCAAGACACAAGATTTAGGTTTTAGCAAGAAATCACTAGGAAATTATTAAGAAAAAAAAAACAATAAGTAAATTTTAAAAACATAAACTAAAAATATTTTTATATCGATAGCTCGAATTTTTGATAACGCGAATTATTTTTAGTTTCTCTTCAACTTCGACCTATCGAGGTTTGACTGTATTTAATTTTATAAATTTAATATTTCTGAACAATTAAGATAATTTATTTATTGAGTTTTCTCCAATATTAATTTTATTTGCGTAAATTAATGATCTTCAAAGTTTTTTGAAAAACCACAAATTCTGTATTTACTCTATTTGAGTTTTCTGAAAATACATAATAATTTTTCATCAAAATTTCCTTTTAAATTTACCGAATAAAGTTTTGTTTTATTCAATTTGTGTTATACAAAAAAAATTGATAATTCAAAATTTCTAAAGTTCTTAAATATATTTTAAAAATTTTCCAAGTTATTAATTTATTTAATTTGAGTTGTCTAAAAACTTAAAATAATTTATTCTTTGAGTTTACTTTAATAATTTTGCTAAATGTTTAAAACTGAATTTCATTCTATGTAAAAAATAACCGATGCATGTACTTATGTACGCACGTTACAAGTAATACTTCTTTGGCGCGACTAAATTAAATATAAGAACGCGCTATGTTGCGCTTGTGTATAGCTAGACCAGTGGTCATCAAACTATATGTTACTGCGCCTATGTCGTTTTATTTGAATACATTGCTATTTCTTTTTTAAATACAAAAAGTAATTTAAAAACAAATTGAATAAATACGAAGATGTGCGCGTTCGAGCGAAAAGTGGCACATTTTCGAGCGAGGGAAGCAAATGAAGCGCGACGCGGAGCGGCGCGCTTCATTTTCCCGAGATCGGAAATGTGCCACTTTGAGCTCGAACGCGCACACTCGGCTTTAAGCGCACTTTACAAGAATTAATTTATTCTCTGGACAATTCGCAATTAAATATTACAGAATTATATTAACAAAATTCCCAAATCGCCAATTTTGTGCCTTTTAACAAAATTATTGTTGAAAACAAACCATTTTTGGAACATAAAATTGAATACAGTTCTTGACGTCTTAGAGACGTCAAAATCTACAATGACATCCTAAACGATTGACGTCTCCTAGACGTCATTGTATGTCAAAGGGTTAAGGAATTAAAATTTTTACAATATTTTATTATCTAAAAAATCATTAAATATTTAAAGGGTATAAAAGAACGGGAGAAAGTAGTGCGCACCAAGATTTTACTTACATTGGAAATTATACCGAAGAAAAAGTGCTACAAATGAAAGTACCACTGATGTAAAATAAAAAGAAACAAATTAAACGCTACATTAACAGATATTAAGTGCAAAAATGTCAATTATAAGACTTGCAAGTAGTAAATATACTGCTAATAACTACCCACCTGCAAAATTATCGAAAATAAATTATGTAGGTACGCGCCTAAGTGCATCTTATTAAGGTAATTAATTTTGAAAGTTAATTTTTTTAACCAACTTTTATCTTCGAAGCATTTTATTCAATTAATTTAACAGGTACCTCTTTTTTAAAAAAAAATTAAAATGACAAAAGTCAATTAGTTGAAGTTTTATTACAAAATCAAATATGTTGATCGTGCACCAAAAAAATAAAACCACAAAACTTAAATTTTATAAGAACGACATTCTCACTTTTGCAATCCCTAATAAGCAAATGGCCCGAAATAGCTTATACTTAAAATTTAATATAAATGAGGATTCTCATAATCAAAATCTTAAAAAATTTCATTAAATACGCGAAACGAAACACCGCAATAATACGAAACGAAATTACCTCCCACTTGAAGATAAATAAGTAATCTGGTTATCATCCGAACTCGGTTATTTTTTAAATTTCGCATTAATAAAATCTACTTCCTCCCATAATTGAATTGGCGAAGTCAGTGACCTGAACTTTGCTGGATACAAACTCGGTTACTTTATTGCTAATTCTGGGCACGCATTCCTCAATATCCTACAACATCGTTTATACGCAATTACCGATACAGGCCCAATCAATTTTTTTTATAATTCTCTTACGAAAACAAACAAATAGCATTTTCAAGTTTAAAAGATTTTTTTTTATGAAAGAAAAGCTAAAGGGGAGGGTATTTAAAAATTTGTTGTTTCGCCAAAAACAAATTGTAAAAAAACCAGTGCGTTAGAAGTTATACTTCTTTGGTGTAATTAAATTAAGTATTATATAGCTAGACCAGTAGTTTCCAAACTGTGTCATAATGTGCCTCCCTTAAAAAATGAAAGCGTGGCGCCTCCCTCACTGTTCACCTATTTCCCGATTTACACAGTAGATAGGAAACCGTGTAATTCGAAAATAAAGCGTAATATAGGTACATAAATTGACCAGTTACTTTTAGAAATTAATATTTTTTTTTACGTAACACAGTTTTTTTAGTGCATCTTTTATCAAATTAGGTGTATCTAAGTTATAAGAATGTACAGTAAGACCTCGTTTAGCGCTTAGAATCCGTTCCCAAACGACAGAGCGTTAAACGAGGTCATTATGATATACTGCAATAAGTCGAAAAAACGTAAATGTTGAGCTGTTTTGAGACTTCGAGAAGATCGCGTTATATTGAATCAACGTTAACTGAGGAAGCATTAAACGAGGCCTTACTGTATATGCATTTAGCTACTTTCATTTTTTACATTGAAATTAATGATTGAATTATGCACATTTTACTTTTTTTCGGTTTATCGTTTTTTGGGGAACCTATCGCAACCGTAAAACGTTGTTTAGAAGTATTTTAGATGGATTACTATTTGCATGTATAAGAATAGAAAGAATTCCTTTTTTTCGCTATATCACTGTCATCCAACAAATTATCTAGAAAAATAACTAAAAAAAAAAGGTTAAAATTTGACCATATAGAATCAGATCTGATTCCATAGATTTGCCCAGATTTTTTAATTGACTTTATCTTATGAAATCTGAGCAGATATGGTATAAAAAATTATGGTATAAAGAAATTATTTTTACTGTTAATAATTGTTTGTTCATTAAATAGATGTAACACAAACTTATATTATATAACATGCCAAGTATTGTTGTATATAATACATTTATTGGTTCGAAAAAAAAAATTAACAAATGTAATTACTTATCAAATTTGAAAATATACAAATATGTTAACAAAATAAATATGTCAGTATCTGAACATGTATAAAATTTCACAATTTTGTTATCAAAAGCTTTGATTTAAATCAGTTGGATCTAGGTGACTAATATATGGTAAAATTGATACATTTCTCTGGAGTAAGAACTTCAACATATATATGGCTATATCTTTGCAGATGTATCTGATGGATCTGTAGCATTTGGGATAATGAAGTTATTCCAGATATCACTGTATCTAAGCAGATATTACTGGATTTGATCAGATATGAAGAGACCTGAACAGATACGATGAGATATAATTTGATCTGAGCAAATACAATTACAGTAAAACCTCGATAAGACGAACCTCAAACGAGACGCGAAAAAATTCAAGTTATAGAGATTTTGACATATAAAGGATTTTGACTTAGAAAGATTTTTGTAGGGACATGTTCGACTTCCAGAGGTTTGGAGTCTATCCAACCTAATTTTTAGTTAAACAGGTAAAATAAATAAAAATTCTTGTTACAGAGATAATTTTTATTATCAACTTAAGAAATTTAATAAGCCTTGCAATTCACATTTCTATTTGTCACAGATATCATGGTAGACATTGCCGCTTTCCCCACAAACTGTTTTGAAAACAAAATCATGTCTTTTTTTGAGCTTTTCTAGCCATTCATTACTGGCTGGGAAATTATCCAGTCCCAACGATTTAGAGTGCATTTCGGCTTTTTCTTGTAATAGTGTTTTTCTAACACTGTTTTGGTTCCGACACTGCTTAAACTATTTCAATAAGCACTCTTCTAAGTTGGGATATTGCTGCAATTCGTCGTCTTTTACAGGACAAATTTTGACCGCTTAAATTTTTTCATGATTTCTGATTGAATTTTTATTATTGATGATAGCGTACTCATCGGTATACCAAATTGATCAGCAACATCTTTTTTCTTTTTGCCGTTCTTTACAAATTCTAATCCTTTTACCTTTTCAAAGAGGCTCAAAGTTTTTCAATAATCCTGTTTGTATATTGTCGCAGAAATTGACATGTATGCTAGTACTAATACTGCTTGGTAAGTTCGACATTTACTTCGGCAGATCGCAAACGAAAGCCACAACAATAACAACAAAAACCCAAAATGAATCAAAGGGACACTTGATGAACACGTGTTGGTGTCCGTCGTAAAAATGGGTAATACTTTCTGAGAAAATATTTTGGAGTTGTCGTGGTAGTAGAATCAAACATTCATAAGTTCGAGCTATATATATCAAATATCTATTTTTTCAAGTTATAGAAGGAAAATATGTACTGAAGTTCTTGTAGGGAAATATTGATAATTTCGACTTGTCGAGGATTCAGATTTCGAGATATGGAGGTAATGAGGCTTGAAGTGAAGGGAACAAGTGTTTCTTTCGCGTTGTAGAAATTTTTGACTTATCGGGGTTCGACTTATTGAGGTTCTACTGTATATATAGTCAGATCTAAACTTTTTTTGGGGAGCTATAAGATATCTAAGCGAATATTACATCTGATATGGACCAATATAATCAGATCTGGTGTTGTCTGCTCAGATCTAATCATGTCTAAATGTTATATAGGATTAGTTATAACCAGGTCTGCGATAGATATAATATGATCTGAACAGATCTAATTATATATGGTCAGATCTAAACTTGTTTTTTCGGGTTAATGCGAGAATGTGCACATTCGAGCGAAAAGTGGCACATTTCCGAGCGAGGGAAGCAAATGAAGCGCGACGCGGAGCGGCGCGCTTCATTTTCCCGAGAGCGGAATGTGCCACTTTGAGCTCGAATGTGCACACTCGGCTGTAAACTTAATTTACTTTTTAAACTTTTTTAATTCAAATTTTAAATAGTTATTTAAAAAAAAATGCTACCGCTTTTTCCGAATAGAAAATCTGAATTTAAGTTTTTGATTTGAAAGAGATTATTAATATACACAAATCCAATAAATGCGGGGTGTGTGCACATTTCCCGAATTCCCAATGTGCTCATTCGGTTTTAAGCATGATTCCCAAAAATTAATTTACTTCCTTAGATGGCTAACTTCATACTGTCTTATTTTCGTCAGATGTGCGCGCGCAACTTTCCTTGCCTGCCAAAATTACACACAAATCTAACTTCAAAAACGCGAAAAATTCGTAAACGGCAAATAACATTGGCATAGGCAATGAACCTGTCTCGGGGGGCCCGAATGAGCGCTACGTCCCCGAGTGGGGGGAAAGGGGACCGAACACGTCTCACCAAACCCGAGCGTCCTAGATTTTTCAAATTGCCATTCACCACATAACGGGAAAGTGCAAAATTTAGCAGAACCCGTTTCAGTTTCACTCCGAACTCGCTGGCGTATACCTTTCTCTTTCTATTTTTCCTTGAGTGTGATGTAAAGTTTTCGTGCATTTCGACTTAAGGACCCTTTTTAAGTCGCTTCGTGCATTATGTAAGTGCGTGCGCGCCGTGCGTTTTCGTTTGTGACCGTTGTGCCTTAAAGGACGCTCAGAGATGCGTAAGTTTGCCGATTTTTTTGCGCGTCGTCCATTACGAACGCAAAGGAAACTACAGTTATGCGGAACGAAGTGTAGGAAAACGTACTTTTAGACGGGCGCAGGTTTTTGCGAAAAGAATTGTTGGTATTTGGGTTGTTACGAGGGTGTGCGGACCGAAAGAGAGTCGAGCCATGCAGAGAGTGGCCTTTAAAAGGTCACGCCTATGGGAAAAAGTCGTTTTCCTTGTCTCATTATAAACTACGATTAATTTAAACGGCCCCCCGATATAATTGTTTCAAATACAATACAGTTAGTAGCAGTTCACATTTTAAATCCGGTCGTTTTAAATATTATGAAGTAATTATTAAAATGTCGATTGGGACACCGTCCTTGGAACGATTTAATTTTTAGAAATCTGGAATGCTTTAATAACATACAAAGTTTGTAGTGTGCTGTGCGTTTCTGTTGCGTAAATGAAGTCGGATCCTGTTTATGACCATTGAATAAATCAAAAATCGTTTTTGCATAACTTTCTTTAATTCTGTTCAGTGAATTGAAATTAAAAGTGAAATCGGTTAAAGTGTATCCTTAAATAACGCTCAGGTTTGTTGCTTTTATTTCTGTATTTTTATCTAACGCAAAGAAAATCGACCGACCAACAATTAAAGACGTATAATTTTTTTTTTAAATAGAAAGTGAAATTAAAGTTGGCGGGCTCGGGCTCGGGCTCCGTCTAAAATAGTGCACAAAATTTAAATTGAGTTTCTAATTTTAATTAAAGAAGCCGGAAACAGCGGAAGATTAGATAAAACTACTTTGAAAGTACTAAATCATTGCATCGACTGCTTAATAAAATTTACCTTAGAAAATTTTCGAGCACGGCTGATCTAATTATAAATTTCTAACGAACGTTGTGAGGCAATATTTTCTAGCCGAAGCTCGCGGAGCAATAATGCGGTGTACAACAAGAAAATTGCCATTTTCCAAGGACGGAAGTTTGAACGTTGGAAATATTAACCTTTAGAAATGCTTAAATTCAAATGTAAAAGTATTAAAATCGAAATAATATTGCACTTTATTAATGTTGAATTTCAAGGTTCTTCAAGGCTCGTTCGCACAACAAAAAGTTTTAATTTCACCTTCTTGTTTTTTTGCATTAAAAAGCAATTGTTTTTTGTGCGATCGAGTGCTTTAGTAATCGGATTTTTTAATTGAAAATTTTAATCGAATGATTAGAAAATGAGAGGTGCATCGAGAAACTAAGATCAAATGTGTACATTTCTGCCGATAACTGCTCTTTTTTTTCTTTGCAACGTTTATTTATTATTAAATGAGCAGAAGGAGGTATGAACAGTATTGTACTTGCAATAATGTCGTAGGTAGAAATTATTATATAATAAACGGCTATGTAAATTCCATTCGTAGCGCTCTATAGACTACATCCGGATACATGCATAATTTTTCTACATGTTTGATTGGGAATATTAATTAAAAAGTTTAGATATGTTAACTTTAAATAATCATCATATATCATCTTATCTTTTTTTATAATTGAACGAGTTTTATTAATAGATAATAACCACTTTGCTTGTATTATAAATACAATTTCAAAGTCCGATCTTTAATTGTGCTTTGGCACAGAGTGATTTTTTGAGGTTATATTTTTTTTGATGCATTGAGAGTAAATCTATCTATCTATCTATCCATATATATAAAGGAGAGATGTGCGTTTGTTTGTTACCTATAGACTCTTAAACGGTTTAACCGATTTTTATCAAATTTGGCAGAAATCTTAAGCTTATCGTGGGGGGTGTTTGTGTAAACTTTGGTTGTGATACGCTAAATAAATATATAAAAATTAAAGTTTTTTGGTTTTTTTCATATAAGTTCGTATGGCCTTTATTTGATGGGGATGAAGCTTAGAGGAGTTGTCTTGTGCGCGAACGCCCTCGAAGGGTTACGAATTAGTACGACCCAGAGAAAAAGTATTATGGAGTAGCGCAATCTCTTTATAAATTGTTGGCAACACAAACCTATAGATACTCGTATATATAATAAAATTTTACTATTTTTAATTAAATAATTTGTTTTTGGTTATATAAAAAATTTTTTTTCTTGGATTCTATTAACGGATTTTCTCCTCGGAGACCAATCACTTGCTAAATAATTTTAGTGTTCCCGGTGGTTTAAAATAGGACTATGTAACACCAATTGAATGAACTTTTATAATTTTTTTCTTTAAACTGCTGTTTGAATTCAAAATTAAAAAAAATGATCTTTAATTTATTTTCAGATTTATAACTCATTTTTTCGATTTTATTATTGGATGTTTTTGAAAATAAAATTTGATTTGTAGCCACTGAATTTTGCATTTTACAACAAGCAGCTCAGTCGGGTTTTTTTCATACATTCTAGCTTATTTAATGTCGATTTCGAAATTTTAATATGTATACAAAATTTGAAAAATATTTTATTTACAGGTTTTATTTCAAACAGTTTTTTATTTAATTTTATAATTGTGTATTAACGCATAAATTGTCATTCTTTTTATATAGAAACAGTGTGTCTCGTTAATACTATTTGTATGATTTCAGTTGTGCTGTAAAAATGGGGCAATTAAGCTTATAAGCTTCTACTTTTAAAGTTGAATATTTTAAAAGGAAATTTCGCAAAAAAATAAAGTAACTTTCGTACTTCACAAAGTTGCATTTATATGAATTTATTTTTTCTAAAATTCTGATAAAAATATTTAGTATTAAATTTATATTAGTACCTACATATTTGTGTTTATTTTATTATAATTAAATTTTAGCGTGAAAAGTCTTGAAACAATACAGAAATTAAAACAGAATCACAACTATCAGTTGAGATTAATATTGTTTTTTTTTCCTTTTTAAATGATCAAGACGTTAGGAACAGTGATAATCGGGATTTTATTTAAATAATAAATTACTTTTAAGTCTTTTTTATAATGGCCTAAAAATATATTGATAAAGAAAAATAATAATAATATAAGAATTAATTACCAACTGAAAACTATAACACAATCAAAAATTTCAACATGTGGCTCAAAAAATTATAATTCTGTACTTTTTTTAAATTTTAATTAAAAAGGTGTTATATTTATTAATACACTCATAAAATTTTCAGTTGAGCGAGTTTAAATATATAACAATAAAAACATACAATTTATTCTTAAAGGCAAATAATGAAGAGTTAAAAGAATAAGTAGGTTCATACACACTTTCGTCAGATTTTGTCCTAATTAACGTATACATTTTTCAGAAAAAACTAAAATTTGATTTTAAATTGAAGCGAAAGATACAACTTAATAAACAAGATTTTATTTTATTGTTCTTCATTCTATGTCGAGTGCATATTAACTTTTTTGTTCCCAATCTTTAAGCTACACCTTGTAACAGTTATGTTATATTTCCCAGCGATGCATTTTTATACGGAATCCACATTCTAAGATAGAAAAACGTCAATTAATTAAAAGAAAATGTGTTAATAAAGTAGGAAATTGTTATAAATTACAATATAAGTTTAATTGGCAGATACATTTTAATCGGATAAGAGCGTTATTTTTTTTTGGTATCCTAATCGCATAAGTAATGCACATATTTATTCTAATTAAAGGAGTCGCAAGCTAATTAGTAGCTCGCAAGGTCGTAATTTCTTTCAAAAATTTGTATTCATAAGAAAAAAATTGTTTACTTTCGTTCACGACACTTTTAAGAAAGTTTAATAGTCTTACATAAGACAACCACGAAATTGCATGATTAAAATTACTGCTAAGCATGAATCACGTAATAATTTCGTTAAAATAATTAACACCGACATGATTTAAACAAAAAAGTTGGGGGATTTCGTTTCTGTTACTTATTAAAAATATTAAAATTTTTAGAATAACAAGTAGAGGCGCTCGTTACTTTATTAAATGCCGCTGTCTGATAATAATCAAATAATTTTATGTGTTTTAAGGTAGTTCATGCAGCTAAAAATACAAACCTACAGTGAGTTTAACAGCAGGTTCTTGAAGATGGTTGTTTTTAACATTTTGAATATAACAGGAATCACTCACTATATTTGCTCGAAACTAGTAGCCCATGTCCTTGTTCAAGGTCCAAGCTATATCTATATCAAAATTTATCAAAATTGATTCAGTGGTTTAGGCGTGAAATAATAACAGACAGACGAACAGACAGACACGGTTACTTTCGCTTTTATAATATTAGTTTGGAGAATTAATTTTTTTTAGAAAATAAATTAAGTATTGTGAATCGTGCTTAAAGTGAGTGTGCACATTCGAGCTCAAAGTGGCACATTCCGATCTCGGGAAAATGAAGCGCGCCGCTCCGCGTCGCGCTTCATTTGCTTCCCTCGCTCAGAAATGTGCCACTTTTCGCTCGAACGTGCACATCCTTGTATTTATTGATTTGTCTTAATTAATGTTTTCACTTTCAAATAAAAAAATTTAAAATAAATATGAATTTTATGTTCAAGAAACGTATTTACCATAAGTCATGAGTGGAAGTGAGCGAAAAGATACGAGAATTTGGTAGGTGCGAGTGAGAGAAAACGATTAAATTATTTATTTAATTTTGTGAATGGTGCGGAAAAAGCGGTAGCATTATTTTTATTTAAATAACTATTTAACATTTTAATTAAAATATTTTAAAAAGTAAATTAATTATTGTAAATTATGTTTACAGCCGAGTGTGCACATTCGAGCTCAAAGTGGCACATTCCGATCTCGGGAAAATGAAGCGCGCCGCTCCGCGTCGCGCTTCATTTGCTTCCCTCGCTCAGAAATGTGCCACTTTTCGCTCGAATGCGCACATCTTCGTTTTTATTGGATTTTTACATGAATCTTTTTTTCAAATCAAATAATTAAAATTTCAATCAATTTTGATTATATATTCGGTGAAAGTTATGGCATTTATTGTTTATAAAAACTGTTCATAAGCATTAAATGTGTTGCAATAAATTTGTAATTGTTAAAAGACCAATTTTTCTTAAAGGTCCAATTGACCGGTAACCGCGGGTGTAGTAAGTTCAAAATTGCCGCGGTTCTAGTGTTAATATATTCAAATGGCCTGGTATATTATTTTTGTCAAAAGACTACTTGATACATAAAAACAGTTATATACAAAACGCATTAGTACAATCACCCTTTAAAGAAAGTAAATGTGGCAACGCTGTTGATACTTACACCGAATACTCGTTAGATGTATCGTACATATATTATGCTTTGTGTAGATATGCTCTTTTATTCGTGTTACTGCCGTTTGAATATTTTGGAAATATAAATATTTAAAAAAATGTCATTTGATGAGGAGCAGTTACGGCATGAAGGATGAAGACACACAGCGTTGCCAAGTTGTGATGCCTATACTTCCACTACGCATATATTATTTAAAAAAATATATATTTGAATATTTACCTATATCTATTGAACCAATCGATAAAAAAACTCATGTTTATTCCAAAAAAATTTCAAAGTGTTTTACAACATATCAGTTTTCAAAAAAACAATTGTACTACATCTTATACTTTAAACAACCTAAACTTGTATATATACAGGGTGTTTTACGACGAGCTTACATCATCTATATATTGCAAACTACTCACACGATTTTTATAAAAATTGGTATAGTTATTGTGAATTTATGGAAAATGTTTCAACAAAACATTTTGAACAGCAACTTCGTTATTTTATATAGAACACCCTGTATCTTAATAACTTTTTGGATTCTACGTTAAATTTTAATGTCACTTTGTGTAGAATAAGCTATACCTAAAATGTATACTTTTTGAATAATTGACAGGTGCAGACTTTTATATTGAAAATTGTATCTGAACATCCCCAATACCAAATAAAAAATATCTTGTCGGGTTAATGAGTAGGAAAGTCACGTTAATTGGTGACATGTTGAAAACTGCTTTATTGTATACAGGGTTCGTAAAAAAGTTATGAAAAGTTCAACTTTGGGCACTGATATACAACAACAGATAGCATTACATTTATATCTATATATTTCAGTACATAGGTAACTGAAAGTCATCACATACACAGATCTGTGATGAGTCATACCCCAGTTTATTTGGTACAGACTATATAGCTCAATATCATTTTTCAATTTCATCCAGTTCGTAAGAAAAATGAATTTACCGGTGAACTGCCTTAAGGAAATAATAAATAAAAATTTAATTCTACAAGTTTAAAGAAATTTTAATCAAAACTAGCAGAATAAAACAACTCGATGTGCTTTTGAACGTATTAAATTTTTTGTTTTATATTTCCTCTTGGAATTGCCACGAGCTTCTGTTTACAAATTAAATTTATAACTTTAGAGCATTTTAGTACTTCCAATTTTATAATCTCTAATTGCTAATCTATACGGTTATTATTTAAGTTAAATCGGGTAATGAAAGTCTTTATTAAGCAATTATGCGTTTAAATAAATAAATGAATGAATTTAAAATAGGTTTATTTAAGCATCTACAATCAATAAACATACCGTAAACAGAGAAAATCCATTGATGTAATAACGCTAAAAATTACTCTATTTGGTTTACAATGTAGTTTTGAATACTATTCCAGTGGCGCACTTCGTAAGCTTCTACGGTTCTTAATTTTGTACGAATGCTTTTTTAGATGATTGTTGTGAACCGTACTTAAATTGACACACTTCCAATATCTATCAGACGCTTCCTATTCATTCGATTTGCCTATATTAATCTACACTCTTTAAGTTCAAAAAATTTATTTATTTTATTATTATATTAGATTCTATATATGGAAGAAATTATAACATATATTTTTTTTAATAAGTTTGTTTAATCTTCCGTGTACGAGGTATAACGAGGCATAACTAATGTGAACAATTTTTTTTTGTTAAAACGGCATTTTTGGTAATCGAGCTTAAATCCGAGTGTGCACATTCGAGCTCAAAGTGGCACATTCCGATCTCGGGAAAATGAAGCGCGCCGCTCCGCGTCGCGCTTCATTTGCCTCCCTCGCTCGGAAATGTGCCACTTTTCGCTCGAATGCGCACAACCTCGTGTTTATTATATTAGTATAATTTACCGTGTCCTCTTTCAAATCAAAATTTAATTTAATTTAGTAAATATCGATTTTATATTCAAAAAATTTATTTACCATAGCAATGAGTGGAAGGGAGCGAGAAGATACGATAATCTTGTCAATGCAAGTGAGAGGAAACGATTAAAATGATTCAATTAATTTTTCGTGTAATTGATTGGTTTAAATTATTGAAAATCATTAAGAAATTGCAGTGAAATTAATTTGTATTTCAATAAAGAGGCAAGAATGAAATTCTTCTTAGGTTTTCTTATTATTCGGTATCGTAATTAACACGTGTCAATCGAATTTAGTAGTCAAGAAAAGACTCAGTAGTTTATAAGTTGAATAAAAAGTTAAGTTTCTGTATTTTTATTAGTAAGTCTATTCTAATGCATAAATATGCATATGCATATGCATAAATATGTTTTTTACTTAAACCTATTTATTATTGGTTATTAAAATATATTTCTTATCATTTAACCGTCATAAAGTACAATTTTGTGGATTTTATTTCATTTTATTTTCGAGGTATGGCAAACCTCACCTAGTACATTAGTATGCGGAGGGTTAAGGGGCTTCACACGCCTGAGCGCTGAGAAAAATGTGTTTAAAAAAGTTATTTAAACGGTCATTAAGTGAAAAATGTCGATTATACGTGTTTTTTGAGCTTTAAATTACAACAAAAAAAAATTTTTATACTAACGCTTTCCGGTCATGGATATAATTTTGTCAAAGATGATCCAATCTGAAAAAATGAAAAATGATCTTGTAAAATAATGTAGTAGTTATCGTATGGAGGAATTTTTTTTTCAAAAATACAAAATTTATGATTGTTAAACTTTTGTGTGCAAATTTTCAACAATTCATTTGTTAATTATTTATAAATAATTCGCAAATAAAAAATTTAATAAAAAACTTGTCATACTATAAAGAAAACGGTTATTTACATTTTAAAAAGGCCTTCAAATATGTTGAAATTTTTAGGCCAGTGTCTAAAAACATAATTTTATGAAAAACTCGTTGAAAGTTTTGAGTAGGTGAGAAGTGAACTTATGGGTAGCCGTTCCAATCCGACTGGCGATCAAATTTCTTGCTATAACTTTTACAATTTTTAAAAAAATAATTCTTAAAGGTGCTTTATTCTTAAGGGGTTTTCTTATTTAGCTATGGTGTTCAGATCATGGTATTGATGTCCGTGTAGTGCTGTATGAAAAAGTTGTTTCTGTGTTGAGATGAATTGTACCAAATTTGTACATTCGAGCTCAAAATAGCACATTTTCTATCTTGGGAAAATGTCCAACTTTTCGCTCGAACATGAGTCACATCCATTGTGTTTATCTATATCAATCTTGTCTCTCTTTAAATTCAAAAACTCTACTAAACTAAACTAAAATTATTTTTGTTCGAATTTAAAGTGAGAAGATTAATGTAAAAAAAAAGTTAATAAACACGAAGTAAATAGATTCACATTCAAGCGAGAAGTAACAAGTTTAAAAACGACGCGGACAGGTGTTTTCTCGAGATCAAAGTGTGCCACTTTTCGCTCGAAAATGCACACTCGGCGTTGTGCCACGATCTACAATAATCAATTTAATTTCTAAAAATTTTTAATTAAAAATTATAAAATGCAGTAGCACACCGAAATTTCTTCTTCTAGTTTCGTTTAGTTTTCATTATGTTTCAATTTTTTTTCCAATGAAAATTGACCTTGCAATTAATTATGTATTCTGGGAAGGACCTTCAGCCCGACACCCTCCCAAAGGTCGCCACTGTACTATTCCATATTATTGCTTCTGTATATTGGCTTTTAACCCTCCGCATACTAGGTGACTAAAAGTCACATGCCATACTAGATGGGGTTTGCCATACCCCGAAAATAAAATGATATAAAATACACAAAATTGTACTTTATGACAGTTAAATGATGAGAAATATATTTTAATAACTAATAATGAATAGGTTTAGGTTAAAGACATATATTTATTTATGCATTAGAATAGACCTTTATTAATAAAAATACAAAAACTTAACTTTTTCTTTAACTTATAAACTATTGAGTCTTTTGTTGAGTACTAAATTCCAATGACAAGTGTCAATTATGATACCGAATATTAAGAAAACTTAACAAGAATTTCATTCTTACCATCTTATTGAAATAGAAATTAATTTCACGGCAATTTCTTAATGATTCGCAATAATTTAGACCAATAAATTACACGAAAAATTAATTGAATAATTTTAATCGTTCCCTCTCACTTGCATTGATAAGATTATCGTATCTTTTCGCTCCCTTCCACTCATTGCTATGGTAAATACATTATTTGGATATAAAATCGATATTTACTAAATTAAATTAAAATTTTTGATTTGAAGGAGCGCACGGTAAATTATACTAATATAATAAATACGAGGATGTGCGCATTCGAGCGAAAAGTGGCACATTTCCGAGCGAGGGAAGCAAATGAAGCGCGACGCGGAGCGGCGCGCTTCATTTTCCCGAGATCGGAATGTGCCACTTTGAGCTCGAATGTGCACACGCGGTTTTCAGCACGATTCGCAATAATTTAGGCCCATAAGTTAGACGAAAATACAATTGAATAATTTTAATCGGTCCCTCTCACTCGCACTGACAAGATTTTCGTATCTTTTCGCTCCCTTCCACACATTTGCTATGGTAAATACATTTTTCCAATATAATATCGATATTTACTAAACTAAATTAAAATTATTGATTGGAAAGAGCGAAGGATAAATTAGATAAATGTAATAAATACGAGGATGTGTGCATTCGAGCGAAAAGTGGCACATTTCCGAGCGAGGGAGGCAAATGAAGCGCGACGCGGAGCGGCGCGCTTTATTTTCCCGAGATCGGAATGTGCCACTTTGAGCTCGAATGGGCACACTCGGTTTTAAGCACGATTACCAAACGTGCCGTCTAAACAAAAAAAATTTACCTTAGTTATACCCCACCTAGTACACGGAAGGTTAACACTAAAACAAATCGATAAAACTTGGTAAAGAACAACAAATATCTTGTAATTACTTAATTGAAATAACATTTAAAGTACAATAACAACAAAGACTAAACATCCCTCGGGAAATCTCTTAAGTTTTAAATCCTCGGATTACTTCATCTATTAATCAACATTTTCTGGATTAATTTTAATTGTTATGGGATTTAAGATCGTATATCAAAGTTTGGATTTAATGGCAAAAAAGTTTCTTTGCCATTTTTAGCAAATTTATTGTATAACGCTAAGGAGTGAAATGGAATTAATGCGGACGCTACTTTTTTCCAATAACTTAATTAATTAAGCTTAATTATGTAAAACAGTTGACGTTGCAGTTTTTTAAGAATTAGAATTCTTGATCTACTTTTGAAGGCAACGTTTTAACTTTGCGGAAAAGAAAGTCGGTCCTCCCGTTTGAGGGAAAGTGTTTGAAATAGTTGCATTTTTAAAGAAAAGGCGCAAGTTCTTTTTTTTTTCGTTCAAACCACAAGTGTTTTTTGAACAACGGAAGTAGAAATAGCTTACCTCTTAAAATGTTGTCATGTCAACATAAAATAGATTGGTGCCGTTCAAACACGCCGAGGACGTACGACAAGTGGAAAGTCAATAACGTCTATTTGTCATCTATAGAATGGAATCCAAATAAATGTAATTGATTTGATGAAAAATAAAGTATAGATATTTTTCGTACAGGATATGTCTACCTTCAAGATCCAATCTGTAATATTGTTTCAACAAGAAAACTATTTGTTTTATAAGAATGGTCCAAAAAAAAATAGTAATAAATGCGCTGCTTGGAAGGAATTTGCGAAGGAATACTTAATGCCTAATTATTTTTTAATTAATTATATTGTAAAGCTAAAAAATTAGCTCCCGTTAACCACTTAATTAAATTGTTTTTTTCTTTTAACATACATGTATGTAGATTGATATTTTCAATCTTTTTTAAAACGAGGTTTAATTTTTGTTTTAATTTTTTTTAATTTTAAACAAATGATGAAATAAATTTAAATCATTTAAAAGCAGATTCTTTGCTTTTTAAGTATTCATTTTTTTTTCTCTTTGATATATTCGAGTTAAGTACATAGTCAACATTATTTAATAAATATTTTTATGATTGCTATTTTCTTAAAATAATTTTAGCATAGGTATATTACGTATATTCGCGTTGGCGAATGTTTTTAAATATTTGCAAAAATATCCGAATTTTCGTGAATAATAGTGCTTTATGATAATAAGTGTAATTAATCAAAATAAGTGCATTTCAAATCATTTGTAATATTAAAATTTTATTATTTACAATAGTCTTTTATACAATTATGAACATTATGAACAAATATTTAATTTGTTTTAATAAGACAAATCTTGTAAAATTATTTCCAACATATTTCACAAAAAAGATCTTTGTACAGTAAAACCTCTCTCCAAC
This sequence comes from Sinopyrophorus schimmeli, assembly GCA_036325965.1. Lineage (NCBI taxonomy): Eukaryota > Metazoa > Arthropoda > Insecta > Coleoptera > Elateridae > Sinopyrophorus > Sinopyrophorus schimmeli. The sequence goes on from JARFIZ010000404.1 coordinate 2,909,680, forward strand.
AGACAGTCGCGGGACCAACGGTATTGTCCGTTAACAGAGGTTTTCCTGTACACTGCTCGTCAAAAGCAATTGGACAAGCGAATTTAACATGGAAAGTTAAAGCTCCGAAAGTTGTCCATTTTCTTTTGCCGAGCAGTGTACATAAATTTTTATAAAGCTAGGGTGTCCTAGATTTATTTTTTTTTTAATCCTTGTTGACTACGGAATATTAGTTTTTTTAATAACAAATGAGACATATATTTTTCTATGTACTTTTCGGAATTATTTTAAAATTAAACTTAAAATAACGGCAGTTCAAAATGATTATGTTTAAACTGAAAAAAAACAATTAATGTTTTTAATTTATTAAATTATGGAAAGAACTAAAAAAAATTTAAATATATTCACGTATGTCTCTACATACGCGAATTTACAGATAAAAAAGAAAACAATACAAATGTTCCGGTAAATTACAATTCATTTTTTATTGATGTTTTATATGTTTACGAATTAGTGGTCATATTTGTATAATCGCCTAATTTTATACAATTTGGATTAAAAATGTTTTTATTTATTTAATTCGGCTACCTCTAAAATAAAAACCCGTTATTTCTACATTAAAATATGTGTGCAGAAAACCTTAAAAAACTATTTTAGTAATTTACAACAAATTCTATAAAAATTTTGCGAATTCGAAAAAGAATTAATTCAAGTCAAATCAATCATTCGTGCAATTTAAAAGACAAAAATTTTAGTATAATTAAATAAAAGAAAACATTAAAAATATTTCCTTAAGAAATGTAACATTTTTAAAAATAAATCGCGTACCCCAACCCACTCTTTCTTTTGAACTTATTCAGAATACCACAATAAAAGGAATTAATCCAAATGAATCCAAAATGTATTTAAAGAAACTATTTTTATTTCATTAATGCCAAATTTTTGTAAAGAAAATTCATCTAGAAAGAAGACAATGCTGCTTCCAGCATTAGTGCTGATATGTATTTGTAATTAAAAATAAAATTTTAAATGTTCGATACAGAAATATAATTTGATAATAATGCAGTTTAAATAACTTGCTTACATAAATTTAAGGAAATTACGACAATGTGTTTAATTTTACAAAATTATTTATAACAAATTACTGATTAAAAATAGGTATAATTGTTTCCTTAATTAAAATTATCTTTAAAGGTCTGATCTAAGATTTACCTAATTAATATTTTTTATGTAAATAAATAAATAAATTCAGATTAATATTGAGATTAATATTGATATTTACAACTACTTTCTAATATAAATCAGATTACTTTACTCAAACCTGTATTTTAAAAATTGCTAATATTTCTTTTTAAGAAATACTTAATATTTAATAAAGTTTTTTTTTCTAAAATTTTTGAACTTAATTAATTCGGTGAAGTAAATATATCGATATCAAATTCCGATAGTTAATAATATAACCACACTCCGATAACTTATTATCTAATCATCCCATACGAGTATATAAACAAAAAGGAAGTAAGTTATACAATTCCATTGTAAAAGATAAACAAAGCACTTGGTCTATTAATTAGTTTATCTGAAAGTGACCAAATAAATTGCGGATGTACTTCTTTTGCACAAACGCTTAAGGAGTATTTAATCGTCTTCCTTTGCAAATCTTTAATTTTAATTATCAAAGACGATGGGAGGTGGCTTTATTAATTGTGTCAAAGTTAACTTAAAGTTGTAAGGGTAATAGAAATGTAGAGTTACCTTGAAATATATTTGGCAGTAAAGACTTTTAGAACACATCAAAGACATTCTTCATAAAACAATTTAATTATGAGAGAATTCAATTTTAAAGTAGACTTTATATTGTTTCTTCTCTTTTATTCGATTTCTTTAGGAAGATTTGTTTGGATAAGTTTGAATATATTTTTTTCTTTAATTTTCGCTTGTCTTTTCGGTAAATTAAATTTGTTTTAAATCATAAAGTGTAAATTAACAATCAGACGAAAACAACAAAGGTCAAAATTGGGGTGCAAAATATAGGTCGTTTACTAATTTAATAATTCAGAAAATAATCAAAGAAATATATTGAGAGTCATTGACAGGACGATTTCCAATAATAGGAAATTGTAATTTGAAAACCCTATCGTATTGTTTTCTCAACGATTTGCATTAAAAACCACAATTGTTCTAAGAACTGTTTTTAGTCAGCAGTAATAAATAATATCATAAATATTTAGAAAAATAATTTGACCTTTCGTGGGATTACCAATTGGCTATTACATATTTCATAAATATAAATAATAATATTATGGACACCTGATATTGTTGCATTTAACTAGAAAAGTTGCCAAAAGAAGAAAATTCGTCGGGACCGTGAATTATTATATTATCTTTTGTTACATTTATGTAGGGTACATTCTATACTTGAACCGAGCAATTCTTATACCATCAACTGGTATACAGTTGATGATATTAAAGTAAATTCGTCACAGTACTAAAAACTATCCAGCACTACTTCGCGAAATGGAAACACCGCTGGGAAAAGTGTGACAATAAGGGAGGAAAATACTGTGAAGGAGACAAGAACCAATAATCGGGACAATTAATAATAAAGTTCGGTTAGTTTCTGAACGGATCTCGTACACTATAAAGATGTCATTTTGAATCTGATAATACGACTTTTATTCTTACTATCTGTGCTTGTCATAATATTACAACAAATAATTATTTTGGTCCTTGTCCACACATTTAATTAATTTTGTTCTTGAGAAAATATGGCTTGTAAGTTAACCATTTATTGTTGGGTCACACTCATAGTCGTTCTGGGCGACAAGTTCGACAAGCCCAATTTAAACAATTTTACCCTTGAATAATAAACGAACGAAAGTACGAAGTCGTTAGACCAAAATTACTCATTTAACGTTTCTCATAACAATTAAAGAACAAAGTACATTGGCAATTTAAATGGATTAATTCAAAAATACAATTGGTTATAAAAATCTGTTAGCATTGGGCAAATAATAAATCTCGCAACATTTCGAACGCAAACGGCGGTGTTACATGCAAACAAACAATGCCAACGTTAGAAACGTCTTAATCAAGATCACTCCTAATCCTTCTTGCTGCGCGAAGGTAAGATTGGTATATCTGTGATTCTAAAGAGAAAAAAAAGAAATTAACATTCAAATAAGTTTACTGCCGCACCAACTCCTCCGACCAAGATTAAATATTCTTAAAAACATCCTGGTAAACAATATAACTTAATTTTTCTTTACGTCAATTTCGGTCTTCATTCTCGAATCTGCAATGAAAAGTGACGGCCAGTCGTGTTAAGTATTTTGAGTTAAAATTAATTTGTATCTCACTGGGCGTAGTTCGTTACCAGCCCTGACAGGGCAACCTCTAAATTTATATAACTGGAAAAAATAAATTTACATTTTATGTCTTTCGTTTTGTGTGCAAAAGAAGCAAGACATGTAACTTTTGCATTTCTTTTCAGAATAATTTCCAATCTATATTCTTTCACTGTTTTATTTAGAAACTATGAATAAATTAATATTTAGATTTCTTTCGTTGGATCCCCTTGCATCTTGTAATAGAAATTGAACGAAGCGATATGGAAATATAAAAATGGCATCCGGGGATTGGAAATGTAAATAAACGTCCAGATTTCTTGCTTTTCTTATTAGTGAGCTTTCGATTTACGGGGGTCGCTTTAAATATCAATACCTCATCAGGATCGTTAATTTTCCGTTTATACGTAATTTTGCTTCAAGCACGATTAATTTTTATCCTCGTCAAAAGCCGTCCTCGATATTTTTGAGGAAATTCCACGCCATTAACCGAAAGTGTTGCTACCGCCCTCGAATATCGCTTTAATAATAAAATATGTCATAGTTTATCTAAGCTTATCGTTCGCATCGAGATGAAATCTGTTATTTGCTTTTATTTTCTCGTGTATTCTGAAATTACCGTTTATCGGCATTTTAAAAACAACATTTTCAAGGTAATTTTCCTCGTAAATTTTCGCATAGAAAGCTTTATTAAATACAAGAGCTTTCGACATGGATTTTTTTTAAGCGGTTCGCGTTTTCCATTAGTCGGAAGTAAAACGTCATAAAAAAAACCGTAGGTCTCGACGTTCTTTACGGAAATGGTTTCACGATTTTTCACATGCGGCCAAGTCTGCTGAGGGTTTTTTATTTATTTTTAAGTATTGTCAAATTTAAACGGAGATATGATTCCTGGTAGAAATACGGCTCTATAATTTTTAGTTAAAAAGTGATTATTGCATATTTATTTATTCGATTTGTTTATATTAATCTTCTCTCTATAAATATAAATGATTAAATTTAGTGCAATAATGTTGTTTTCTGTTCCGAAAAGATTAGACATTAATTTTTTTAAATATTACCTTGTCTAAAATATAATGTTTTTTTAGCAGGGCTTCGAACCGTTGTCTTTATCGTTCCGATTCAATTAAAAACATATATATCGGTTTTGTGCCGGTTTTTGTTCCTGAAATTACAGTAAGACCTCGTTTAACGCTGGTTCGATATAACGCGGTCTGCTCTAAGCTTCAAATTAGCTTAAAATATAAATCTAAGAACTGATTGTGACATTTTAAAATGGCCTTATTTAACGTTGTTTCGTTTGACGCTTAAACTCATTGGAACGTATCCTCCGTGTTAAACAGGGTCTTACTGTATTCCGGTTTCAGTTCCGAATCACTATTTTAGAATATTTTATTGTTTCTTTTGTAACACATTTATGAATTGGCACAATAATAAAATATAAATAAACGTTTAATTAAAATAATAATAATTAATTAAGTATAGGTGTAGTAATTAGATGTATACGATCATATAAATAGAAAGAAATGTATGACATACTATGACAACGAGACCCATACGTATGGCGTTGTTTACTCTACTGGTTGCTACGGATACCATAAGTATGGCGTTTTCCACCATAATGCATAGCAAATTGTCGTCGTACTTAAGATACTCGCTGCTAGAGGGCGCGATCGGTACGGTTTCAAACGCCATACATTTCTTCCTATGGAAAAAACCGAAATAACTTTTCGGTTCGGTTCCGGTTTTCGTTCCGGCAAAAATAACGATTTTTTCGGTTCAGTTTCCGTTCGAAGCCGTTTCATGTCACCAGTGAAAACTTCTTCATTAATCAATAAACAACTAATAAAATTACAGCCAGTTTTCCAAGTAAAAATCATATTCGTTGTGGTTTGCTTAATGACTTCCATTGAGAAAAAACCAACAACTGTATTTAATGAAGTTTATACAGAATGTTTTTTTCGGAAAGGTTGTCGATGTTTTTAAGATCAAATGAGACAACCACAATCTTTAAAATTCAATTGCAGAAAATGTAGGACAAGCTTTTGATAAATTAAGTGAAAGAATGTTGATAGGTAGAGACAGTATTCTACAATATTTATAAGATATGGTCAAGATAAATAAAGCAAAATCGTGAATGCCACACGAATCAAGCGAAGAAGACAATTTTCAGAGGTATTCAAAATGCAATTTACTTATTCTTCAAAGTAAACCTTTCTCAAGCCGAATTGTTATGGGAGATTCGTAAACGACAATGACTACTGGCAGGGTAATCTGCTACTCGGACGGAAAAACCGTATATTCGCGGAAATAAGTTCGGTACTTCTGACCGCTTGGCAGAGTATAGATTTGGAACTGCTGCGCTGTATTGTAAACAATGGGAAGGATTGAAAGAAAATATTGAAAAAAGAACTTTAAGCAATCGCAAATCGGAAGAGAGTCATTTTCCGAATCATAACGCTAAATCTCACCCTTCAAACATCACGCTCTAAAAAATTACAGTTTTGTTAGCAAATTTTTATTTCATTTTTTGTATACCCCGGATTTAGCGCCATGGCATTATAATCTATTCAGATCACTGCAAGACTATTTTGCAATAAAAGTTAACGCCATGAGTTTTTTGACTCTTAAATTGAAAAGGGTTTGAAACATTAGTTTTTTTATATGGGGAGGATTATCGGTTGATAAGTGTTAATTTTTTACACTGAATATTTCTAATGGAAAAAAAGTGAAAATAATTTTGTTGGCAACTACTGCTTCGTATATTCACGGTACTTAGTGAATGATTAAATATTTTTAATATTAAAAATTATATTACGTGGGGGGACAATAAATTTTTATAAGCTTAGGTGGGGCATGGCACAAAAACGGTTGGGATACACTTATTTAAATCATTTCTTCTCACTTGCGCTTATGAGATTTTTGTATCTTCTTACTCCCTCCCACTTAGTGAAATAATAAAAATAATAATTTTGATGAATGTCTATTTTTAAATTATTCTCTCTCACTTGTATACATGTGATGTTCGTATCTTTTCACTCACTGAACAATAAAAAAAACTAAATCTTACGATATTTTAAGTTAAATTCAATGAATACGAGGATGTGCACATTCGAGCGAAAAGTGGCACCTTCCGAGCGCAGGAAGCAAACGAAGCGCGATTCGGAGCGGCTTTAAGCACATTTTCCAAGATTAATTTACATTCTAACACTTGCATTTAAAAACTACAAGACCGTATTTATATCAGAATTTTCCTGCGATCGGAAATGTACCACTTTAAGCTCGAAAGTGCAGAGTTGGCTTTAAGCATGTATCATATCAATTAATTTACATTTTAAAAATTGTTTAATGAAAAACTACAGCACTACATTTAGAACAGAAAGCTTAAATTCAGTCATTTTCCCGACATCGCAAATATACTACATTAAGTTCGAATTGCCCATTCAATTTTCCACCACGACCTGTAATAATCACTTTACAAATAGTTACAGGAGCGAGCAACAAATCTGTTTGCTGTAACATTTACAACCAAATACCCTTGTGAAGCAATGAGGGCTATTCAGAATTTTTTTAAAATAAAGAAAACGAAGTTATTACAGTGTCAAGAATATCAACTATAATTTTATTTATTGGACAAACCTAATTTAAATCGTCTTATAGGAGTTATTCAAACCGAAAGCGTTTCTAAATATGTAAACAAGGTTATAGGGAAAACGTAAACATATCTTTTTTTTTGTGTTACACTAAAAATTTCCATTGGGAAATAATACATTGAACTCCGCCCATCTCTACGTTCTAAAGCCAAATGGACCTTGAATTATCATTTTTAAATGCAGCTTAATGTTTATTTGAAATTTAACTATTTCATATTTTTTTTGCTTTTCTCTCTCGAAATGTTAAGAGAGAGTTGCTTAATTTGGACCACATTATTCATGGTATCAATGGACATAATTTAATAACGTTTACCTTTAAATTTAATTTAGAAAAACTGAGATGACTTTTCAATGATCGAGTATAGAATGGATGTGGTTCAAATCAGAACACTACTTTCCCCTAAATAGTTTAAGTAATATAAAAATTTGATCCAATGTTAACAAAATAATTTTGATTCCAGAGACAATGAGGTCACTGGAAGTGACAACCCCGTGGCAAGAAGAAGATGAAGATGTGGAAGTGGATGACATGGAACTGAGCAAACATAGTAGAGATGAGATGTCAGAGTCCAGCAGTGACGAAGCCACAGGAAGAAAAATTGCAAGGCGGAGAACAGGAGGTTCGTGCACCACTAGACCTTTCATTCTTAGCCTTAAAATTTTTATAAGACTCATCTTGCGTTCTCAGGGAGTACAACGAGTGGTGGCAGTTCAAGTGGGAGTACCACGACCAGAAGAAGAAAAACTGGCATTAGTGCACGAGAGAGAAATTTACGAAGACTGGAAAGTAATGAGAGAGAAAGAATGAGAATGCATTCCTTAAACGATGCTTTTGAGGTAACAAAAAAATTGCTGGTTTTGATCTGAAACTAACTTTGAATAGTTGCATGTATTGTTTAGAATTGTGGCTCGTTTCTATTGGCTTTTGACTTTCAATAACAGAAGGAAGGAGGGATAGTGATAATATGTTTATATGCAAAAAAAATACTAATTTAATTATTTGGCTGCTGAGAATAAGGAAAAAGGTTAACAAAATTTCAGAAAATGTGATATTCACATATTATTAATATCATAGGTCATTCCTTTCACTATTTTATCCTTCCTGTGTGTTTTTATATAATTTATTAACTTTTCTGCTTATGTTCGCGTTCAATGGCGCACCCAGAATTGTTTTTTTTTAGAAGGCTGTGGTTATTTTTCATAAGTTCCCAAAATTTTTTGAGTATTTTTATTTTAACGAGTTGATTTTACATTTGATTTTAATTAAATTTTTGTTAGAAAATGTGATTTTTACTGTGAATCGTGTTAAAAGCCGATATAAAAAAAGCCTGATTGGAAAACTCGTCGTACTTTATTCGCTTCTTTCACTCAGAAATGTGACACTTTTTCGCAAATGTGTACATGCCTCGTTTTCATTAGATTTGTTTGCTAATCTCTTCTTTTATTAAAAAAAAATTAAATTTAGTTCTACGGATTTGTATGTACCTATTTTATGTTAGGAAAAACTTATGCTCCTTCTGCTCAGAATTAAATGTCCGATTTGTAATTTTATGAAAAATTAAGAAAAGCATATCTTGAATATTGACAAGTAATTTTCAGAATTTACAGCAAAGGTAACAGTGTAAATAAAGTAAATTTATTTGCGTTATTTGTAAAAGAAAAGTTTTAGTTGAAAACTGTACGTTTTTAACGAAATTCCAAATTTTGATTTTATCCGTAAATGGACCATTCAAACAATGTTTTGCCTAAAAACTGTTTGGAAAAATACTTTTTCTATAATTATTTACCGATCAACAAGGAGTGTAAACGAAAATTAAAAAAAGGCTAAAGGAGTGTCCTTTTTCCAACTTGGAGAAAGCTATGATTGAATGGTTTTGGTATACACGTAGTAAAAATATATTGGTTTCGGGAGATAATTGGAAAAATTTGTAGAAACCTAACATTTTGGATCAATAAAGCAAAAGTCAATTTTAAATTACTTTCAAACCAATAATAAATAAGATGTCTTCTTCTTCTTTAAAATAGGACTGAGTCCTGTGTTTTTTTTTATTCTGTTATTTATTGTTGGTTTGCCTCTAAATAATATGTAAATAACCATATTACCTAAGTACTTAATAACAATTAATAATGTTAATAATTGTTTACAAATTTTGGTTATTTTGTATAAAGGATGGTCAATATAGATATGATATATACACAGAAAAGTATTTAACTCGACTTTTTTTGATAACTCGAATTATTTTTAGTTTTCCTTCGACTTCGACTTATCGAGGTTCGACTGTATCTGTAAGAAAATATTTTCGAAAAAATGACAAAAAAGGCATAATCGGACACTTATTTCTGGACGAACTGAGTAGTATTTATGGTTTTAATAACTTTGTTTCATCATTTTCAAACATTAAGATTCATGTCAATTACCACAAACTATCGACTTGTCTTTAATTAGCGCTAAGAGTCTGGTAATACACACAGTACAAATGTTAAATGACTGTAGTTGCAGATGTAAGAGATTGAGATAATAGCTTCTTTCATTTATGCACTAAAATTTATCTTAAAAAGAAAATTATTTTTACTTGCCCCAAAATGGAATGATTTGTGAATTTATTAAAAACAAAATTAAGAATTTCTTGAACAATATCTCATTTGTATTGCTCTAAAGTAGTGTTTCTCAACCTCTAACGAATCATCGCCCCCTTCAATAAAGCCTTTACGCAATATCGCCCCCTTCACATTGAAAAATCGTTGTTGGATTTATTAGTTTATTTTATAATTATAAACTTTAAAAAAAATTTAACATTTATTTACTTGGAATACGCATTACATTTTAATATAATTAACAAAATGAAAAAACATAAGTATTAACATTTTAACGAATACAATAAAATATCACGCTTTTTGTTGAATATAAAATATTTCAGCGCAAAGAAAAATTATTATTAGTGTAAATCTTAAGGCTGATGAAGTTGGGCCAATTTGTTTATCTTTGGTTCGAAATTTAGTCAAAAGTAATAACAAATCACGTTTTTGTGTTAATAAAATATCTATTTATTCTTAACATAATGTTTTACTACGGCGCCCAGAAATTTTTTTTCACTCCCCAAAATATAAAATATTACTAATCGTCCCCAACATAAAAAAAACTCCCACAGGGGGACGATATCGCACTCGTTGCGAAACAATACTCTAAAGTAATGAAATTTTACGAAAGAACATTAAAATATATTTTTTTTAAATATTTATTCGACAAAAAGTTTTTTAATTAAAATAAATAAAAATTGTTACTAAACACATTATTTATTAAATTTTAACGAGCATTGAATAAAACAAGTAGAATTTGTATGTTTCCTAAAGCCCACTTTTTTTTTATAAGAAATCAAAAGAGTATTATCTGTTCCATATTTATTACCTTAATTTTTAACGAACTGATTTTTTTTCATCGGCCACATTTGTATAGTAAAAATAATTAATAATTGCGTCATTTATTGCTAGCGACATTAAAAATCAAAGAAAAACTTACATCAACTTCAAGAACTATGTGACCTACTTTTATTATTAATTCAACAGATTTTTTGTTTAGATTTAATACAATGTCATTTGATAATTTTTAATATTTAAGATTATAATAGCTCGTTACTAATGTTTGGCCGTAATTCATGCTTTCTTAAAATCTACATTAACATTTTCGTTTTATATCTGTTCGATAATAAATTATTTTTAAACCAAAAGAAAGGCCACCGTCAATTGTTAGTTGAATAGTGATTGCTCCACTTTCTATTTGATAAATGTTTTAAAAACTTATGTATTTGCATTTAGTTGAATGCACAGGTATGCTTTAGACTGTATTAATACATAATTGGAAACCAAGAAAGTTTTATAAATGATGTTCTGTTCTATTGTTTTCAGTAGCCTTTAATTTTTTTTTTTATGTTTTTATGAATGCTATACCTATTCTCAACTAAAAAAGTAACTTTTGTGAAATGCACTTAGTAGTCCATCCATGATGCAATGGTTTTAAAATGTATTAAACTAGTTTTTACCTGCGGCACCGCTCCCGTGCATTAAGTTTGAATCCCACAGGAACCGTGAATTTTTTCGAGATAAAAAGTAGCCTATGTCACTCTCCGGCCCATCAACTATCTCTATGCAAAAAATCACGTCTATCCATTGCTGCCTGAAAGATGGACAAACCAATAAACACACTTATTATTACTTCCTTATACGTGAGATTTAGCTATTGCTACTTGTACCCGTTCCCAAATTTAAGGAGATCGCTTGTAGGAATGTGATTTTTTACCAATCAAGAAGTTAAATAAGAAACTGAAACGTATTTGGGAAACTTTGAGAATTTGTATAGTTTTGATGGTATCTCAAAATTTGAAAATCATTGAACTAAGTGTATCAAACTAAAAAATGTTGAAGAAACTAGATCGATTACTTATTATTGAACCAACTAGTCATTTTTTTGATATGAAGTGTATTAGATACTTTTCCAATCACTAATATGTGTCATTGTTTGATACAAAATATTAATTGAAAAAGTAATTTCATACTATTTAAGTGAAACTGAAATCTTTGTGTTAACGAACACAAAAACATTACCGAAATATAATACATACATATTAATATTTAAATAATTCCATATTTCACATAAAATTTTAGCTTAAGGCATTCTATTCTATTTCCTTTTTTTTCAAATTAATTTTTTGTTTACTTGTCCTTAAAGGTGTCAAAATGCAAAGAATTTAAAAATAAACGTATAACAACATACTCATTTGATATTTTTTTTAACACCAATTATTTGTAGCTTTATTACTACTTCGCATCATTTTATCATTATTTTATAAAAAACCCTTCAGGTCGTCCTCAATCAATTGCTCTATGTTGAGCATAGTTTATCAAGATATTGAAAAATGAATTTAAACGTAATTAAATAGCTTTAAAATTTCTTAGCCCACTAATATTCAATCAATTCTTTTTTTAAAAGCATGGATCTTCGTTGATCAAATAAAGTACTTTTTGGAAAGGATTTTCGAAAAAGTAATCACTTCGAAACTATCTAAACAACATTTTTAAAAAAATCAATATTGTTTCAGCAACTTAGAGAAGTCATACCTCACATAAAAATGGAGAGGAAACTATCAAAAATAGAAACGTTAACGTTAGCGAAAAATTACATTATGGCTTTAACAAATGTAATTTGCGAAATGAGGGGCGAAGAAAAACATTATACGTAAGTGTCTCGTTATTTTTTAAATAACTAATCTATATTATAATGAAACGTCTAAATGTTTCAATATCAAATTTGATTGATTGTCTTGTTTTTTTTTATTTTAGATTCCAAGATGCATCGGAAGAACGAGATTCTGTCGATACAGTAACAACGATACAAGAAATAAATAGAGAACAAAATAATAATTCAATGTTTCAAGAGAACTTAGAAATACCTCAAGAGAATTCATTAATAAATTCGCGTTGAAATCGATTTTAAAGACTTAACTTAAAAACATCTATTACAATTATTCGTAAAGTAATTTTGAATGTGACATTTATTAGTACATTAGGATTGACTGAAAAAATACTTATATTAAAACTACTTAAATCTATTCGTGGAAATATAAAAGTAAATATCATAGATATATAAGAAGTAGATTAGCGACTAAGTCAAAACTACGATTTTTAAATGCGGTGGTTAAAACATGAATCACATTTATAAAATATAAACCACCAATTCCATTCTTATTTTTACTTTAATTCTGTACAATCCAACACATTTTAATTACAATTACAATTAGAGTAAAAACATTTGAAACAAAGGCTTCGAACATGCCTATTTTAGTTCTGTGAAAGGACTTTGCATAAGTTAAATGAAAATTACTTGTAAATCCGTTAAAGGATTTTTATTTTAATGGCGGCTATAATATACCATACATTATACTAATGTACAAAAGAAAACACACCAAACATCTATGTAGTATGGTTTTCACTTACATCACTTTAAATCTTAAAGGCCTAACGAATCAGCCGAAACATTTTAATCTTTACTTAAAGCAAATGTGATTTTTGTGCTTCCGTACTTTTATGTTGAATAAAAATATAAAACTTTATTACTACGTGTTGAAGTAATTGGCCGCGCTACTATCTAAACGAACATATAATTATCAATTAAATAAAAATATATGTAAGTTATTTTTTGAAAAACATTACCTTAAAATATGTATTGATCTACAAATAGATATAAATATATATATATTAAAAATAGTACTACTAATTAGAGAAATAGACAATTATAATTTGTTTTATAGTTGTATTTGTAATATATTTATATAAAAATGATGAGTTACCTATAAAAAGGGATATCCCAAAAATACTCATGTGCTCAAAAACAATTTGGTTTCCTAAAAAGTTGGTAATGTATAAATCTATTTACTGTGCGTCAGCACAGAATTAAATTTTTGCAATCGATGGTAATATAATTAAACTTGTACAGGGTGTTCTAAATAATTAACTTCATGTTGAATAAACGACTAATTATGCTTGTTTATACATTATTAATTTTTAGAAGACAAAATCTAAGAGTTCCAAGTGCAATGTGATATTGTAGAAAATGAAAAACTTTAGTTTTGTTTTTTAATTTAGGTATTTAAGAATGTTAAGATATACAATATATATTTTATGAAATATGTATTAAATGTATTTTCTTGTATAAATATTATAAGAATATCTATATATACATACATACTAGAAATATCGACAAAGAAATCATGAATATATTATCAAAAATATTATCTATACATTACAATATGTATAAATAAAATGTTTGGTGTGAACAGGTGAATCTAACTTTGTTGTTTCATTTTTCCCATTCAACACTAAATCGACCCGTGTAAAAAAATATTACTAACTTTGCGACACACAATCATTTGAACAGAGGAGAAAATGATGTGGCATAACACACATCGGTATAACAAATATTTAAAATTATTATAAAAGAAAGGTTTAAGATTAATAAAATATTTAGAAAACAATAGTGCTCATTTTTAACTGTTTGATGACACTGAAAAAATAAAAAGTACAATATACTCGATGTACTCAATATAAAATTTATTTTATTTATAAATCAGTTCATAACAAATTCCTTAAAATATATAATACTACTTACTTTTTATTTCAGCTTACAGCTTTATTTCATTTCTTTGAAAACATTACTCTGTTATATATCTTTTAAACTAAAACTAAAGAGGCTCTTTCTAGAACTAATCAATGGTGGAGGCACAAAAGTTAAACTCGTTTTAAGGTAAATGCAAATGCTAAAAAATTAAATTAAGAACCTTCTTAACACGGTCTTTATCTTCTTGTTGTACCACACAAGATGTTTTCTTTTCGTACCCCAATATTTTACTTTCGTTACTTCTATATTGTTCTTTAATTTCTTCTAAAGTTCTATCTGCATCTAAAACCAACACTGGTACTGTATTTAGCTTTGAATCGTCTGACATGAGCCACATTTCATGACTTTCGTGTAATTCCTTTAGGTACTGTAACTGGATGGTGTTTTCTTCAGGTCTATGGCGTGCTTTGATTCTTTCAAACACGACTTCAGGTGTACTTCGGAGGTATACTATTAATCAAGATTAATAAAAGTATTCTTCATAATTGTATTATTTACTTACCTATAAGATCTAAATTGATATCAAAATTTTTCCTTGCCCATCTATACCATTCGACAATATTTGCATAGTCTGCTCCATGTAAAATTCCACTTTTATGTGCTTGTTCCACAAAGCAATATCTGTTATTCTGTACAGATCTCTCAAACATCTGAACTGTTGTGTTTTTTGTAGGTGTTGATGTTTGAATTTTCAATCTTGTTAATTGTACATACATTTGAAAAGTATTGTGCCATTTGTGAATATCGGCATAAAGTAAATCTAGCAAATTGTGCCCATCGAGATTTCTCCACCATTCTATAGGTTCCTATAATATATTTTTTTTTAAAAATCTGTTTATAAAATTTAATTAAATACTTATTGCTACAGTCAAATTTAAATGAATAGAAAAATTCTTATAATCAATTAAAAAAGATAAAGTATGTATTTATTTTTGGAAAAAATAACGCTAACGGGCCAAATTACTTACGGGATATATTTCAATTCCTGGAAAGCTGGCAAAGTATTTTAATAGTGTAGATTTCCCAGCACCAATATTGCCTTCAACTGAAACACGGAAAGGCCTATCCTTGGGAATGGTAACATTAGTCAGTTCCCTTTGAGGTGAAATACCAACAAAGTTTGTACTTTTAAAAGGTGAAGTTTTATCTGGAGTGCCTTTAGTTTTATCTATTATAATTCCTTCCATTTCGGTTAAATTTATAGTTTTTTTGTGAGCAAATCTAAAACAAGTTTATCGAAATATAATAAGGAGTTAAATTATAAGAATTCAATTAATTATCAAGACACCAATGATTGGATTTATTTTGAGAATTTATGCATCAGTTTATTTTTCATTTTCATTTTACTTTTATAAAAAAATAGCTGGCCCGCCCCCGTTTTGTACAGGATCAAAATTGCGAACTAAAAACTTACTTATATGAAAATAAAAGATACCCTATACTTCTCAGGGATAGTGTAGCTTTTTATTAGTGATCGAATTTTTAGAATAGATTCAGTAGTTTCAGAGATTACCCATTACACACAAACAAATTTTGCCTCTATAATATTAGCATAGATTAGAATACAATAGTATGGATTTAAGGAAAGTATTCGAATTCAATAAAAATTAATAAAGTGTAATCAACACCTTATAGAAAACTTTATATGGAATAACAATACTTATTCTATTCAAATTCATACATTTTAATAACTGTAACCAAACACATTAGAACTATAATCTTGGTGGAAAATATGTTAAATTGTTAAAAAAAATTTAATTCATCAAAATGACTTGAAATAATATTTACCAATTAAAAATAAAAGTAGCATTTTGAACTTCATAAAATAATTTAAAGGTTTTGGAAACCCAAATATTGGGATACTAAAAACATAATTTTAAATTATATAACAATATGACTACGTTTAAAAAAATCTGGGAACTCAAAGAAACCACGTTTAAACGTAAACAATTTATTTTTCTGATTCAAAGTGATATTCCCTGAAATTAAAGTAAAAATTTGATAGAATAAAACGATAAGGCTATACAGCCTGTCAAACGAATAGGTACTAGAACTTAACCTGGGCCGGATTATTTCGGGCCCCTAGGCAATGCACGTTTCGGGGCCCATTTATCCTTTTCTAACTACAGTATTTAAACGGTTGTGAGACATTGATAAACGAAGACAGTTTTTGATTAGTTTCAATTTCGGAAAGTTACGTTCACCCGTGTGATTTGTAATCATCAGACTTAATGTAATATTAAAAAACAAGGCAATAATATTATCATTGAGGGTTTGTTACATACAGATCATAAAATTTAATTTTCACTCGAAAATACATTTTCAAAAAAAGTATATTCTTTGAGACGTGGACCTCGCATCGGCTAGAGCCCTAAGCAGTTGCCTACACTGCCTAATGGTACACGGTATGGGTAATTCTCATTTTTTATTAGAAAAATATGTCAAAAAATGAAAACGTCTTTCTAATAAAAGTGATGATGGATCTTAATAGTTTTGGTCTTTTTCTTCAAGGGAAAAATATTTACCGAGCTTGCAGCCCCCAATTTGGACAATTATAGGGGTATGAAAAACTGTCCTCCATGGTAATGACCTCATATCCGTGGATGTGACATTCCTTACATTAATGTAATCCATGGGGATGGCATGATACAAGGTGACACTTTTTAGAAATAAATTTTACCATCAACTTTATTTACCTCAATTAACTTAACATTCATAATAATAAAAAAAAGCCACTTCCATGGATAAAAATGAGAATTACCCGTATAGCTACGTCACCAGTTTCCAATGATTCATATTGTTGTAACTACATTTTTTATCATAAAACTCGTTTTTTTTTTACTATATCTGTATTTATGAAATGTTTAGTTATCGTTTCAAGTTCGGCGTGTGCAGATCAAGGCTCTTCTATTGCTATTTTTACACTTCCTAAACAAATCCTTGTTTTTAGTGTTTTAAACCTAATTACTTACTTATTTTCGAATTTGTAACATTAACTTTGGGTGAGACACAAAATTTTTATTAATACAACTAATTTCTTTAATTTGTCGAGCAATTCTAAACTACCATTTTCGGTAATTTACTAGTAATCAAATAAAAAATGGGGATCTACCAAATACCATTTAGTTTTACGTTAAGTAACTATGGTTACAAATTTAACCAACCAATTAAAATTGTCCCTTAATGCGGTAATTTTGAAATTGTTAATATAAGAACTGTTATTTATAATTTATACACAAATTATGTTTTTACTAAACCACATAAGACCAAATCAATTTACATATTAGTTAATTAATGACTATCTCATATTCAATAATAAACAACAAAGCAATTATATGAGATGAGTCAATAATTTTATTACGTATACATATATTATGTCTTTTTAACTAATGAAATTCAATAATCTTTTAATGTTATCAATATCTAATCATGCAATACTAAAATACAGCTGTAAGTGGCAGCATTACTGGGAAACACGTCGGCTTAATTAAATGGTTTTTTAGCAAATTATAAATATGATGACCTCTCAAAAGTGAAATTGGAATAAACGAACGTGCTTTATTTTCAATTTGAACTGAAGGTACCTAAGCACTGTTTAGTAGAACGAAAGTTCACTTCGCGCCTTAACCTACTATCTCTGAGCATTTCAACGATTAAAAACCAGCAATTTAATTGACAAATTCGATATGTGCGAGATCAATAATAACATCCCCCATCACTTACCTCCAGGCACTGGTAAGTAAATTATATTTAAGTATTTCTTTGGGTATAAACAATCCAAGAAACATCACAAGTTCTGCATTTTTCTGTTTTCACTCATCATCTGATTATTATTGTTATGCGCATATACCCAATGCGTTGTGAATGTAATAGCGCCTTTTTTTCAAATTTAAATTGTTGATAATGCCAAAAGTTTTTAGAATGTAATTTCTCATTGATTTGGTAATGAGGGTTCAAAATTGTATTTATTTTTCAATGTTATTAAACATAGAGTATCTGAAGAAAGTTGCAATGATTATCATATTAATATTTTAATTTTAGGTCCTTATGTACCAGGATGTATGGATGTAATGCTTGATTATACAATAAATGGACTCTTTATGCGATTATATTATCCAACAAAAGCAAAGCAGAACGAGGTAAAAATTTACATCCTTATTTATATAGGCCAAAGGAAATGTAGCAACTTTATTGTTTGATGTATTTCAAATCATATGGTATTAGTAATAATTAATACTAATTAGTTCAAGTATTTAATACAATTCCTCTAATTTATTTTTAAAATGTTTGGAGTGATTTTCCATGCCAAATGATTAAATTGTGATTGCTCTTATGTACTTGTACAAACTTAAATCAAACTAATTATTTGATATATTCTAATTCTATTACAACGTTAATTTTATATAGTAAATGATTTTATGTATCCACTAAACTTTTTTGGATTTTTGCAATGTTTTGCTTTATTTAAATTTTACAATACTTTAATATTAAAATAGAGATATGAAATTCGATTATTATGTTAAAAAAAGCTTTGTAGAACATTGTCAGTTATTGATAAATTAACTTTGAACTTATTGATCTAATTGAAATAAATTATTTTCAATAGACGAAATACAATAAATGGCCTTACTGGTTACCAAGTGAAGACTACTTACTGGGAACAGCTAAAGCGATATTAGTTTGGCCATTTTTTTTACGAATGATAGGATGGGTTTATTCAGGTAATTTCAACAGATAAACTTTTTGATAAATAAATTAATCAATATTAGAATATTTCAGTAAAGTCTGCACGAATTCCTGCTTTATACGGAGAAAAAGTGAATACCGATAAAAAATTAAAGTGCATAATTCTATCTCATGGTTATGCTAGTACTAGATTTTTTTACAGCAGTATTTGCTGTGAATTGGCTTCACAAGGATATTTAGTTGCTACACCTGAACATAGGTATACTTTAATTAAAACATTAAGGTTGCGATAATCTTTTAATTAAGTTCGGGAATAGTTATAGCAGTTAGTTTTTTTTTGTTTTATTGTTTTAAAACATTATGAAGAGTTGGTTTCTGGACGAAATTCGATCCTGTAGTTGTTTAGTAAATATTTTTAAAAGTAAATAGATTTTTATACTTAAATCGTAGTAATTCCAAATGTGCAATTTAAGTTCAAAAGAAAGGGCGCCGTTGCGCATCGCTTCTTATTTACGTCCATTGCTCGAAAATATGCCACTTTTTACCCGCATTTTCACATATTGATTGGATTTATCTAGATTAACCTTCTTCCTTTAAATTAAAAAAAAATAGATTTTTTATTCAGAACCATTGTTTATCTCTTCCACATATAACTACAGCCGTTTAATATTTGTGCCCAAGGTATGGATACAGTTCATCTTAAAATATTTAAAAATAATGAAACAAAGACATTCAAAAAAATTACGATCATAAAATATAACTTTATTTGACTAAATTTAACTATCCTGATTTAACGATAGATGATTAATACATATAATCAAATAAGAGGTATGTAATTACATATTTTAGTGGGAAGTGACACATTTTCCCGAGATCGAAAATTTTACACTTTTTTAAATAAAATGTTCCAGTAATCATATTACTTTCTAAACCATTTTTATTTAAAATTACAGGACCGTATTTATACCAGAAACATTAAATTTTCGCAATTTTTCCCAGATCAGAAATATGATACATTGAGCTCGAATTGCACTCTCTGTTTTTCATCAAAATCTGTAATAAACGTTTTACTTTAAAAAAAATATTATTTAAAAATTACAGAACAGTACTTTGTGCCATGAATGAATACGGTGATTTAATACTTTTAATATTATAATGGTTAAGAAAAATTCTCAGCAGACTTTGTAAATCATTATCAACGCAGTATTCATTAATTTAAATTATTAAACAATAAATGCATCTAAAATTGATTATTTTTAAAGGGATTATACGTGCGGCTACACATATTATTACGAATCCAAAGAAAATGTTAAAAGTGATATAAGAAAAGCTCTGACAATTAAGCATATTAAATTTGGAGAAGGCCACTTGGAACAAAGAAATCGACAGGTACGTCTTTTATAAAGTTACTGTTTTTAATAACATAATATTTATTACTAATATATAATACTAATTTCTTTATTTTAAGGTTCGATTTAGAGCAGAAGAATGTAGTAAACTCTTAGATTTTTTAATCGATCTCGACAATGGTAAAATTTCACCCAATATCTTAGATGACATCAGAACTGATGATGAAATTAATTTCAAATTGGAAGATTTAGTAGGTAATTTGGATACTGAAAATATAACGATGGCTGGACATTCATTTGGAGGAGCCACTGCTCTTATGGCTTTATCACAAAGAAAAGAATTCAAGTATTAATGTTTTTACAACTTACTTTGTTTATAATTAGATATAATTAATTTCAGATTAGGAATTCTGTTAGATCCGTGGATGTTTCCACTAAAATCAGAAGAGGAACAAATGTCTAAAATCGCACAACCAATTCTTACCATCAATACTCAAACATTCCATAATTCGCCAAATGTAAAAATGATGGAAAAATATCTATTAAAACCAGAGAATGAAATGTACACTATTCTGTAAGTGATGGCTGTATTTATGTCGACATGAGCTTTAAAAAAAATGTTTTTAGTCATACAACTCACGAAAATCAATGTGATTCGGTCTGCGTTATGGGCTATTGGCTAAATTGGTTTATGAAGAAATTAAACCCTGTTTTAGCATTAAGAATAAACAATGCTTTGATGGTTCGGTTTTTGGCCAAACAAACAGCCGCAACTGAAGATATAAAAAATTCCGACAAAGTTTTAGTAGACGAAAAATTGAACTTTGCAATTGGATTAACAAAGCCATGGGCGTAAAACTAATTTTATTTTTTATTTTAAAAATATACGTTGTATATTTATCCATATTTCAACAATACATAATAAAAGGAATCATTTTGGCCGTTATTAAAATTTTAATTTTACGTTTGGTGTACATAAGTATAATACATCTTTTGCACATTATAATCTATAGTCAACAAAAATAAGAATTTTTTGTCTATTACAAAATTTGAATTCCTATAATGTTAAAATACTTAAATGATAAAATGTAAGGTTCTAAAGATTTTTGTAGATCTTAATTGTAATTGTTTTAATTATATCATAATACTTCTATGTTAATAGTTTACTAACCATAATAAGATTAAAAACACCAATCGTGGCTTCACCTAAAAATGTCCAAGATACAACATTTCAGTGAATATTTTAGTTATAGCAAAATACATTTTTTGTTAATGAAATTCAGACCATATTCCTCTAATTCAGACAGTAAATCTTTAGTTTCGTTAATATTAGAATCTTTTGTTAAATTCGAAATACTAATAACTACTTGCGACATAAAGCAAAAAGTTCTTACAATTAAAGAATCAATCATAATCGCCCATAAATATTATAAATGATCATTTATAGCAGAGACTTCATCATTTAAAAACAAATCAAAATATAAAATATTACAAGTTAACTAAAGATATATTATTAAATTAAAATATACCTACAGTAAAATCCCAGTAACTTGAACTATGTGTTCATATTCCTATATCTCGTGACATTCTCCATGTTTTAGAATTGTTCTGGATGATATTTAAAATGTCTAAAATATTAAACTTGTTATTCAGATTAAATTTTTTAAAACTATCTAAAAAAATATAATAATAATTATTTTATAAACGTGTAAAAGGTTTTGTTTATAGCAATAAAGTTTTTTCCAAAACTAGTTTTTATATAAACTGTAATGATTTATATTAATTTGTATATACCTGCAAATAATTTTATAGGTGTTTGTTATCTATTAAAAACATTATTAGCATAAGATACAAGAATAATAATAGTACTAAGGTGAATTAAAAGTTTGTACGTTTTTATTTTATTATTTCAATTTGCATGATTTTTTAAATAAATTTACCTAATTTTCAAATATTTTATATGGTGTTATAGATTTTTAAACCATTTTAAAACCGAATATTATTTACAATAAAATGATCATTCTTTTATATTTTGATAGGTACTGACAGAAAATTCCTGTTGAAACTTTTAATAAAAAAAACCTACATCCTAATAATTTAAAGCCTTTGTAAATATGATAATTATTTACTTCAAGCAACCAAATCTTATTTCTATTTTAATTTGAAGCCCTGGTTGACTTTGTTACATTTTTATTTACTGTTTTTGTATCTCGTGTTAAATTCGTTTTCGTACTAGTATTAGTTTTCAGTTTCATTGTAGTAACTGTGTTACCTATCGACCTTACTGGAATCGTAGTTTTTCTTATGCAAGTACTGTTTTTGGTTGGATTATTTGTAATATGGGTCGTTTTGGTTTGCTTAACTCTGGGAGTAGTTGAAGAACCAACTGTATCTTTAGTAACTGGTCTTTTAGACGTAGTTTTAATTGGTTTTGATATGGTAGTTATAGTATGTTCATTTTCTTTATGTTCCACACTATTTGATTCAATATTTTCTTCGTCAATAGAATTGGTGGTTTCGAAAATTTTATTTCCAAATGCGTTTAAAATTTGGAAAAATGAATTCATGCCGTTTTTTACTTCTTCTGCTTCATCACTTGAACTATTTTCTTCACTTTCACTAATTGGATCTTGAAATGCATCCTCTATGCCAATTTTACCACGTTTTCTCTTAAAACGATCGAAGCGTGAAAATTTTTCAATCGTTGATGAGGTAAGCTGTGTTAGTTCAGTTAAATTGTTGAGAGCATTTTGAATGTGTTTTTCAGTAATTTCATGAACTGCTCCTTGCCGTTGTTTATTTTTAAAGTTGTTATATTTCAAATAATATGGATGTATTCTTAGTAGAAATTTTCTAGCGGTTAAGAGTTCTAATAATTCTATGGAGTTGGGGGGTGGAGGATCTATTTTTAATTTAATATCGATTACTTTAATGAAAACTAATACATAATCCTTGTTGTTTGCTGCCTCTATTAATTGGTTTGTATCGTCTAAAGCTGACAATAATTTGTTAAGGCTTACTGAAATTATATTTAAAGATTTAAATCTGGTTAGTTATTAATTTTTCCAAAGAATACATACCACCAGTACAATGAATATTAAAAAATATTTGAATTATGGAGAAATTCACAAATAACTTGAAAATAAAGTTGCGAATATATGGCATTATTTAACATAAAGTGTTCAAAAATTTAAACAGTTTCTATTCAGTCAAACCGATATATAATTCATAATTTATGGCAATTAAAAACAATAGGTTGTTAAATAGATATCGTTTTAAAATATGTAGTAGTAATACTTAATTATTTTAATTTTAAAAAGGTAGAAACAAATTTTTAGATAATGCTAATTATTTCTATTATTGGGGATTTTGAAATAGTAAATTCTAATTGGACGATTTATCATTGTTACTATGGTTATTA
This sequence comes from Sinopyrophorus schimmeli, assembly GCA_036325965.1. Taxonomy (NCBI): domain Eukaryota; kingdom Metazoa; phylum Arthropoda; class Insecta; order Coleoptera; family Elateridae; genus Sinopyrophorus; species Sinopyrophorus schimmeli. The sequence continues at coordinate 2,933,283 of JARFIZ010000404.1, forward strand.
AACCAACTATCCAATAGAATTTATTTTTAAAGAAAATTCAAAATCGGAACAATTAACGAATATTTTAATAAGGCATTTTCATTTTTCTTAATGAAATAAAAAAGATTTTGCCAAGTGTATTTGTATAAGGTATTTTTGATATGTATGACTTGTATTTTTACTTATCTTTGTAACTATGTAAATTTTGCATTGATCAACTTTTTAAAGTGGACCAAGTATAATTTGTAAAGTTATTACCACAACTAATCTCTGATACATTACCATGTTTTGGACCTATACTAAAATCAGTTTGTTAAAACATTTATTAAACTTTGTTTGTTATAAAGTTTATCTTATTGTTGTTTTATTACTTCTATAAAAATATTTTAAATAAATAAAATTCTGAACAAAGTTTACATGGTCCACTGTTGTTTACACATTACGAAACCTGACTTGTCGCTGTTGATCATATTTTTCTTACTTTATCAATAACCATGGCTGCGAGAAGTTTAGGTAGATTCGTCTATTCCAAAGTGCAATCAAATATTCGACCAAATTTTACAAACAATATTAAATTACTATCGTCAGCACCTAACCCTGCAGTAGGTATGTAATAGATTATATTTAATGAATCCATGGCATATCTCGAAAATTTGTATTTTTCCTATGAATATGGTACAAAGTTCAGTTTAAAAATACCACTAACCAAATAGCTATTGCCATGAAGAAAAAAGATAACAAAGTTAACAATTAAAATAATAAAAAACATTGTTTTTTCAAATATTATTACTTTATAGCCACAAATTATGAATACATCAAAGTCGAAAAGGCAGGCACCCAAAGCAATATTGGATTGATAACATTAAACAGGCCAAAAGCCCTAAACGCTTTATGCCATGGTTTAATGACCGAAGTTGTTGAAGCAGTACAGAAGTTCGATACAGATGATTCAGTAGGAGCAATAATTATCACTGGAAGTGAGAAGGCTTTTGCAGCAGGTGCTGATATTAAGGAAATGCAGAACGTCACCTATTCCCAGTGTATCAGCAAGAATTTCCTCTCTGGATGGGATGGCATTACTAAATCCAAGAAACCTGTTATTGCAGCTGTTAATGGATATGCAGTAAGTTTCTTCCACATAGTCAAATTCATTTTAATCTATTTATTATCTAGTTAGGTGGTGGCTGCGAAGTAGCAATGATGTGTGACATTATCTATGCTGGAGAAAAGGCTAAATTTGGTCAACCTGAAATTCTTATTGGAACTATTCCTGGTGCAGGTGGTACTCAGCGATTAACAAGATCTGTAGGAAAATCAAAAGCTATGGAAATAGTACTTACAGGTATGTTTTATTTAATTTTATTGTAAAAAATTGTTATGTTAATTAAATTGAATTATAAATTCAGGTAATTAATGTCTTCATTTTTTAGGAAACCAAGTAACAGCTGCTGAAGCTGAAAAGATGGGCCTTGTTTCAAAGGTATTTCCACCAGAACAACTTTTACCTGAAACCATTAAGTTGGCTGAAAAAATAGCAGCTAATTCACCAATTGCTGTAGCTCTTGCTAAGGAGTCTGTAAACACAGCTTATGAAACTACTTTAGCTGAAGGTTTACACTTTGAAAAACGAACATTCCATGGTACTTTTGCAACTAAAGATAGAAAAGAAGGAATGACTGCTTTTATTGAAAAGCGTCCCCCTAAATTTACAAATGAATAATAAACAGAATCGAAATTTGAATTATGATGATGAATCTGGTGCTGATTTTATATATCTACTTTTATAGATTTTCAGAATAAAATAATTATTAAGGCACCCCAGGTATTTAACTGAATTAAAACCTTTATACGTGTAGATATGTTGGATCAGCGGTCGTCAATCGATGGTCCGTAGAAAAATTTGTGGTCCGCTTCAATATATATAAAATTCATATTTAACCCAAATATATCAGATGAAAAGTAGGTAATAATTACCTATGGAAAAACTACCCCAATCTATGAACTTGTTTACAATTACAACTAGTGCCTGGTAATATACAGGGTACAAATGCTAAATAGCTGTGATGTGGTAGGAAGAGATTGATAAGGATCCCGAATATAAAATCCTAATTTAGTGATCTAAATTACATTTTTTTTAGTTGAAAGAGAAAAGATTAACGGAGACAAATCAAATGAACACGAGGATGTGTACTTTCAAACGAAAAGTGGCACATTTTCGATCGAGGTAGGTAAATAAAGCGCAGCGCACTTTAATTTCCCGATATCGGTGAAGTGCCACATTAATCTCAAGTTGCACACTCGATTTTTCACCACGATCTACTATAATCACTTTACTACAATTAAAAATTACTGGACCCGTATTGTACCAGGAACTAAATCTTTGATTTTTATGGTTTTTAACTCTGAATATCGTAAGCCGAATAAGGTGTATAGCACTAAGGAGTTTTCAGAGAATAATGCAAGGAATTAAAAAAAAAAACATTAGGTACTGCTAAAACTTTTTCAAAGTGGCTATTAATGGTCGCTGAAATTAAAAACTATGAATTTGGTGGTACCGGTGGTACCAAAGGTTGGCGACCGCTGTGTAAGATAATATACATATCACGACATACACCATACGCACATTTCTGTGCAATGACAATTTTTTGTACATGTAATTGATTAATTTTTTAAGTATGACTTTCTTTTTGTTTTAGTATAATATGAAAAAGAGCAATCCCAATGTACCCATTCCATATTAATAGTAATTAAGGGACTATAATTTTTTTTTAATGTTAAGATAGCGGACATTTTTCTACTTTAGTTCAAGGTTCAATAAATTTGAACAATACCGTGATCCAGGTGTTCACATCACCTGCATAACTTACTTTTCTTCGTATAATATTCCCACGTGCCAAAAATAGTTAAAAACAACTCGCGCATTCGAACGGATTAAAAATAGCAGTAAATACTATCAAACATTGCGTCGGCGTCGTTTAGATAAGAAATTCAATAAAATATTAACCAAAATAATTTCGCCGACTCCATTTCTAAAATTTTAAGATGTTGTTAAATTCTAAGAATTAAAGCACTCCAACTTTAATTCTCATTGACGTTCGTCACGCTACAAAGAAAATATGACATAGATTTAAAGGTAAGACATTTTTAATCCTTACTATTAAAGAAAAACAGTACTTACATTCAAAAATTTTATGGCAATAAATGCGTTTTTCTTCTATTCAAACAATGATACAAACTGTAACGTTTAATAAATATTTAACAATAAAATCTAATTTTATATATATGACATGATTTGCAAATCATACAATAAGTGTTGTTGAAAAGTTTGTATTTTGATTTAATCAAAAAATTTTAATTGCAAAATAATTTATTTTTTCCTGTTAAAAGATATATGTACATGTTTTTGTATATTCCATTACAAAAATTAAAGGCAAATGAAATACTTTTCCAAATTTAAAAATGGTACTATAATGTTGAATAATAGTAAAACACCAATTCGTTATTTATTTTAAAATTTGCACTTTGGCGTTTTTGCTTCGTTTGAATTCCGATCGATAATAAACGGGTCCATATGTTTACATCCATCTAAAAATAAATTATCTATACTGTTTCATTTTTTAATGTCTACCGCAGTTATTTCCGTATTATCATTCTTTATATTTACAAGTCAGATGTTATATCCATTTTGAAATAAATGTAATCTGCAGCTCTACAAATAAATGTAAGGTACGGTGTTTTCATAAACCGAAAAGTAGTCTGATTTCAATAAATTCAATCCAGTTTTAAAAACACTTATGAATAGATAAGTTTTTTCATAAGCCTTGACACATCTACAAGAAGAACTCTTCAATTGAATTTTATAATCTGAATTATTGGGGTTCAAGGGATGGCTTCATGTCTGCCACAATGCAACAGGAAAAAATTCACAACAAAAGAAATAGATCGTTTTTCAGATCGTATACAAAATGTATTGGATAATCCCGATTCCAGGAAACTGCTAAATAATTATTTGCAAGAAGTACGACGTCCAGATTTGCTAAAAGTCGTCAAACTATGGGAAGATGCGAATTTATATTTGAAACTATCTGAAACGTTCGATGAGGTTGTTATAATGGAAGCTATAGACGAAATTGACGAATTTAATACAAATCCATTCCTAAGTATTTGTGAAAACAATAATAAACTGTTGTACGTTAAGCAAGAGTGCAGCAGGATACTTTCAAAAATATTAAAGAACTTCATAAAATACTTAGAGCAGTTTCATAAGCAATGATTGTTAGGTACCACTAGTTTTTGATATTTTTATACCTAAATTATATTTTTTTTTAGTAAGATAATAAGGTCTATATAGCACAATTTATTGTTGTGCTGGATGTTTTATTTTTTCACAACGAAGATACTAGGTATGACCATAATTTTATAAATATTTATTTAAGTGAAATATGTACATTGGCAGCTGTATTATTAAAAATTAGATTGTGTTCCGTTTTCAGGGTATTAAGCTAATACGTTTTTATTGTTCAATTACAATTATTGTAAATGGAATAAAAAGTTTTGTTAACATTTTCATTTCAATATCCAATTAAATAAATTATGTTTTCAATCCTTACTTTTATTGTTGCACATACATTTGTAAACTCTTTATATTAAAATTCCTGTAATATATACTTAGAGCACATACAAGATTTAAAACAAGAGAATACTAAATTATAAATTAATAATTGAGATTCCACATTACAGAACCGAATTAACGTAAAATCCATCTGTTAATTAGTGTTGAACTAAACATACATATAATTCCACAAAATTAAAATTACTGAAAATATATTCATCTACCACTACAATATAAATGCATGCGGGGGTTTACTTGGCCCCCTTCCGTATTCCCTATGTTTTCTTCCAAGAATAATACATCTCCAATGGTTTGTTCACTTTCCAATACTTATCGTTAACTTGGCCCAACGTTTGATTACCATTTAATTGGACATATTGTCCAGTGGTAGGCGATATATAAATACAAAAGTTTAACAAATGATGAGTTTGAGATAACTGCGAATCCAAATCAATGGTTAAGCGCATTGCTAAATACTTATGCAAATGATCAACTGTCGCATTAGCTGTCGTTTTTATGTATCGAATGGAATTTTCTTTTAGCGCTTTAACCAAATGGTTGTCTCCGGCCATCTCGGTTGGATGAGGCTTAAAGACTAGCTCAATTTCATTTAAAGTTGTAGGTTCAGACGGACCTTCACCTTCGGTGTCTGTTTGTTCAGTACGTTCACTGGATTCGCTTTCTTCGCTTCTCTCAGAAGTCATGTTGCTCTTTGGTCTTTTTCCTAAAGATTTACTTATAGAACTTACATTTGAAGATACTGGACTTGGAGGTTGAGAAGGCGTACTACGTCCTGATTGAGGAGCGGGACTTGGAAGCCTAAGATTATTATTTGTGGTGGTATTTCCAGGAGCATTATTTGTCGAAGTATTATTAGAAGGGTTACTGATTCCTTGAGCATTTGCATTAGGCGTAGGATTTGCATTTGACGATACATTCTACAAAACAAATGTATTTATATAGATTTCCAATCAATGACAATAAAAACTACTTACTGAATTTTCGTTTGCTGTTTCGGTGGTTGCTCTAGTTTCTCCAGCATTTTCACGCTGTTCCTCGTTGTTTTTTCTTGATCTGTTGGGCCTGTTCTGGCTTTGCAGCTTAATTCCTTCTGTGATAGAATTCACAAGAGCTGCTTGCGAGTGACTCTTATTTAACTTGGCCAATACACGTTCTTGGTGTGCCTCATACTCATCACGGCTTGGGTATATCTTTGATATGAGTAAGTCGAAATTTGGATCTGGTCTTAGAGATCTCTTTGATACCAATTTCTTACGACAAGTGGGACACTCTTTATTTCCAGATCTTAATGCAGTTATGATACAATCAGAACAAAAACGATGCAGGCATTCTTTAGTTGTCATGGTCTTCTTCAACATGTCCAAACATATTGGACACATTAGCTCACTGTGCAGACTTCGAGGAGAGACAGCTATTTCAGTATGGTCAACAATTGCGTCTTGAGGTGTGCGATGTAATTCGTACAAGGACAGCTCCCACGTTTTGTTTAATCCTATTTGTTCTGTACTCGTCATTTTAAAATTTGTTGTTACTATATTTAAAGTGTTTTTTTAAATTACACAATATCAATCATTGTTAACCTCAAACCGCTATTACTGACGCTGTGTTTTGTGCCATCTACAGAAAAATAGAGCAGTTATGTCAAATGGTGGTAAATTTAAATTTTTATGAGTATTTCGAAAAACATTATAATTATTTTAATATGCAATAAATTATGATTATTAAATATTTTACATCTTTGAGAACACAGATAAATTGTTTATTTATTAAAAGTGTTAGTACGACTAACATTTTTCTGTTTAAAATTGCTTTTAACGACACTGACTGTACAAAATTTGATTTAAAAATATTGTTAATTAATAAGAAATGAAACTGATTTTAGGTGAGCCAGCGTAGCGAATCTTTTAGAAATATTTCTTCTAATATTATTATCACACCTTTATTTTTGTCAAATTTTGCTCACTTCTGACGTTTAAAAATTTTAAATTTGTATAGCTATGTATAGCTATGTATATCTATTTTCTTTTGTAAATTTTTTTTTTTAAATTTAACTTCGTTTTTTATCCGATAATAATAAAAGTTAAATTAAAACTAAAAGGTAAGTGATAATTATAGGACAAATCAAGGACCTTAAAACAACAACCAGCAGACCCTATTCTTAAAAAGTTTGAGGACCCTAATATAAATAATTTAAAAAAACTTCTCAACATAGTATAGCACATTTTTTGGCGTGCATCTTCTTTAAAATATGCCAAAAGCAAAAGTTAACGTGAAAGAATGCGTTTTTAATTCTGTAACAACCATGAATTTTCTTTTAAACTCGCTTCATTATTATTATTAAAGCGTTAATATTGCGTTTGTAATAAAACATTCCAGGCGCAATATAAAAAAATGCATTTTATTTTTGCCACATAGGTCGTAAGTCATGCAGTATATTGTAATTTATTGTACATTCTATTTTTTCAACCGATATGAAAAGCTTAAATAATTCATAATAATTTAAAAGATATTACACAGATCTTTGGTTTTGTGATTGATCTTCAAAATTAAAATACAATGCCTCATTATGATTTACAACAATATTATCTATGAAATATTTCACTCGAGAAAAGCTTAAAATTTTTGTAATCCCTCATGTTTATTTAAAATATCGGCACGTCTCTGTGAAATGTTACACCCTTTTAAACAGCAGTGGTCTTAGCCTCTTTTTTGGGGCGGACTAAGGTTTTAAATTGTGGTTCTTAAATTGACACATGTTTGTAATTAACTCAAATGAAAATTTTTATTCTTGATTGCTATTGTGATTTTTGCTATGACCAGCTAACTAAAAGGTAACTTATTTATTACAAAAACGAATGGAACTTGAGCACAAAGGAGTACATTTCTGATTGAAACCGTTTGGACTTATTATGATTATCGAAAAATTTGTAATCTTATAAATATTGTTTAGGTATTTAATTTTATTAAATCATTTTTAGAGAAATGGATTAACTTTTGTATGTTTTGTACAAACTTATAGAAAAAAAAAATATAAAAAATAGAGATTCCAATGTTTCGAAACGGCAACACTTTAACGCCATTTACGGTTGGCTCTACTGACACACTAATATATAGATATATTTCTATTTGGAGTTACTTATTATTACATATTACTTATTATTTCCAATTAATTTATATTTGTTCTAAAAACAATTATTCAAATTTTAATATGACTATGTTTGAGTTATATTAGATTTAAGTTTTACTTATTTATTTATATTGTTACTTTTATAAATGCATTTTTCAACATAAATACTTTGTTAATGAAATAATTAAAACAAATAATTTAAATAATTTATCTCTATTTTAATAAGAACCCATTGCAAATCTATTATTAATTAAACTTGTACCATATGTTTTAATTACATAACCTTAAACCATACAATTTAATATATTTCAATTTTCTGTCATTATTACGAAATACAACGTTGCCGTTATATCAGATATTAAACGTAAATCATTCACAAGTACCCTTAATAATTGATATTTTTCATAAGGTTAAAGCTTCCTAATTAAAATTGAATTTTTTTTAAAATAATCATGAAATTTCAATCTTCAACATAGTTAAATTTAGTATTGATAGCATTTTTTTTTTAAATTTTATTAGTCAAAAATGTGTCATTTTCTAATCAAATTGACGAGTTCTCCATAAGACAACATGTATTGTTAATTTCGATTTATATTTAAATAAGCTTCCTAAAAACTTAAATTTTTTTATAGAAAATTTCTAAAGCAATTAATAGATTGATTTATTACAACTGATACATTTTGTCATCCTTTCAACTGCAGAGCCACATGAAAAACGTCTATTCACTCTTCCTTAAGCCGGACCTGATTATAAGGCACCTAAATGAACGTATTCATATTTATGTAAATATGAACAATGTATTCCTATGAACCGCAGGTAAAAATCTTCAAAAACTAAATAAATAGAGAAAATAAACATTTTACACCTTTCCAATTTTTTTAGCGGTCCTCCGACCATTTGAACACTTCAACAAATTATATGCAGAAGAATTATATGCTCATCAATCATATTCAAGTTGACTTGTGTCGGTTAAGCAAAACTGAACCCTATCAAGTTAATGTTGTCCTTTTAGCCACAAATATGCATACAATTAGCTCTTGTAGTCATTAGGGTGGCTGCAACGCATGTTCCTGACAGTTCTGACGTGTAACTCTCTAAAAATAAGGGAGTCTTTTAAGTTCGAAACAAATTTGAATAAGAACTTGTTCAAAAGTTTATCGTCGATTGAAAATAATTCGCTGTCAAAAAATAAAACGTGCAGTATTAATCTTCACTTTTTGTCTAGGAAGAAAGAAAGAAAGAGTTAAACTCGTTTTCTTAATAATAAAATAATGGATAAAAACTAAAAGAATTTAATAACCATGATTAATAGCTTCTAAATTGCTCAAACAATTTTGTCAGTCAAAAAAGTTGAAAACAAATTCTGACCTTGCCTTTTCATTAAGATTCATAAATGGCAAAAGAACTGATTTATTTAATAATAGACTCAGGTGAGCTTTCGTTTTTAAAGGCAATTATACTTTCATTCATTAGCTTCTAACGCGATTCCATCATCATCAGTAAACCTTAAGGGATTTTCAAGATTGATGCGCTATTTTCGTAATTATGGAAAATAAGTAGGTTAATCTAACAGTATTCTTATGCTATATGGAAGAAAAACTTAGCGGGTACTAATTCTATTTTAATAAGACCTTGTTTTTCTATGAATAACAAGATTAAAAGGCAACGGTGTTTATAATTAGTAATGTATTGCGAAACTGGACTGATAATTTTCACACGAAGAGAACTCGCCAGACAATACCTGTTGCTGAAAATAGTCACTCATTATTTGTGCTAATTATAAAAATTTTATACTGTTACCTTATTATTATGTACTTTGAACCATCCCTACCAGCGGAAGAAGTATATCATACATTCGTCCAACACAAACAATTATTTGAACAGAAAATGCTGAGAATCGTAGCTGTACCACAAATTAAATTGCCTCGTTATTTATATTATTACTGAAATTTAGTAATCCCTCCGTACAGAAATAAATGTCCGATTTGGGATATTTGCTTGTCCATAAATAATGTTAATTGAAAGCAATCTATCAAATTTTCAGCTTTTGTCACAAGGTATACTTTTTAACCTTCCGTGTACTAGATGGGGTATAACTAACGCGAACAATTTTTTTTTTAAACGGCACGTTTGGTGATCTAGCTTAAAATCGAGTGTGCACATTCGAGCTCAAAGTGGCACATTCCGATCTCGGGAAAATGAAGCGCGCCGCTCCGCGTCGCGCTTCATTTGCCTCCCTCGCTCGGAAATGTGCCACTTTTCGCTCGAATGCGCACATCTTCGTATTTATTGAATTTAAGTTAAAGTATGCTAGATAAAATATTTTTATTTTTCAATGAGTGGGAACGAGTGAAAAGATACGAGAATCGCATAAGTGCAAGTGAGAGAGAATGATCAAAATTATTCTACTGATTTTTCTTCTAAATTATTGTAAATTATTTTTAAAATCGAGTGTGCACATTCGAGCTCAAAGTGGCACATTCCGATCTCGGAAAATGAAGCGCGCCGCTCCGCGTCGCGCTTCATTTGCCTCCCTCGCTCGGAAATGTGCCACTTTTCGCTCGAATGCGCACATCTTCGTGTTTATTATATTACTATAATTTACAGTGGGCTCTTTTAAATCAAAAATTTTAATTTAATTTAGTAAAAATCGATTTTATATTCGAAAAACGTATTTACCATTGCAATGAGTGGAAGGAGCGAGAAGATACGAGAATCTTGTCAATGCAAGTAAGAGGGAACGATTAAAATTATTCAATTAATTTTTCGTGTAATTGATTGGTCTAAATTATTGCGAATCGTTAAGAAATTTTTACTTAAACTTATTCATTATTGGTTATTAAAATATATTTCTTATCATTTAACTGTCATAAAGTATAATTTTATGGATTTTATTTTTAGGGTATGGCAAACCTCACTTAGTATGGCATGTGACATTTTGTCACCTAGTATGCGGACGGTTAAAAAAGGGTCCATCAATTACTACTGATTTATAATTTAACCCTGCTGTTCTGTTGGGACCTAGACTCAGTGGTGGATTTACGCTTAGGCCTATGAGGCCCGGGCCTAGCGTTCTAAAATTCGAGAGGCACCAAAACTTGTTCGTAATCAACACACAAATATACGGTCTATACAGAAAATAATCGAAGATTTTGAATTGCGCACCAACGGGGATATTTAGTGATATGGGGTTGTTAGCACTCCTTGCGCATAACCTCTTTTGTATCCACATGGTTTTGAATTATCGATATGTCGTTTAGTTGTCGTGATATTGTTATTTGAGTGGAACGTATTTAAGTGTTGGTGGCGATTTTTGAAATATGCACAGTCAGCTTTTATCCATTCCTCAGATGACCTGGCTCATTGCGATTTTTTCTCATTTCTGAAATTACAATCAGAGCCGAAAAGACATCGTTGTAAAAGTATCGTTGATATCAAAGCAAATTCGCCGCAGGCCTTAAAAGTTATCTCAATTAAAGCTATCCAGGACTGCTTTGTAAAATGGAAACACCGCTGGAAAAAGTGTGTCACTAGCGGAGAAAAGTACGTGGAAAGGGATAAGGGCTAATAATCTGTAAAATTAATAATAACATTGTAAAACATAAAGTTTGTTTATTTTCTTATCAGACCCCTTATAGGGTAAAAGTACCGATTTTAAACACGTTAACCCCAGTTTTAGACACTTGAGAAATTTTGATAAAATAACTTGAAAAATATGAAAAAAACATCATTGATGTTTCTATCGTAGTTAAAGATACATTAATTACATTTATAGCAGTATCTATAATTCTTATATTTCACATTTGTCACAATAAAGTAAAAAATGTCCACAACTGGTATGGTGTCCAAAACCGGTGATTCTACCCTATACATATATTAGGGTGGAGCAAAAAAAAATTTTTTTTCTTAGCCCTAGGCCAGAATTTGTAGCTTATAAAAAATTAAAAATTTTTTACTCAACATCTTGAGGTGGCCTACTGATTTTTTTAATTAAATTCAAGTTATAATTCTTTTGAAACAAAAAAAAAATTTTTGTCGTGTAATTTTCAAATTTATCTAAAAATGAACAAATTTGATCGTTTCTAACTCAAAATTTACTTTAATGCCTAAGAAAAGTATGTTATTGTTTCGTAATTTTTTTGAAAACTGCAATAATGGCGATAGAAATGTTTTTTAAGTTAATAATTGTTAATGGGCAAGAACGAGGACACTTCGCAGCTTCTGGAACACTTTTTTTTGTTTCAAAAGAATTTTAACATGAATTTAATGTAAAAAATGAGTGGGCCACGTCAAGATGTTGAGTAAAAAATTTGATATCAAAAATTTAAATTTTTATAAGCTTCAAATTTTAGCCCCAGGCTAAGAAAACATTTTTTTTTGGTCTACCCTAACATATATTCAAAACGAGACAGGGTACTATAATAATTAAATCTACTACAGCTTATGATACAAATGTTATTTTGGGCCAATCTGACCCAATACACAATTTTAAGAAAATACTAGGTATCAATAACCTTTTAATACACTTATTATTTGAGTTTTAGCATAAAATAAACGCTATTATTCAAAAACGTGTATCATACTTAAAAATAATTAATAGGTAGGTATTCGTTGAACCGTCTTGGGACATGCAGGGGCCCTTGCGCTTTTACCAAAATTAGAAATTTCACGTTAAAAAGGCACAGTTTTCAACTAAACATTTTTTACAAATAATGCAAATAAATTCATTTTATTTACCAATTAATAATTTCATTTTTGTTATAAAATTTAAAAATTATTTGTCAATATTTAAGTCATGCTTTTGTAAATTTTTCGTAAAATCGCAAATGGGACATTTATTCTTGGACAAAAGAAATATAATTTTATCTATTATGAAACACATTGTAGAAATCCTCCCCAAAAATGTGTTTGTCCGTATTGAAGCAACAATCTCGGAAAATAGTCGAACGGAAAGCTGTCATGTGATTGCATGTTCGATTCGAGACAAAACCACGTACTTTTCCTTCAATCAGTGTTTGGTCAAAGATATTGCCCCTTAGTGAACCGGAATCACAATTTTCCCTTTAACAGTGGGGTGGTACCTTGTATTACTTCATCTATTCCCCTATAGTTAGTTTGCCCTTGCGGTGATGGTGTTAAGTCCCTTCAGATGCGATGCGAGTCATCAGTTTTGAACCCTCTTTGCTTTAGATGGGGCGGCCAGATTAGACAAATTAAGGAGCTGTTTTCATTTATCATTAATGCGATAGTGAATACAGGATAAAGGAATTAATTATAATGGTAAGGGAAGGTAAGAATGGCCTATACGATTTGGGGTTTCACTTTTACTTTTTTTCTTGCTTTATTATTTTGGGTGCTGAAATTATTGTTCTTGAAATTGAAAACGCTCTTTGTTAGTTACTTCATTACAGATTAATGGTTTTATTTTTTTTTCGGCAAAGGGACGTTTGTGCAGAAGATGTACTTATACATTTATATGAAAGTGCTTTGATTGAAGAGCTCAAAAGGTTATTTAAATCAAAAAACATGTGTGCCTTATTAATTAATGATACAATTAATTGAAGTTTGGACTTTTGAAAATTACTTATTTTGTTATAATATGATGGTTTTCCAAATGACACAAATTAGAAATTTAATACATTACAAAAATGTGTGTAAGAACTGTAATAAATCAATTTCTAGACTTTGGTTTCAGTGTTTTTGAATTATTTGGACTGTAAGAAGATGAATCTATTAGAATTTCTTTAAAAACTTTGAATCGCATAATAGGAGAAAGACAAACCAAAGAAATTTCTTATTTACGTCTATATATCAATAACTTTTTTGGCTGTGGAATTTATTATAATGGTAGAGTTGTGCTTCCCGCTTTTAAAAGATAATTTATTTGAGCAGTGTTTATTCAAAACTACCAACGTTCTTATACATTAATTTTAGGCTTTTAGTAATCCTTTAAACGAAAATTATCAAAAATTAAAAATGATTGAATTTAAATGTAAAATAAGGAATAGTATCATATCACTGTTTCAGAGTTGTTCTATCGAAATATTTTTAAATCTGTAGATTCTGCTCTTTTTTTTAATTCTTATTTTTTTTATATTCAAATTTTCTGGGTTTCTGTTTGTTTATTTAATCTACTGACTGATGCTCGTGATTTCATCGGCAGTTCAATATATTAACAATATACAGTCGAAGCTCTATAAGTCGAACCTCGATAAGCCGAATTTTTGATAACTCGAACCTGTTTTCCTAGGACTTGCATATTGCATTGTTAATATTTTTTTATCGATTACTCGAATTTTTGATAACTCGAATTATTTTTATCTTTTCTTGAAGTTTGACTTATCAAAGTTCGACTGTATATTATTTACAAAAGTAGACACTTCCTTCTCGCCCGCGCATGCGCATCACGTCACTTCGCTATAGTACGCTATAGTACGCTATAGTAAAAACTTTAATAACTTGATATTACATAAGAATGTTATAATAACTTTTATTGGAATTAAAAACCCAGCGTCTAAAGACTCAAACTAAAAAAATTGATTAAAATCTACTCAGTAATTTTTGGCTGATGCGCGCACATCCACAGACCTAGCTAACATTTTGTTTATATAAATTACAGCAAAGACGAAAGTGCCTTTAGAGTGTTTGCTTAATGACTTTTTTTATGTGTTACTATTTTAGTTGTTTTAATCATTTGAATTTTTTCTATGCTTTCGGATATCAGGACTCATTGGTTAAACACGTAATAATCAAAATAGTAAGTTTTTACCATTCAAACCGTTAAATTCAAAAAATCTTCTTTAAATCATTTATCAAAAATTGATGAAGGGTTCCAATCAGTATTTTTTTTATCAGAACTTTTTTATTACATGATGAATTCATTTACCCACGTACTAAGGGAATGAAGAATTAAAATAGAGGATTTAATAATTATTTTTTAACAAAATTCATTTGAAAAAGCTTTGGATAAACTTTTAATTGATCTAGACAAATCAATTTCGACAAGAAGTTAAAATGTAAAAGAACAAAAAATGAAGTTACAAAATGGGTATTGCACTTTTTTGATTAAGTTTGATATCAATATCTTATTTTTTCTTCTTTGTCAGAAAATGATTTAAGCAAATATTAAAACTTTAAATTTACTGACTATTAGAACTGCATTTTTAATAAGTAAGTTTAAAACACAAAGTTATACGTTCTGATTCATTTTTTGCAAGAATTGAATAGTTCTGTTGTAATTTGGCTTTTAGGTTTACTGGGATAAATAGATATATTTTTAAAAATTAATTTTTTTTGTCAAGTATTTGTAATTAAGTATTATATTAAATGATTTTCTTGGTATAATTTTTTTTTTCTTATAAAGCGGAATTGAAAAATATTTTGATCCAATTACATCTAATAGATTTTTAAACAATACCAATTTATTTATTTTTTATAATACATTAATATATTTTTTGTAATACCTGCAGCAAAAGTTTGATTTTTGAGAGCTGTGCGGCGGTTGTAAATTGGTCGATTTCACCGTGTCAGAGTTTAGTCAATCCTTTCTGCACTTGTGTGGAAAGTGCGTCCAATTGCTCTTCCCCCTTTCACTTTTTTTCTTTTCTCTACTCTAACACATTGCAGTTCGTTTTATTATTTCTATTTGTTTTTATTAAATATTTGTATTTACTAAAATTATTGCACATATAAAAAACTGTACAATAAAGCAATGTTTACGAATATTCTTTGCAAACAGAAAATTATTAAGCCATTAAATTCTAACCCTTTTCTCATCATCTGTTTTGAAACTTTTAATTAAGCTATTAAAATAAGAAATTAAACGTGGTTGCACAAGCAAAACCGAAAAACCAATTTCCCGTTATTTGAAGTTAAATCACTCCGTGCAGCTTAAATTTCATAAATCAAACAAAAAAAAATACATTTCTGTGCAAACATGTAAGTTTAACAGATACTCATTCGCCCTCAAGAAATTCAAGACAAGCAAATAGAGGGGAATTATTGTTTAAGACTTAATCCATCACCTTCCTCGCACGTTACGTCTTTTTAAAGAAAAAAACACACAAAGCGCAACTGCTGATTGAACTGTTTCTTTTTTCAGATATATAAAACTATTCTTGATTAATAAATTATTTGCTGTTGTAATTTAAACGACTTCTTTCAATTACTCGGGATAATAAATTTTCATTAAAATGGCTGATTAAATAAAATAAAGCTCGTATGTGATTTTTGAAATTGAAAGTGATGCGTGGTTGAAGACCAATTTGCCTCATTGTTTTATTACATCATATCCTACATATTGCTTTAGTACAGTAGGGCTTCAAGTGGAAGCACAAGAGGGGCAAAAAATCATTGATCAATTATGTTGTTAAGGGTAACAGGTACACGAAGAATGAAATCAATGAGTCTCGACATACCCCATACGTAGCGTTCTCTAGGATCGATAATAACTAGATTTCAACTTAGTAATAGTCTCAATCGCAATAACAAACACGAGAAATAACGCAAATGAATTACGATAACAGTCAGTTATGACTTGTACATTATTTATAACCCGCGACAATTTTATTTCGCGAGAAAACTCACTGACGATATCTCGCTGGGGGTGAAAATAGTATGTGGGTTGTTCGGATACATATATAATTTATGTTATGCAGTTTGACCCTTGATTCTCTTGAGGCATTCGAGTGGAACACACGAGGAACGACTATAACAAATTTTATACATACAACCCGGAAGTTAAAACACTGTTTCGGTTCTAAAATTGATAAGAATTATTCGTAAGTTGCTTAAACTATCTTTAAATTAAATTAAGTCTTCTTAAGTCAAAGCTGATGAATAAATTCTAATAAATACACATCTTTAATTTATATCAATCGTATATATGAGTAAGTTTACAATGTAAAATCGTACTATTTCTGTCCAGAAATAAATGTCCCATTTGTAAAAGATTAAGAAAAGCATATTGAGTAATAGTAAAAGTTTGCGTTAATAGTATAGAACCAAATCTGGTCATGATACGGGGTGAGTTCAAAAAACATACATTTTGAATTACGCGCCAATAGAGATATTTAATGATTGGCAGCACTGCCCTGCGCATAACCTCTTTTGTAACTACGTGTTTTTAGATTACTGCTATCTCATTTAGTTTTCGTGATCTTGCTATTTAAGTGCAACGTGTTTAAATGTTAGTAGCATCATCATCATCAACATCAACTCCAGCACTTATACATTTCATTTTTGGACATATGCCTCTCCGATTCTTCTCCATTCCTCTCTGTCTTGCCTTGTTAGTCTATTGTACTCTACCTACTTTTTGGATGTCATCTCTCATTTAGTTTTGGGTCTGCCTCTGTCTCTTTTTCCTGGTTTGGTGCATCTTAGACGCAATGAATTTGACCCTTTTTGAAATAAATCATCACTGGCGATGAATAATGAATTGTTTACAATAACGTCAATCAAAAACGACATGTTCCAGGCTAGATAAGCCTACACAATCTACTTCAAAACTAATATCCGCTAAAAGAAAATTTTGCTTTCAATTTGGTGGAATTGGAAAGGTGTGGTGTATTTTGAGATGCTCCCAAGATACCAAGCGATCAATTCGGATGTGTATTGTCAACAAGTGGACAAATTAAATACAGTGGTCAAAAAAGAACTTCCAGAATTGGTCCATCAAAAAGGTGTAACTTTGCACTAGGACATCGATAGGCCACATACATCTTTGGTCACAAATTATTTCAGTTTGGTTGAGAATTGATGGTACATCCACCATATTGCCCTCTCCTTGCTCCATCAAATTATCATTTATTTCATTCTTTGCAAAACTCCTTGGTTGGTAAAACTTTCAATGATGATGACGCTGTGAAATCGCACTTGGTTCAGTTTTTTTACCTATAAAGATCAGAAGTTCCATGAACGTGGAATTATGAAATCTACAGAAAGATGGCAAAAGGTCATCGAACAAAATGGAAAATATATCATTGATTATAGTTCATTTTGTATTAAAAAAAATGTGTTTTACGTATATGAAAAAATCGGCAAATACTTAGTTGCCAACCCAATATAATACAAGCTCTTTGGCATTCATCGTTAGTAACTTGTTAGTTTTTTTTGGATATTATTTTTTCAAAAATGAACATTTATTTATGGACATTAAGAGATTCCAAATCGGACACTTATTTCTTGACGGACGAAGTAGATTAAATTAAAAACAATAAATTGTCTTGAATAAAAATGCATTAAAAACTTATAAACGCCGGGACAATTAAAAATTAACACTTTCGAGAATAGTTATGCACAGACGAGATTTAATTAGTCCAACATGTTTATGAACCTCTAGAGATTCACCAGATACGTGCAAGGCAGGAAATGACGGATTAGAGATTTCCTCCCTTCTAAGTTTTTAAACCCAAAACAGCTTACTTGTTCTGGTGACTCACGCCTAATACCGACAGATAATTACAACCCTCCACTTCTTCCAATTCTCTAACTGAATTCAACAGAAGAAAACGCCACAATACTCGCATTAAATTAAATTTAAATTGCAAAAAATTGTAGGATTTTACAGGCATTGCGATTTTCACATAAAGATTTGATGTATAAAAAGTAGAATATACTTCGAAAATAAACTACTAACGGTTAAATAATATTAATAATTAACTCGAGAGACTTATACGTAAAAATGTGTTAAAATTTAAACACACCTAAACTATTCAAAAAAGGTGATGATAACTTTGAGGTCATCTTCCAGCATGAGAACGCGAAAAGAAAAATAGAGGGAGAAGTTTAGCGCAATTTTACGATTGAAATACGTACATTAAATACCTATGCAATGTTAATTTTGAAAATAATTAGTTCCATTAGTACTATTTAGGTTACAAAACTGCAATTATAAAGTACAATTAAAATCGTAAAAGAATCTATTAAGAATTTTTATTCATTTAGTGAGGTCAATAAATTATTTATGTTGCAAAAGTTTGCTTTGTGTTTTCTTTTGTAATGGTTTTTCTTAAAATTAGATTAAGTTATGTTGGAAATTTTATTGTCATAAAAAATTTATTCTAAAAAAATAACTCAATAGATTTCAATATTTTTGTGGTTGTTACACTGTAAAAAATTTGCTGAGTAAGCGCGGATTAAACGTGGAGTTTAATTAATCCATCTGGAGTAAGATATTAAGGTTAGGTCTGAATGTTTCGATATTTAAAATTAAAAATATTTTTGAGCGCCATCTGTTTGGTAATCGCTGGATAATAATCATTGTGTCATATTATTTAAACATCGGTCCACTATTGCCTTTAACGATATTCATATGAAGTTAAAAAAATAGACTTTTTTTTACTATTAATTCATTCAACCATAAAGTGTCATATGATTTACAACAACCTTATCATGAAACTACATTTTATATTGTTCTAAAATTCCAAAAATAGTTATTATAACTATGTAAGACTTTAATTATACATATAGGTAACTAAACAATACAGTAAACTATAATTTGTTAATATGATAAATTCTTACATAAATTAAAAAAGATATTAAGAATAAATACTAATATGTGAATAAATTATTTATTTCTAATTTTCAATGAAAAAATTGTTTCTGCCAAATAAAAATTTATTTTATTATAAAAACTTTGTATTTGAATATTTTTTGAATTAAAATTAAAATTTATTTCTTAAAATTTACTCCAAAAAATTTAATCCTAATTTTTTACAGTGTAGATGAAACATATGATAATGTAATAATTAGTTCTAATAAATATTGAAAGCGTTCATTTTAATACAATTGCAATGTCTGATTAGATTCTTGGAAAAAATTGTAGAAGAAATTTGTTATTAGAAATATTCAAAGAAATGTGTTCTCTTATTTCTTGCAATCTTTTTAAAACACAGAGTTTATTTAGTTCTAAAAAATCGAGAATGCTTTTGGAATTTTTAAATTTTTAAGGACCTAAGAAAATTAATTCCACACAAAAAGATAATATTTGATATGTAATATCTGATGAAAAATAAACCTTTAAAATAAAAACTCCAAAGTACCGCTTCGAAATCAAATGATTAATTCCAATTTCTGGGGGCAGTCCATGTTTGACAAGCTTCGCTTTTGGTTTCTAGGAAATATTTTTAAGGAGACTGTAGTAATAAATAACTTGCATTTTTTCAAATAAAAGTGTGTGCCTTTTTATTGCTTAATAAAAAATCGGAATCTACTATGCTTTAATATTAAAATGTTGCTTATACTTTTTTATTTCGTGTAGTGAAACCATAAAAAAGTATAAAATTGAAGATGCAGAAGCAGAAGCAGAGCAAATAATAAATTCACCATTTCTATTAGAATGCACAACGCAAGTAAAAAACAGTAGAGTAAACTGCCCTGTATGTGAACCCCTACCAATGAATGACCGTTACGAAAAATAATGTTTATAACAATTAAAAAAATTAATATATATATATTTATTTCTGCAATCTTGTATGTCTTCCTTTTGCATTTAATTGAAAGAAATTAAAATAATGAAGTGAATAGCTAAAATAATTAAAATAAGATTCCAATACAATATGGAAGCATTAAAGGACGCAATTAAAAAAAATTGGCTTAACCTTCTAACCACCAACAAAGCCTGTAGTTTATAAAATACTAAAAAAAACTTTAATAAAGTATAGTGTTTAAAAAAAATTTACAAATTTTATGAATTACTCGTTTTTAATAGGCGAATCAATTATTTGGTCATTTACTGAATCACATATTTTATACTTTTTATAGTTATTTTTACAAATCAAATTGCGATAATGTTTTCATTAATTCATAAGCAAAAATAATATCTCATTCCAACAGTGACGGTTGTTTTGAGTTTATTAATTTGTTTACTATTTTTGACATCAAAATAAGTCTCGATACAACAAATCGGTCATTCACTGAACGTTTTACTCTATAGAATTGAGAATAAATAATATAATCTTAAATATTTGTGGGACTTTTTAAAATGATTAAATTAGAAATACATAATTTTATAGTTTTTGAAAACTAAAAATAGAAACAGATAATTAATAATATCAAATGTTACAGAAGTAATAAAATTTAATTTGATTTCTTCAAGAAAACATTATTTTTTAATTTATGCTTCGTTTCGTTTTTTAAATAAATGTCGTTAAATGTAAATATACACTTCGTATATCGCATTTTCCAAAAATAAACAAACCATTCGTTTCGTAATTACATAAGTTTTTGACTAATTGGGCGTTATTAAAAATGATGTTTGCAAACGACCATAAAATGCTGTTTTTATTATTTTTAAGCCAAAAGTCAACATAAATTTATATTAAACACAAATAAAAAACACCAAATTTATTTTCGGCTCCGGGTTGTCGCTTTTTCAAATTAATACAAAATATTAAATTTCGTTTAATATAAATTTAATTAATCCATTGATTAGAAAACGCGATTGGAATAAAACGATTCGAAAATAACGTATTTAAATATTTAACAAAAAGGAATATTAACCTTAATGATAAAATTTGCAAAAACCTCGCAAACTTTTCTTTTTAACGACCAAAATACAAAAAATGTACGTAATTCGGGCCAAAATAGAGCGTTCAAGAAAAGTCATCAAACGTCCAAGAACTTAATCGTCTCACAGCTCATAAGTTACGAGCTTTCTAATCGAACTTGGCGAAATTATCCCTCGAAAGTCCATAAACTTAGAAGAAGCGCCTAATTGGAAAAGATAAAATCATTTAATAATTGGATTTGCGCCAAAATAGACGATTTGATGCGTTCGACGTACGTAAGCCCGTGTAACACTAAAGATTCAAAAAGCACTTCCAGTTCGGAGGGAGAAACCTAAACAGACGGCATTCTGTGACCGGCATCGAAAACGGTAACACGTGTTTTCAGTGTTTTCGTCTTCGGCACTCGCGTACTCGCAAACGTGTTTTATGAACTTACACCATTTTCGGGTTTTTCGTAATTTTTTTGGGTGGTTTTAAAATATAATGGCTCGGTAAGTTATATTTCGCATTATTAATTTATTTTATTTTATTTTTGCAAAATACTGTATTATGACATGTTGTTTCTTATTTGCTAAGAATTTTTCAAAAATTCGCAAATAATACAATTTTAAATAATTTATTTTGTGTTATAATTAATCGTTTAAAATATGGAAATCGACAAAATTAATTAAAAAAATGTTATTTCACTATTTACATTGTAAACATACTTAAATATTCACATAATTTAATCTTTCTATTGTGTTAAATATTTATATACGTAAATAAAACTCAAATTTGGCTTTATGGTAGGTAATTAAAAAATGCTTTACAGTTATCATTACTTTTTTTTAGTATTTTGCATATTTTTTTCGCGGTGCATTTAATGCAATTTTCTTCTTCCTTCGTTTAATGATCGCAATTGGCGAAAATTTCAAATTTAAAAATTAACATCCATCGTTTGCTTCATATAAAAAGTACGTACAACTTTTTGTAAAACTAAATCCTAATTTCTAGTTCGAGGCGCCCGTCTAATAATTATGATTAGACAGTTTTTAAATTATTTTCGACACGAAACGAAATAAATTTCTAAGTATTATAAAAATATTGATAGTTATTGTTTTTTCGCGCTTCGCCTATAAATTTTCCTCATTTTGCGCAATTATATTTGTGACATAATAACAGTGCATGTATCGGGCACTTTTAAATTTATGCAATTATATTGAGCCAAGGGCGAATATGGTAGTAAACGAATTAATAATCTTCTCCACACTTAAATCAGTAAAAACAGACCACACCTATGAATTTAAAACGAAATTAGATTAGTTATTGGAAATTACAAAATATAAAATCATTCAAATGGAAAATTAATCAGATCTCCATTAGAAAGAAAAGTGGAAATATTGCAATTAAATAATTTTTCTCGCTTTTGAATTAAATTTTGTAGTTTTATTTAAAAAAACATAAATAATAAAGTATGTTTGCTGTTTTATAATTAGAAGAAAAGTTAGTTCTTTTAAGAAAAATGTAAACTACACTGTAAAAAATTGGGATTAAATTTTTCATCCGAATTTAATCCATAACTCGGAGTTTCGGAGTTAAAAAAACACTCCGGGTACGAAGTAAACAAGAAGTTTTTTTTCCAGCAAAGTTATTTTGGAGCGAATTTAAATTTTAATCTATAATTTAAATCCAATAAATATCGAAATACGCAGTTTTTAATACTAATATAAAGTTTTATTTAGTAAAAATAATTTCTTTGTGGAAAATGCTAAATTAATGATTTGTTCATATATTAATATATATTTAGTCATAATATGTTTTTTTAATGGTAACATTTGGTACAGTAGTACCCTTATTATCCGGGGTAAGAATGTTATTTAAGAAAAACTGTAAAATATAGCATTTTTATTATGAAACAAATGTTTTACTTTAATTTACCTATAATATGTATACACAAATAAGTACTTACATATAAATATGTATTGAATTTTCATTTAATATTTTTTTATGTAAATACATACATATAAGTATATATTTTAAGAACAGTATGTACATAACATATAAAAATTTAAATAGTATGTACCTATTTTATTTATTTTTTAATACAAATAATACATACATATGTATTTTTAATAAATGGTGACAAAAATAAAAGACCCTTTATAAAAAAAAAATTGACCACTTGAAACCTCGGATAATAGAGCCCCGGACAAATAGATGGCGCTAAAATTTATTTTAATTTTCAATTATCAAAACATTCATTCCTAACCGTAATGTGATTGTGTCATTTAATCCACAAATTATCACACCCCGTATTTCTTTCGACAAAGTTTATTTTTAAATGAATAATAGAAAAAAAAATCCCTATCAGATTGAACTCTACTCCAGGAGGATTAAATAAATTAACATCAATCCACTCCGCTTTTAATTGTCGTTTACTCCTGAAATTTTTTACAGTGTATCGACGTAGTACGATTTCTTATTAGGTGCATGCAATTATCTTGTATTTACCAAGAATGTAATTTAGTCTTACGAGCATCCTGTCTTAAGTAAATTTACCAAATGCAAATTCAATCTGTCACCGGCATCATCCGCATAAAATTCAATTAATAATTTTAGAGGAAACGATAATAGCTAAAGTGTTGCTTTTCTAAGGTTGTTATTAATTAAAAGAGATTAGGATGTTACTAATTTATAATTTCCTGGATAAAATATCAAGTTTACAAGATCGACTTAATTCCTACATATTAATAATTCTTGCTAATTTAGATTGGTCTGTGCTTAAATTTATTAATGTTATCCTTCCATTTTTTTTTCTTAGCTAATGTTTCATAACTCAAGTCTGATGGATTGAAATCAACAAATGGCTAAAATCAAACAGTGCCGCCTCGAAAAGAAGTCTTTCTGAATTCGTTCAGTTCTCGTGTGTGCGAGCCATAAATTTATGAATGCTTTGATTGTGATAAATGGCAAACCTTAAGTTATGTTCCACAAAAATAGCAGCAATTAAAAAGAAAATGCTAAAGTCGGTGCGTAATTTATCTTTTAAGAAGTGAAATATGTAATTCATTAAGCACCTCTTTTGTTGGTAAAAGAAGGATATTAATTTAATTCTATCGGCCGTGTTTAGGCTTAATTGAAATTTTAATTTGTTTGAACAAATTTAAGTGACTTACGAAGTGTGAAAATCAACATAAATATTAATCTTCGCATCTTTGATTGCGTTTTTCTTAACTAAAGCGCTGTCCTTTTGAAAATAAACCCGATTTTTGTTAGAAAAAGAGTTAATTAAAAAATACTAAACTATTAATTTAAAAAATTGAATGATTTTAACGATGCGATTGCATAGGAAACCATTTTTGAATCTAAGAATAAAAAGTTAAGTGTAACTTTAAAATTTTACTTTGCAAATGGATTTTTTTTGTCTCTTGTGATGGAATTTATGCATTTTTTATGTTGCCCCTGTCGTTCAGCGTACCTTCTGAATCAACCAATGCAATTTGATTCTCAGAAATTGTCACTTTAAGACTTGCATTTTTAATGAGGATGGGATTTTATTTTAAGTCTGAACGCAACAGATTGTATCTTCTTGTAACTTAAGCAAATGTTTATTTAATCCAGTGTTACCCGTTTTTCTGTTTTTAATATCAGTCGTGGCGGGTGAGCGTTTCTTTTTTACCATATAATTTTATTAAATGGCACGATTTGTTTTAACCTTCCGTGTACTAGGTGAGGTATAACTAACGTGAACAATTTTTTTTTTGTTAAAACGGTACGTTTGGTAGTTGAGCTTTAAACGATAGCTTTATACCATAACAATGAGTGGGAGCGAGCGAAAAGATACGACAAACACATAAGTACGAGTGAGAGGGAATGATTTACTCATTTTTTGTCACCGAAATGATTGCGAATCGTGCTTTAAGCCGAGTGTGCACATTCGAGCTCAAAGTGGCACATTCCGATCTCGGGAAAATAAAGCGCGCCGCTCCGCGTCGCGCTTCATTTGCCTCCCTCGCTCGGAAATGTGCCACTTTTCGCTCGAATGCGCACATCTTTGTGTTTATTATATTAGTATAATTCACCGTGCGCTCTTTCAAATCAAAAATTTTATTTAATTTAGTAAATATCGATTTTATATTCAAAAAATGTATTTACCATAGCAATGAGTGGGAGCGAGCGAAAAGATACGACAAACACATAAGTACGAGTGAGAGGGAATGATTTACTCATTTTTTGTCACCGAAATGATTGCGAATCGTGCTTTAAGCCGAGTGTGCACATTCGAGCTCAAAGTGGCACATTCCGATCTCGGGAAAATAAAGCGCGCCGCTCCGCGTCGCGCTTCATTTGCCTTCCTCGCTCGGAAATGTGCCACTTTTCGCTCGAATGCGCACATCTTTGTGTTTATTATATTAGTATAATTCACCGTGCACTCTTTCAAATCAAAAATTTTATTTAATTTAGTAAATATCGATTTTATATTCAAAAAATGTATTTACCATAGCAATGAGTGGGAGCGAGCGAAAAGATACGACAAACACATAAGTACGAGTGAGAGGGAATGATTTACTCATTTTTTGTCACCGAAATGATTGCGAATCGTGCTTTAAGCCGAGTGTGCACATTCGAGCTCAAAGTGGCACATTCCGATCTCGGGAAAATAAAGCGCGCCGCTCCGCGTCGCGCTTCATTTGCCTCCCTCGCTCGGAAATGTGCCACTTTTCGCTCGAATGCGCACATCTTTGTGTTTATTATATTAGTATAATTCACCGTGCGCTCTTTCAAACCAAAAATTTTAATTTAATTCAGTAAATATCGATTTTAAATTCAAAAAATGTTTTTACCGTAGCAATGAGTGGAAGGGAGCGAGATGATACGATAATCTTGTCAATGCAAGTGAGAGGGAACAATTAAAATTATTCAATTAATTTTCGTGTAATTGATTGGTCTAAATTATTGCGAATCGTTAAGAAATTGCCGTGAAATTAATTTGTATTTCAATAAGAAGGCGAGAATGAAATTCTTGTTACGTTTTCTTAATTTGTAATTGACACGTGTCATTGGAATTTAGTACTCAAGAAAAGACCCAATAGTTTATAAGTTGAAGAAAAGTGAAGTTTTTGTATTTTTATTAATAAAAGTCTATTCCAATTCATAAATAAATGTTTTTTACTTAAACCTATTCATTATTGGTTATTAAAATCTATTTCTTATCATTTAACTGTCATAAAGTACAATTTTGTGGATTTTATTTCATTTTATTTTCGGGGTATGGCAAATTCCACCTAGTATGGCATGTAATATTTAGTCACCTAGTATGCGGAGGGTTAAGGACGAGTAAAGTTAAAATTAGTCTTCTTTATTTGACTATTACTAAAAATTGACAAAATTAAACGTTTGATTAAAAAGCGTCGAAAGAAGCAATTTTGTGATCTGCAATGTACTCTTTTGCAATATAACTTAAAAATTGCATTTCGAACAGTGGCACATCCACAGGAAGGGGGCTATCCATAAATTACGTCACACATTAAAAGAAAAACGGGCTCATCTCACATTTGTGGCAAAATGTAACAGGGGCTGCGGGGAATTTTAAACAATGTGATCTGGCAAAGTCAAATCTTTAAAAAATATATTTTTTGACGCATGGATCGGTCGTTAGGTCCTTTATCTGTTGTACTAATATTACGTTAACAATAATACATGATATATAAATATAATTTAATTTAATTGTTAAAAAACTTTTACTGCGATTATTAAATTATAGGGTTAGTGTTACAGTGTGACTTCACTGGGCTGGGGTGGGTTCAATAAAAATATGATAAAATACGTTACAGAAGGAGGGAGGGGTCTCGAAATCTTAAAAATAGCGTGACATGATATATGGATGACTCCAAGGTTCTAACCCCGTTTTCCCGAGTCCTTATTTTAATTCAAATTAACTGAAAAAGTAAATTCTTTAATAAAAAAACAATTGAAAAATGGAAAAAGATAGACAAAGCTCCAAAAAGAAATTCTGGACGTGCAACTGCGGTGTATAATTTTTAATAAAGAACTTTGCATTTTTTGAATGCAAAGAGAGGAGATTATTATAGACCAGGATTTCTCAAACTTATAGTCCTACGTACCTCTATTAAATTTCCCAAGGCACTGCAAACCTCTTTAAAAAAAACCGGGTATAAAAGAAAGTAAGGTTTTATATTTAAATAGAATATAATATAGCTTTAAATTTCCCTAGAAATTGCCGTGGTTCGGAACCCACGTAAAACTGTAGGTCCCTTAAATCTTTGAAACACTACAACATTCACAACAAAGATTTAAGCAGGGAAATCGCCTAAACTTGACTACAGGTAAAAAAAGGCAAGAAGAAGAAGGTAATATAGTCACAAAAAGCAATAATATGTTGTTTATTAATGTAATGGGAAAAAGAGACTTATTTCTTGTCGCAAATTGAGTTCAGTTTAAGAGAAATCTTGGTTAATTTTAATCTTAATTCTGATAAAGCAGATTTCTATATTTCGTTTTTATAATAACCATGTATGAAAACCCACTCTCAGATAAGTAAATTGTCACGATGAACAAAACAAAGTTCATCACTTTGCGTGAGAATTGCCATAAGGTACATCTGGTCGCGAACCCCCTGCTATCAACTGGCGAACCCCTAGAAGTTCTTGTATACCTCTGTGATAAACCCTGTTATAGATAAATTCAGTCAATATGTGGCACGTTCGAGCGCCTAGTGGCACATTTTCCCGAGACCGAAGTGTGCCACTTTTGCTCGAATATGTACACTCAGCTTTAAGCACGATTCACACTAATTATTTTATTTTCTAAACAGATTTCAATTTAAAATTACTGATCGTATTTCAACTATATACATTGGCGTATCTAGAGCTTCAATCTATCCCCCTCACCCAGAAAGCTCATTAAAATTAAATAAATACAATTCAACTGCAAAAATCAAATTTTGGAAACTCATGAAAAGTAAGCGCAGTCCTCTTCGCTCAAGAAGAAACTTTGAGTGCGCTAGTGATTTTGAAAAATGTGTAGGTATTTCCACAAATAATTACGTTGAGAAAAAAAATTACGAGCAATCTATAATTTACTTTAGCACAATTTTCGAAGCTAACATCTCTATTAATTCTTTTGCAGTTCAGCATTTTTTTGGAATGAACAGTTTCGAAGTTTTCGCTCGGTTTTTTGTCTGAAAAACAGTTAGAATTATTTTTATAATACAACTTAATCATAGTCTTTACAAAGCTAATGGATCAAAATTAGAACAGATCGACTAATAACACTAATCGTGCCGAAAAGTTTAAAAACTCATTATTCAATGAACTTGGCAGAAGCGACGAGCTCATAATAATCGTCGATCTGCTGCCGGAAAAAAAATTAGTTTAAAACAATTTTTGTGTTCGTGTGTTCGATTAAGAAAAACCCACACATAATACTTTCGGTACAGTTAGGAATTCCACGCACGCATCTTCAGAAGTCGCATAGATGAAATTTAAGCGCGATATAAGTTTCGATTTACCTAATTTTGTCACAAATGAATTGGAGTGTCTTTTTTTACAACTTCGGGAATGCAGAAAAAAAGAGAATTGTAATTTAATCGTCCGGTTAAAGATTTGTGGATTAAATTATCAAATTTTTTTGTATGCAAAAGGTAACTGTAAAGTTTAATTGCCTTGAGTCATAATAATGTTCATGTTGTGTAATAATAGGTGCATGTAGTTTTTTTCCTGAGATTTTACTGGTTGGTAATTTGAAATTGCAAGTTGTCGCTTCCCACTGTTCCGCACTTATGACTTTCTTTTCAATTTCTTTGGCAGCCGCAATTTCTGTTTTGTGTTGTCATTAAATCGAAGAATTTAATGCGCAAGCGGACATATTTATTAGCATTAAACTTGATAAGTTAATATCGTTCACACATAAACTTTATTTCTTTCGAGAGCTAAGGCGTAATTATAAATGCTGGCACTTTTATTATGGGCGACATGGATGGCTAATTAATAATTTACAACTTCGGCTGTATTTTTTTTTATGTAGTGCGTTTGATTTTTTTTTTATTAATCATGTTTTTAAGTTTTTATTATTAAAACTTGGGCGACCGAGCTTTGCCCGGCTTTTTTCGATTTCGCCCTGAGAATGAGATGGCTTTCGGTCGCCTAGGTACTGAAATATATAGCTACGAGGGTAGTGCCATCTATTGTTGGGTATCAATGCATTAATATCTCAGCCTACTGGTACATCAATATTTTATGAGATGGCGCTAGAAAAAAAAATATTGTGTGAAAACGCATTTTCTGCAGCGATGACACGTCTTAATCTATCAATAACATTAAAATTTGCCAAAATACTATTTAACAGAACAATAGTTTGAAATTATTGCTTTGATAAAATATTAATTTTTCTCGGACCCAATCTATAGTTACCTATCCACAGTGGAAGTAATAAAACGAAACTAAATACATGTATTAATTGGGATCTTACAAGAAACACGATGGTAACGCTTATAAAAACGATCAATGTAGGTACATTTATTTTATTATTAGTCGTTTATTAGTAGCATAACTCTTGAATTGATTCTATCAAACTTGCACTAACTGTTGTTGGGACGATTTAGCATTTTATAATTAAATGTCAGTATGGAAATGATTTTCACTTGAGATATTTGTATAATATTAATAATGGTTCGATTTGAAAAGTTATTGCAATAAACTGTAGGTTTTATAATTTTTGTAAGTCATTTAGATATGTTATTTTATATCTGCTCTATAATTATTTTCCTTCATTCAGTATGTTGTTAATAGTTTTGGTTGAAAATTGTATAGAATATATAGAAAGGATCACTAAACTAGATGCCTTTTTCTTTTCTTTTTTAATATTGAGAATAAATATCCTCTCTGTTTCTTTCTTTTTTTACTACTTTATTACTTTAAAAACAGTTAGTTATTTCTGTTTTATCTTCTTGATTTGTACAATCAGTCCGGTTGAAATTCATATCATTTTATCCTAGTGCCGATTAATACTGTACGGGGTGTCATACGAATAAGTACTGAAACTTAACCTGGTGATACTTGACATCATTCTAAGCAATAAAAGATTATATGCAATATGTTCTAAATCTAAACAATTTTGAGAAAAAATGCATTCTAATTTTCCAGTAAATGGCAACACAGCATCGTCTGCATATGCTTTTAAAATATAATGAGGTCATTTAGTTCGTGATTTATTGCTAATTGACGTATTTAATATGCAATTTCTATGGTTTGTTTTATCGAAAAAAATCTACGTATGACTTTAATGGCATTGTTATAACATACTTGAATAAAAATTTTAAATATTAAGGTATTTATTATATCTACATTTTTAAATTGAAGTTGACCATACCATAACTCCAAAATATTACACATAAGACCACTTGACTTGGGGTATGTGTTTGTTTAGTTTAAGGTCATTTAAAACTGGGTTAAGTTCCAGTGCTTATTCATCTGACACACGGTATATTAATATATCATGACGACTAATACTTCAATAAGTATTCATAATTGAATTGAGCGAATTCAATTCAGAAGAAAATGCAATAATAACACCGTATTTAATTGGAGCCTCTTTGCAACTAGTGTAATGTAACTAATACAATAAATTTAAATGAGTTTATTTGTCTTCTAAATGCAATTGAGCATAAATTTTTTTAACGTAGTTTATTAATTCCAGTTTTTTACTTCCTAAAACATTATGAAGAAAATGTGTATAAATTAAATTACACTATTGCAATGGTGTGTAGATTTTAAAGTGGTTCATCAATTACTCATGAAATAAAATGCATTTGATTTAAGTTTCTATACAAAAACTTGATTAATGGCTAAACGTATTATGTTTTAAGTTTTAATCTTTATAATTAGTTTTGTTTTAAAAAATGACCTTTAATAGTTGTTTCAGTTCAACTCGAAACAAATTGAGAATAATATTAAAATTTAATTTCAATAAAGAAAATCTATTAGAGATCTTTTGCTTATTTTATACGTAGTAGCTAAATCTACCGAGCATTCAACTTTTTTACTTGGTGCTGAAGTTTTTGCTGGAAAATTTAAAATACATTTGAAATCTTAAATTTGTAGTCTCTTAAGAGTGTATCTTTTTTACATCCTAAAAGATAAAACCTGCAATGTATCCCATTACAGTTACGTGCTTTGTAAACTAATAAAAATGGTAATATAAAAAAGTATATAATGGTCGTAATGTGAAGCAAGCTCGCGCCATTGTTATCTTTATGTCCCTTTTCTGGATGTAAGTTCTGCGTTACAAATGCGCAGGTATTGTTTTCTCGTTATTAATATGCGATGAGAAATTTACTTATTACAGGACCTGTTAAGGGAACACGTCACTCTCCTAGTTCTTATGTATATTTATTAAAGCTTTTTATCTTATCTGTATCATAATTTAATGTGTAAGAGCCCTTTTCGCCGCATCCCAGCTATTTATCAATGTCAGAAGTGTCTCTGTAATTTTATAAATGCGCTGAAAGAAGTGCATACAAGCTTCTAATATGCCAGATATGTTTTTATCATTACTTGATATAAGAAATCACTTTTATTTATTGCTTCGATCTGTGAAAGTTGTTCGATTTATTTAGTACGAATTTGTTTTTATATTTTCACGTTTTTGCGGCGGCTTATTTATTTACTATGATTTGTAAGTTTGTTGGTTTTTCTCTCTTTTGGTTTTATTAAAAATCGTGGTATAGTTACACTTAAAGAGAATGAGGGTTTGATAATTAATATCTAAACATACAAATACATGTCGTTGATGACAATACGACTCTAACCTTCCGTGCACTAGGTGGGGTATAACTAACGTCAAAAAATTTTTTTTGTTAAAACGGCACGTTTGGTAATCAGGCTTAAAACCGAGTGTGCACATTCGAGCTCAAAGTGGCACATTCCGATCTCGGGAAAATGAAGCGCGCCGCTCCGCGTCGCGCTTCATTTGCCTCCCTCGCTCGGAAATGTGCCACTTTTCGCTCGAATGCGCACATCTTCGTGTTTATTATATTAGTATAATTTACCGTGCGCCCTTCAAATCAAAAATTTTAATTTGATTTAGTAAATATCGATTTTATATTCGAAAAATGTATTTACCATAGCAATGAGTGGAAGGGAGCGAGAAGATACGATAATATTGTCAATGCAAGTGAGAGGAAACGATTAAAATTATTCAATTAAGTTTTTGTGTAGTTGATTAGTTTAAATTATTGCGTTTTATTATGAAATTGCCGTGAAATTAATTTGTATTTCAATAAGGAGGCAAGAATGAAATTCTTGTTAAATTTTCTTAGTATTCGGTATCATAATTGACACGTGTCATTGGAATTTAGTACCTACTCAAGAAAAGACACAATAGTTTATAAGTTGAAAAAAAAGTTAAGTTTTTGTATTTTTATTAAAAAAATCTAATCTTGAGGCCTCCTTGTTCTACACTTATTATTTCAATTACAAAATCAAAAACAAATCAAAATATGTATAAATTGGGCAGTTATTTTTAAAAATTAATATTTTTTTTACGTAAAATAATTGTAATTTTTTTTGGTGCATCGGTTCATTAAATATCTATGGTATAAAAGTCTGTAGGGGAGAATGGGGATACTTGATCCTTAGGGGAGACTAGGTACTCAAGATTTACAGAACTTCTGTGTGTAATATATTGTTTTAAAGTGGCAACAAGGGTAGTTTATAGTACCCGCTAACTTTTTAAAATTGATACACCTGTCAGATTTGACACTTTTGCAGATGGCAGACGATTGAGTGTTTTGTGTTGCAAAAACTTATTTTTCCTAAATTTTTATTTTCATTAAACCGCTATTTAGGAAAGGTATTTAAAATGTGTATGACTTTAATACAAGTCATTATCTATGTTTGTAGACTTCTGATCCTAAGAAAAATATTATTCGTAATAGACTTTTAGAAATTAAATTTTTATATCTTCTACCTGGTTAGGGTACACTTGGTACATGTTCTTATGGGAGATTTGATCCCGCCGGATCAAGTGTCCCTTATTGTTTTTTTTTAATTAAATGCAGGATTCAATATGCCTAGTGTATACAAAACAAGAGAAGGTGCACGAAAAAGAGTACCAAACGATAAAGAAATCTCAGATTCGGCTGTGAATGATGGTATCGCGGGTAAAAGTATTCGTAGTACTGCAAAAGCATATGGGTTAGCAGTTATGACACTGAAAAGGTACGTCAGGAAGAGAAACACTGCTAATAATTTTCCGGTTGCCATTTTTTTTTCACTTTAGTTTAACATTAATTATTTATTTATCACACAAATATTTCGTTAATTATATATCACTTACGAATCTTCACAACCCTACACCTCACATCAATTGTAACTAATTCACTAGGGTTTCAACTAGGGTTGTGAATGTAAACAGTCGGTCACTTATTTTAGTAACAATTACAATTTATTTAACAAAAGAATTAACAAATTTGCCTACACCATTAAGTTAAATACTATAACATTTACTTAATAATTATTTAATTTAAAAACTAATTTACTTATATTTTTAATTCACTAAAAATAATTGATTTACACTCGTATTTATTTAAAATGTTTATTTATTTACAACATTTATCTAAACAACGCGTTAGAAAGTCGTTCAGAGAAAAAGGATCAAGTCACCCGTATATACGGTATCAAGTCTCCCATATATTTATATGGGAGACTTGATACCATTTAATATACTTACTCTTAGTGGGATAATTACTAAATTTAGACATTGATATTATTGGCTATTACAGTTAGTATAGGCAAATAAATTCCACGTATTTCAAGACCAAGATATTTAAAATGTGATCTATATTAAGGAAATTAGAGACAGAAACACAAAAGGGGGATCAAGTGTCCCACAGTCTCCCTATATCTACCAGGTTGTTCAATTATTTTTCACTTTAGTTTAACATTAATTATTTATGTTATCACACAATATTTCGTTAATTATATATCACTTACGAAACTTCCAACCCCGGACACCTCACATCAATTAGAACTAAGTTCATAGGGTTCCAACAGGGTTGTGAATAATAAACAGTGGGCACTTATTTTAGTAACAATTTACAATTATAAATTTAACAATAAGAATTAATCAAAATTTTTAACCATTAAGTTAAATACTATAACATTTCTTAATAATTTTTAATTTAAAACTAAATTTTCAATTTTTAAATTTACTAAAAATAATTATTTAACTCGTATTTATTTAAAATGTTTATTTATTTACAACATTTATCTAAACAACGCGTTAGAAAGTCGTCCAGAGAGGGAGGATCAAGTCACCCGTATATACGGTATCAAGTCTCCCATATATATGGGAGACTTGATACCATTTAATATACTTACTCTTAGTGGGATAATTACTAAATTTAGACATTGATATTATTGGCTATTACAGTTAGTATAGGCAAATAAATTCCACGTATTTCAAGACCAAGATATTTAAAATGTGATCTATATTAAGGAAATTAGAGACGAAACACAAAAGGGGGGATCAAGTGTCCCCAGTCTCCCCTATATCTAATTTGTGCGAATGTATATGCATTATCTACTTTTATTCTACATTGAAATAAATGAGAGAATTATGCACATTTTATTATTATTTTTTTTATTTACCATTTTCTGAGGAACCTACCTTCACTATAAAACCAGGTTTAGGAGTATTTCAGATGCATTCATTTGTGCGTATATAAATAGAAAAAATGTCTTTTTTGGTTATATGAGGGTCATCCAACTAATTGTCTTCATAAATAACTAAAACTAAACATTTTTAGTAGTTTTCATTCATGACAATTTTTAGAGTTTTTATTTTTGTAAACCGTGTAAAAGCGAAACCGTGTAAATCAAGTATCGTGTAAATCGAGGGATAGTTGATGTATTTATTATGGATTTTGCTTAAAAACCGAGTGTACAATTTGGTTTTGTGAAAAATATGCGCTTCTTGCTCGTTTTATTTTTTCTTTTTAATTCTAAACATTAATGTAAACAAAATCAATAAATACGAAGATGTGCGCATTCGAGCGAAAAGTGGCACATTTCCGAGCGAGGGAAGGAAATGAAGCGCGACGCGGAGCGGCGCGCTTCATTTTCCCGAGATCGGAAATGTGCCACTTTGAGCTCGAATGTGCGCGCTCGGCTTTAAGCATAATTCGCAGTAATTTTGGTGACGAAAAATTTGTACGTAATTTTTGTCATTTCCTCTCACTCGTACCTATGAGTTTGTTGTATCTTTTCGCTCGCTCCCACTCGTTGCTATGGTAAAAAATACATTTTTCGAACATATAATCGAAATGTACAGAATTAAAATAAATTTGTTGATTGGTAAGAAAGTTTAATATAAATAAATTCAATAAATATGAAAATGTGCGCATTCGAGCGAAAAGTGGCACATTTCCGAGCGAGGGAGGCAAATGAAGCGCGACGCGGAGCGGCGCGCTTCATTTTCCCGAGATCGGAATGTGCCACTTTGAGCTCGAATGTGCGCACTCGGCTTTAAGCTTGATTCACAATAATTAATTTACTTTCTTAGGCGGCTAACTTCAACTGTCAAATTTCCGTTAGTTGTGCGCGCGCAACTTCCATTGCCTGCTAACATTTTACTCTCAACGCGCCAAAAGAAGTATAACTTAAAAAAATCAAGTTGAAAATGAATGTATCCAATCAAACAAATCAAACTTTTTTTGCTAAATCTAAAAATAGCCTCAAATACATATAATAACTATTCATATCAATATTACAATATAACGTTGCCATATAATTCGATGTATAAAAAGTGTAGGCATTCAATAATTCAAATTTAATCGTTAATGGCCGCACAATAGTAAATCGATAAGCAAAAAATACTATCAAAATAACTAAAATAAACGGTCAATTCTCTGTGAACTTTTTGCCTTAGGTTCTTTAGATACCAATCGGTTACGAGAACAGGTTCTCCGAAATATTAATCTGTAGCTTCTTGAAAAGATTCATGTTCAGATATCCGAGATGCTAGTAATTTGTTATCACAATAACTTTTAATTTTATTTTTTGTCCGCTTCCACGCCGCGAATTTTATTTTACGGCCGCAAAAATATGCATTATCATTTTTTTCTTGCCGCCAAAATTAATTGAAATAATTCCGGCGTTCGATGCCCAACAAATATTTCGTATAATTAAGCGAAATTACGTTCGCGGTCATTTAAATTTGTAAAATACCTTTCTGCTTGCCGTGCCCAAAAAACTTCTATTAATTATCGTGCGTAGCGAAACGAGCAAGTAAAAATTTCGCTAAAAATGTGGCGACGCTTCGATTTCCCGCTTGAAATGCAGCCGTGGTCGCTTTCCTCTTCGTTTGATTTGGAAATTAATGGCACCACTTTTAGTTTTGACAGGCTTAAAATTATGCATTCCTGTTTAATGATTTCGGCTCGAATCGTACACGAATTTTTTTAAATTGATAAGGCGCCAGCGTCTCCGAAATGCCGTTTCTCAAATTTGACTTTATGTTAATCAAGTTCGAGTATTTTTATAGACAGTCAAAAGAATTACGAACGTTATGCAAATTGATCGTTTAGTTTCTTCTTTTCGACTAATTAAAGTATTTGAATAATTGCTAAAGTTGAGTCCGCCGAAGCCTTTTTTTTCGGATTTGAACGCAGGCAATAATTATTTAAATTCGTCGAGAACTTTTTTTTTGCTGGATGCTAGATTTTTGCAGACGATCCAGAAAGGAAGGTTCGAGCTGTTTTATTTTATATGCCGGACGATTAAAGTTGCACAAGGATAAGAGGGGTTCTTTTGTGTCACTAGCTCTAAGTGCTGCACATTTAATGGTTGTTCTTTTTCTTTAAACATTAATTTAGATAAATGTGAAATTTTTTGATCCAAGAAGTTTCTTATCTGAATTTATTCTTTTGGGATGGATCTAGAGTGCATGGGGTTTTTATCGGATTTTTTCGTAAAGTTGTTTAAAAGCGTTCAATTACTTTTATTTGCTACGTTTTCGTTGGATAGCGATTTGCAAAACACCTTTTGGATCTTACGTAAAATACGGGGTCTCCGACGAATAGGTACTGAAACTTCACCCACTTATAAATAGCCCTAAACTGAACAAAAACATACCCAAATCAAATGGCCCAATGGGAATGCTTTTGAGTTATGGTATCTTTAGTTTATTTTATTTATTATATCTTTAGTATTGATTTAAAAATTATTTTTTTAAACAATTTTATTTTAAAATTATTTACATAATGAAAATCAACAACTCCTTACCTAGCAACGGTAACTATTTGTTTTTTATGAAAAAATAAAATTTTATATAAGGTACAAGACCCAGTTATTGACACTTTTTTCTTGTTAAAACGGGACGCTTGGTAATCGTGCTTAAAACCGAGTGTGCACATTCGAGCAAAAAGTGGCACATTCCGATCTCGGGAAAATGAAGCGCGCCGCTCCGCGTCGCGCTTCATTTGCCTCCCTCGCTCGGAAATGTGCCACTTTTTGCTCGAATGCACACATCCTCGTATTTATTACATTAATATAATTTACCATAAGCTCCTTCAAATCAAAAAATTTAATTTACTTAATCCTACATATCTTAATTTTCAATTTTAAAAATAAATATTTTATTATTTAGAATATTTCGAAAACTTTAAGTCTGTTATAACGTTGCTATTTAAAAAATCTCAAAACAAATACGTATTGCATTAGGGGAGATTGACTTGGCAACAATGTCTCAAAATTGCAATGTGAAATATATTTTCTTATCTTAATCACTGCACGGGTACATATGTAAGATGTTTATAATAATAAAGTTTCGCATTTGTGTGAACAGATTAATACAATAAAATATGATTTGCTTCGTGAAGTAATCTTGAGCAACATTATATACCTTTAGTACTAGTTTAACGAACCTTTTATTAAATACATACGTACGTGGTTAATATTATAGCTTTGTTTATTTTTCTTTATTGCATGGTAAGAAATTTTACTTATTATTATCTAGGGCTTTTGAATTGTTTAAGATATTTGTGTTTTGTAGTTGTAAACTTTTAATAGTTTTTTTCCGATTTTACATTTATTTTTATTTAACAGTGGGATTTTTAAACTCTACCACTGATCAACAGATTTATTTAGTAATTGTGACTTATCTTTAGCTATAAAATATTAAATAAGTTATTTATAATTGTTGCCAAATTAGAAATCGTTAAAATTTAATTTATTATTGGAATGTCACATAACCCTAGAAGCATATCGAATAGAAATGAGCCATAGTGGCCCAAGAAGTCACTAAAATACGGTATTGCTTTTAAAGTACTGAACATATCTCTTATTTATCAAAGCTAAACAATCGTTAATCTACATTTATTCTGAAACATGATATCTAAACGACAAAAATTATGTAAAAAAATCTTATTCGACGTTTATTGTAAAACATAATATCCACACAATAACATAAATTAGCAGTGTAGCACGTACTATTGAATTGTCCCATAATTTCTCGCCGTTTGTTATGGAAAAGTTTTATTGTAAGTTACAAAAATCATAACGACAAATTAGCCAATGATAAAATTTCCGTCATTGTTCTTCTTAAGCTGCTTTTAGGGCACAAGACCTCTTAGTCCAACCAAACGCAGATCGTGATATTTATGAGATGGAGCCATCCACTCTTTTCTTTGATCCACGTTCACATAGAAACACCATTTCTCATCTTTCTTGACAATTCTGTATAGAAATGGTTTCATGTGACCGCGTATTTATCGATGTCGAGCAGCAATTTGAAAACGATTTACCTACTTTGTTGCTTCTGGTAAGCCAAGATCTAAATTTTTGAGTAAAACCATTTGATTGAAGATGACGGGAGATAGTAATTGGACTGCTGTTCATCTTCTCAGCCAACTCTCCTTCAAAACTTTCAACATGTCTTCCTCAAGCTTAATAGAGGTCGTCCAGGTCGATGTTGCCATTTTGAATTTGGTAAATCAATCTCGAGCAATCCTCACAACTATACCACCCTCTTCGTAAACGACACAAATATCTCGAGCTACTTCGACTATTTTTTGATTACGACAACATAAAACAAGCGTCGTAAATGCGTTTTCTTGTCGTCTGGTATTTCCCTTTTAAATACCTGGAGGTAAAAATGGTGGCAATAAGTTTGTGGAGGAAAGAACGCTCTTTTGAAAGACTATATCCACTTTACCAAACTTTAAAAATATTGAGTGAAAACTAAGAAAATATAAAAACGGCAGAATTTTAATTATACAACTTAACAAATGACCTCCAGCTTTTTTAAGACCATATAGAGACAATGTTGCCATTTACTAGAAAATTAAAATGCATTTTTCTCGACATTCTTTGTATTTAGGCCATATTGCTCACAAAATTTTATTGTATAGATTGGTGTCAGGTATCACCCAGTTAAGTTGCAGTACCTATTCGTCGGACGCACTGTATATCAGATGGCAGACAATTCTTGAGAAGCCACACTGCAGCTCATTGATTAACTTTGATGTTGCTGAAGTATGCAAGCAACCTTCATCCAAATTAAATGCCGGTCGAAAGCACTAAGAGTACGTCATATCAAAATTACTCTTCACAAGCCCCTCAATAATTTTCTTGGTGCCTTAGCAGAAATTAAATCGATCATTTTTGAAGACAATAGCTATGAATATTGTAGTATAAACTGATTGTACGAAGTTTTATAGTTTTGCTTCAACTAAAGAACTAATTTTTTTGAGATCTTGTAACCTTACACCAAAATAGTTTAGTTT
This sequence comes from Sinopyrophorus schimmeli, assembly GCA_036325965.1. Lineage (NCBI taxonomy): Eukaryota > Metazoa > Arthropoda > Insecta > Coleoptera > Elateridae > Sinopyrophorus > Sinopyrophorus schimmeli. The sequence goes on from JARFIZ010000404.1 coordinate 2,973,317, forward strand.
TGATAAAATTCCAAAATTATTTTACTAAAAGTTACGTTTGTTTATTAAGGTACACAAAAATTTGTATTCTATAAATAAAAATGGTTTTCTTTTTTACTATAAAATTTATCAAATTGAAAAATGATTTAAGAGAGTTTGCTCAAAAATTGAATATAAAACAGTTAAACTTTTTCTTAAAAACAAACTGTAAGATAGATTGGCTGTGAAAAAGTCTCAAACGAATCGTCTTCTGCGAAGGTTAAAATGCTGTTCTTAAAATTATCTCCAATGTTCTGCCAAACCTTGTTTATGGAGGAAGTTAAATAAGGAACATTCGCTGGCATCAACACATTTCTGCACCCCCTACAATAGCGTTTACCTTGTGGAATTCCTTTGAGGGTTGTGTCTGTTATCACGGTTGATATGGCCGTTTTTATGCTCACAAAGAACCTCGTGAAAAGTGCGTCTACTTGTAATATTAAACGTGCCTCGTCGAATTGCACTCGCAAATTGTGCGAATTAAATTGAACGCAAACTTCACGGTTATTAAATTTTAGACCTTTAAAATAACAACGCTAATTTTCGGTGCTGCAATTTATCGCGCCCGGAACTTTCAATATAATTTGAGGTACGTGCCGCGATCATTAGTTCGGCATTAGGCGAAAATGAATATTTTTAGTGTGAATTGCAAATGGAAAAAATGTATAATCTCGGGCTTGTTAACAAGTTTTGCATTGAAGAGTGACTGGCCAGTTATTAATAATTACAGGAAAGTTCCTATCGTAGACACGCTTCTGGATTTGTAAAAAAAATATAAAAGGATCACATTTTTTAGGTTTAATTTTACGCTCATCATGTCTCGCAAAAAATTTACAAGCAGGAAAGGATTTGTAATAAATTGATTTTTTGCGTTTGCAAAATTTATCGATAGATTAATTTGATTTTGTATTATTTAAAAAAGAATTATGGTGTTCTAATGTGACTTTATTTCCATCTTTTTTTTTCTAAATGCAGAAGTAATGAAGACTTTTAAATTGAAAAATTACCATTTTTTATCATATGAAAAATTTATTATTAAAAAGTTTTTGGGTTTTTTGGGAGATAACTATACAATACGACTTTTCCAAGAATTTCGAAATGGACACAGTTTACTTGTCAAGACTAGAACTAAAAGGCCCAATGTTCCTTACATATTAACTCAATTTTAGACCCAAACAAATAAAAATGTACATACGAGGCCAGTTCCCAAAGTAATCAAATCTTAATTTTTAAAGTTTATTATTAATTTTACATATTATTGATCCTTGTCACTTTCAAAGTTACTCTCTTTTCTTATTGACACGCTTTTTCCAGCGGTATTTCCATTTTGCGAAGCAGTTCTGGATAGCTTCATTTGAGATGGCTTGTAAGGACGGTGACAAATTTGCTTTGACGTCATTAATACTCTGACAACGGCGTCTTTTCAGCGCTGATTTTTATTTTGGAAATAACAAAAAATTGACAGGAGTCAGGTTGTCTGTATTTGCACAAAACTGACGAATTGATAAAATTGAGTGTGCGGGCGCATTGTCGTGGTGAAGAACCATGAATTCTCTTTTTTGCGGATGACTTCAAAGTTGAAACGTCTCTGTGACATTTTACTTCAGTTTCACGCAAAATTTTACGTTACATGGTTGCTTTAGAAAATCACACATTTCAGAAATCGGCGCATTGTACTCAAATAACAATATTACGAAAACTAAACAAGATATTAACAATCTCAAAACATGTGGTTTTAAAGGAGGTTATGCGCAAGGCAGTGCTGTCAACCGTCTATCAGTAAATATCTCCGTTGGCTCGTAATTTACATTAATCTACTTTCTTTAATTGAATAAATTAAATTTAGTTCAATAAATGAGCTTTTTAAGTTCAAAAAAGATTTCTTGTAATTTTTAATTACAATTATTTAGAAAGTAAATTAATTGTTGTGAATCATGCTTAAAACCGAGTGTGCACATTCGAGCTCAAAGTGGCACATTCCGATCTCGGGAAAATGAAGCGCGCCGCTCCGCGTCGCGCTTCATTTGCCTCCCTCGCTCGGAAATGTGCCACTTTTCGCTCGAATGCGCACATCTTCGTTTTATTCGATTTATTTACATTAATCTACTCTTTTTAATTGAGTAAATTAAATTTATTTCAATAAATGAGCTTTTTAAGTTCAAAAAACATTTCTTGTAATTTTTAATTAAAATTATTTAGAAAGTAAAATAATTTTACGTTACATGGTTGCTTTAGAAAATCACACATTTCAGAAATCGGCACATTGTACTCAAATAACAATATTACGAAAACTAAACAAAATATTAACAATCTCAAAACATGTGGTTTTAAAGGAGGTTATGCACAAGGCAGTGCTGTCAACCGTCTATCAGTAAATATCTCTGTTGGCTCGTAATTTACATTAATCTACTTTCTTTAATTGAATAAATTAAATTTAGTTCAATAAATGAGCTTTTTAAGTTCAAAAAACATTTCCTGTAATTTTTAATTAAAATTATTTAGAAAGTCAAATAATTTTACGTTACATGGCTGCTTTAGAAAATCACACATTTCAGAAATCGGCACATTGTACTCAAATAACAATATTACGAAAACTAAACAAAATATTAACAATCTCAAAACATGTGGTTTTAAAGGAGGTTATGCACAAGGCAGTGCTGTCAACCGTCTATCAGTAAATATCTCTGTTGGCTCGTAATTTACATTAATCTACTTTCTTTAATTGAAAAAATTAAATTTAGTTCAATAAATGAGCTTTTTAATTTCAAAAAAGATTTCTTGTAATTTTTAATTACAATTATTTAGAAAGTAAATTAATGGTTGTGAATCATGCTTAAAACCGAGTGTGCACATTCGAGCTCAAAGTGGCACATTCCGATCTCGGGAAAATGAAGCGCGCCGCTCCGCGTCGCGCTTCATTTGCCTCCCTCGCTCGGAAATGTGCCACTTTTCGCTCGAATGCGCACATCTTCGTTTTATTCGATTTATTTACATTAATCTACTCTTTTTAATTGAGTAAATTAAATTTAGTTCAATAAATGAGCTTTTTAATTTCAAAAAAGATTTCTTGTAATTTTTAATTACAATTATTTAGAAAGTAAATTAATTGTTGTGAATCATGCTTAAAACCGAGTGTGCACATTCGAGCTCAAAGTGGCACATTCCGATCTCGGGAAAATGAAGCGCGCCGCTCCGCGGCGCGCTTCATTGCCTCCTGCTCGGAAATGTGCCACTTTTCGCTCGAATGCGCACATCTTCGTTTTATTCGATTTATTTACATTAATCTACTCTTTTTAATTGAGTAAATTAAATTTAGTTCAATAAATGAGCTTTTTAAGTTCAAAAAACATTTCTTGTAATTTTTAATTAAAATTATTTAGAAAGTAAATTAATTTTACGTTACATGGTTGCTTTAGAAAATCACACATTTCAGAAATCGGCACATTGTACTCAAATAACAATATTACGAAAACTAAACAAGATATTAACAATCTCAAAACATGTGGTTTTAAAGGAGGTTATGCGCAAGGCAGTGCTGTCAACCGTCTATCAGTAAATATCTCCGTTGGCTCGTAATTTAAAATGTTCGATAATTTTTTGAACAAACCTCGTATGTTACGAAGATTAATTTTTTTTGAAGAATTGATCCACAATTTAAATATTTGAATTTGTATTTCCTTCCTTAAAGTCGTCATTTTGATGGAAGTTTTTTTCACAAATTATTTTATAAATTACAAAAAATAAATATTAAATAATTAAATTAGAATATTTTTATGTAAATGTTGTTAGTATCTAATAGTAAAGTGTAAAGGATTAAAATTTGAAGTAGCCTAGTAAAAGTGGCTTTATTTTAGTTGAATGTGACGAAATGTTTTTCTGTCTTTCGTGGTAAGCTATTTCAAGCTTTGGTCTTTCAGCTTAACACATCTTTCGTTTCACTCGAGTTGTCGTTAATCTAATCTTAAAACCTGAGCTTTCGTCTTATGTTTTGGCAGTTGGGTGTTAAAGAAAAATACATTTTCAGGGCTTAGTAGTTTTCACCCTTGTTTAAGTTTTATCTTTTTTCCTTTTTTTTTAAAGCTTTAATTCAATTTCTGATGATATTTCCTATTTAAATTTACATATTTAGTCAAGAATTGTATTATTTTGAGTACTTAATTGTAAGTTTGATCATAGACCTTTACAAAATGTTTATTAGCATGAAAAAATAGCTTATGAAGAAACTTAAAAATAAGAGGATTAAAGTAATGCGGATGGAAAAACGATTTTGACTTATAACAAATTGTTTTATTTTAGAGTGAGAGGGAGAGCAAATTTAAATAAATTTTAATGGAAGAGCTAATTTAAGGTAAATACTTAACATTTATAACCAAAATTTAGCATTATAGTTCGGGGTTGATATTTATCTCTAGTGAAAATTTCATTTTATTGAAAGAAATATGACTAATCCTCTTTATATGAAGTATACGTTAGTACAAAAATATTTCACTTACATATTGGATTTTTTTTTAATACAAAGTGGGCCATCGATTGCGCACAAAATTAAATGAAGATATTTAAAGTTTTTAAACACATTTTTTTAAAATCTAGTATGCTGTTTAGGAAACGTGCCGCAAGTGGTTTAGTGTTTGCGCTGTTGCGCTAGAGTCGTGGGTTCGAAGTGGTTCGGAACCCACGTAAAACTGTAGGTCCCTTGTACCTTTGAAATACTACTACATTCACAACAAAAGTACAAGCGGGGAAATCGCCTAAATTCGGACACGGATAAAAAAAAGGCGTTATATATCTAGTATGCTGTTTGATTTTTTCTTCCAATCAGTTTTTAATAATCATTTAATTAAGATATCCGTCTAGAAATACTCTATGCAAGCACTTATAATTGTATTTTTTCTGTGACGAAAAAAAAACGCAAATATAATTTGTATACAAAAACTTAAAAAGAAAATTCAATTTCATGCCTAGAGTGGATTATAAATATTCAATTGTGTGCGATCATAAAATATTTAAAGAAACACTTTACCAACCCCTCCAGTATTTACCAACTACATTATTCGAGAAAATATATGGAAACTGTTGAAAATTATATTTACAAACTTCTTTCATATACAACCAATAAAAGTGTTCGAGCACGAATCGTGGAATTCCATTCTCACTGCAAGTTGGTATTTTCTTTTGTATCCAATATCATCGAAACGTCCCTTGCACCGTAGCACCCTCGCTGGTATCAAATATTTACTGCAACATTTTGAAATTCGATATACTATATCAACAATAACCTGCCGAAATTGATTTAGTTTTTGAAGTTATACTTCTTTTTGCAGGCAACGGAAAATGCGCGCGCACTACTAACGAAAATTCGATGGTTGAAGTTAGTCGTCTAAGAAAGTAGATTAATTTTTGTGAATCATGCTTAAAACCGAGTGTGCACATTTGAGCTCAAAGTGGCACATTCCGATCTCGGGAAAATGAAGCGCGCCGCTCCGCGTCGCGCTTCATTTGCCTCCCTCGCTCGGAAATGTGCCACTTTTCGCTCAAATGCGCACATCTTCGATTTATTTACATTAATCTACTTTCTTTAATTGAATAAATTAAATTTAGTTCAATAAATGAGCTTTTTAAGTTCAAGAAAGATTTCTTGTAATTTTTAATTACAATTATTTAGAAAGTAAATTAATTATTGTGAATCACGCTTAAAACCGAGTGTGCACATTCGAGCTCAAAGTGGCACATTCCGATCTCGGGAAAATGAAGCGCGCCGCTCCGCGTCGCGCTTCATTTGCTTCCCTCGCTCGGAAATGTGCCACTTTTCGCTCGAATGCGCACATCTTTGTTTTATTCGATTTATTTACATTAATCTACTCTTTTAATTGAGTAAATTAAATTTAGTTCAATAAATGAGCTTTTTAAGTTCAAAAAACATTTCTTGTAATTTTTAATTAAAATTATTTAGAAAGTAAATTAATTTTTGTGAATCATGCTTAAAGTCGAGTGCGCACATTCGAGCTCAAAGTGGCACATTCTGATCTCGGAAAATGTGCCATTTTTTGCATAAATGTGCACATCCTCGTATTTATTGAATTTCTTTTATTAGTTTGCGATTTAAAAAGAAACCGACATATCTGTGTGCACTAGGGTGTCCGTTATTTTCCACGTTGATTTTTTTCTAGCGCCCCATAAATTTTTAGGTTTTTCCTAAAAAAAATATTCATTCGAAAAAAAACTCTTAATTTTCAAATTAAACCGTACTGAAATTATGTTACATTTCGATTTAAATAACATGGGAATTTCGGACTTTTTGCATTTAATAATTTTTCTCTAAAACAAATAACAATACGTCCATGGCCAATATATATTTTTATAGAGAATTGAACGCTCTACAAAAAAGGTCTCTTATGATTTTTTGATAATTTCACTCCTTCGAAAGTTATGTAAGATTAAAGTTTGGTCCTTAGTGAATATCACAGTTTTCAAGTTTTGCTACGATTCTTTTTAATAAAATCATTCAATTAATCTATAATAATTAAAAAATATTAATAGTTACAATAACGTAAACAATATATTGTAAATAATATTAAGGAAAGATTGATTTCTTTTCTTTGCTTTATTTACGATTATTTTATTAGGCAACGTTTAGTCGCATTAGGATAGCTAGCTTTATATTCACTTATAATTTGAAATAAATATTGTTTTTGTTTTTTTTTAGTAGTTAAAATGTTCATATACTTTTCAGTCAATTGAACTGCTCTTTTTGCTACATCATTAATGCATTGCAAATTATTGACAATGTTTAAAAGCCTTCCAAATAATCGTCATTGGTAGCCCACGTCTCAAAGTGGTATTCTAAAAAGTTTTTATTATAGAGAATCGATCAAAAAATTTTAATGAATCTGTATTAATGAAAAAATCAATATCTTTCTTTTTTAAAATGCGAATTTCATTATCTGTGTTTATTATATAGCGTTTAGGGGAATCGAAATCTAAGTCTACATTAGTTTTTAATACTTTAACGTTTTACGTTTTATGGAGATGACACATTCGGATCAAAAAAAAACCAAAGCAGCGGTTTTAGCATTGAATATACCACAAATGGTTGTTAAAAGTAAAGAGAATCATAAAAATTATAAAATTAACCATAAACCCAACTTTAATCTTGAATAACTTTCAAAGGAGTGAAATTATCAAAAAATCATAAAACACCTTTTTTGTAGAGCGCTCAATTCTCTATAAAAATATATATGGTCATTGCCGTATTACTATTTGTTTCAGAGAAAAAAAAATTAAATGCAAAAAGTCCGAAGTTCTCATGTTATTTAAATAAAAAATGTAACATGAGTTCGGCACGGTTTAATTTGAAAACTAAGAGTTTTTTTGGGTTAGATATATTTTTTTAGAGCAAAAACTAAAAATTTATAGGGCGGCGGCAGCAAAAAAAAACAACTTGGAAAATAACAGACACCCTAATGTTCACATTCAAGCGAAAAGTAGATATTTATTTTCCCGAGACCAAATTGTACACTCGGTTTTGACCAAAATCTACAATAAAAACATTATGAATTCGATTTACACGGTTTTCTCGGGAATCTATCTACCAAGATTAATTTTTTTAAGGGAGGTACAGTAACGTATCGTTTGGAAACCACTGGCCTAGCTCTACACCAGTGGTTCCCAACCAGTGGTCCGCGGACCATCAGTGGTCCGCAAGAGCTAAGATATGGTCCGCAAAAGATTTCAAACTTTGTATGTTACTTTAGAATTTTACGATTACTTAGGTTAAACGTTTCGGTTAAAGTTTTATTTTTAGAGTGATACAATTTACTTTTTAAACTTGTGGTCCTTGCTAATAATAATGAAATCAAAGTGGTCCCTGGTCAAAAAAAGGTTGGGAACCACTGCTCTACACAAATGCAAGATAAGCAATATGCGTGATTATTCTTGATTTAGTAGACCAAAAAAATGTAATTTTTTTTACATTTATTTGAAAGTTATTATTTTTAGATAAATACAAAAGAAGTAGTATGCTATGTAAAAAACATAATTTTATACTTATTAAGTTTTAATAATGTATTTTTATTATTAATAGTGAAAGAAATATTTTTAAAGGTGAAAACTTAAGGTATTTTTGAGAAAAATTTTTCGTTTGTCGGTCTGTCACTTTGTATCAATTTCAATGAAAGCTAATCAAATCCGATGCGCACGTTTTTACTCTAAATCGAAGATTGGATTCATCGGAGTAGAACGTATTCGACACTATAATAAAATTTTACTTTTATTTGATGCTACTTAAAGCCATTTTCAATTTTTATTACGGTTAGCGTTATTAAAGTTCCGGTTATTACAAGCCTTTAAACAGCCGATAGGTTTTATAATTTATGGCGTATCAAATGTTAATTAAATATATCTATCTATGTGCATAATGCATGAACAGAATTAATTAAAATGCAAGTGCGCTCATTGCTTATTCGTTAAATGTCGAATGTGTTTTAGTGCAGTAATCAATGGAACACCATACCCGACGAACTAATTCGTTAGGGAATGGGCTATTAATTAGAGATAATTGATAATAGAGCGCTTCTCGCTTAATTAAATCGCATATGTATCAGCAAACTATAAAATAGTGCGTTTGAAGTAAATTTGTAGATGCGACCGGCAATTATTTATGTATGGTTTTACTAAAAATTAGAAGACGTGCAATTAGAGATGAAGTAATAGAGAAATAAATTAAATAATGGGACTGACAATATAAAATAACAAAAAAATATGCTGTTTACGGTTTGTAATTAAAATAGAGTAGAGTTAAAACTATTTATTTTTTTGCCTGCTCTTACGATGATAGATACGCTTAATGATGGTTTTACACGATTTGATTTAACTATACAAAAAGGTATGTAGGTATGGGTTTTATGACCACACGGAAAGAAATGTATGGCGTTTATCACCATATTGGTCGCGTGCTCTAGCGACGAGTTCCATAACTAGAGTCCGGATTTTTGTGCAGTAAAAAACAAAAATTAGTGTAACAAAATTTTCAGAATGTGCCAAAACGTGCCGTTAAAATATTCAAACCTGTTTTTTGGACAGATCTTCTCTCTTTTGACCGTTTATTGCGCTTAGAATTGAGTTGTCTAGTTGTTCCTGTCCTGTGCTATGCTTGTCCACTTCAACCCCACAACTTTCTTTATGTAGTCATACCATTTTGTAATTGGTCTTCTTCTACTTCTTCTTCCATCCCATGATCTCCAGTGAATGATTTTTGCATTCCATCTACTGTTTTTTTGCCTAGCTACATGCCTTGTAAAGTCTAATTTTCAATGACTTTCCATCGCTTTCTGTGTGATTTATAATTTGTGTATTGTTAGTTTTGTAACCGTCCATGTCTGTGATCCGTATGACATTACTGGAAGGGCACATTCGTCATAGAACTTGGATTTGATATAAGGAATCCGTTTGTTTCTAAGTATTTTCGATAGCTTCCCGAGTGCTGTTTATTCTAGTCGTCTTCTTCTTTCAATTTTCTGTATCTTTATTTTCCTTATTTATTTGTATTGTTTGTTCTAAATATGTGTATTTTTCAACGTTCTCGATTTGGATCCCATTTATAGTTCCTAGTATATTATTTTGTGGACTCATCATTTTTATTTTGGTTAGGTTTATTTTTAGCCCCACTTTTCGTGATTTTGTCTTTAGTTCGGTCATCATCGTCTGTAAGTGATTTTCATCATCAGCGATTAAACGATATCATCCGCATATCTGAGGTGGCTAACTCCCATATTATTCCAGTCTAGTTTTTTGAAGACTCCTAATGCTAAATTTAATAGTTTCGGTGATATCGGGTCGTCTTGTCTAATACCTCTTTTAAAAATATCTATAAAAAAGCCAAATCAATAATCAAAATATATTATTTTCGAAAAGCTGTACCTAATTTATAACAAATAGAATTAACGACGTTGTCCGAAATATTTATGCATTAATTAAATTAATTTTTATTAAGACGCAAAACAATGTTCTAAATGAAATATCAAACTCCAATTTAGATTTTTATTCTCCCCTCATATTTTTCATATTTTCTATAAATATGTAATTCAAAAATTCGTATTTTAAAAATTCCGAGTTAAAAACTCAATTTTATTTTTTTGTTTAAAAATTGAAGTGTTTTTTTAAATTATAAAAATACTTTTGAGGAAAAATCAATACCGTTTCGGAGATATGATTTTTCAAAAATACCCGTTTTGTCAAATTTTTCGGTTTTTTTGCAATAACTAAAGAACCACTTAACCGATTTTGACAAATAAATACATTCTAAAATCAGTAATACGATCCTAAACATTGTAGGACCTCAGATTTTTTAAAATCTTGCTAAATCCGAAATTTCGGTTTTTTTTCGGTTTTTCGGAATTATATTAAAAACAAACTCACCGATTTCAAAAATTCTTTTAAAATCGGTTTCCTCGTGATCAAATACATAGCAATAACTATATTTTAGAATAAAGATTGTTTTGGTCGATCCTGGCCCATAGTGCGCTTACCGGTTTTTTTCAATATTGAGCTGTTGTCCCAAACAGAAAATTTTGAAATAAATATATGTTATAGATTAGCAAATAAGCAATTATTAGTAAAAAAATGGTAACTGTCCCTAGTACCAAAGTACCCAAAATGTCACTTTAAAAAATTTAAATGTACCTACAAATACTATATATTTTGAACTAATTGATTTTGTTTTAAATTATAGATCAAATATGGACCTCTAACATATCCAAAGCACAATCAAATCGAAAAATCCCTTTTTTGAGAAAACAAATATTTTCAAAAAATTAAAATTAATGTTTTCGTCAAAAACTATAACAGCCGGTGGAGCTAAAAATTTCCAAAAGTTTACTAATGTTTGGATACATTACAAAAAAAAATCAGTTAATTATCTGCGGGGGCACTTTTCCCATTTAAATCCGGCAATGGCCTTTATTATTTTGATCGTATAAAAACTTTTTTTTTAGTAATCGTCATTACTATCTATTCATTTCTAATAATCGTTTTTTTAAACTCGACAAGTTCTAGTCGCACCTATAGTTCGGGTTTTATATTAAAATATTTTCATTGCCACCATCATTTCTTTTCAAAATAAGGCTAGCTTTCAACAAAAAATTCAATCCTACGCTTATTTTAATTTTAAATATTAATAAATAAAAAAGCAACAACGACGATGAAGCAAATTGCACATGTCATATTAATTCGCTTTTTAAAATTGAATTAAGCACACTTGTAGTGATCGATCTTTCAAAGGAATATTTTTAATAATAAGATTACTATTTTTCGAGTGCTTTTAATTTCATAAAAGATATCTGCTCATCTCGACGAGGTCTGCAATATCACTCAACTATAATAAAACTGTGACCCTCATTTCATGATTTAACTATTAAGGGGCGACCATTTGTCAATATCTAACGGCGAATACAAATCGATAAGGAAGAAGTATTGGAAATGGTAGTTTATTGTGCATTTTGTATACTTCTTTCCTCTTGCTTTTGTTAAGTAAACGAAGTTTTACGGTACTTTCAATACTCACAACTTTACCTGTCAATCACGTAAATAAACAGAAGCTTTGGGCCATTGTGTTAGTTTAACTGTTAGTTGGTACCATAATCTTTGCATTCAAAACATTTTAAACTTATCATTTTACAGATGGTCTTTTATTTGAAACGAAGCCAAAATTAAACAGGACAAAATAAGTCACTTTAGGAAGAGTTTTTGTAAGCTTTGATTTTACGTTACAACAATATTTTTGCAACATCAGTTATTGTTTACCTAAAACATGGAAGTTTGTAAATAATTTTTTATCCAATATAATTTCATTGAATAAGACTGTATTTTATGCGTAAGTACAAGAAAACAAATATACAATATTCAACTAAATCATAACTTTTTTATGTTCAGTTTTTATAATACAATTTGATGGTTTATTTATTATTGCACGTTTCTAATATAAAAAAGGGCTGAAAATGATCAGAAATGAAGGATTTTCAACAAAATTCTCAATAAAAAATTATATTTTTCAGTAGTTTTGATTTTTTCACAAATTAACACTTTTTGCTCTTTCAGTTGCGTTTTTCTCAGCAAGGAAATATTTGTCGATTGAATTCGTTTATTATAAATGTGACTTTAAAGAATTTGTTAAACTACAGTGTCCTATATTAATAAAATTTTTTATTAATTTATGTCTAAACTCACAAAATTACTTATAAACTTTTTTGTAAAAATACTTTTTTAAGTAAAACAATGCATTGGTTTCAAAAAAAATTTTTTTTGCTTAGAATTACAAAAAATACATTTTCTAGTTTAAACAACACGAGGTCTAAAATTTGATGAATTTTTAAAAATAAAATTTATTCTGAGCTCTACATGTGTCTTTAAAGCTATGCATTTTATCAAATATACAGAGGACCATTTTTGTAAGTAACTTAATTTTCCATAAAAATGTCATTAATTTTTTAACTATAACTTTAACTGTTTTGATGTTATATACTAAAATTTATGAACTAATGAAAACATTATAGCATTTTGGTCAAAAACTTTGTAAACTTAGTTGAAAAAATATACAAAATGAGGAGTTTAGTAAATGACCTTTTTGTCTAAATAGTGACCAGGGTATAGCCCAGTGAATGCCCGATTAATTAATTCGCCTATTAAAAACGTGCAATTTATGAAATTTTGCCAAATTTATTTTAAAAACAAATTTTCAAGTAAAACATTTATGCCAACAATTTAAATTTAACTAAATTTATATTTGGCAGGATATCCAATCAAAATGTTTGGCAACGTTTTTTTACACGTTTAGGATTCTACAATAGAATTTAAAATAAAAAATTTCTCTTGGATTATATGCAAACGTGACCATTTTTAAATTCAATTAGTAAAATCAAGGCACAAAAATTAATTAATGTATATTAAAGAAGACAAAATATACTAAATAAAGTATAAACCGCCCTAAGCGGCTTATAAATCCATAATTCATAATCCTAGGCGTGTGATCACGCGTTCTTCCACAAACACGCACTGATATCTGTTTGTTAATTAAAAGATTTAAATGTGGAAACTGAGCGGCCGACGCTAATTCATTAATTCTTTTAGGCTAATTACTAAGGTCAGATTTAAAGCGAACGACGAAAAAAATGTGCGAACAGTCTCAGGTTATTCACACATGAAGTACGCGAAGCAAAGAAATACATAGACCATAAAGAATTGATGCCTGCAACATTTTAATTTAACAAATACCTTTATTTAATGATTTCTGAATGAAAAAGCACAAAACTGTACAAATTAAAAAATAATAAGCTCTTTTTCTATGAGAAATCTCATTCATAACAGTGTAAATGAGCATTTATACCAGAATAACTTTATTTTTTAGTTTTAATAAAATTTACACGTCAATCCTTTATAAAAAGCGATACGGGTATTTCAAACAAAAAAAAACGTACAGTAGAACCAAGATAAGTTGAAACTCGAAGGAGACGCCAAAAAAGTCGAATTATAGAGGTTTCAATGCCAAGAAGAAATTCTGAGAGCGTAACTACGGTTTTAGAATTACATACTTAAATTCTTTTTAACATAAATTGATTATTGTTATTTGTGGTGAAAAGCGGAGTGTGCACATTCGAGCTCAAAGTGGCACATTCCGATCTCGGGAAAATGAAGCGCGCCGCTCCGCGCCTCGCTTCATTTGCTTCCCTCGCTCGGAAATGTGCCACTTTTCGCTCGAACGTGCACATACCTTGCATTCGTGGAATGTATCTATTTTAACAGTCAATCTTTCAAATCAAAAAATTCATTTTAGTCAGCTTTATTAGATTGTTTGATTTGAAAAAAAGAAGATTCGTATAGACATATCCAATGTGAACCTTAATATTGCAGTACATATAACGAAAGTTTTGTATTAAGAATTTTTTTCTTAATTCAAAATTGTCAAAGTCAAGAAATTACTTTACTTCACTCAAGAATTTTTTGAGGTTCTTTTGAGATCCTAAAAAATTTCTTGGATGAAGAAAGGTTACCTTTAACCAAGTGTAGTACCTTTTTTTTCTATGTGGTAAATGTTTACGCAACTGTACAACTGAAAAATGCATAATGTATAACAGCTTCAGAAACTTTTTTTAATGGTTCCGCGAATAAGCGAGTCGACAGCTCGCGAATGTCGAATTTTTCCGCATTTAATAATCGCGAATAATCGAAATTCGCGAACATCGAATCCGCGAATGTTGAGCGATTACTATATTTTTAAACGATTGAAAATTTTATGCTCGAATGGAAGATTTTTGAATGGCATAATTAAATATGTACAATAAACGCTAAGAGGAATTTATTTATTGTTAGGATTTCACTGAAATATTGAACTGAAGGGTTTTACTTGACACGATACATCCCATATACAATTTTGATAGATCAAAAATGCGAATTAGTAACCACTTGAAAGTACATCTAAAGATATTTTTATGAAGCTCGTCCCAATTAGGCGTGGAGAAAAGCACCATGATAAGTTACTAAAAAGAATAAAATCTATAACCTTTATCAAACAAAAAATAAAACCAAAGAGTCAGCGCCTCTTAGGTCAATTTTTGGCCTACCGAACGGAAAAATTACTGACCGGGCTCAAATTGTAGAGGGCAAAAATCTGATTAATCGTGTATAATTTTTTTTTCTTAAAAGTGCCTGAAATATGGAGTTTTAGCGAATTGAAAAATGAGCTGCGCTTGAACGGTTGAATGAGTTTTGATCGCAATTTTAACGAGTTTTTTTAATTGTAACCATTTATTTAAGCTAGATATTGATGAAAAAGGTTCTAAACGATCCAAAAAAATTTTATAAAATTTTTTTTTGATTTGAGCCTTCGTAAACTAATTCTAATAGGTCGATTTTCATTTGAATTTTTCTCAATGTTCCCGAATTTTTTTTAAATATTTTTTCCACAAATCAATTTTATTTTTCATGCTCTTTCTAATGACGCAAGTCAGTAATTTTTCCTTCCACTCATTCGAATTTAGGCCAACTTGTGATCAAAGAGGCGCTGGCTCTTTTGACTAATAAACTAACCAAAAAACTAATAAAATAATTTAATCGTTGTCTCTCACTTGCACCTACGAAATAGTTGTATCTTTTCGCTCGCTTCCACTCATTGCTATGGTATACAGTGTGTCCCAAATTGAGTAGGCTAACATGGGTATCTTTCTTATTAGTGGAGATAGAAGTTTGGTGAAATGGGCAATGTTTTGCAGTTTTAGGTGCCCATTCAGATTCTGTTAAGAAAATTTTAAAATTCCGAATAGTTCCAAAGTTATCGTCAAAAAAGTGAAAATCGTCATTTTCTTTAATGTCAAATAACTGGGTAATTATAAAAATTACAAAAAAAAGTTTAATATAAAAGTTACTAGGTTTTATAAAATACAAATAAAATTAACTCAAAATTAAATTCAAAATGGCGGTTTCAAGATATTGATACCAACTTTCTTATTTTAAATGGACGCCATATTGGATTTTACATAGTTGAATAGCATTTTTTCTCTTTTCAACCATGTATAACAACCCATATTTAAATAAAAATTATTAACAATATTAAATTTTCTGTTTTAAATCAGGTAGCCATGAATTATCAAAGAACAATTAAACACCACAATACAAGCCAACGTCATTATATTTATTTTTGACTAATATTGTAAGTTTTTAATAATAATTATTATTGCTTTATAAATAATTCAAAATTGCAAAGTTTTTACTGAGCAGTATGATATGTTTTGTACCTACATTAAATGTTACACAAGCTCCTGCGTTGCTGCACAAACATACTTTAACAGTTTTCAAGAAAAAAAATGATAAAGATCATCTTCAACATTCTTTCAATTTGGTTACTGTAAACATCCATACTTCTGCATATTCACATCCAATCTTTTAATAATTTTAACGTTTGGTTGCTTTTTTTGGAAAACTGTTAAAGTATGTTTGTGCAGCAACGCAGGAGCTTTTGTAACATTTAATGTAGGTACTAAACCTATGATACTGCTCAGTTAAAACTTTTCCATTTTAAATTAATTATAAGGCAATAACAATTATTATTCAAAAAACCCTTTCAATATTTGTCAAAAATAAATATAATGACGTTGGCTTGTATTATGCTGTTTAATTGTTCTTTCATAATTCATGGCTACTTGATTTAAAACAAAAAAAATTAATAATATTAATATTTTTTTATTTAAATATGGGTTGTTATACATGGTTGAAAAGAGAAAAAAAAATGCTATTTAACTATGTAAAAATCCAATATGGCGTCTATTTAAAATAAGAAAGTTGGTATCAATATCTTGAAAACCGCCATTTTGAATTTAATTTTGACTTAATTTCTATTTGTATTTTATGAAACCTAGAAACTTTTATATTAAACTTTTTTTGTAAATTTTATAATTACAAAGTTATTTGACATTAAAGAAAATGACGATTTTCAGTTTTTTTACGATAACTTTGGAACTATTCGGAATTTTAAAATTTTCTTAACAGAATCTGAATGGGCACATAAAACTGCAAAACATTGCCCATTCAACCAATCTTCTATCTTCACTAATAAGAAAGATACCCATGTTAGCCTACTCAATTTGGGACACCCTGTATAGATACATTTTTTGAACATAAAATCCATATTTACTAAACTTTTAATTTTGTGAGTTAAAAGTGAAAAGAATAATTGAGGCATATCAATAAATACGAGGATGTGCGCATTCGAGCGAAAAGTGGCACATTTCCGAGCGAGGGAGGCAAATGAAGCGCGACGCGGAGCGGCGCGCTTCATTTTCCCGAGATCGGAATGTGCCACTTTGAGCTCGAATGTGTACACTCGGTTTTAAGCACGATTATTAAGCGTCGCGTTTTAACAAGAAAAAAATTAGTTGCGTTAGTTATATAGGGAAAATATGTATTGAACTACTTTGTTGGGAAATACTGAATTTTTTGTCTTATTGAGGACTAAAATTTTAAGATATAGAGGTATTGGGGCGTGAAAATAAGGGAATAAAAGTTTCTTTCGAGTTATAGAGGTTTTTTCGACTTATGGAGGTTTTAAATGAGAAAATTTCGTTTTAGAACTCGTTTAATTAGTTTTTATAATGCCCAACGATTATCCGCTTATTTGTCAAATCAAAGAAAGCGAATTGACGATTAATATTGGATAAGGCAACAGTCGAATTCTTTGCCGCGAATAAAAAGTAGGGACGTTCGAAAAAAGCAAGATTTTATAACACGCTTTTGCCGGTTAATTACATTTGTTTACGAATACGGTAGGCAATCACATCGTCGGCATTCATAAATTAGCTTCCACAAAACGTAAGTAGAATTTAAAGTTGGACCACACGTGTGTAGCAAGAATTAAGCACGTATTCGTTTTTAGAAAATAATAAGTTTAAGTCGGTTTTATATCAAACTTGTACTACATAGGCAGACTGCTTAATATCCAACTGCGAGAGGCAAAAAGCAATTCAATTCAATTACCTCTTGGTGTTGTATATGTACGGCAAAAAGTAATAAAATACAATACTTTTTCTGCTTCAAAAAAAGAGATGATCGTTTTTTTTAAACGTACATTTTCACCTTTTGTGGAGAAAATGCATAAAATTTATATCTACGTTCTTGTTTAATGGTTCTCTTCTTTTCTGTTTTTTATTGTGCAAACATTGTTGTTAAAGGTAGGTAAGTACATAAAATTAACATAAAGTTACAAAATGCCAGTTTTCTGCCTACATACAAAATTATGTAACTAGAATAGTTAAAAAGTTAACAAGTATAAACGTTGGGTATTTGTACTAGTATCAGAAACGGCATCTTCAAAAAACTACAGAAGAACAATTGCTTCGATTAAGTACGTTAAAGAATAGTAGATTACCCTATGCTTTCGAATTTATTCTTATGGGGCATTTACACCATGCATGGATTTACTAGCGCCAGTGGCCACGCCAGTTTTACTTGCCTGCCAGTTAAGGTTTGGGGAAAAGCAGTACTCAGTGAGTCAGTATACATAGTGAGACATGAGCCATTACTTACAAACGCGCCAATTCCCAGTTTAGAATCTCATATTATATATGGCCCATAAAGTGTTTGTTGTGCATGTGCTTAGTGCATCTTGTCAGCGCAGTTAATTAATTTTTATATTGAAAAGTGTATTTTAGAGCGTAATTAGTTACTATTTCTAGTCACTTTCGGGATACATAGGTATCTGTTAAACAAGTCAATGTTTACGACTATTAATTGTAGCATGACCTAAAGACGGGTGTTTTATTTAACTTGCAAAATTTAGCATTTCTGAAAAACTCACCATGTATAGTTTTGTATTTGTTTTGAGGAAAATTGACCGTTTAGTACACAGTGAGACAAACAATTATTGTATACATTGAGACACGATGTCTCACCGTATAGGTACTGCATGCATTTTATATCTGCTATGAAAATCGCCGGAAGAAGAAGGAATTGAAAAGGTCCCTAGTTAAATTTTTTAATCGCAATCAGTTAACGACGTACACAAAAACTTGAAGGCTGTTTCGTGTTTCCTGCTAAAAGCAATATTCGCTCTGTGAACAAAAATGATATAATTTTGTTTTGCCTTCCCCCATTAATTAAAAAACAAAACGACTACCAGGACTGTTAAAATTCAATATTTCATTTAATTTCTATAATGTTCGATGAATGGTGTACAATGAAAACAATTCAAACTTCATATGTGTAAACGTAGAAATAAAAATTTTAGTTACACCAGTAATCATCTCGCTGTCAACTACTCGTCTCAATGTGTGTTGCAAATAGTGCACAATGAGACAGACGTCAAGTATTTTTTATTTACCTATTTTGTAAAAAAAATTATTTTACAGAAATAAATATCTGAAATTTCAAATACTATTAAAAATATGTATTTATATTGAAAAATAAAGGCATGAGGCTAAGAACACTTTTTTTTTTGTCTCACTGTGTATTACTCTGCTCTATACTATTTTTTACATATAGTGTCCTCCAAAAGTCAGTTGAAATGATTATTATTTTATTCTATTATTAATTTCAATACATCTTGTTTATACTATACCTGTCTCTATTTTAATTTAGTTTTCATGTTACTATGCTTTATTTCACAAAAGTTTTGTACGAAATATTATTGTTAAGCTTAAAAACAAATAATAATGTTGGGATATGCAGATATAAGGCGCCAAAAATCAGTCGAACTAAAACTATTAGGCAAGGTGTATATAGAAGAATCAACGAAACAAGCAATGCACGTCACTAATAATTTTTTTTTACAACATTAAGAAATAAAAAAACCTGTTCTATTTTTATTTAAAAATATTTTTTTTAATATCAAAAATAATCGTTATTCATTTTTAAAACGTTTTATAATATCGTAAACTAAACCT
This sequence comes from Sinopyrophorus schimmeli, assembly GCA_036325965.1. NCBI lineage: Eukaryota > Metazoa > Arthropoda > Insecta > Coleoptera > Elateridae > Sinopyrophorus > Sinopyrophorus schimmeli. Next base: position 2,992,753 of record JARFIZ010000404.1, read on the forward strand.
CTTGTGATCTCAATAATTTTTATAACTAATTTGAACTTCTAAAATTAAAAATTACTATTGGCGATTGGGCCTATGGTGTATTTTTACTTATGGCGCAATGACGGCATTAAAAATGAATTTTACCATTGTTTTTAATATAAAAAAGCTTACAACAATTATTTTTTTAAGTGATTGTTGTACGTTTTCTTTCAGCGTATTTTAAATAAGCAGACTTTTTTTAATGAATAATTTTATTTAATATTTATTAGTTTACAACCTTTATTTTATGCTAACAATTTAAAAAAAAATTAATATTTTGAATACTATATTATAACATTTCATTAAAAGATACAAGTGTCCGAATAATTTTAATATTTGACTATATAGTATTTATAATAGCTGATGAAAAGTCTAATATTAAGGTAGCTTTTAAAATACTTTTATTTTGTTCTTTAAATAAACTTCACTAGTCCAAAATCCTAATTACTTTTAGCAGTTTTTCCCAAAATTCCAAACGTAAAGGTTGGCAATACGTAACTAACTATTTTGAGAAAATATGAATTTTATCATTAAATTTTGTTGTTTATAGTTTGTTCTTCGCTTGCTATAGTACTTTTTGCTCTACAAATTTGCAAGCTTAAATTCTACGAAGTTTTCGGTACACTTATTAAATTAACAATCTTAATTTGAACTGATTAAATTTGAGTCTTATATTAAGTGTTGAGATTTTGAATAGACTTAAGTATCATTATACAATTCTTTTATGAACGCCTTTTTCACATTAAGAAATTAAACATTCTGTTAGCTTGTTAAAAATATTTGGACTTTAAAAATTCCATTTATGTAAATATAACAAATTTTAATCGCATTATTTATTATAAAATTGTTACTTCTACTTTTTTTAAATTATAAATAGCTGTGTTTTTTTGCTTACCTTTCTTCAAAGTTGAAACAGATCCGAAGCTACTTGAACTAATTTAAAAAACCAATACCTAATTATCTAAAACGCGTTTTTTCTTCGCCACGAAACTCTATTAACTGTAGATTTTTAATAAACGTTTTAATTGCACACGTGTAATTCCATCCACGGCTCAATTTAGTCGTGAAATTGAAATCTAATTACGACCTCAAATAAATCATCTAATAATTGCTTATAATTTGTTTATTAAACATTTTTACATCTCATCCTCTTTTAGAATTAACACAAGCAAAATAAACAAGTAGGCACAATAAAACGATAAAGATTGCATTAATGAAGTTCTACGACCTTCCAAGGTACTTTTTCTAAATTTCACATCGCTGACTCATACGAAACTTGTTTTTGCTCTTAGATGGCAATTACATTCTGGAACAACCCTTTGATCCTCCAACAAACACACGTCACTTAGCAAGAATCTAAATTTTTAGATTACCATTCTTTCGGCGGACTTTGCCGCGCGCTCCTTTAGGAATTTCCGCATTATTTTACACGACTTACCGTCGATGTAACTTACTTTTCTCGCTCTGCGCCAACTGTCAATGTTACCTTCATGTTCCATTGAATTACAACGTAAAACGGCGAACAAGTTGAACAATGTGAACGCAGGCCATACCTTATTAAACAACATTGTAACAATAATCTGCTTTGACCTTATAAAAATTTTACTTAATTGAAGAACGCTCAGTAATAAGTTTCCTTTGCGATCCAACCGTTGGGGTACATCCGTATGAAATACTTCCTGATTTCGTCGTAGGCCACGATCAAAAAGGCGAAAGGAAAGGCCGGAAGGATCGTGTACCATGGAATCGGTTCGAATTGCAAGGCTCGATTCAGTCCGGGACAGTAAACGATAAAGATGGACAAGAGTATTTCGAAGATCAGGCCGAAATTCAAGACCCAATTGGTCATTCCTTGTTGAAACAAAGACAACCTTCTGGTCTTGGTGATCAGCGAGTCGGCGACTTGCGTTACGACGATGGCGAGGAAAAAAGCCGAAAAACCCTTCCTAGATAATAACTTTCTTTCCTCGTAAGTCCATTCTTGTCCGTACGAATCGACGAGATCGTTAATTTGTTCGGCGTCCCATTCATCTCTGATCCCGATAAGTCTATCGTAGAAAAAACCGTGCTCGGCCATCATAATGAAGTAAGTCAGAAGGCCTGCGCAGGATTGCATTACGCCGATCTGAAGATACGTTAAACAAATTAATCTGTTATTGACAAGTTTATCGACGGTCGGATCTCGAGGCATCCGACTCATAATATCGGCTTCTGGAGCTTCATAAGCCAAGCTAATGGCAGGCCATAGATCCGTTCCAACATCTATAACGATGATCGCCATTACGCTAATTGCCTGCGGAATACCAATGATCACAAATAGGACGAACGGCACTATTTCCGGCACGTTCGACGTAAGAACGTACGCAATGCTCTTCTTCAAGTTATCAAAAATGAGCCTGCCCTCTTCGATCCCCGTCACAATCGACGCAAAATTGTCATCTAATATAATCATGTCGGCCGCTTCCTTAGACACCTCCGACCCAGCGATGCCCATGGCCACCCCGATATCGGCCTTCTTGAGGGCCGGCGAATCGTTCACCCCGTCCCCCGTCACGGCAACTATCGCCCCCAGCCGCTGCAACGACTCGACTATCTTCAGTTTCTGTTGCGGACTGGTACGAGCGAAAACGATCTCTGGATAGCTCATCAAAATTTTGTCCAGCTCGTCCTGGAACATTTCTCGCAGTTCGCTGCCCGTGATGACGGCCGCCGTACACTTGGCCTTTTCCTCGTACGACAATTTCGTAGCGGAAATGTTTCTTCGCATTGCGATATCGTAGATGGTTTCGCTTTGCGAACTGATGATGCCGACTTTTTTAGCGATGGCCACTGCCGTTATGGGATGGTCGCCCGTGACCATGATGACTCGGATCCCAGCGCTTTGGCACTTGGCGACCGCGTCGGGAACCGTCGGGCGAGGTGGATCGATCATGGACATTAGTCCGACGAATCGTAGGCCGGTCAAGGGAAAATTGATTTCGGTATCGTTGAATTTGTAGCCGATCGGATATTTGTCGGTGGGTAATTCGAAGTCGGCGAAACCAAGCACTCTTTCGCCCATATAGCCCAGTTTTAAAACGGCTCGTTCAAAATGTTTCTTTTCGACCGGGCCCAAATGAAAAGATTTGTCTTGAGAGAAATATGTGGAGCAGTGATCTAGAATTCGTTCGGGCGCACCTTTCATTACGAGCAGATATTTTTTTTCGCTTTGTAGCAAGTGGATTGAGACTTGGTACTTATTGGTGGAGTTGAACGGTATTTCTAGAACCTAAAACCAAAATAGCCTTTTATCTGATTTACAAATGAATTTGGGGACATGATTGTGACTTGATGAATTACTATGGTCTGTGATCAGAATATTATTTCCGACATGTTATTGGAATTTTTGAAGAAAGAGCGCGATATTTTATTTTTGTACGACTGCAGTTTATTAAGTTTTATTTCGAAAAATACGTTTTATAAATTCTTAGCAATAATGAAATATACCCATTATTTTTAATGATTTATGCTAAATGTAAGTTATATGTCGTGATTGGTATTTAGTACAAATTATTGTAGATATTTCAATTAAAAAATACCATAAAATGCAATTTTTGCTAAAAGATATAGATTCAGAACGTATAACTCCTAAATAATTATCTATTGGGTTCACAACTAAGTAATACTTGTGGATTTTTTATAAAAATTAAAAACATATTTTGTCTGGAACGACTATTTTACGAAAAATCGATAATTGTTCGTTTGATAACTAACCGAGCATTTTTTAAATTATTTTTCTGATGTTTAACAACGTATTATAAACAATTTTAAAATATCAAATGTAGATTTTTGAAAATCGTATATTTCTGCTTCTAGTCTATCAATTATAATATGAAAAAAATTCAATACAAGTCCGAGTTTTTACTTTCAATTTTCTTGAACATTTCAAATGGCAGGCTTATAACTTATATGCCTGTCCGAAACAAGAAAATACGAAACTTCTGAATTTAATGATCCGTTCATAAATAACCACTTTTTTAAATGTTTAACGAGGTGCTAATACAACGCAAAAGAACAAAACCCTGTCTATTTATATCTAAACGAATATTTGAATCGTTATTTGTTTACTAAGCCATAAACGAAATCGCTCCGACTTCTCCTACAAACACGGAAAAATCTAATTAAGCTTATTTAATAAACTGATCATCAACAAATACAATTTGATGGTCTAATTTTAAACATTTTTTTTGTAAGTTAGTTCCTACACATACGCGTCCAGTCGTATTATGAATACTGAAAAAAGAAAACCCATAAGTGGTGAAAATGCCCTGGAAAGTGCGCAAACTTTTGAGCATGGATTGCGATAGAGGATGGTGCAAGGAGATGAATGATATCAAAATAAAAATTCTAGAGCAACGGAAACATGGTAATAATTGCCGACAAACATTAGGTATTTAAAACATGTAACACTACGCTGTGACAATTTCTCTAGCATTGTGGTTGAGGAAGTGTGACCACTATGTGGTGTGGAATGTGATATACCACTAACGACTTTTCAGTTCATGGTAAGAAGATAGAAAATAAATATCAACCATAGGAATTGTCAATTTATTGAAAGGAAAATTCATGTGCAGCTGCAATATGTAGCGCACGCATGCGCAGAACAGCTATTGCTACCACTATCTGTATTAATGCATATCAATGCAAAACTTGGAACAATTATTTGACTCTATTCCCTCCACCTTAGAATTTTTATTTTTACCTCATTCATCTCCTTGTATCATCCTCTATCGCAATACATGGTCAAAAGTTTGAGCACTCTTCGGGGATTAACACTTTCTATGGGTTTCGTCCTTTCTTCTTTGCTAGCTATCCAGAAATGGTCAGTTTTGGAAAAACTACTGGAGGTGAACAAATCGGACCTACTCTATATTAAAAAAAAACATAAAACTTGCAAATATCTTCAATACTTGCGTAGAATGTAAGATCTGTAAATTTTGTAATATAGCGTTCATTTTCACCAATGACCTTATGTTATTTGTTATAAATCATTTGGATTTAATGAGAACCAAGTACTATTTGATGTCATCATCATTGTTGATGCTTTTAGTAAAACGAAATTTGGCATTCCCGCTCTTAAAGCTTAAAACATCATACTTAGTACAGAAATAAAAAAGCAAAATATGATCAAAATGCTCGCTTTGATTTTCCATTTTTTTATTGATGGCAAATAAAACCTACACAACAAATCGATACTAATTTTTCATTGAAGAACCATCAAAGTAGCAACTATGAACCAACAATTAGGGTTTAATTTTTTAAATACGTACTTATTTAAAAATTTACTTAAATATTAAATCAGTATTAGTAATTATTTAATTGTCAACCCCATGAGCTCAAAATTATACTGACATGAGTAATTTAATTTGAAAAAAATGCTTACCTTAGGCATATCTTTTCTATGCAAAGAGACATTCCCAACTAACATTTCCATTGCTTTTAAAACTCCACTTTCGCTCGCGTCTCCTTGTATTTCTCTTTTGTGAATGGGCACTTTTTCTTGGCCCGGCTGAAACTCGGCCCTGTTGCACAAAATTCCCACTCTACAAAGCGCTTTGAAAGCGTAAGTTTTTTGTATGTTGTCATAGCCCAAAATATCGACGATGTCATCGTCGTAATACATATGAGAAACCGTCATTCTATTTTGCGTAAGAGTTCCCGTTTTATCCGAACAAATAACGTTTGTCGATCCTAAAGTTTCTATGGATTGCAAGTTTTTTACGAGGCAATTTTTGTTGGACATCGCTTGCGCTGTAAGCGTCAAGCAAGCTGTTAAAGTGACTAAAAGACCTTCCGGCACGTTAGCTACAATAATTGCGATTAGAAATACGAAGGCCTCGAAGAAATTATAACCCAAAAATAGCGAGACGACAAAGAACAACGTTCCCGTCATAACAGCAATTGTTGTGATAAGTTTGATGAAGTACTTGAGTTCCTTTTTGATGGGCATCTCATCAGGCTCGAGGGCAGACGTTAAACCTGCGATGTGCCCGATGAGGGTGTCGTCTCCACAAGCAATCACGATACCAGCACCGACACCTTCTATGATATTTGTGCTGTAAAAGACCAGATTTTGGGTTTCCAAAGGGTTCTTGTCGGTGCATTCCGTGGAACGCGGTTGCATCTCCGATTCTCCAGTTATGGAACTGTTGTTTACTTTCAATCCTTTACAAATTGTAATTCGAATGTCAGCTGGAACGCAATCGCCCGATTTCATTTCAACCAAATCTCCGACGACCAGTTCTTCGGCCGGTATTTGCATCATGTGTCCGTCGCGTATTACTACTGCGAACTTGGGAACCATTTTCTTAAAGCTTTCCATTATGGCTGTGTTTGCGGATTCTTGATAATAGCCGAAAAAGCCGGTAAAAAGTATTACAAGCACCAAGACGATTGCTGGGCATAAAAACTGATCTTAACGCAATGGTATTTGTTAAAAAGGTTATACTAACATAAATAAAGCTGATCTAGAGGAGCGCTGGAGTCTTGGTAGTAGGAAATCAGATAACCAATTGCTGATAAAATTGCTCCAACCCAGAGCAAAGCAGCGAAGCCGCCGAATAAAAATTCGGCCAAAATTAACCAATGGGATTTTGTTTCGCTGGGTATCAGACAGTTGGGACCGTTCACCTCTAATAGTTGAGCCGCTTTTGCTTTGCTCAAGCCATTGTGAAGATCTGTGCTATATCTAAATTAAAATTTGAAGAAATCAGTGAAATTGTCTTTTAATATAGCACGTCTTGTAAGAAGGTAATGTTTAAAGTAACAGTTGCAATAAAGTTGTTTGTAGAATTTTTTTATCGCAAAAATTAGCAGAAACTAACAATAATTTTGAAAATGACATCGGTTTTCATTTAAGATAATCAAAAGGGTTTCGTCAGTGTTTTATAAAAACGGACTTAGGCCCTTTCAATTTGGTATAAGAATTTAACATATAATGCGGAAAAGGTTTTAATGGGGATTCGAGGGGGGCCAATGGGGGCACTATTTTAAGTTATTTTGATTTTTCCTGGGCGTATCGTCCTGGAGGAAAAACGGAGGTACGGAGATAGTTAAATTATAAATATTTGGGTAGGTCCATTAAAAAGGCACATTTCAGTTTTTGACTCGTACCAATATCTTTATTGGGGTGGAGATATCAACCTTCCAAAGAGTATTTTTGCGTGAAAAAAATTTGCACTTTTTTTTTCAAAAGTCGTTTTTGACCACTTCTTGTGGGTTAATTGTAAAATTCAAAAAAAGGGCAATTACGTTAAGAAATGAATATTTTCATTCTTATTTTGGTTTTTTTTAGAAACCTCCCAGGAAGTCCGGTTTGGGCAAAGGCTTTAAACGCAAATTGAAAATCGTAATGGCTAGAACCCTGAAATATTTAAATTGGAATAGAACGCGTTATTTTGCGTAGGAAAAGTTAAATTTTGAAAGAAAAAAATCTCCAGGGGCTCCAAAAAAAATTATTAAAAAACTTTTTTTTTGTGATATTTGATTGCTAATATCTATGCAACTACAAGAGATAGAAAGGTCTGCTTTGCGCACATAGAAAGAGCTGTTTTTTGAGATACTAAAACTAATCTTTGACAAATCCAGAGCTTCGTAGGACGCCACGCGACCAATTCTCCAACACCTTTAGAAATGCTACGAAATATAACACTTTACTTCACGACATACAACATTTTTAATTCTTCCCATCGTCATATCTTAGACTTGCAGTTTTCAAAAGGGATTAAATTTATATTTGTTGGAAAGCCCGATGAAGGACGCTTCTTAATGTGTTTTTACATAATTTTTTTTTAGACGTACGATTCTTTGCACCCCCTATAGATTTGGGCAATATTCCAAAAATAGGGGTATGTTTTAAGGGGCATACAGTCCTGGGGGTTGGGCATAGACCCCAATATAAATGGTCGAGTTTTGAATTTAAAGTTTCTACGGGACTTTCCAATTTTTAAGTTGAGATATTTTGAGTAGTAAAAAAGTAAATTAAAAAAAAACGTAATTTTATTTGAAGCAAAATAAAAACAAGTCCCATTATTGTTTAAATTAAAATTTTAGAACATAATTTTAAGGTGTACAAAAAATCTTGCGTGCAATTCAGTCAACAAGCCTTTTATTGGTAATGGTTCGCTAATTTGTTTTTTATTTAAAAAAGTTATTAATTTTGGAAGAAAAAAAGGGGGCAGTTGCATTTTTTAAAAAAAACTCTTATGGAAAAATGTTAATACAGTAAAACTATTCTTAACGGACACCCCTCTTCAACGAACAATTTTAAAAGGTTAATTTGGGCATGAGCTGAACAGCTCTATATTAAAAAGCAACAAAAAAATTTGTTTTTTAAATATTTCAAATAATATTTGTATTTCATTTTTAATGTAAGTATCTAAAAATAAGAAGTACGATTTTTTAAGTAAGCTTAGTCAAAAAAGTAGTTACTTCGCAAATAAAATTAATATTGTAACTCAAAGCACTGAGTTTTTCTGAGAAAAATATTGTCTTAAGCTACATCTTAAAGTAAATGATCATTATGGCTTTACCTATCTTCTAATTCTTTTAAAGAAATGATGTGGTGATCAAACGATATTTCTTTCTTGAACTGATCTAGTTCGGTTGCGGTTCTCTGCTTGACCAAAGGCTTGATGTAAGTAACACTGCTCCCATCGGAACTAGTGCGAACTATGGTAGAGCTTTTTCTCTTCATGCCGCGTACGTTAGACTTAATTTATGACAGATCGAAAATCGTTTTATTTTGTAACTTGATTTTATAATTTGTATGTATAAAACGTGGCGCGATCGAGACGAGAAAGCATTTAACATAACTTTCGGAGGCAATAAAAAAATCCCCATTAAAGTGTCCGCTCTTTACGATTGCGGTAAACCAGCGGAATCAAGAAACACAACACGCATCTGTGAGGGCGATTCTAGGAATAATTGAAAGCTTTTGCATATTCTGAATGTCTCTCTTTTATTCGCTGATCGGAATTTGCATTTGTACAAACATTCCTTTTATGTCTTACTCGCTTTTAACTTCTATTTTAAGAACGCGTCTGTGTAAGATGGAAGAATTTGTCACGTAGGAAAATTTATATGCTGTGCGTTATTCGTCTATCGGACGTTTCTTTTCTTTTCTATTTTTACATGACTTATAATTATATATTTATCGCATAAAATGAGTAACGAGCCACCTTTTTTTCAACGTCAGTAAGTTGTTGATCGATCCATATAATTACCGTCATTAAAACCTTTCAGTCTACTAAACCACAAAGGGGACAATAATACTTCAAATTAATAGCAGGATAAGTGGTGTCCTATAACGGATATAAGTCCAAAAAGCTCGAACTTCTCAGAGATTTTAAAGTGTTTATTTTTAGTAAAACTTCTCATACTTTCACTTTTTATTCTTTAAAGAATTTCGGTAGTTTATCTTAAATTTCTTTATTTACAATTCTTATAATATATTTATTAAATTATACAAAAGCAAATAGTTGTTATTAACATAATTCTTAAATCTATTTTGAATAAGGTTATAAAATTAATATCTGACGTTAGCATTTGATTGTTTTATTTATAACATTACTATGGTTACTCATTTAGGCCGGGGGGTATGCGAATCGATACATGATGGTACAGGGTGATTTTTTCGGAGTGAAAACGTTTTGAATTTGGCGCTACAGTTTTTACTACAGTAAAATCTCTCTAACACGACCAGCGACGTTTCTTGCTCAAATTGTTTTTTTGTAAAGGTGGTCGTCTTAGAGAGAAAGACAAAGATAGATAAAGTAAATATAATAACGAATACTATATTAGATTAAATACAGTTATTATTTATCAGAAATATATTGTTATTAAATCAAGGTTATTATAAATATAGTAGTATTATTTAAGAAGTAAATTAATTATTGTGAATCACACTTAGAATCGAGTGTGCACATTCGAGCTCAAAGTGGCACATTCCGATCTCGGGAAAATGAAGCGCGCCGCTCCGCGTCGCGCTTTATTTGCTTCCCTCGCTCGGAAATGTGCCACTTTTCGCTCGAATGCGCACATCCTCGTATTTATTAGATTTATCTACTTTGTTCATCTTTCTTTCAAAATCAAAAAATTAAATTTAGTTCGGTAAATATTGATTTTGTTCTAAAAATGTATTTTTACTATAGGAATGAGTGCGAGCGAGCCAAAAGATACAACAATCTCATAAGTACGAGTGAGAGGGAACGATTAAAATTATTCTACTGATTTTTGTGTAATTTATTGGCTTAAATTATTGTGAATCATGTTTAAAACCGAGTGTGCACATTCGAGCTCAAAGTGGCACATTCCGATCTCGGGAAAATGAAGCGCGCCGCTCCGCGTCGCGCTTCATTTGCCTCCCTCGCTCGGAAATGTGCCACTTTTCGCTCGAATGCGCACATCCTCGTATTTATTAGATTTATCTACTTTGTTCATCTTTCTTTCAAAATCAAAAAATTAAATTTAGTTCGGTAAATATTGATTTTGTTCTAAAAATGTATTTTTACTATAGGAATGAGTGCGAGCGAGCCAAAAGATACAACAATCTCATAAGTACGAGTGAGAGGGAACGATTAAAATTATTCTACTGATTTTTGTGTAATTTATTGGCTTAAATTATTGTGAATCATGTTTAACACAGAGTGTGCATATTCAAGGTCAAAGTGGCACATTCCGATCTCGGAAATGTGCCACTTTTCGCCCTTTTAAATCGAAAATTTATTTTGGTAAACATCGATTTTATGTTTGGAAAACGTATTTACCATACCAATGAGTGCAAGGGTGCGAAAAGATACGACGATCATGTCAATGGGAGTGAGAAGGAACGATTAAAATTATTCAACTTATTTTTTGACCTGAATTATTATGAATCAGGCTTAAAACCGATTGTGCACGAGTCATTTAATATATTAATTATACAGGGTGTTTTACGACGAGCTTACACTGTCTATATATTCGAAACTACTCACACGATTTTTATCAAAATTGGTATAGATGGATAACAAGTTATGGCAAATTTATGGAAAATATTTTGAAAGACATGCCACTTTCGGTTATACCGGAAGTTAACAGCAATTTGTTATTTTAAATAGAACACCTGTATATTATTAACTTTTTGGATTCAACGTTAAATTTTAATGTTACTTTGTACCTAATTTATATCTAAACTGTATTCTTTTCAAAATAATAAATGTTTTTAGTGAATAATTGACAGGTACAGACCTTTATAGTAAAAAATGTATGTGAACATCCTCAATATCAAATAAAAAATATGTTGTCGGGTTAATGTCAAACATCTTAATTTGTTTAAATCAAACTAGCACTTTTTTTCTCTTTCGCCTAAATCTACGGCCAAAAATAAGAGAAGTTTACTTTCACTTTTCTATACCCAAACGTAAGCATTTTTGAGATATTAACATGAGTTTAAACTTTTTTTGTATATCTGCCTTAGTGATGTTTATATGAAGTGACATTAAAATTTAACATAGAATCCAAAAAGTTAATAATATACAGGGTGTTTTATTTAAAATAACAAAGTTGTTTGCTTACGGTATAACCGAAAGTAGCATGTTTGTCGCAATATTTCCATAAATTCGCAATAACTTGTTATTCATCTAGACCAGTGTTTCTCAACGTAGGGCCCACGCCTCACAGGGGAGCAATTCGATAGTTCGAGGGGGCAATTGAAAAAATGGTCTTTTCCAGAATGTAAATTTAACCATATGGGGGCTCTTAGTTTTTTTAATACCTTTTTTGTGATTTCTTCCTAAAGTCCATCGTTTAAGCTAAATAGTGAATTATTAAAAATTTTGAATATTAAAAATTATGCATATGTTACATAAGGAGAATGATAAGGGAGGATAAAGGAGGATGATAAATTTTTAAAAGTTTAGGTGGAGCATGGCACAAAAAAGATTGGGAAACACTGATCTAGACCAATTTTTATAAAAATCGTGCGAGTATTTTCTAATATATAGACAATGTAAGCTTGTCGTGAAACACCCTGTATATATTACGTTATTTTTCTACATTGCTTTTGTTACTGTTAGTATTAAGCTGAAAACACTTGCCCTTTTCCAATGTGGCTCAAGAACACTCCTGATTTAAAACGCCACCTTTAAATTTTGTTTAATTAAGATCTTTTTTTGTAATGCTACTTTTTTACTTTGTTGTATAAAATTAAGAAATTAATGTTTAATTATTTAATTAGAAGGTGTATTACAAAACGATTTTTTTTCATCGCATTAAGATTTTGATAAACAATAACAAACTGTTTAACAAATTGCTATACAACAACAATTTATGGGTAGCCTAAAGTGAACTTGCGGTAACTCTTAAATTTCTCAATTAAGTTTTCTGTTTATTACAGTATCAAACAACAGGGGCCCCGGGCATCTGTGATAAGGTGTCTTAATAAATCTTTAAATAAAATTAAATTAACTTGTTCGGTATAATTATTGATTGTGAGTAATGCCCTGCCAATGGGCATTAATTGACCCCACGCCTAACGCTATCTCTATTTTTGTACATCATAAAAATTCTCGACCGTGCCTATTTTTAGCGAAGAAATAAAGGTTGTGATAAAATGCATATACGCATCGAAGGACTAATATGTGTGACATGTGTGGGCTTCTCGTTTACACGCATAGTGCAGTACAGCGGTCTCAGGTATGACCTGGAGTGACCCTATGGTAATGTGAACTGCCCCAGGCTGTCCCACCTTAACATATCGTCAAGAATTGGACACATGTTCGGTTAAGAGATGTATCTGTATACACCTGCAATTTAGACGAGCGACGTTGCGGTGGAGATTTATCTGCACTAGAAATAGTTAGCGACTGTACGACCGAACTAATAGACAAAATATCTTATTTATGGGTATTTAAAAACTACAAAAAATTGACCGAATAGTGAGTGTAGACGATAGTTCGTCTTTTACCACAGGAACTGTGGCCTATTATGATTTTAGGGTGTTTAAATAAATGTTGTATTAGTTACATTACACTAATCGCAGAGAGGCTCTAATTAAATACGGTGTTATTACTTAATTTTTTTGTAAATCATTCAGTGCATTTAGGTGGATGATAATTTGGTCACTCGGTTTGGCTTTTCAATACCAACTTAAAAGTATAGTCCCGCAGTTTCTAGATTTTTTATAATTGTTTGTGTTTCCTACGTTAATAAGGCAGCAGAAAATAGCAGCGCATTATGCCAATTGAAGGTTTCAACAAAATAAAAAAGCGGCAATTTTAAAAACGTGAAGTTATAAATTACTTCATTGTAATATTTAATAATGTGACCAATTTTAGAGAAATTTATTGTGTCAAATGGTCATTCACAGTTAAACAAACTGTAATAAAATTAGAAATTGTAGCGGGGGGCAGAAATTATCACCCCCTGCGCTCAGTTTAATTCTCAAAACAATAAAATAATAACACCTGTAACCACCGTAATTTAGGTTATGTTTGTATTGATGTGTATTAATACTTTTTTATAGTTTTAGGTTATGTCGTAGGTATTGACATCAGTGGCGGGTTCAGAGGCGGGTAACTGGGTAATTCCCCGAATTTTTCATTCGCGTATTTATTTTTATTCTTAAAAATTACCAATGTTTTAAACAAACAAGTTAAGTTAATTTTTTTTATTTTACAATTATCCCCTCTAAGCCAGTTGGCTGAAAACGCCCCTGATTATCATCTTATTAATATATTGTTATAATATTAAGGTTCAACAATTTATTTATTAAAATAAGGTAAATTAATCCTTTAATGCTGATATTATACATTTTTTTCATAAAAACTTAAAAATATTGTGATTTGCTGCGGTAATCGTCTCATCTTTTAAATTATAAAATTTATTGATTGTTATTAAGTTATTCCCGTATTGTTTATTGTGTTTATATGTTTAATTATGATTTTAATACAGTTCCGAATAGATTTCTTATTTTTAGTATTAACTTATTAACTAATAATACGTTACCCACTGTATTTAATATGAGCCACTCTGTGGTTATTGAAATGTAACCAATACAGTAAGACCTCGTTAAACGCTTCCTCGATTAACGCTGATTCGATATAACGCGCTCTGCTCGAAGCTTCAAAAGACCTCAAAATTTACGTCTATTTATCTTATTGTGATATATTTCAAAGTGATCTCGTTTAACGCTGTTTCGTTTAAAGCTTAAAGTCATTGGAACGTATCCCTGCGTTAAGCGGGGTCTTCTGTACATTTCATTATGTATGAGTTTATTAGTTTTCAGAAAGCCATCAAAAGATAAAATAATTAACGTAATTCATCTTGTTTAGATTTTTACTTTTGATAGCTTTTTGAACAAAATTTGTATAAATTAAATTGCACTGTTATAACGCTTAAATTAAAATTTTTGAAGTACCCACGTTACGAAATATAATCTGCAGGGTTTCAAGAATACCATTAGCTATTTTTGTTTTCAAATTCAATTTTTTTTGACTTTTTATTGTAATTATTTGAATAAAATTTTAAAGGTTTTATTAATAACATACATGTTTATAATTTTTTGTAAATACATAGTTTTAATAAAAAAAATATATACCGTGTAGTTCTAGACGCAAGTCGGATTGAGCTACTTTATTCATAATTTTGAGTATTTCAACATTTTATAATCAAAAATTTAACAGCTCTTTTGTGAGAGGCCAAACTATCGCACCCATTCGACATTTGGTCTATTTGATTTTTTTTAAAATACTCGTAAATAACATATTTTCTTAATTACGTTGGGCGTGCAGTCGCAAACGCTTCCGTGTGTATGCAATACGCGCACAAATCTTGGATATTAGCAGAATTCTGAACTAAGGATGCATATCCTTTTGTGGAAGGCGTTTCGAGATAAGGATCGACGAAATGATTTAATTGGCTTTTTAAGAACCGTTTAAGTAATTTCGTTAATTAATATCGAACGAAATAACAGGCCGCTGTTCTTGGTTAGCCCTATTTCGTAAGCTGTTTGAAGAGGATGTTAAGTATTTTGACATAACTCATCTGTCGACTAGACAAAGCTCAAGATAAGTGCTCGATAAATTGCTTATAACCGTTAGTAGGTCGACACCTACATATAAAAATTATATTTCTTATCTTAATGGAAGTTGAAAGCTCGAGCAAAACAGTTAATAATGTGGATATCCTTTGGCAATAACTTATACTTGAGATTTGTATCGCTTATGAGTTACTGTAAAATGCATTCTATGTAAATAGCTTTATAATTGGCGATTCTGAAATACCGAAACTACTACTTCTTGATTTATCTATTCTGATAGCAGTTATATAACAGAACACGATATTATTAGAATTTTTATGGTCGCAAAAAGTTAATTCATATAACTCGGTCAAGGTGGTCTTCTTTTAACCTCTTTTCTATTGAAAAAATTTGCATATTTTGTGAATTATTGTTTTGGATTTTGATTCATACGAGGTCTGTTCAGAAAATAAGCGAATACTTTGAATTACGCGCCAACGGAAAGATTTAGGGATATGCGTTTGGCAGCACTTCCCCGGGGATCACCTTCTTTGTAGCAACATGTTTTTCGATTGTTGATAGCTGGTTTAGTTTTGATGGTATTGTTAATTGAGTGCAACGTGTCTAATTGGTAGGGGCGATTTTTGAAATGTGCGATTTTCTGGAGCAACTATGCAACGCAAATTTTTGTGTGGAACTGGGGAAATCTTTAATAGAAAATTGATAAAGAGTGCAGAATTGTGGCAAGACAAGTTATGGTTTTTGCACCACGACAATGAACTTCTTGAAAATTTATCTTTTTCAAAAATTGAAGTGAGTGCAAAAAAGACACCGTTTTCAGAATATTGATGACGTCAAAGCAAATTTGTCATAAACCTTATAAACCATCTCAAATGAAGCTATTCAGGGGTGTTGCGCGAAATGAAAACACCGCTGGGAAAAGTGTGTCAATAGGAGAAGAGAGTACTTTGAAGAAAATAGGGACCAATAATCTGTAAAAGTTTAAAAACATAAAGTTCGGTTATTTCCTGAATAGACCTCGTATATCAATCAATTTTTTTCATAATTTTATTCAATATTTAAATAAAAAAATTACCCACCAATTGGGTAAAAAATTAAACGCATGCAATTGAAGGTTTGAAGAAAATGTATTGATTCATTTTTTTTGAAATGTACATACCCATGTATTTTTATTTAATTTCTGTTTCAAAAACTATTTTTAAAAAATAATTTAAATCCACGTCTTATATCTTGCAAAATGATTTTAGTTGATAAAGCATTTTTCATGGTCATCAGTTATTCTATTAAAAATGATTATAAATGTAGATGAAATCAGAACTAAATCGTGCAGTAATCGACCGCGACCAATGCCTTTATTCAAATTAGAAAATCATCGACTTTTATCGGCGTTTAATCTGTTCAGCAACAAAGATTACTGCAATTTTATGCAATCCGGCCAATCAGTGCACAAATGAGACAAAAAGTGAATTAAATTTAAATTATCACAACATTAAACTCTTCGAAAACCACGTTCAAAACAACCAACTACCTAGCCAAACAAGCTTTAGTTAAAAAGTAAAAATTAACATTTTGATTGCCATCACGTCTTCCTCGATAAACTGTTTTGAACATTTTCAATACTTTCTTGCATATAGATAAACCTACTTAAACTAAACCAATTAATTACGTTTACAAATAAAATTACATGTAGAAAGAGTACGTAGAAAATAATTTGCCTTTAATAATATCGACTATAAACTCCCACATATATTAAATAAATGCCCTGTCGGAATTTTTGCTGTAAACCTGTACTTATCTCAAAAGGCCATATTAAAATCCCTGGGAAAGGTGTACGATGTTTATGGCAAACTCATAGTGCAGTAATATATTGTTCCGTTAGATAAAACGTTGCATTTTTTACTTATTCAAATTTTTACTTTTCGTTCAATTGTCTTATGAAGTAATAAAGGCTTTGAAAATATCTTCTCGTTGTTTATCTATAAATTACTGACTTTACTAAAATCGTTGTACGTAACGGAGTAGCACACTATTATTTATTTATGCAAATTGCTAGACGTGTTTCTACGTAGAAAATTATGAACAATTTTAGCGTCTCATTCGGCCTAATAGAAAAAAAATACAAAAAAACTCTGTTGATTAAATTAAAATCTTAATGCTTTTATTAGGACGTTTTCAGTTTTTTGAATGGTTCATTTATAAAACGGGTATAATATTAGCCTGTCATGGATATCCGAGTAAATACTATAATTAGGGTTCTTTTCAACGTCGGACAGAGGAAATTATTTCTATGATTTACTTGTTTCGAAGACAGTATTGCACACAAACTTACATTTTGAGAACAAAATTAGGGAAGGGCTGCTTAATTGTCGATGTTTAATTTTTTAACATTGCATGGAAAATTATTGTATGTTCACCAATTATAAATGAATTATTAAAACGAAATTAAAGGCATTTTGGAATGGATTTATAAAAAAACGACAAGCGTTGTATAATACGAGGTCTGGTCAGAATATAATTCAACTTTATTATTAATTTTACAGATTTATTGGTCTTTGTCCCCATCAAAGTACTCCCCTACTTTTTTGACACTTTTCTCAACGGTGTTTTTATTTTGCGAAGCACTCCTGGATAGCTTGGTCTGACATAGATTTTAATTTCGGAAATAAAAAAAAAAACAGTATCATGAAAACTAAACAAGATATCAACAATTCGAAAACATATGGTTACAAAGGAGGTTATGTGCTGCCAACCGCATATCACCAAATATCTTCGTTGGCGCGTAATTCAAAGTGTTTGGTAACTTTCTGAACAGATCTCGTATAAGAGCGCAGAAATGTAAGAAAATTATTCTTTTTTTAATTGCGTATTAAATGCCTTTATTTAATATTTAACAATAGAATTTAGTGGACTTAAACCGAGAGATAATTTGGTCTTTGAGAAATATGGACTGCCACAGAAAACTTACCAGATAAAGAAGAATTGATGAGTTTCCACCCCTTAAGAGTGGAAATAAATAATTTTATCAACTTTGATTCAATTTATGTTATGGTTAAAATTGCAGTTTGACAATTATAAATTGTTAAATACGAGTGGAGTAATTTTAAAAATAGGATAATGCAGAAGATCATTGTTAATTTTTAAATTTGAATTTAATACCGTTTGAAAATAAGGCATAATATTTGATAATCGTCGTTTTAATTTTAGGACTATATGTGTGTTAGTAATACATAAGTTTTGATTCACAGAAAAAACTCATTAATTTTATTTGATGTTAGCTGTAAAGTATAATAAACGTGAGCAATATCTGTAAAAATTTGAATAGTCTTGAATTCTATCAAAACTTACTAAATAATCATAAATTCTTAATTAGTTGTACTTTGGTTTTATGATTTTATGGGATTTTAATTTTATACTTTCTCTATTCAGAAATAAGTGTCCAATTTGTGATTTTATAAAATAAAAAGAAAAGCATGCCTTGAATATTAGACAATTAATTTTCATATTTTACAACAAAGATATTATTAATTAGGATCGTCTGTTAAAGAACATCCTTTTATTAGTAACTGTGATATAAATCATGTAATAAAAGTTCAAAATTTGGTAGATATAGTTTAATTTCTTTACTAATAGACTGACTAAATATTTTTTTTAAATTATCTATAATTAAATATTTTTCAAAAATTGAACACTCATTTCTGATCTGAAGGAGTATCATAATTTGAGCAATTCAATGATTTTGAAATGTTGTTTAAGATTTTTGATTTTTAAATTATGTAATGTTAAAGTTGATTTCAACGCGATTTTATCAAATAGTTTTCTTACAACATTTTTCTTTTTTTACAACTTCTGCTTAAGTGTGATAAACCATTAACACGCCTGAGAGACATGGAACGACTAGTTTTTTCAATTCCTTGTTAGATTCTGATTAACATTATTATACGTTAGTTACTATGGAAACAATTGTTTTTATGAGCGCTCTGTTTAAATTGGCCTACAATTAGAGCAATCAGAAGCAGAAAATGCAAGCTATGGATTGCTCAGTAATTATAAAAATACTCGACAAGGATTAGTATCGTAGAAGGAAGTCTATTACATAAATCTGAATTGTTAGAAAGTGAATTAGAACTGTACAACGATGAGTATCTGCAGATAACATTTTAAATAAAACGGAGCCACACTTTCAATCTTCACTATGTCTTCTTCTTCTTCCTCACGTTTTAGACTTCATTAGTCCGTTACGTCACTCTTTTTTTTATGTAGGGTGGTCTTGTAGGTTATCTTCACTATGTTCTATTTGAAAAAGATGTACAATTTAAAACACTTTTATAATTATAATTTGTGGCTTTTTTTACATCATCTTAAAAGTGCAAGGTGACCTTTTTTACTCTTCCGGATAGACACCCATATTTATATATTCATATTTGCAAAATTAAAACTTCAGATATTTATGAAATTTTAGACCCATGGATTTCCAAGAATTGTAATGTCAATTAACTATTAAATGGTGTATTGTTTAAAAAAAAAATTTAACGTTAACTTTGAATGTCAAAACTTCGTTATAGCGAGGTTTGCTTATCGGATGAAACGATAAGCGAGCTATGACTGTACATTTAATTTTCTTAGATGGTTAACTTCAAAAAGTTGATAACTACTGGTTTAGACATATTTATACGTAAATGATTTTAAGGATTTTTAACTCCAATTTAAAAAAATACACATAATGCAGATAAACATTTTATAAATAGTTTGAAATAAACATTATCTGTTTCAGGTGAAATAATTTATTATTTTTATAAAATTATTTATACATATTAATAAAAATACACCTATTAATCATATCATATCATATTCAGCATATCAGTCCATAGTCGGATTTTTCCACCCCTTAAATTTTTTGGAGCTCATTTAGGGACGATTTTGAACTTTTGCCCTCTTCTAGAATCTTTTGAGCAGATTGTTTTCACAGCGCAAGATTTCGAGATTTTTCCTCTACTCGCCTGGGCGAATTCTGGTTTCGTTTTGAAGTTAATAATTTATTTCGAAGGTTTTAGACCTATTCATGGCCATCTATATTCGAGACACAATTTGCAACTGCTGTCTAACAGATTTCATCCAGTACTACTAACATACAAATAAATTAGTATGGCCGAAATCAGACACCGAATAATTTTTTTTTTTGGGCTTTCTGTAATATTTTTGTTTGTTAATCTGTGCGAAATAAATGTTTATATCGTACTTATATCTACAGATTTTTTTAACGTTATTTTCTTGGAAACCAAAAAACTTCATTTACACCATTTTACACCATGTAAAAAAATCACATAAATTGTAAAGTCCACGTAAATCAAGAAAGGAGAGTTTAAAATTTTTCTTTAGGCTCGTCGAAAAGTTCCAACGTGAAATCGTTTCAAAAGCCCCGACAGAATTGCCATACATTTTTTTTGTTAAATGTCGATTTTTCCAATTTGTGCAAAACAAGTGCGATTTTTATTATTTAAAATGCATTACATGTATGTTGCATAATTGTAGTTTAATCGAATAGGCATTCCTTCAGTATCTCTTTGAGATGTTAATCGTAATGAACTTCCTCGACTTCGATTTAATCTGTTAAGTAATTATATGGACAGTATATTAAATCCGCCTTACGCGATTGTGGTAAACCGTTGTCGTAAAATAGGGTTGCGCACTTGTCTATAAATTCGCTATAATTTAACAACATGTTTTAGCACGAAGACGGTACACGTCTCACGAGAAACCTATTAAAGTCATATATTTCGCATGAAATTGGCAAACTACTTCCAAATAAGTATATAACAGTAACTGGACAGTAGAGGCAAATTGACTTATGGTTTAACCTGAAGCTCTCCAAACAGGTTGGACGCCTGCCTAACAGTATTTTCACATTTTGTACTTTTGTAATTCCTCTACGACGCACTTCCAAATACAGTGAAACCTCTCTGACACGACCGGCGTCGGTTCTTGCTCAAATTGGTCTTTTGTAGAGGTGGTCGTCTTAGAGAGAAAGGCAAAGATAGTCAATGCAAATGTAATAACGAATAATATATTAGATTAAATGCAGTTATTATTTATCAGAATCATTATTATTATTAGATCAAAGTTATTATAAATAAAGTAGTATTATTTAAGAAGTAAATTAATTATTGTGAATCACGCTTAAAACCGAGTGTGCACATTCGAGCTCAAAGTGGCACATTCCGATCTCGGGAAAATGAAGCGCGCCGCTCCGCGTCGCGCTTCATTTGCCTCCCTCGCTCGGAAATGTGCCACTTTTCGCTCGAATGCGCACATCCTCGTATTTAGTTCGGTAAATATCGATTCTGTTCTAAAAAATGTAGTTTTACTATAGCAATGAGTGCGAGCGAGCGAAAAGATACAACAATCTCATAAGCACGAGTAAGATGGAACAATTAAAATTATTCTAGTAATTTTTTTTCTAATCTATTGGCCTAAATGATTGTTAATCATGTTTAAAACCGAGTGTGCACATTCGAGCTCAAAGTGGCACATTCCGATCTCGGGAAAATGAAGCGCGCCGCTCCGCGTCGCGCTTCATTTGCTTCCCTCGCTCGGAAATGTGCCACTTTTCGCTCGAATGCGCACATCCTCGTATTTAGTTTGGTAAATATCGATTCTGTTCTAAAAAATGTAGTTTTACTATAGCAATGAGTGCGAGCGAGCGAAAAGATACAACAATCTCATAAGCACGAGTGAGAGGGAACAATTAAAATTATTCTAGTAATTTTTTTTCTAATCTATTGGCCTAAATTATTGTTAATCATGTTTAAAACCGAGTGTGCACATTCGAGCTCAAAGTGGCACATTCCGATCTCGGGAAAATGAAGCGCGCCGCTCCGCGTCGCGCTTCATTTGCCTCCCTCGCTCGGAAATGTGCCACTTTTCGCTCGAATGCGCACATCCTCGTATTTATTAGATTTATCTACTTTGTTCATCGCTCTTTCAAAATCAAAAAATTAAATTTAGTTCGGTAAATATGGATTCTGTTCCAAAAAATGTAGTTTTACTATAGCAATGAGTGCGAGCGAGCGAAAAGATACAACAATCTCATAAGTACGAGTGAGAGGGAACGATTAAAATTATTTTACTAATTTTTCGTCTAATCTATTGGCTTAAATTAGTGTTAATTGTGTTTAAAACCGAGTGTGCACATTCGAGCTCGAAGTGCCACATTCCGATCTCGGGAAAACGAAGCGCGCCGCTCTGCGTCGCGCTTCATTTACCTCCCTCGCTCGGAAATGTGCCACTTTTCGCTCGAATGCGCACATACCCTGAATTTGCCTTCTTTATCCTTCGCTCTTTCAAATTGCAAATTTAAATTTAGTTTGGTAAATATCGATTTTATGTTCGAAAAATGTATTTACTTGGGCTGTACAATTTAGCCGGTTATGCCCGCTAAAAATGTTAGTTAAGTTAATTACCCGGCTAACTGATCAGCTTAGCTAATTTAACCGGTTAAATTAATTATTTGGCGGCTTAACCGGCTAATTTAGCTTAGCTCGGCTAATTAGCTAACGGCTAATCGTCTAATTTTTTTTAAGCTATTTAATGATTTCTTATTCACGGACAAGTTTAAAAATAATATTGATGTTGCCTTTATGACAAATAAAACGACAATAGAGTAATCTATTAGGTTAATTAATATTTTACAATTTTTTTTATTTATAAAAATGACTTTTAAATTAATTGTGTAAATTTTGAATAGTTCCAAAATTATCGCAAAAAAACTGAAAATTGTCATTTTTTGAATGTCAAATAACTTCGTAATTAAAATGTGTACTATGTAGCGATCTATAGTCAGAGCAGCCAACCTCAACAGCGCGCTGCATTGACACCACTCACCGCTACGTAATATAAAAACGTATATTATTTAAAATAAAGCTGAGCAGTGAAATATTATTTCGGAATATTGAACTTAAATGTATAACGCATATGACTTGAAAAGAAAATCGATAATTGTACGGAGAAGTCATTTTATTTGTTTATTTAAATGTTAATAAAAAGTATGATAATAATCAAATGAAATTGCTTTTTAAATTTTTTATAAAATTATAAATATTTTACTATAAGCTCTGAAATTTTCGTTAAGTTATCTTCAACAGCTTTTTTACAATTAATTTTTTAATTATAAGTACCGAAAATTTTCATTGTAAAAAAAATTATAGTAAAATTAAAAAATTTCAAAAACTTTTTTAAGGGATGATTATTAGTAATAACTACTTTCGAAAAATATATTTAAACAAGTATTCCATGATCAAGTGGAAAATAAGAGATCCATTTGACGTGATCCGACTCAATTACGCAGTTATTTGACATTAAAGAAAATTACTATTTTCAGTTTTTTTGCGATAACTTTGGAACTGTTTAAAATTTCAACATAAAAAAATGATTAATAACATACATGTTTATAATTTTTTGTAAATGCATAGTTTTAATAAAAAAAATATATACCGTGTAGTTCTAGACGCAAGTCGGATTGAGCTACTTTATTCATAATTTTGAGTATTTCAACATTTTATAATCAAAAATTTAACAGCTCTTTTGTGAGAGGCCAAACTATCGCACCCATTCGACATTTGGTTTATTTGATTTTTTTTAAAATACTCGTAAATAACATATTTTCTTAATTACGTTGGGCGTGCAGTCGCAAACGCTTCCGTGTGTATGCAATACGCGCACAAATCTTGGATATTAGCAGAATTCTGAACTAAGGATGCATATCCTTTTGTGGAAGGCGTTTTGAGATAAGGATCGACGAAATGATTTAATTGGCTTTTTAAGAACCGTTTAAGTAATTTCGTTAATTAATATCGAACGAAATAACAGGCCGCTGTTCTTGGTTAGCCCTATTTCGTAAGCTGTTTGAAGAGGATGTTAAGTATTTTGACATAACTCATCTGTCGACTAGACAAAGCTCAAGATAAGTGCTCGATAAATTGCTTATAACCGTTAGTAGGTCGACACCTACATATAAAAATTATATTTCTTATCTTAATGGAAGTTGAAAGCTCGAGCAAAACAGTTAATAATGTGGATATCCTTTGGCAATAACTTATACTTGAGATTTGTATCGCTTATGAGTTACTGTAAAATGCATTCTATGTAAATAGCTTTATAATTGGCGATTCTGAAATACCGAAACTACTACTTCTTGATTTATCTATTCTGATAGCAGTTATATAACAGAACACGATATTATTAGAATTTTTATGGTCGCAAAAAGTTAATTCATATAACTCGGTCAAGGTGGTCTTCTTTTAATCTCTTTTCTATCAAGAAAATTTGCATATTTTGTGAATTATTATTTTGGATTTTGCTTCATACGAGGTCTGTTCAGAAAATAAGCGAATACTTTGAATTACGCGCCAACAGAAATATTTAGGGATATGCGTTTGGCAGCACTTCCTCGGGGATCACCTTCTTTGTAGCGACATGTTTTTCGATTGTTGATAGCTGGTTTAGTTTTGATGGTATTGTTAATTGAGTGCAACGTGTCTAATTGGTAGGGGCGATTTTTGAAATGTGCGATTTTCTGGAGCAACTATGCAACGTAAAATTTTGTGTGGAACTGGGGAAATCTTTAATAGAAACTTGATAAAGAGTGCAGAATTGTGGCAAGACAAGTCATGGTTTTTGCACCACGACAATGCACTTCTTGCGAATTTATCTTTTTCAAAAATTGAAGCGAGTGCAAAAAAGACGCCGTTTTCAAAATATTGATGACGTCAAAGCAAATTTGTCATAAACCTTATAAACCATCTTAAATAAAGCTATTCAGGAGTGCTGCGCAAAATGGAAACACCGCTGGGAAAAGTGTGTCAATAGAAGGAGAGAGTACTTTGAAGAAAATAGGGACCAATAATCTGTAAAAGTTTAAAACATAAAGTTCGGTTATTTCCTGAATAGACCTCGTATATCAATCAATTTTTTTCATAATTTTATTCAATATTTAAATAAAAAAATTACCCACCAATTGGGTAAAAAATTAAACGCATGCAATTGAAGGTTTGAAGAAAATGTATTGATTCATTTTTTTTGAAATGTACATACCCATGTATTTTTATTTAATTTCTGTTTCAAAAACTATTTTTAAAAAATAATTTAAATCCACGTCTTATATCTTGCAAAATGATTTTAGTTGATAAAGCATTTTTCATGGTCATCAGTTATTCTATTAAAAATGATTATAAATGTAGATGAAATCAGAACTAAATCGTGCAGTAATCGACCGCGACCAATGCCTTTATTCAAATTAGAAAACCATCGACTTTTATCGGCGTTTAATCTGTTCAGCAACAAAGATTACTGCAATTTTATGCAATCCGGCCAATCAGTGCACAAATGAGACAAAAAGTGAATTAAATTTAAATTATCACAACATTAAACTCTTCGAAAACCACGTTCAAAACAACCAACTACCTAGCCAAACAAGCTTTAGTTAAAAAAAGTAAAAAATTAACATTTTGATTGCCATCACGTCTTCCTCGATAAACTGTTTTGAACATTTTCAATACTTTCTTGCATATAGATAAACCTACTTAAACTAAACCAATTAATTACGTTTACAAATAAAATTACATGTAGAAAGAGTACGTAGAAAATAATTTGCCTTTAATAATATCGACTATAAACTCCCACATATATTAAATAAATGCCCTGTCGGAATTTTTGCTGTAAACCTGTACTTATCTCAAAAGGCCATATTAAAATCCCTGGGAAAGGTGTACGATGTTTATGGCAAACTCATAGTGCAGTAATATATTGTTCCGTTAGATAAAACGTTGCATTTTTTACTTATTCAAATTTTTACTTTTCGTTCAATTGTCTTATGAAGTAATAAAGGCTTTGAAAATATCTTCTCGTTGTTTATCTATAAATTACTGACTTTACTAAAATCGTTGTACGTAACGGAGTAGCACACTATTATTTATTTATGCAAATTGCTAGACGTGTTTCTACGTAGAAAATTATGAACAATTTTAGCGTCTCATTCGGCCTAATAGAAAAAAAAAAATACAAAAAAAACTCTGTTGATTAAATTAAAATCTTAATGCTTTTATTAGGACGTTTTCAGTTTTTTGAATGGTTCATTTATAAAACGGGTATAATATTAGCCTGTCATGGATATCCGAGTAAATACTATAATTAGGGTTCTTTTCAACGTCGGACAGAGGAAATTATTTCTATGATTTACTTGTTTCGAAGACAGTATTGCACACAAACTTACATTTTGAGAACAAAATTAGGGAAGGGCTGCTTAATTGTCGATGTTTAATTTTTTAACATTGCATGGAAAATTATTGTATGTTCACCAATTATAAATGATTTATTAAAACGAAATTAAAGGCATTTTGGAATGGATTTATAAAAAAACGACAAGCGTTGTATAATACGAGGTCTGGTCAGAAAATAATTCAACTTTATTATTAATTTTACAGATTTATTGGCCTTTGTCCCCATCAAAGTACTCCCCTACTTTTTTGACACTTTTCTCAACGGTGTTTTTATTTTGCGAAGCACTCCTGGATAGCTTGGTCTGACATGGATTTTAATTTCGGAAATAAAAAAAAAAAACAGTATCATGAAAACTAAACAAGATATCAACAATTCGAAAACATATGGTTACAAAGGAGGTTATGTTCTGCCAATCGCATATCACCAAATATCTTCGTTGGCGCGTAATTCAAAATGTTTGGTAACTTTCTGAACAGATCTCGTATAAGAGCGCAGAAATTTAAGAAAATTATTCTTTTTGTAGTTGCGAATTAAATGCCTTTATTTAATATTTAACAATAGAATTTAGTGGACTTAAACCGAGAAATAATTTGGTCTTTGAGAAATATGGACTGCCACAGAAAACTTACCAGATAAAGAAGAATTGATGAGTTTCCACCCCTTAAGAGTGGAAATAAATAATTTTATCAACTTTGATTCAATTTATGTTATGGTTAAAATTGCAGTTTGACAATTATAAATTGTTAAATACGAGTGGAGTAATTTTAAAAATAGGATAATGCAGAAGATCATTGTTAATTTTTAAATTTGAATTTAATACCGTTTGAAAATAAGGCATAATATTTGATAATCGTCGTTTTAATTTTAGGACTATATGTGTGCTAGTAATACATAAGTTTTGATTCACAGAAAAAACTCATTAATTTTATTTGATGTTAGCTGTAAAGTATAATAAACGTGAGCAATATCTGTAAAAATTTGAATAGTCTTGAATTCTATCAAAACTTACTAAATAATCATAAATTCTTAATTAGTTGTACTTTGGTTTTATGATTTTATGGGATTTTAATTTTATACTTTCTCTATTCAGAAATAAGTGTCCAATTTGTGATTTTATAAAAAAAAAAAGAAAAGCATGCCTTGAATATTAGACAATTAATTTTCATATTTTACAACAAAGATATTATTAATTAGGATCGTCTGTTAAAGAACATCCTTTTATTAGTAACTGTGATATAAATAATGTAATAAAAGTTCAAAATTTGGTAGATATAGTTTAATTTCTTTACTAATAAACTGACGAAATATTTTTTTTAAATTATCTATAATTAAATATTTTTCAAAAATTGAACACTTATTTCTGATCTGAAGGAGTATCATAATTTGAGCAATTCAATGATTTTGAAATGTTGTTTAAGATTTTTGATTCTTAAAGTATGTAATGTTAAAGTTGATTTCAACGCGATTTTATCAAATAGTTTTCTTACAACATTTTTTTTTTTACAACTTCTGCTTAAGTGTGATAAACCATTAACACGCCTGAGAGACATGGAACGACTAGTTTTTTCAATTCCTTGTTAGATTCTGATTAACATTATTATACGTTAGTTACTATGGAAACAATTGTTTTTATGAGCGCTCTGTTTAAATTGGCCTACAATTAGAGCAATCAGAAGCAGAAAATGCAAGCTATGGATTGCTCAGTAATTATAAAAATACTCGACAAGGATTAGTATCGTAGAAGGAAGTCTATTACATAAATCTGAATTGTTAGAAAGTGAATTAGAACTGTACAACGATGAGTATCTGCAGATAACATTTTAAATAAAACGGAGCCACACTTTTAATCTTCACTATGTCTTCTTCTTCTTCCTCACGTTTTAGACTTCATTAGTCCGTTACGTCACTCTTTTTTATGTAGGGTGGTCTTGTAGGTTATCTTCACTATGTTCTATTTGAAAAAGATGTACAATTTAAAACACTTTTATAATTATAATTTGTGGCTTTTTTTACATCATCTTAAAAGTGCAAGGTGACCTTTTTTACTCTTCCGGATAGACACCCATATTTATATATTCATATTTGCAAAATTAAAACTTCAGATATTTATGAAATTTTAGACCCATGGATTTCCAAGAATTGTAATGTCAATTAACTATTTAATGGTGTATTGTTTCAAAAAAAAAATATTTTAACGTTAACTTTGAATAGTGAAAACTTCGTTATAGCGACGTTTGGTTATCGGATGAAACGTTAAGCGAGCTATGACTGTACATTTAATTTGCTTAGATGGTTAACTTCAAAAAGTTGAAAACTACTGGTTTAGACATATTTATATGTAAATGATTTTAAGGATTTTAACTCCAATTTAAAAAATACACATAATGCAGATAAACATTTTATAAATAGTTTGAAATAAACATTATCTGTTTTAGGTGAAATAATTTATTATTTTTATAAAATTATTTATACATATTAATAAAAATACATCTATTAATCATATCATATCATATCATATCATATTCAGCATATCAGTCCATAGTCGGATTTTTCCACCCCTTTAATTTTTTGGAACTCATAGAGGGAATTTGAACTTTTGCCCTCTTCTAGAATCTTTTGAGCAGATTGTTTTCACAGCGCGAGATTTCGAGATTTTTCCTCTACTCGCCTGGGCTAATTCTGGTTTCGTTTTGAAGTTAATAATTTATTTCGAAGGTTTTAGACCTATTCATGACCATCTATATTCGAGACACAATTTGCAACTGCTGTCTAACAGATTTCATCCAGTACTACTAACATACAAATAAATTAATATGGCCGAAATCAGACACCAAATAATTTTTTTTTTGGGCTTTCTGTAATATTTTTGTTTGTTAATCTGTGCGAAATAAATGTTTATATCGTACTTATATCTACAGATTTTTATAACGTTATTTTCTTGGAAACCAAAAAACTTCATTTACACCATTTTACACCATGTAAAAAAATCACATAAATTGTAAAGTCCACGTAAATCAAGAAAGGAGAGTTTAAAATTTTTCTTTAGGCTCGTCGAAAAGTTCCAACGTGAAATCGTTTCAAAAGCCCCGACAGAATTGCCATACATTTTTTGTTAAATGTCGATTTTTCCAATTTGTGCAAAACAAGTGCGATTTTTATTATTTAAAATGCATTACATGTATGTTGCATAATTGTAGTTTAATCGAATAGGCATTCCTTCAGTATCTCTTTGAGATGTTAATCGTAATGAACTTCCTCGACTTCGATTTAATCTGTTAAGTAATTATATGGACAGTATATTAAATCCGCCTTACGCGATTGTGGTAAACCGTTGTCGTAAAATAGGGTTGCGCACTTGTCTATAAATTCGCTATAATTTAACAACATGTTTTAGCACGAAGACGGTACACGTCTCACGAGAAACCTATTAAAGTCATATATTTCGCATGAAATTGGCAAACTACTTCCAAATAAGTATATAACAGTAACTGGACAGTAGAGGCAAATTGACTTATGGTTTAACCTGAAGCTCTCCAAACAGGTTGGACGCCTGCCTAACAGTATTTTCACATTTTGTACTTTTGTAATTCCTCTACGACGCACTTCCAAATACAGTGAAACCTCTCTGACACGACCAGCGTCGGTTCTTGCTCAAATTGGTCTTTTGTAGAGATGGTCGTCTTAGAGAGAAAGGCAAAGATAGTCAATGCAAATGTAATAACGAATAATATATTAGGTTAAATGCAGTTATTATTTATCAGAATCATTATTATTATTAGATCAAAGTTATTATAAATAAAGTAGTATTATTTAAGAAGTAAATTAATTATTGTGAATCACGCTTAAAACCGAGTGTGCACATTCGAGCTCAAAGTGGCACATTCCGATCTCGGGAAAATGAAGCGCGCCGCTCCGCGTCGCGCTTCATTTGCCTCCCTCGCTCGGAAATGTGCCACTTTTCGCTCGAATGCGCACATCCTCATTTAGTTCGGTAAATATCGATTCTGTTCTAAAAAATGTAGTTTTACTATAGCAATGAGTGCGAGCGAGCGAAAAGATACAACAATCTCATAAGCACGAGTAAGATGGAACAATTAAAATTATTCTAGTAATTTTTTTTCTAATCTATTGGCCTAAATGATTGTTAATCATGTTTAAAACCGAGTGTGCACATTCGAGCTCAAAGTGGCACATTCCGATCTCGGGAAAATGAAGCGCGCCGCCCGCGTCGCGCTTCATTTGCTTCCCTCGCTCGGAAATGTGCCACTTTTCGCTCGAATGCGCACATCCTCGTATTTAGTTTGGTAAATATCGATTCTGTTCTAAAAAATGTAGTTTTACTATAGCAATGAGTGCGAGCGAGCGAAAAGATACAACAATCTCATAAGCACGAGTAAGAGGGAACAATTAAAATTATTCTAGTAATTTTTTTCTTTAATCTATTGGCCTAAATTATTGTTAATCATGTTTAAAACCGAATGTGCACATTCGAGCTCAAAGTGGCACATTCCGATCTCGGGAAAATGAAGCGCGCCGCTCCGCGTCGCGCTTCATTTGCCTCCCTCGCTCGTAAATGTGCCACTTTTCGCTCGAATGCGCACATCCTCGTATTTATTAGATTTATCTACTTTGTTCATAGCTCTTTCAAAATCAAAAAATTAAATTTAGTTCGGTAAATATGGATTCTGTTCCAAAAAATGTAGTTTTACTATAGCAATGAGTGCGAGCGAGCGAAAAGATACAACAATCTCATAAGTACGAGTGAGAGGGAACGATTAAAATTATTTTACTAATTTTTCGTCTAATCTATTGGCTTAAATTAGTGTTAATTGTGTTTAAAACCGAGTGTGCACATTCGAGCTCGAAGTGCCACATTCCGATCTCGGGACAATGAAGCGCGCCGCTCTGCGTCGCGCTTTATTTACCTCCCTCGTTTGGAAATGTGCCACTTTTCCCTCGAATGCGCACATACCCTGAATTTGCGTTCTTTATCCTTCGCTCTTTCAAATTGCAAATTTAAATTTAGTTAGGTATATCGATTTTATGTTCGAAAAACGTATTTACTTGGACTGTACAATTTAGCCGGTTAAACCGGCCAAAAATGTTAGCTAAGTTAATTAGCCCGCTAACTGATCGGCTTAGCTAATTTAACCGGTTAAATAAATTAGCTGGCGGCTTAACCGACTAATTTAGCTTAGCTCGGCTAATTAGCTATCGGCTAATCGGCTAATTTTTTTAAGCTATTTAATGGTTTCTTATTCACGGACAAGTTTAAAAATAATATTGATGTTGCCTTTATGACAAATAAAACGACAATAGAGTAATCTATTAGGTTAATTAATATTTTACAATTTTTTTTATTTATAAAAATGACTTTTAAATTAATTGTGTAAATTTTGAATAGTTCCAAAATTATCGCAAAAAAACTGAAAATTGTCATTTTTTGAATGTCAAATAACTTCGTAATTAAAATGTATACTATGTAGCGATCTATAGTCAGAGCAGCCAACCTCAACAGCGCGCTGCATTGACACCACTCACCGCTACGTAATATAAAAACGTATATTATTTAAAATAAAGCTGAGCAGTGAAATATTATTTCGGAATATTGAACTTAAATGTATAACGCATATGACTTGAAAAGAAAATCGATAATTGTACGGAGAAGTCATTTTATTTGTTTATTTAAATGTTAATAAAAAGTATGATAATAATCAAATGAAATTGCTTTTTAAATTTTTTATAAAATTATAAATATTTTACTATAAGCTCTGAAATTTTCGTTAAGTTATCTTCAACAGCTTTTTTACAATTAATTTTTTAATTATAAGTACCGAAAATTTTCATTGTAAAAAAAATTATAGTAAAATTAAAAAATTTCAAAAACTTTTTTAAGGGATGATTATTAGTAATAACTACTTTCGAAAAATATATTTAAACAAGTATTCCATGATCAAGTGGAAAATAAGAGATCCATTTGACGTGATCCGACTCAATTACGCAGTTATTTGACATTAAAGAAAATTACTATTTTCAGTTTTTTTGCGATAACTTTGGAACTGTTTAAAATTTCAACAATTAATTTAAGAGCGATTTTTATAAATAAAAAAAGTTGTAAAATATTATTCACATATGTCCGTAAATAAGAAATCAATAAATATCTTAAAAAAAAATTTGCCAATTAGCCGTTAGTTAATTAGCTGAGCTAAGCTAAATTAGCCGGTTAAGGCGCCAACTAATTATCTAAGCTAATTTATTTAACCGGCTAAATTAGCTAAGCTAAACAGTTATCCGGCTAATTAACTTAGCTAACTTTTTTAGCCGGCTTAACCAGCTAAATTGTACAGCCCATGTATTTACCATACCAATGTGTGCAAGGGAAAGAAAAGATAAGACAATCATGTCAATGAGAGTGAGAGAGAGCGATTAAAATTGTTCTGCTAATTTTTTGTCTAATTTATTTAAAGGCTGACTTCTACAGCTATTATCTATAAAAAAAATTCCAAGTTTAAGTAATTTTGAAAAGTATCGGTCGCGCAATTAAAGGTTGCGGTCGGGTTAGAGAGTGGTCGCCTTAGAGAGAAATATATAAGAATTAAATTACGATATATCTGTTCTGAAACATACTGCCCGTCTTTAGAGGTGGTCTCCTTATAGAGATGGTCACCACGAGAGGTTTTACTGTATTTCAATTATTCATCTCCTCTTTTTTACCATTAAAAAAAAAACGTCCGGCGCGTCATTTAAAGTTCTTTAAAACGAACAAACAAATTTTTCAATTTACAAAGTAAACATCCGGACGAACAGCGTTGCGAAATGTACGAACGTGTTGGATTTCAATGAGATCTTTTTCGAAAAAGGACGCATAATTGATGAAGGAGTTGTACACTAATTAGCAGTAATGGCGGTTATTTATTAATTTAATTGGAATTTGTGCGATGCATACTAGAAAATGTCTGCATTAAATATGATTAACAAGTTCTCCGTTTTCTTCTCGTCGAACATTTAAATAAATTATTAAAGAGCACAGGTCTAATGATTTACCTGTTTCGCCATAGAAGACGATATCTGTCGCAAAATGGAAATCATTAGAACGCGTACGTGTTTATAAATTTTATTTAACGATGGACGTGCAGTTTGTTTATTTCGAATTTGCTATACAAGTTTCTTGCGTAGAATTCCGTTTCCTTGTCGTTTTCGCATATGCAAGTCGCTCGATTTAGGTTCATATTTTGTTGAAATTATGTTTTTGCGATGATGTTCTCACGAAAAGCTACGTTTAGGTGCGGTTACATTGTTCGGACTTCTCGTGTGTGGCTCGCTTTGGAATGTTCTTGCATGATAAAAACGAAAGTTTAATTTTTAAACGGTTTATGGTTTCGTTAGAAAAAAAAATACGACGAGAGTAAATAAATTGATTATATTTAGTCAAGTTTTTGAAAGCACCTATTTACTGATTTGTTTGTGTTTACTTTAACAAAATAAATTATTATGTTGTTATAAGTTAGGTTTCTTTTAATACCTGCTTCATTTTTATTTATTTTATTTTAAAAAAATTGTTTTATTTTATACAGTGGATAAGTATAGAAGATATTTGTTTCATAACACCTGAGAAAAAAAATGTTTGATGTAAAATTCGATCTAAAATTTTATGAAATTGTTTATTGAAGTCTGTTGTGTAATTTGTTTACTCTGCGCAATGAAAACAAATATACCTATATTGTAACAATTTCGCTAAGGTTCGAACTAGGGTTGCGAATAGTAACGGTCGGTCACTCATTTTAACAACATTTAAAATTTATTTAGCAAAAGAATTAACAAATTATTTACAACAGTAACTTAAAATACTAGTGGATAGGTATACTTGATAAATATTAAACTTACTAAATTAATTTTACTTCCAGTTTAATGTACTACAATAATTTATTTACACACTTTTATTTATTTATTTTTATCGCACGTAAGAAATCACCTTGAATTTCACGAAGGGCCAGCTGAGTAAGGAACTGAACTGATTATTACTGCAATCGGACGCGTTTATATGTGTATTTCGTTATCGGTATCACAGCTTCTGGACATGTCGACAGAATTTTCCGCTTTGAACGATACGCGCCGTTCGATAGATTTTTGAGAAGTTATTTTTTTAACAGACACGTATGTGTAACTCTATCATTTCCATTGTCGAATTACCCGTCACAGCTATGTCGCTATAGTGGAACATAATTAATAGTTACGTATTCTCATACTAGAGCAAAATTATTTATGCCATTTCTTTTCCATTTATTCCGGTTTACTTGATTGGAAAACCTTGATAAAAAACTCATTCTGTTATACTAGTTAAAAACTTTATTTATCTATTTCTTTTTAATGATACGAATTTTCTTTATTTATATTAAACTTTTTATAGCGTTTGAAAAGTTTCATTTTAAAGCCAAATTTAATTTTTCAAAAAGACGAAAATTTTTGTTTTAGAAGGAAAGCGCCGGAAATGACATCGACTATATTTGCTAGAGGTACATACGAACATCCCCTTGCAATATAAAGCAATTCTATTTTTTTTATTTTTTACCAAAAAAACGGACTAAAACCCATGTTTTTTCTTGATTTTGGCCGATTTTGGGGATTTTGAGTTAACAATTGTTTCGGACGTACTAAAGCCTAATACTTTCGAAAATGAACGCTTTCTACGTACTTCCAAAAAATGAAAAAGTTATAGCGTTTTAAAGGTTTCATTTTAAAGCCAAATTTAATTTTTCAAAAAGCCGAAAATTTTTGTTTTAGAAGGAAAGCGCGGTGAAATAACACGGTTGTGGTTGCTAGGGGTACGTAGAAACATCCCCCTGCAATATAAAGCAATTCTATTTTTTTGCCAAAAAAACAAAGGAGTTAATCCAGTGATTCCCAAAGTGATCACCGCGGGCCCTCGAGGCCTGCGGTTCCGCAAAATATTCAATTCACCAATTCGACAATTTTTTTAGAATTTCCAATTATCAAATTTTTCGTCAACAACCGTGCATGCTGACAACATTTCAACAATTTAGCAACTTGCGAGTCTTTCATTGTTTTCTTTCCAATCCGCTTCTTATAAATTTGGTATTTTATATTATTCCAAGGAAAATAGTAAGTATCTGTTTTTAATTTTTTGCTGTTAAATGGGTAATCGCTTGTAAAAAGGAGTTTTCCAATTTTTCAAGAAAGTCAAAAATTTAGAAAAAAATCGGATGTATTAAGGGCGCTGCGGAAAAAATCCGATTATTTAGGGAGCCGCAAACCGAAAAAGATTGGAAACCTCTGGGTTATCCCTATTCCTTTTGATTGATAAACATCCATATACGTCTATCTCTTTTCAACGTACTGAGCAAAATACTTAACTTTAGTCAGAGTAGTGTTCATGAAATCCCCATCAACTTGATTTATAGGCAGTTATTACCCATTAATTGTATTTTTATGAACAGTTTTATAGCCGTATTATTTCTTTCCACGAATTCTGACTTCTTTTCGTGAAAAATTATTTAAAATAATTAAAAATTTTTTCTTTAATTTTAAATGGCTTTCCTCTGACTTAAGTGAATTTTTAACGGTATAAGTTAAAGAACTATTTTAAAGATGTGAGAAAAATTGTGATTTGGTCTAATTAATATAATTATTTTGTTTGTTTAAAAATCTTTGTTAAATAACCAGATCGTTATTTAAAAATATTTTATTTACGTCAAAACCATTTTTGAGAATTAAAATTTTTCTCGTTCTGTTATAATTGATTTGGCTCATAAACATTAAACCTTGTTTAATGTTCTTTTCTCAGAAAAGGGGCGATAATAATTTAAATGAATCGGCTTTAATGAAAATTTACACGACCCATTTAGACGACCTTGTAATTATCCACCACAAGGCCATAAGAGCTTTGAATTTAAGTTTGCGCTGCAATTTTTCTCAATAAATAATCGTCGACAGGAAATATATTTAAGGTATCGTTTAAAGGAGTTAATAAACAAGTACAACTACCAGTTCACTATGCACATTGCGTGCATTCGCAACTCAAACTTTTTCAAACACAGAAGCGTTTATACTGCCAGCAAACGAGAGAAAATTGGTCTTAATTACGTTTAAATTTTCTTAATGCAACCACTAACTAGTTTAAGTACATATATTGAGATATTGCGCTCATAATTTGCAATAATATTGCGTGCAAAATAAAAACTTCGCCAACACCAGCATCTTTTTTGATTGAAATGCTAATGCCTCAGATAATGTTAATAATTTACATTAATTAACTTGTAAATAATTAATTCTTATAATTAACTCATTCTCTTGTTAGTCCTAGGTACAAAGAAAAACAATAAATAAATGTTTAGTTAATTTAAAATTTAATTTAAAATTGAATTGCAAAGGAACCAACAAATTAAAAAATTAATTGTTGCTGCTAAAACGATTAAAACTATTTGTTTTATTTCTAATTAATTTAGATCTGGCTATTAATTTCTTAAACCAGTATCTAAAAAAAAATCTATTAAAAAACACCATTAAGTAAATCTACAAACATGAATTATTTACTTGTTGGTCATTTTTTTTTACTTCTGAAGTAATTAATAATTTTTTAAAGCATCTTCGAAGGTAATTAATCCTGTTTTTTGCGTTTGTTACAGATACATAATCGTGTGCTGCTCAATCATCTCGTTTTTCATCATTTGTATGTGTCAGTCGGAAGCGAAATCGGCTCCGCACACGACGAAAAACCATGCAATGTTGACGAAATTGGGCCTTTCTCGAGTCCGAGGCCCGAACAGCCATCACAGGAAACGTTTGGCCATCGAATCTCGTCACCACACACGCTCCGACGATTCCCACATGTTCATCGTCAAGCTACCACCAAATCCATACTATTACACCCATAATCATCCGAATTCCTGGCAGACGAACAGCAAAAAAATTCCGGTCGGCTTCAAAACAACGGAAAGCCGGCGAAAATCTACCACTGGAACATTCCCGTCCTTAAGAAGTACTCAGGAATTAGAAGTAAATCGAGACTAAACGACGACAATTATGTCAACGTGCAGAGCTCGAAGATGTGGAACGAGGTGTTGGATAAACCGGAAAAAATTCAGAAGAGCTCGAGCAAGCCTTCCTACTACGTTCCCATAAAACCGAAAAAGTCTTCTTTCATGAAGTACTTCCCCGGCAACGGCAAACCGCAATCGTTTTACGTCATCGAAAAAAGTAAAAAGGCCCATTATCACCGACTGTTGCCGTGAAATGCAATTGATGTTTCGTTACCTCGCTAAAGACTTGTGCAATACATCCGAGTTATGACCGAAAAAGGAACTGTTCTTATACGAGGTGCAATCAAAGAAAATGCGCATAATTAATTTGACGCGAGCTTCTTAAATTAATTAGTGTACAGTAGTCAAAAAGTTGTATTTTTATGGTTTGTTTATTGGTTATGTACGTGGGGTAAACCAGAGAGTGATTGCTCACTGACAGTGTTTGTCCAGTTTTTGAAGTTATACTTCTTTTGGCGCTTTGAGAGTAAAACGGATGTTGCGCGCGCACAGCTAACGAAAATTCGACAGTATAAAGTTAGCCGTCTCAGAAAGCAAATTAATTATTGTGAATCAGGCTTAAAACCGAGTGTGCACATTCGAGCTCAAAGTGGCACATTCCGATCTCGGGAAAATGAAGCGCGCCGCTCCGCGTCGCGCTTCATTTGCTTCCCTCGCTCGGAAATGTGCCACTTTTCGCTCGAATGCGCACATCCTCGTATTTATTAGATTTATCTACTTTGTTCAATGCTTTTTCACAATGAAAAAATTAAATTTAGTTCGGTAAATATCAATTAAGTTCCAAAAAATGTATTTTTACTATAGCAATGAGTGCGAGAGAGCGAAAACATACAACAATCTCATAAGTACGAGTGAGAGGGAACGATTAATATTATTCTACTAATTTTCCGTCTAATCTATTGGACTAAATTATTGTGAATCATGTTTAAAACCGAGTGCGCACATTCGAGCTCAAAGTGGCACATTCCGATCTCGGGAAAATGAAGCCCGCCGCTCCGCGTCGCCCTTCATTTGCCTCCCTCGCTCGGAAATGTGCCACTTTTCGCTCGAATGCGCACATCCTCGTATTTATTAAATTTATCTACTTTGTTCATCGCTCTTTCAAAATTACAAAATTAAATTTAGTTCGGTAAATATCGATTTTGTTCCAAACAATGTATTTTTACTATAGCAATGAGTGCGAGCGAGCGAAAAGATACAACAATCTCATAAGTACGAGTGAGAGGGAACGATTAAAATTATTCTACTAATTTTTCGTCTAATTTATTTATTGGCTTATTTATAGGCTTAAATTATTGTTAATCATGTTGAAAACCGAGTGTGCACATTCGAGCTCAAAGTGGCACATTCCGATCTCGGGAAAATGAAGCGCGCCGCTTCGCGTCGCGCTTCATTTGCTTCCTCGCTCGGAAATGTGCCACTTTTCGCTCGAAT
Source organism: Sinopyrophorus schimmeli (assembly GCA_036325965.1). NCBI lineage: Eukaryota > Metazoa > Arthropoda > Insecta > Coleoptera > Elateridae > Sinopyrophorus > Sinopyrophorus schimmeli. Next base: position 3,031,588 of record JARFIZ010000404.1, read on the forward strand.
GCGCACATCCTTGTTTTTATTGTATTTATTTACATTCATTTTTTAATTTAAGGGTCCAGTCTACCGATATTTCTCTCATTGTATGTATTTTAAATGTAAATATTCGAAAATATCTCTAATTTTTAGCAAAATTGGCATCTCTGCGGAAAAGGTATGATAAAATTTTGAAAATTTTCTATCAGAATCTATTAGTTTAATAAATTTCTATAAGAATGGAAAATGATTCTGATAAAAGTTTTTATAACAATTTACCAGTTGATATTTTTTATTACTTTTCTTTCAAAAATTACTCATTATATTTTAGAAGAATGTATAAGATTTAATAAATTATGAGATTTTATAACTTAATACTACTGGCAATTTATGAGATTGAATAACGATTTTCGCTTTACAACTTTGTTAAGTTTATTCTAATGTAATGTCAATAAGAATCGATATAGTAAATTATAAGGTTATAATACCTATAACACCTCACTCACAATCAGATAATATTTTTTTGAAAAATCAATAAAACTTATAAGTTTTAATGAGAATTATCGTATTGTGTAATACCTTATTGAATATTAAAATATAGTTATCATTTTTTATGAGAAAAACCAAGATATTTTTTTAAATATTCAATGAGTTTAAATGATGAATTTCGTGGACAAATGCAGTCATTTTTATGATAAAAATCTTATAAGATTTAATAAGCAAGTTTTGATCGAGTTAACTTGTAAAATCTCGAAGAATACTATTTCATTCGAAAAACCAGGGTATTTACGATTTTATCTAAGAACTTATTTCTCATAGAATATTAGCTTTTCGATTGTTTTTATATTTAAGTTAAAAAAATTTAGGTAAATTTCTGATTCTTTAATGATAGGGCCTCTTTTGTTATTTTTTATCATCTGAACATTTTACGATCTTTTCTTACGTTTTTCAAATTAAAACAATCATTGACACTTATCGAGGGTTTATTCAAGTTTTGAAAACTAACCCGCGGTTTTCTGTACAATTAATGGTTCATGAAATATTGATGATCAAAGACAAAAGTGCCATGTTTCATTCTACCACTGATATCTCGAAAACATTTATTAAATCAGGAAATATGTTTTTGAGTCTGGGTAGAAGTAATTGAAGTATATATGTTCTTCAATTACTTATAACTAAAGCTATGAATTACAGTCGAACTTCCATAAGTCGAACCTCGATAAGCCGAATTTTTGATAACCCGAACCTGTTTTCCTAGGACTTGCATATTTCATTGTTAATATTTTTATATCGATAACTGGAATTTTTGATAAATCGAATTATTTTTAGCTTCCCTTCAACTTCGACTTATCGAAGTTCAACTGTATATGCAAAAAAAAAGAAACAAATATGCACATAATTACGTACACTTCATTAATAAATATATACACAAATTAATTATTTCATAATTTTTAATTAATACCGTTTTAATAATTATTTAGTTACAAAATTTTTGATAAAAACTAACAGTTCAATATTTCTCCAAATTTTCTGCTAGATATGTTTGCTTTCTATCGCTTAAAACTTATTTGCACGTAGAAAAAATTGTATCTACATCAACTGATGTAATGGGAGCATTCGAGAGTGGTGATATATCAGGAGTTAATTCTAGACCTTTGACAAATTCAAAATATTTTTTAAAATTTGCAAACTCGGTTTTAGATAAAACATTTTTCACTTTTTCTGCGAAAAAAATAAATATGCAAAATATGGAAGTTTGATTAAAAAATGCAAGACATAGTCGATATATGCAATTTTATATTGGTTTTAATGAATGAAAAATACTCCAGGGCGTTAAAATTTCAAAAATTTAAGCAAATTTGTTAAAAAATAAACAATATACATTTTGCATATATTCACAGCTTTACTTATAACTATTTAATTAAAATATTTATAAAAAAAAATTAAAAAGTGTCATTATTTCACAAGCTAACTCGTTCGATTGGTAAAAAATTGAAAACAATATCTTTATTTTTGAAGGTACACGAAGACTTAGACGATTACGTTATTTTTGGCTATAATAATTTTTTAAGCAAAACCCGTTTGTATATCGAATTTCCGAAATTGTACTTTTTTTAAAATCTACGTTCTCTAGATCTGCAAAAATTTAATTTTTTATCTTTGAAAATACAGGGTAAAAATTGCACCAAAATGTGCATTTAAAATACATTGAACTAAATGTGTATAGAATGGATCCTTAAAAAGAAAAAAGAATTGGACCCAAATAAAACGACATATGTGCATATTCGAGCAAAAAATGCGAATTTTTCCGAGACAAAATTGCACGCTTGGCGTTTAGCCAAAATCTACAATAAACACTACACCTATCCTCCTATTTACACGCCACCGTGTAAATCGGAGATGAATAGATGAGCAGTGGATTCCATCACATATAATTTGGAAACTACTGGTTTTGCTATAGGTACACTAACGCAAGATAAGCAACATAACACGTGGTTATCTTTAATTTAGTTACGCCAAAGAAGTATAACTTCTAACGCACGAACATAAGTACGCGGATCGTTTTTTTTTCTTTAAAGTAGACAATCGCTGTCAGTGGTCAATCACGTTATTTTGTGTTAAGTAACACAAAATAATGTTTTTTTTTATTTAAATGGACAATCGCTGTCAGTGGGCAATCGCTCTCTGATTCGCCCTACCTTTTCTTAGTACAATTTAGTTTTCAATCAGAAAACTGATTTTTGTAGGTGTGTTTATATTCTTAAGTGTAAGGTATTTATGTTTTACTTTATAAAATGAATGTTTACTTATATTTAAAAAAGAATTTCCATCTGCGCTCAAACAATGCACTTTTTTATATTAGAACTAAACGAAGTGGGATTAACAGCTTTATTACTGAAATGCAACCGAGTTTTTTTGTTGTACTAAATGCATGAACAAGTTGAATATAACGTTTTGGTATAAAGGTTAATCCCAAGTTAAACACTCGGTTCTGTTATAAAACACGGTATCGTCTCCGTTCTACAAAAATTCATGTTATGGTGTTTGTTAACAGTGTTTAAAGGAAACGCAAGTTTAATATTTCTTTTTTAAAGACTGTATAAGAACTTTAAGGATTTCCTATTGCCGAATAATATTTTACAAAGGAACAATTAATGGGGTCATTAAGGTCGATACTGACAATTAGCTATTTAGAAAAACCTAAAATGTTAACTTTATCATTTTTTTTTAAATTTACGTCCGTTCCAGAAGTGCCCAAATTCCATAGTGCTGAATAAATGGGGGGCAGACATAATATAAGTTGTATTTTTTTTAATTTAATTGAGAAACATTTATACTGAACGGAGTTTATGCATACTTTTTATTTTTTGGAAATTTTATCATGTGTTGTGTGTTTATTTTGTTTGTACCTTTAATGAAGAATTTTATTTGATATCTTTGTGTATATATCTCAACTTTTTCTGTCAGATGTTGTTGGTACAATTTTCGAATATAGATTTGTATGTTGAAAAAATAAATTGACTCAAAAAAATGGAAAACTTTCAACAAGTAAAAAAATCTACTAAATACATTTATCTTTTTTTACTTGAATCATGTTATACTTATATTATTTTGACTTATAACCCAATTATGCATCTGCAAGATTATTTTATGTATTTTTATTCAAAATGCATAATTTTACACTTATTCAGGTTTGTCCAATTAAATTCTTACTTTTGTGAACATAAGTTCTTTTTTATATTAAAAAAAATTAGATAAAAGCTTCTCAATTAATAAAGAGTAATGTTTACAACTCACGGTTACTTCTTGTGGAGGCCCATTATTCATTCAACTCTCTAACACATAAATATTCTAAGACTGCTTTATTTAAGTAACGGAAGGTGGTTATAAATTTCGGCGTATTAAATTTTTCTTTTGGTACCTTCTATACTTAACTTTATTTTTTGTAATCATTTATTTGGCTTGAGTAACTCTTAGACACATAACTCATAACAGAATATTTAAGCATTTATAAAAGACATAAAAAATCATTGTGTATATAAACATGTAAACATAACGTAGTTTAGCAGTAGTTGAAAATAACACTTTTTGATCTCACCCCGTACTTAAGAACAACAAAGCCAGCGAACGACATATTCGATTTTATAAAGACGTATTTGTATCAATCTTTACAAGACTCGAAATTATAATCCAGTATTTATTATAATTATATACACTTTTATATGTAAGTTTTTTTTTGTATTAAACGTTGTTATAATAAAAGCAATGTTTTTAAACTTGATGGTTTCTTTCCGTGCCTGCATCGATCAAACAGTTGTACTTCGACTACGCCAAAATTCGGTCAGCATTTACGCTCTCCATGATTTATTAATGTTTTTCTAAAAATGTCAAATCCGACAGTTCCTATCCTTCAGCCGCGGCTCGTCTACGGCCTGAGAACCGACATAAAAGGGAACGTAAATTTTATTTCAGACGATGAAGTCCTGTATCCAGCCGGTGGCCTTTTGGTTATGCATAATTTCGCACAAAAACGACAAAGGTTTGCCCGATTACCAGATAAAGGATTGAACATAACTCGAATAGTCGTCAGTCCCAACCAGTACGTATTGCCTTTTTTCTTTTGTGGCGAACGCTATTATTGTTTTTATTGCAAGGAAACTGTTTGCTATGGCCGAAAAAGGTGAAAAGCCGTCACTTTGGCTCTACGATGCAGTTACTTTCAAGAAAAAGAAGCAAATACAAGTTCCTGCAGACAAAGAGACGACTGGGACAGAATTTGTTACGTTTCAGTTTACTTTCGACTCTAGATGTATAGTTGCTGTGATGGGGGAACCGGAATGGAATATGTACGTGTTCAGAACTGATAAGGGTAAACTTGAAAGCATGGTCAAAGCGAATAATTTAAATGGCACTGGAACTGTTAGCGAGGTTTGTATTTCAATCAAATAAATAATTATTGCTCGACACGTGAAAAATATAAAAACAACTAATATACCGCATGAAAGCATTAAAAAAATTAAACAATCGAATGTTAAAATTCATCTGTAATAGCAGAATGTGCAAGAGCTAGGCATATGGAAAATCAAAAGATTAACGTAGAAGAGTACGTTTCGCGGACAGTAGGTGGCGCTACTTATTTTCAAATTACAGATTAAAAGCAATAGTTCCTATTCCTATTTTCTATCACTTTTCTAACCTTCAATTTTTCATAGACAATATTCAATAAACAGATATTTATGGATAGCATACGTGTAAGTATTGGTAATGTCATGTATCTGTTAGCAACATGTAAATAAACATTCAAAGGGTTTGCAACAAAGAATTTAATGCTGTTTATTCTCACCAGAGGCAGCATATTTGATATAAATATTATTAACACATTTTAAGTGCGCATGCATTTCTACATGTTGAATGGTTTGTATTTAATTGTAATTTATTCAAACAATTCACAAAACTACACAAATTATTCGGTTTTAAGTATTATGTGAATTAAATATATTTTTTTAAACCAAGAGAAACGTTCAAAAATATTATTTTTGAATATTTCTTAAACCACAGCTACGATTTTGTTAAAATAATCAAATTTTGCGTTTTATTACAATATCAACAAGCTATCCATATTTCACTAATTTTGTGACTTTTCGCTTAAAAATATCAGTTTTTTCTAAATATTTTGGATAATTAAGCTACGATTTTTTTTTAAATTTTATTAAAATAAACTATTTCTCAATAGTGACCTATGATCCACATTTGATTAACTTTGAACTTGTAGTTGAAGAGTCGTGGGGTACACTTCCACCTTAAGGCTTTAGTTAAAAATAAAAATCTAAAACAAAAAAAACTTATTGGGACAGCAAGAGTTTTGTTATCTAATTTGTTTTCTAATTATGTAATGGGACTTTTAACATTTTATATTGCAATTTTTAGATTTGTTTTTTTTTAAGATTTAGACTTACAAGGTTTTTTAAATGTTTTTATCCTATGGATTAATTGGACACTAAATGTAAAAAAAAATGCTAATGTTTTATTAAAATCTAATAATCTTAGCACCATTTGTACGCATTGGGGAACGAGGGGGTTGTAACAATTTTTACTAAAATGAATATATCTTGACATTCATTGACTGAATTACTACTAACTGAACATTGATAGTGACTTTAACTCTTCCTATATTAAACCTAATAGGAAAAACACCAAAACCATTGGTATTTATTTCACAGCTAACATTTTCACGACATCATATACAATTTAAAATATATACTTTTGTTATGGCGGTGCTATACTTTTCTTTATGGAAAGTTAAATAAATGTAGTGAAACGCCGATATGGAATTTTGCAGATGTAATTCTTATCTATACATCAATCAACATTTCGTATATACAGTCGAACATCCATAAGTCGAACCTCGGTAAATCGAATTTTTGATAACTCGAATTTTTTGATAAGTCAAAGCGTTTTACAATTCTCTAAATTCGAGTTTCTATTAGTAAATATTTTGATAACTCGAAGTTAAATTTTACAACTTTTCATAAAAGTACACTACCTGGTAGGATTAAAGAACGAGCCGGTTTAGTGTTATTGCTGGTTAAAATGATTATTGTAAAATATGATGAAAAGGTTTTATACTACTTTTTTTGATAACTCGAATTTTTGATAACTCAAATTATTTTTAGTTTTTTTTCAACTTCGGCATCGAGGTTCGACTGTATATCTTACAACTCTTCAATTTTTAATGGTAACCAAATATCTATACAATTTTATAAATTTTATAAAATAACCCTTAAATAAAATTTTACAAACAATTTGGGATGACCAAAGTTTCATAATTATGTAGAAAAAATACGTTTTAAACAAAATACTTTTTGTATGGCGCTCCTAAACTTTTTTTTTTGAAAGCCAAATTAAATGTGTTTTCCAAAGGTTGAAAAACGCCGGTACAAAATATTGCAGATCTTATTCTTATCTTATATCGATATCAATCGACAATTTGTATACATAATTATTTGTTGAAAATGATTTCATTTATAGGTAGCCTGCAACCCGAACGATGGCAATTTAATCGTCCTAGTAGGAACAGCGGTCTTCAAAATAATGGCATGCTCAGAGCTAATTTGGCGACAATACGGTTTCAGCAAAGCGGACAATTTAAATTTATCAACGGCCGCATGGATATCGCAAGACCGTTTATTAGCCGCCACGGTCGAAGGCAAAATAATGTTCTTCGAAAGCGGCGATTTGAAAGTGATATACTGGGCGGGTGATTTGCCCATCTTAAATTTAAAGCAGGCGGAAAAAGAAGAGTAAGAACTTTGATACCGAAAGTTATACGAAACTCGTTTTGCCTTTCAGATTACAGCAGCAAAGTTCGCAGACGAACATCAGCGAGCCGAGCGCTGGCAGCATCCACGAGGGCGAAGACTACAAAATTAGATGCCTCATCGTATTTCCGCGCGGAATAGTTTTCGCATACTTAAACGGCACCGTTCACCTATACGAAAAAGAAACGCCGTATAAATACAGGAAACGGAACGTCTACAAAATTCCCGATCACAACATCGTCCGCGAGGAAGCCGACGCCCAATATGTGATGAACGTAGTTAATGCTCTTTGCATCAATCCAAGCCAAGATCAATTGATAGTTTCCTGCAAGGAGAACCAAATGTACCATGTGGGGCTTTGGGGCGCCGATTTAATGTCGAGTCCCGAAACTATGTTTTCCGAGTTGGGTCTTTCCCTGCATCATGGTCCAATTGGAGGTTTGGACGTGTGCGCTTGGAAACCGATCTTTCTCACATCAGGCGAATGGGATAGAACTTTGCGAATCTGGAACTACGAAACGGACACGATTGAATTGACCAAGCAGTTTCAGGAAGACATACGAGGCGTTGCTCTACATCCATCTGGTCTGTACGCGGTCGTTGGATTTTCTGATAAATTGAGATTTCTGACGATAATGATCGACGACTTTGTTGCGACACGCGAATTTCCGATTCGCAATTGTAGAGAATGCAGGTTCAGTAGTATGGGCGAATTTTTTGTTGCTACCAATGGAAATCTTATACAAGTTTATAGCACCATTACGTTCGAGAATGTGTTTAACTTGAAGGGACACAGTGGGAAGGTTTGTTTTCCGTTTTAACTATTAAAATGACGTTAAATTTATCGCTTTAACAATAGATAAGAAGTACAATAGGTTCGAATGACATTACAATAAAATGACGAACGATCGCTTATGCGTTTGCAGACAATGGCTGTTTTAAAAGGATACTTATTTTCTTATTGAATTTTCTTATTGTTGCTTTGATGACCATTCGACAAGCTATAAAGAAAATTACAAGAAGCAATTAACATTTTTCTTCATATTCAACTTTTGTGATGGAAGATTTTTTTTATTTGCATAAAGGTTGTTAAACTTTTGTCGGCTTTTCCCCAGTTTTGTATTTTGTAAAAAAAACACATTGACCCTTTTTTTATTATTTCAAATTTTAATATTTTAAAAACGATTTCGTAAGTTATTTTTTGCGTATTTTACAATGGTGAATCCAAAACAAAATGTTTGTCAAAATATTTATCAAAATTGATTGGTTTTAATATATGCAGAAAAAATATATTAAATTGGTAGCTTTTTACCAGGTGCCAGGGAAAACTGGTTCTTTTTGTAGGATCTACTGTATCATTGAGAATTTCTATAGATGAGACTATATTAGTATTTTATAAATACATACTTAAAATAAACGCGCCATTTTTGAAGATTTTCTCCCGTTTAAAGTGTATACGTTAAAACGAGGTAAATTAGTATCGTTTTTCTAGTTTCTGAAATTTTTAAATACGTATCTGGATATGTGAAAATATAAACATGATATTACTTGGTAAAGAATAGTAAAAGTTAATTATTGACTCATAAAATAGAATATATTGAAACAGTCTACGATCAATGCAAAAATCTTTTTTAAATTGCGTCTGGAACTTTGTTAACAATAAGAAAACATTTTCTACTAATATCTTGTGATATAAGTTATAGTACACACTATGTTAATCAGTCAGTCACTAGGCTATACTCGGTCATTCCTTAGACGAAAGTGGTCATTTACTAAACCTCTCAATTTATATCTTCTTTTATAGTTAATGTTACAAAGTTTATTGCTAAATTGCGATTATATCTTAATTAATCTTCTATTTTTTAGATTTTTTATACTTAGGTGTCGGTGATGTCTAGGTGATTTCCCAGATTTGTTATGAATGTCGTAGTGTTTCAAAGCTACAAGTGACCTACTGTTTTACGTGGGTTCCGAACCACGACAATTTCTAGAGAATTTTTCTATGGACAAGTTTTTTTTATTAGCAAGGTGCTCAATCTATGCGTAGAAAAGAGAAACGTGGAATTTTTGGATTGTTAGCGCGGAGATTCCTACAACTTCAAACCCACGTCTCTAGTGCAGCAGCCTAAACCCTAAACCACTTGTGCAACAGCTTCCTCTACATGAATTCATAAACAAAAATAATATCTAATTTCAAATGTACCCGTTGTTTTGGGTTTATTAATTTCTTTACCAAAATAGCTCTCGATGCAACAAATGGGTCATTCACTTCACGTTTACCCTAGTTTTTATTAAGTTTTTATCGCCATAATTTATTTTCAATTTTAATAAATAATTTTGAATGTTTTTACTATAAAAGAATAATTTATGATAATGATTTAGAATTTTTGCTGTACCTAGATTCTCAAAAAAAAAATCTTCAAAAGTATCGATGCTAAATAGTTTATAAATTCCAATTATTAAGATAATAACTTAGAATAACTGATAACATTATCGCATCTTTTAAAACTTGTTAATAGATTTTAATAATTAAGTTAGATTAGTATATTTGATTTTTAATATCTAGATACGAGCCATGTCCTGGGCCAACAACGATTATAAAATGGTATCTTGCGGCATGGAAGGAGCTATTTATGATTGGGACATCATAAATCAAGCAAGAGTTGGAGAAACGATTATAAAATCGTGTGCCTTTTCCGACGTTGTTACCAGTTCAACTGCGAAATCTTTCTTCGCTGTCGGCTCCGACGGTTTCATTAGAGAAATACGAAATGGTAACATACATCGCGAAGTTATGGTCTACGGGGGTGCACTAGACACTGTGGTATTATCAAATTCCGACCAGATGCTCTTTGTAAGCGGCAACGACGGAATTGTCTATTCAGTCAAGCTTCCTATTTTAGATAACGCCGAATACATGGAATTCGCTGGTCATTCTACATTGATCCAACGTGTACGTATTTCAATCTAATTATAAACATTAATATGTTCTTGGTGGTATTTTCGAACTTATAGATGGCCATTTCGTACGACGATAGATATCTAATAACATGTTCTTCGGACAGCGTAATTTGCGTTTGGAAATTAATGAGCGTCGAAGGAAAAGCAATACAAATGGACAAAGATTTTATTCCGTCCACTGATATCCTAATAACTCGATTAGACTTGGAAGAAAAACTGGAAACAATCAGAGACTTACAACTAAGAATGCACGAACTATTAACCGAACATTCGTACCAAATGCGAAACATGGAAGTGCTTCATGCGATGAAATTGAAAGAAGTTCACGAAGGTTACTGCTTAGCCATCGAAGATTTAAAAGAAAAGAACGAGGTACGTTTGAATTATGTTATTTCTTCTATTGTACTTAAATTTTGCACGTAAAGAAAATATACAACTGATATCAATCATTTCTTCGATTTGTTGATAGAACTTGGAATCGGAGCACGCTCAAGAAATTAGCAATATGACTGTGGAAACAAATCAAATGAGACAAAGCCACGAACACTTTGTCCAAAAGTTGGAAGCGAGCTACAACGACAAACTTATTCTCGAATACGATAAATATCTGCGACTCGAAGACAAAATGGCAAATATGAGAAATCGTTATGAAACAGAACTCGAAGAATTGAGAGAATTGAAACGGACTACTGAAGAATCAATAACCAATGATTTCCTTTCGAAATTGCACGAAAAGGAAATACAAATTGAAGAGGTTTGTATAAATTAAACTTCCAAAACGTACATTTGCACATTTTAAATTGTTTTATTTTAGTTGGTCGAAGAAACTAAGGCGAAGACTAAAGAGCATGAGTTAATTAAACAACAAATTGAAGACGATGCAGATCGTGAAATATATGAATTAAAAACCTCTCACGAAAGAGATTTAAAAGAGGAACAAGACAACAACGTGAGATTACGGGGCGAAACTGGAATAATACGAAAAAAATTGTTGACATCACAAAAAGATATAGATGAGCTTAAACATTCAGTTTACACATTGCAAAATGAACATCTGAAGTTTAAAGGCGTGATTGTTGGTTTGGAGAAAGATATAGCCGACCTGAAAAAAGAAATATCCGAACGAGATGCAACAATACAAGATAAAGAACGCCGCATTTATGAACTGAAACGCAAGAATCAAGAGTTGGAGAAATTCAAATATATATTAGATTTCAAAATTAAAGAGCTCAAGTCGCAAATTGAGCCACGCGATCGTCAAATTAGAGAACAGACAGAGCAAATCACAGACATGGTCAACGAACTAGAAAATCTACAAAAGATCATCATCGGCTTAGATATTCAATTAGCAGAATTAAGAGAAAAACTTAGCGCTGCAGATAACGAAATGAAAAGAGAAGTTGTTAAAAATAGATGTGCGAAAGCAGCTCTTAAAACGATTAGAACAGATATTCATCAACTTAGCGGACTCATTCAGGATATCCCTAAATTAACCAGTACGATAAAAGTAAGCTTATTTCGTGTGTGTGTTTTTTTTTACCTCTAATACTCTTAAAAGTAATCTGTGATAAAGCAAAATATCTCTACTAGTATTAATATGTCTGTAATTTTTAAGGAAATGTTTCACAAATACAATGCAGACAAAGATTTCGAAATTTCTCAAGCTGAAGACATCGAAGCCAGGAATGAGTTCTTACGGCAAAGAGCTTTTTTGGAGCGCACCGTCAAAACTCTTCAGGACCAAGTAAATTCACTACAAATCAATGTAACATACAAAAACTATTTTAATTTAAAAAAAAACAGGTAGTCAAATATTCTACAGCTGGTGGTGGTGATAGGGTGCGTTTAGTTGAAGAAAATGCGACACTAATCGGAGAAACCAATAATCTCAGACGTACTTTAAAAACTGAAATTACTCAAAAACGAAAAATGGAATCCCTTCTGGGATTGAGTACCAAATATATGCTTGCAAAGCACGCCCAAAAAAAATTAAACGATGCTGTTACTACAACACAAGAAATACATGAACAGTATAAACAGAGAATTGAGGCACTTGCTTGTTTGTATTTCTAGTTAATAGGTTTCTAAAATTTGTAATTTTAGGAGGAAGTTAATGTTGTGAGTGCTTTAAAGCAGGAAAACAAACGTCTCTTATCGAAAATTATAACTGATCCTATTAGTGAAGAAGAAATAGAAGAGGAGGAGGTTTCACCACGTCGAAACAAATTGCATTAATACGGAATTATAAATTTATAGAAGGGCTTTTAAAACTATATCAATTGCATACTTCAAAGAAACTTAATTTATTTTATTTAGTTATTTTCTTTAAAGTAAAAGATCTGTACCCAAGACTAATTTTTATATTGTATTGATTTGATGCCTGTTTTTATATAATCAATAGGTATTTATTCTTCCTGAAGTTTAGAAAAATATGATTTTTAAAATGCCACCTAAATTTAAATTGCAGGCACACCAACAGATTTTATTTCAGACTTTAATACATATCTCAAATCAATACCAGTATGGTACCCATGAAATTATTGTTTATGAAATAATGGCAAGTATTTTAGAAGAAAAATTAAGAGAAGCCGCATGTTCGGGGGATACCGAAGCTTTGCAGAGCTTAATATCTCAAAACATAGACATAAATTCAAAAAATACGACAAATGGATGGTATAAAGTTAGAACAATCAAATCTCTTAAATTTACACATATTTTTTTTAGGACCGCCTTGCATTGGGCTTGTAAACGAGGGAACGAAGAGGCTGCAAGGATATTGATTAACAATGGGGCAGATCCGAACATAGAGAATTTTAAAGGAGAAACTGCCGGTCAGATCTGTTCAAATTCGAACATTTTCAGTTTCATAGCAGAACCTACAAAGCCAATTCAAAATGTAGATGATACCATATTAAAATTTGTACCAAATTATATTAAGAATCCTCCTCTAAATGGACACATTGATTTAGCTCCAAAGTTGCGAACCCGACATACTGATTTATCAAGCATGCCTACTACAACTTTACCAGCACAAAATGATGGTAATTAAATTAGGTATTTACCAACCAAATAATTTGTTTAAACATCACTATTTTAGATCTCGTCTTAAAAGCACGAATAGCAAGTTCTAACGATCCGGATTATATTGAAATTGAAATTCCTCGATGGAAATTAACTTACTCTTCTTTGTTACACATTTGTTGCGAAGAATTAGAAATCAAAGAATCTCAGGTTGAAAGAATACGTAAATTACCTAACACCAGATTAAGAAAAGACAGTGATGTTAAACGTTTAACTGACTTTCAATGCCTAGAAGTAGTTGTAAAACCACCAAGAGAAAAATATAATAATGGTTACCAAAGTATATCGGTTTGTAAAGACCAAACAATACTTTATTAAAACTATATTGTTGCTAGAATTAGATTTGCTTATAATTTAAAAGCACGCTTAGTACAAATTTAAACACCAGTTTTGAGTAGATTTATTAGCTTTTATATTTAGTGCTTATTGTGATATAAATATGTACTTTTTCAACATACAATTTTAAAATTAAATACAGTTCAATAATAAAATTTATTTGACAATTATAATTAACATAAATCTAAATTATATTTGTTTTTGCTTTAGCTTTGTTTGGAGAATATTTTTCTTTTTTGCTTTCTTTTGTACTGTAATTTTCTTTGCCACTTTGGCCTGATTGTTTTTGCTCTTATCCTGGCCACTTTTATGCTTGTTTCGTTTTTTATTAATCTGAGGATTTAATGGTATATTAGCATTCTTGCTTTGTTTTTTAGCATTTCCTGCTTTAGCTTTTTGTTTTTTCCCTTGTTCCTGCACATCTTTAGCAGTTTTCGTTTTGTTTGTACCCTTTTTATTTTTTACTTTCTGTTGCTCTTCATTATATTCTTCCAAATAAAGTTTCTCAGCATTCTCAAGAATGTCACATACTTCTTCATCAGTGCCGTCGCTATCAAGTTCCGTTCTCTTGGCGGTTTCTTCATTTTCTTCATCTTTTATGTCAACGTCATTTCTATTTTTCAATTCTATTTCAGTTTCTTCGTTATCAGATTCTACATCATATTTGTAATTTTTTGTTATGGGCTGAACAGTAACTTTTCCTGTAGGTGAAACAGTTACATTTTTATTTAAGTAAGTTGTAAGTTCTCCAGATACATCCATATACATCTTAGGTCGTTTTGGAAGAACCTTTGGCTGTTTAATAGTGTCTTTTCTTTCTAAAAGAAAAAATAAAAAAATTAAACACAGATTTTGTACTCGAAATTCACTGCTTTTACAAAAACAAATACGAAATTAATTGAATGTGGAGTGCAAAACGTATATTTTAAATAATAGGAAATAAGCAATTTTAACATGAAAATGTGTTTAAGTATAGCATACTTACTCAATGTCAAATATAATGGAATTGTTAAGCTTTTGGGAGTTTTAATGCCGATACTTCTAATATTCGATAGCCCTCCAGGAAATTCATTATCCAACTGATCAACGATCATTATAATATTTTCATAAGCATGTTCCTTTTTCATATTGGTTTGTCCAATTTCAACAATATAAGAATCGCCTTTTGAATGCAATGATAAAATAGTTTTTCTTAAACTTCTTTCAACCATGGTCTTCAATTGAGATGCTTGTAATTTAACTGGTACAGGAGTTTTACGTTTTTCCCAAAATATTTTTCCTAGCATTTGATTTACTTCTTCACTTATTCTTGAATCTACTAAAAAGTAGTCGTATAATCCTAAAAGTTTCCGCTTCATTTCGAATTGATTTCCATATTCGGATTTGAATTGGTGAAATGGCATAATAGTTTTAATATTTGTAATTCCATGCTTGTTTAATCGTTTTTCATAATATTCTATTGCTTCGTCATATTCTTTTACCTTATTATTTCTAAGATCTTTTACAATTAAACATATTTCACTATCGTCGTTCAATAAACCATGTTGTAAAACTAAACGAACTTGCCTTAATGGCGTTAATGGTACTTTAACGGCTGCAATATGCAAAAATATCGATTCTTCGTCGTCGAAAAGAATTGTATCCTTTTTTTGCCTTTTCGAAAGATACTTAAAAAAAGCGTCAACTCCTGATTCGATTTGTTCATCATTTACAATACATCGATTTCCTTCAGATTTAAATATTAGTGGATCTTTTACATTTAGAGATGAATTTAAATCTACTTTTTTTGTGTTTAGAGATATGTTCTTACTTAAACGTCCGCTTTTTAGTACATGTTTCAGTGCTTTTGTTGGTTTTTTAACAGTTTTCTTAATAACACGTTTTGTAGCAGGCTTTGCTGCTATAAGTTTCTTTTTTTCATTCGTTCTCTTTATTTTTGCCATTGATAAGTAGTTAATTATAAAATAATAAATTCAACTATAACACGTGAATATTTAGAGGTTAAAATTTAAAACTTTAGAGAAATGTCACCAAAAGTTGGGAAGTGTGGCATTGTAAAGTTGCATTTTGTAATAAACTGTTTATAGATCAAAAATAGTACAGATGGACACTCTATTGTTCTTAAACATAAGCGTACTATTTTAGGTTTTAAAAAGGGACCCAGTTGAGTTCTATTACTACTTTGTTAAACAAATAGAATTTTTCTTATAAATTTTTGTGTATTTGATATACAATTGACATATATGTCTTCTTTATATATGTAAATATTATAAATAATATATGTAGTATGTATATATAAATATATTTAAATACAATCATCATCGACAACTCAATTTTATTCATTGTAATAAAATCGTAGTGCTCATTTTTGCATATAATATACAAATATAAACGTATCTGAAGCTTATATTAAATATTATTGTAAAGTTACCCGTCTGCACTCTTCCACTAAAAGTACTATCGAATTTCTGCTAGCTGGTAAGGAGAATTGTTGTATCTAAAATATAAATCTCTTAACATTCGTTCTATAGCTTAATAGAATTAAAGGGTAATCCCAAATTAACAAAACCGAACCAAATTGTCGACGATTTTATTAAAATGGTTTATTTAAAATGTGGAACTCGATACATACCTGATTTGAGAAATATTCCCCGTCCAATCTTATTTGTTCTCTAATTTTTACCTCGTCTGTGGTAGAATCACCGCTTACTTGTGCTTCGTCTGTAACATTCAAATTCCGATTTTTTAATCGCCTTAAAGACTCTTCAGTTTTACAAACTGAATGTAGCACTTCCTTTACCAAAATGAGATATCTAGAAAAAATATAATTAACTCAAAACAAACTTATTACACAATATGCTATGTACCTACCGCTCACTAAGCTGGTGAATAATAACGTCCATTATTGTTTCTATCTTATTTGCCATAGTTACTTTATAATCTCTATAAAATTTAGCAATGGGAGCTGTAGCATCAATTACATAATGGCTCGGTTCCTTGGGAATATTTCTGTTAGTTCGACGATAAAGACGAGGTATAGACGTTACTTGTTGTAGATATAGCAAACTTTGCTGAACTTTAGTACTGACCAATTTTTCAACAAGCTTATCATACATTTCTTTCAATAATTTCTTATTAATTTTTATAATCTCTTGTAAAGCTGGATGCATTTTAAGTGGAATGATTTTAAATATTGTATTCCCATATTCGTTAGTATTATCTTTACTAATATCTATTACATTAATTAACGTATCCAAATCAATCAGTGTATAAATTACAAATTTCTCCAATTGATTTGAAATACTAACATCACTGAAATCTTTCCAACGCTAAACAAATTAATAATTTGAAAATTAATTCCAATTAGTTTTATAGTACATACGTTTAAAAAAACTTCAAACCATCTTAAATATCTGGACACAAGCAACATCATCAATCTGAAAAACTGATCGGCAAGTTGTACTAAAAATACTTCTTCCTGAAAGCATTGTTTTATACAAGAACACAGTTGATTAGTTATTTTTAAACTAAACAATTCATTTTCGTTTCTTTGATCTTTCAAATTGCTATCCAAGAGTTCGATAGGGTCAAAAATTGTTTCAGCTTCAAACTTTCCAGCGATTTGTTGAAAGCGTATTTCAAAATAGACTGACAAATTAAAACGTTTGAGATGGGTTTCAAAAGACGAATCGTCTTTTAATAAACTACTATCGCCAACAATGCTAACAATTTCTCTCAAAAACTTCCATGTGTCTTTGAAACGTCTTTGAAATAATTCTGGATTTCCAGGTGCTGTAATATTTTGTAAATTCTCGCACAATTGTTTATTAACTTCTATCCAAAAGCTATTAATTACAAAATTGAATCCATTTATATCAGAATTACTAAAAAACAATGACTTTAGTAAAAAAATTAGATATCTAAGAATTACTTACTTCTTGAGTGTATTTAATAATATACCTATTTCCCTATTAAAAAGAATCATAGCTTCATCATACAATGGTTTAATGTTTTGCCCACACTTATCTAAATTCTTTTGTGTAAAAATTTTATTTAGAGCCGGTTTTAGTATTTCTGTTTTCACAGTCAATTCAGCTTCAGTTTGTTTTTCTAAGTTTACATACATTCTCAAACAGCGTAATATTGCATCTGCATCTTTCCTTCGTAATTCTTTAAGAAAAACCTTGTTTATCAAAGTTACCAGTCGAGCTATAGTATTTCCAACATCTTCATTGTTGCTTCCAGATTCTAAATCTAATTCTTTTAAATATAAATACTGAAAAGAATATTCATTGACAATTCGTTCTAAAACTGTAAGATCCTCTTGATCTTCCCAAGTTAAAAGTACATCGTTTATATTATTTGATAATACCATGATTTCTATTTTTAAACTTAACCAAGTTTTTTCTCCCGTATAAAATTGAATAACATCCAATTGTTTTTTAAAATTGATTTTAGCCTCGTTAATTGTATAACATAATGTCTAAAACCAACAGCTTAAGTTATTTGATTAAAACTTATGTAGAATACTAACTCGAATTTCTTCACATAATTGTGAAATGGGGACTGAAAGTTCATCAATTTTGGAATTTAAATTGGTAAGGTTTTCTGCAAGGTTGATAATGTCTTCGGTTTCTGTTTTCAAAATATCTATCATAAGCATGTATAAACCATGCCCATAGCTCTTCAACTCTTTCCTTAGAGTAAGTAAATTCTGTTTTTGAATACATTGTAATAAATAATCTTCAATGCAGAAATTATCCTAAAAAGTATTACCTTACATATACGTTTAACCTGGAAATTAACAGTTCAAATACCTTAAAAAATACATCTGCATTTAAAGAATTCGGTTCCAATGAATCCATTGAACATAAAAATTGGTAAATATTTACAACGATTACCCACTTTATAGGTTAGTTTTTTCGATCTTACTGAACTAGTGGTCAATCTACCAACTAAATTAAGTTAATATAAATGGCAGTGTTGCCACGTCTTTTTATGATACAGACGAATCTATTTAACATAAGCGGCACAAAATTTGAAAAAAAATAGATAAAAGTTTTATTTTAAACAGTTATTTATTTAATTATATATTAACGGTTGAGATGTTATGCTTTGTGCCTTAAATTGCTAATTGACTTTGAAATTATACTAGGCTTCATATAATTCCGCTTCACAAAAAAATTACTTAATTTTGGTGAAAATTTATGCATATTAACATAGGTAATTAACTTCTTGACTATAAACGATTAATACAAATATTTTAGAAAAAGCAAGTGCATTGTAAATTTTAAGACGAATATGAAAAATAACAATATCTTAATCTGTTTAATCTATATGTTAAACTGTAATAATTATATGTGCCACTTTGAGAGCAACAAACTAATTATAATAGCAAGCAGTGCTGGCAACACTGCTCAGCTGATTCACTGTTTGTTGTAAAAAATGGCGTAATTAAGCGTAAAACCTTCCAGTTTTAAATAAGAATATTTTAAAAGTATTAAAGTATCTCAATAATTTAAACTAAAAGTAATAGCCCACAAAGTTACAGTTATATCTGTACCAAACAGAATAACATTCAAGATCGTGAACTTCTCGTTAACCTTTAGATTTTCGTAATGTAACAACTGTGTTTATATTAAACGTCCAAATTGAAACTATTCTTATGGAGGAATCCAATAACAACATGCTCCAGTGGTATAAAACAATAAACGTATTTATTATAAAACATTTATATTCACAAATCATTTGCAGGGCCAAAGAATTAATGGACATTCACAAAAATCCCCGACAGAAACCTAAGCTACCAAGTACGAAACTGTTTATACCTAATAATTCCGAACAGGAAAAGGGATTAGTTGCAGATTCTCTCAAGTCTGTATTAAATTCGTTAAAAAACGAACGCGTGGAAAGAAGGTGTAAAGATCGGGTGCTCAAATTACATTTAATATAATACTAATCTATTTCAGATGTGCTCGTGCAACAGGAATTTGGTTACCAGAAAAAAGGCTAGTGCAAGTCACAAAAGTAGTTGGGATTGTTAATACCTTTGGATTTGCTAACAAAACTGGAAGATATTTACGCCCAGAAGAAGCTATGTTTTTATTAGAAACAGTATGAAATTATTGTAAGAATGGTTTACCAAATTTATTGTTCTTTGTTATTTTCAGAATCGTTTAGAACTGTTTTGGAATAATGTACCGATTAGTATTCAACAAGCCTACGAAGTCATCATAAACAAATTACCAAAATATTTAGGATATAGAAAATTAGCTTTAGAGGGATTTAGGTTTTCCAAAGTCAATAAAGAGTCTCAGGAAGAGAATGATGAACCACTAACAAAAAGAATTAAATATGAAAACACTACAGAGCCATGTTCTAGTCAGTCAACTAGTACCTTAGAGGCGAACCCACTAACAGAAATTTGGAAAAGAGCAAAGGAAACCGGTCCTAAAATTGCGAGTATAGAACGTATGGATTGTGGGGATTATGAAATATTTGTACCTGAAAGTTCAAAACATCAAAATTCAAGTTTTCAGCTTAACTTACAGTAAGTAAACGTTTTTCGAATAACAATCAAATTTCTAAATAAATCATTATTCATTATTTAATTAATTTTTGTCAATATAGCACACCTATAATTGTTTTCCGTTTTCTTTATAAACGTCTTGGAAATATGCCACGTCTGGCTCGAATCTGTAAATACCTCCTATCCATTGTATTTGTCTACATCAATTTTTTCTCTTTAAAGTGAAGATTAATGTAGAAAAATTCAATGAATTTGACGGAAAAGTGTCACATTTCCGAGAAACGAGCAAATGAAGCTGCACTTTTTCCCGAGATTGGAAATGTGCCAGTTTGATTTCGAATGTGCACTTTCGGCTTTTCACATTTACATTTAAAATTTTTTGAAATTAAAATCATAAAACAGTGGTGGTGTATGTAGGATTTCTTCTAGGGTTTTCGGTTATTTATAATAATTGTATTAAATTGCATGAGGTCAATTTTATTGTGTACAAAACTATTTATTTTTTCTTTTAAAGAGATTCCAATGTTATGGATACAAGTCTTGGTTTTATGGATGAGAAAACTATAGTAGGATTTCCAAATAATGATTTTACTGGTTATTTTCAGTTTATGAAGGTAAATTTACCAAGTTTATAATTTTTTTTTTTTGATTATGCGTTAATTTTAATATTTACATTTTTCTATACAGTTTAATAGTTTAAAGTTAAGTATGTTTTTATATGTGTATAAATATTGATTTCAATATAAAGTACCTATACATCAGTTTTGTTTCATTTCTATGAATAAGTCTTGGCATCAGGTTCACTGTTTGTTGAAAGAGAATCTGTGATATTTCAATTAATAAAATTAAATCTATTAGCATATAAATTTATTGTTTGTTACATTGTTTAGTTACAATTTATGTTATTTCAGTTCCATCAGAATTATTTCTGCATGCTTATTGCTAGTTGTAAGATGTACTTAGATAAAAAAAAATCAATCAAAAGACAAACTCTTATTGTATAATATTGTAAAACATTACAGTAAACCGCAACTTATATAAATATTTGTAGGTATGAATAACAAAAACTTGGAATGTATATAATGAATAAAATATATGTATTTGAATTTCAACAGCATTTATTGCCCGCTAACGCTACCTTTAGAATTTTCAGTAATATGATATGTTAGTCTAAAGTTTTATTTAAGAGATGATTAATGACCGATGAGAATATATTATTTTGTAGTTTTTATAGCGTTTAAACAAAAATGACATAACTACATAGCAAACATAAATAATTAATCTAATTAAACTACAAGACGAACAATAGCACTAAATTTCAAACTTTCTAATTATAATAACTAAAGCTAATATACAGTTTTTGTATAACACAGGTATCTTTTCAACAATAGGTACCTTTTATTGAAGTGCATTCAAGTATAAAATGTTCTAATTTATTTGAGTAAAGAACACCAAAGTCTGAATATTAATCAAAATTTTAACTAAACACATATTCATAATACTAATGCAGGGGTCGTCAAACTATCCCGCCCGTTGACGATTTAAAAAATATTCCCTATGCAAAACACGTTCAAATATCCATAATGTATGATCATTTTTATCTCAATATTTTTTTTAAATCCGGCCAACTTAAATGCTTTAATGTGGTTTTATACTTAAACAGTTTGGTGACCCCTGTACTAATGAATAACGTAACAAATCTAATTGCGCAATAAAATGCATTTCAACAAATTAACAATTTTTTTTTCGTAAAAGAATGACTAGAATTTTTCATTTCATTTATAAACTTTATACTAATTGATGTACTTTAAATTATTAATTATGATCTAAGGCGTTCAATGAAACGATTTTGGTGAAATAATTCATCTCTTATTTCTCAATAAAGACTAATGATTTTTTGGCTTACTTAATTTCAATATGAGAATTGTTACATTAACTGAATTAAATATCAAAATGTTTCTTAATAAAATAAAACATAAAACGACTAGAACAGTTTCTATTACCTAAATAAATTCATTAATTTTACAAAATAACAAGACTGGAGAAGACTTAAATTGAACTTTTATACTTTAAAGCCATAACATTATTATGAGATCCAATTGAGCAGCGATCAATCATAATAAATTTGGTTTTTCAATTGCTTTCTGTACAATAAATGAACACTTTAACGTCTTTGAATAGACTGTAATAAAAAAAACGGTTAATTCAATCATTTTAAATAGATATCTGTGATTGAGGTATGGTAATTGTACTCCTTTCTGTGCAAATAGAATCAATGGGCATCATCGTAGATCTATAGAAATGATTTAGTAAAAAATAATTACTAAACTAGCGTATAGCTTCAAAATTCTGGCAATAATTTTCCAAAATTCTATAAAATGCTATAAAAAACATTTAAAGTTTCTATCTAAGATTTTTTCAGTTATTTTAAAGGACTGCTTTTTGTAATTTTTTTTCCATAAAGTAATATCTTATTATTTTTATTGTTGATTGTAAGTACTTAGTAACTTCTCATTGTGTTAGTTTAATAAAATTATTTGTAATATAGAATACTACATTTACTGCTACAAATAATAGTAAAAAAAAAATTGAATTAAAGTTAAATAATTCAATATTAAGCAAAATGCTACTAAAGCAGTCCTAATGGAGATTAAATATTTATCAGATATCACAAATTTTGTGACAATAATATCCAATATTGTGCTTATTGGAATCATACAAAATTTAAGCATGTCCCTTTACATGTTTCATTTATCCCAAAATATAATCTGGATGATAAGTTAACATTTAATATGGACGAGTACCAATCAGACAATCCGACAATTTACATATTCGAAATTTTTGCAATGATTTATAAATCATAATTATCGTATCTCTTCAGATCGTGTTATTTTCATTATTCAAAAAAAATAATAGCCAATACCGAATTCCACTCTTTACGACCATCCAAAATTGATCCCAGTCATTTGATAAAACCGATTATTAAAAGGTCTATAGAAATCTCGCAACCTTTGTAGCACCACTGGATTGATAAATGGATGATTTCTACCCTTAGTTTTGCCCAAGCAATGGGGCGAACTGCGGCCCTCGCTTTTAAATAAACAAGGAAAGCCTTTAGTGGAATTGAAATAAAAATGTTTTTCGGTAACTACTCTTTTCAGTCCTAAAAAGTCTTGAACACGTTTCAGTTCAATGGCAGGATCTACAATTAAGCGTTCGCCGCTAACAAATAAAAATTGGGACAGTGGAAAACATTTCAGCCATCGCGCCAAATATCGGGCGTACACCCCTAATTTAATGGGTCCCCAACTCGTATCTATTGTGCTTCCAAAACTTCCATTGACAAAGGCAAGATGTTCGAAAGGCTTCATTTCAGGCTTTTTCGATACGGCTTGGGTATAATCTGAAATTGAACGTGTAACTGGGTCTCTAACTACGACTAAAAGCTTAGTGGAGGGATTCATATGTTGCACTCTACGAGGCGCTTCTTTGGTAATAAAATATGAAGGCGATTTTTCTATAGTTATTTGTCCTTCTAAGGTGAGTGGCATGTGATGGCGGTACCATTCGAAACCCTTCGAGTAATGCTTGTCGAAAAAGTGCACTTCGCTTCCTGCGGCCCTTACATCTGGGTGGATACGTATAAATTCTAATAAAGCTCTGGTGCCCCCTTTTTTAACTCCAATGATTAAAGCACTTGGTAGCTGACGAGCTGGCTGTAAACCTTGCTGACGTAAAAACCGATATTTTGGAGACGCGTCCGTTTCATTTACAGCCAAAAGGGGGACAACACGGACCGCTGTCGTGTAATGTAGGCCTGTGTTATCTTTTGGAACAAGGGGGTGTCGATGCCACTGAAAAGAAATACAAATATAAATTCATGTAATTTAAAATAATTATATTATACATAGGGTATTAATACTCAGTTATGGGCACCTTAACTAAACATCTACAGTAAACCCCAATTATCCGGACCTCAGTTAAACGGATTCGCGATTATCCGGACTGTCAACCGCGTACGTTTTTTTCTGTTAAAACGGGATGCTTCGTAATCGTGCTTAAAACCGAGTGTGCGCATTCGAGCTCAAAGTGGCACATTCCGATCTCGGGAAAATGAAGCGCGCCGCTCCGCGTCGCGCTTCATTTGCCTCCCTCGCTCGGAAATGTGCCACTTTTCGCTCGAACGCGCACATCCTTGTATTTATTGGATTTGCTTATAATATTATTTTATTCTTCAATTCAAAAAATTAAAAAGCGAATAAATTAGATCTATTTTAAGTTTGAAAAGGGTTAGACATTTTATTCATTTCGATAAGTTATCATGGTGCTCTTCCGCACGCCTAATTGTAGCGAGCTCGATAAAAATATTTTCAGGTGTACTTTCGAATGTTTACTAATTCGCATTTTTGATTAATTTAAATTGTATATGAGTCAAATTTTCTGAAGTGGGCCACTAAAATTCAACTAGTTGATTTTTATATCATCTTTTGCAGATTGTTGAAGATTTATATGTCAAAATTAATGTCTCCAAATATTTTTGGGTAATTCTCATTTTTGTAAAAATTATAAACAAATTAGTTTTAAGGCAGATTTTGTATACACCGTAGTAATTAGACTTCATTTATGGATTAATTCAACTTTTAAATATAAAAAAATATTTATATTTTACATAAGGGGCGCATCAAAATTTTAGAATGACTTGGGCGGGGTATGGTTAAAATAAAGTTGAGAAATAAAAGTCAAAATTCGGAAAAAGTTAAAATATTGTTTTTTCATGTACGATGAAGTCTCCCATCCAGTCTAGTTTAAAAGTACTAAATTAGAAATGTGGTTTTTAGTAAAAATATCCTACTGTAATTATTAATTAAAAGAAAAGCGAGAAGTGGTACATTTAGTTCAGTTTGATTTCATTAATATTACTTGTAAGAGAGAAGAATAAGATAGGCAAATTCAATTATTAAGGAGTAAGTGCACTTTCAAGCGAAAACTTTTTCCGAATAGAAAATCTGGATTTCAAGGATTTGTTATAAATATAGTTGAATCCAATTAACACGAATATGTGCGCATTCGAGCTCAAAGTGGCACATTTCCGAGCGAGGGAGGCAAATGAAGCGCGACGCGGAGCGGCGCGCTTCATTTTCCCGAGATCGGAATGTGCCACTTTGAGTTCGAATGTGCACACTCGATTTTAAGCACCATTCACAATAATTTAGGCCAATAAATTAGACAAAAATTCAGTTGAATAATTTTAATCGGTCTTTCTCACTTGCACCGACGAGATTATCGTATCTTTGCGCTCCCTTCCACTCATTGCTATGGTAAATACATAGAATCGATCTTTACTACACTAAATTTAGATTTATGATTTGAAAGAGCGAAAAATAAGTAAACAAATTAAATAAATACGAAGATGTGCGCGTTCGAGCGAAAAGTGGCACATTTCCGAGCGAGATGCGCACATTCCGCTTTTCGCCACGATTAACAATGATCAATTTACTTTAAAAGAATTCAAGTAATTCTAAAACCGTAGTTGCGCTCTGAAAATGTTCACATTATATATAGCTAAAATTAGTTTTTTTTCTATACATTCAATTAACCGAAATTTTGATTATCCGAATGAGCTGCAACAATAATTAGTCTGGATAACCGAGTTTCCACTGTATTTGCAAACCCATAGCTTCAAAATTACTTCTTTCTAATATTTTAAACATAAATCCAAAGACTTTTAATTTCTCAATAGATTACGAAAATTGTTGGCTTTATTAAATACACTCAATTCTCTTTTTGCATGTTATTTTTTGTACAGATTCGATATAAAACTTAAAAAACTGATTATTTGTTAAACTGTTCTTTTTTTTACTTTAACACGGTTTATTAGAAAGTATACAAAAAAATCGTTTAGGCATGCATTTTATATAAGTAAGAAATAAGTTGAAATATGAATCCTGCAAGGGCGTATGTTAAATATTTATTGTTTTACTTGACAATAAAATTAATTTTTAACAAATTATTTGTATATTAATTATAAAGAAGGCCTTTGCCAAATAGAGATCTCTCAAAATGAAATATTTTTTTAATCCAATTTTAAAATAATAAAGAAAATCATGGTTGGCGATTAATTGTGCCGGTGAATATATCTTTACAACTATGAAATCAATTTAGGTAGAGGGGAGTTCTAAAAGAAACATTATAAAAACTAAAAATAAATATATAATTCGGACAGTGCCAAGAATTGGGCCTTTTACCCAATGTGTAATCATTCTTAAAAACGATATTAAACTTGTTATATAATAAACTTATACAATGGATGTATATTTTGTAAAAATCTGTAACTACAAATTTTGAAACATTTATTTAGTATTATTTAAAGTTAACAGAAATTGGACTTTTAATAAAACAACTCTTGTTAAATATGTAACGTTTCGTTTCTTTATTCAAAATTTTTCAAGCAACTTACCACCTCAAAAAAAGTGTTAACCATGATAACACAAAAATTGCACTACTGTTAATATTTAATCGATACTCTGTTATAGTTTTCTAAACCTTTTTATAAATATATAAAAAAATTATTCTTTGTATAAAAATATAAATCAGTAAAATAAAGTAAGCATTATAGATAAGTCTTAAAAAAAAACAGAATAAAAATAAATGGGTTTTGGAGAATAATGCAGTAAAAATGAAAACACACAATTTCGATATTTAATTTTTAATTCAGAAAAAATTATATCGAAAAATAAAATAAACATATGTAGATAATTAAATTATTATTATTGAAAGAATTCACGAAGTAAGTATCTTGTCTTTTTATAGTTTATTATAATAATACGTACCAAAATTGAGAATATGGAAATGTTAGAAGCGCCTTCAATTTCAATATTTATTAAGGGTTCGACTTCGGCACTTGTCAATAAATCTAATTGACAACTCAATTTGTGAAACCGAATTTTAGAGGTAACTTTATATTGGAAAATTTCAGTCGAAAGTTATCGTAACTTTAACATTTTAAATAATAGCAGCTCTTGTGTTTATTGGATTTCGTAAACTTTTTTCTAAGATAAATTGAGATCCGCAGTGTCCCAAGAGAAATTTAATAAATTGATATTATTGGGAAGGCAAGACGGTAATTTTGGTTACAATTTTTTTTGAATCACTTTATTGTGACAAAAAAAATAAGATACTTATATTTCAATATGTTGAGGTTTAGAACTTGATTAACGCAAACTTATTAGAAAAAAAATTACTATTTTAATTATTACAAAAAAGATAAAACTATATAGATATTTTCAATACATATGTGTAAAGCGAAAAGGGAAAAGAGCGAAAGTACGCACTTTCCACACCCGTGCAGAAAGGCACAAATAAACTATACTCTATTCTGACATGGAGAAATCGACCACTTTACTAACGGCGCACGGCTCTCGAATATCAGACTTATTACAAAAAAATATATTCAAAACAGTAATAAAAAATCATCAAAATATTGATTTCGTTTATTCGTTTATTTCAATTACAGAGCCCTTTATGTATAGCGCAAATACATATTTTTCAAAGGAAATGATTTTCCAAAGCGAGCTTTTATTTTTTACTATTTTTTATTATGTTTTTCAGTTCATGCCGCAATTTTGTTTTACTATTACCATCAGCATAAACTTTATCGTTTCAACATTTAATCAGGACTTTTTCTTTTTTGGTATTATGATTAAAACAAAACATTTTAACAGGCGTTGTAATTTCTAGGAAACGAAATTTAAAATACACATTGTATATTAAATTTAACTATAATTATTGTAAAATCAGATTTTTTAATAATTTTGTAAATTTTCAAAATGTCCTCAATCTTAAAAACTCACTCTGTATAATTATAATATTTAATAATTTTTATAAAATGTGTTTTCTGAAAAAAATTATTCGAGAATCACATATAGCTAACTAAGTACAGTAAAACCACTCTTCAATGGACAGTCGCGGGACCAACTATTATTATCCGTTGTATAGGGGCGTCTGCTGAGCAGGGGGCTTTAATACATTGTTTTTCTATACCTTTGTCAACTGGCACCTGTGAAAATTGTCCGTTGAAGAGAGATGTCCGTTAAGCGAGGTTTTACTGTATACATTTTAGGACAGAGGGATTTGTTTTTTTTTAGATATGCCACTGCTTAATACATAAAATTTAAATTCTTTACAAAAAAATAATAATAATACCCCTTTAAAACAATAAATCACTATTACATGGAAAAAGCGATAATTAAATAACGCAAATAGTTTAATGATAATTCTTAATTGAACTTGAAATTATAATATAGCAACAATCTACACGTACATCTTTCTTTGACGTTAATAAAAATAACATGTTATTTATCGTTAAAAGTGAGTCGTAATTTATTATTAACTTTAAATGAAATTCTCAAATAAGTTCGCATTCAAATTACAGAGAAATTTAATAAAACCAACGCTAAACCAATAAAGCTACAATTACAAGTTGCTAATTAAAAGGTACAGTTTATACATGACTGAACCAAGGCTAAAAAACAATACGAAAAATTGTAAATACGTAAACAAGCATTCAAATTATGCAGTATTTGTTTCAACAAAAAAACAAACTCTTAAAATGCGTATTTTGAACCCGATTCTATGTGACATCTATTTTTGTATTATTAAATTTAGACTAGTAATTCATAAATTTCGTACTAATGTGTTTAAATGTTTTAAACATTTTTTAGTTGATCTTCTCTCCGAAAAAATTCAAACTGTTCACAAAGTTAAATTACACTACAATTTAAAATAAAACCTTACTTACTTTTGGCAGAGACTTTGAAATGTTGGACACTAGACAGGTATTAAAGGTGTAAGACAAATACAACGACAAAATCGCCAAACAAAGTAAAGCAAGAATAATTTTTCGCGATATTGGTATTTCCATTCCATTTAAATGAATTCATAACAATTATCTATCTCACCATTAATCGCTACTTTGAAACGAGACAAAATCAGATGAAATCACACTTTAATTAAGGAAACTTCGCGCACTCGAGTGATGGATTTAAAAAGCGCGGTAAATGAAGACAACACATTACGTAAATTTATAAAAATACTGCAGCAATGACCTGCATGATTGATTTTATTGGCTATTCCCATGTTTAATTTTGATCCCCCTTTTTGTGGAAAGCACCTGCTTTATCGATTTCCTTTTAATTTCTTCCACCTCCTTTATTCGGTTTCCGCTTATTTACCTTCTCCATTATAGATGGCACACAATGCAACATATCGCGACTCTTTCAATTGCGTTCAAATTTAGTGTGAAAAAAAACCTTTTATGAGGCGAAATTTCTATTGTTGCTCTTCTTTTTCGACTCTTCTTAAATATCAAAGATCTTTTTTGTATCTAAATATAATCTTATTGAAATTTGAAGGTTATTGTTGGTATTTTATAAGGCAGAATAATTGGCGGTTATTTAACAATGGAATGCCTGCTTCAGCGGTGGTAGAGTTTGTTTATAATGTTTTTTTTTAAATAATAGCATTTTTTGGTATAAACAAATTTGCAAAGATTAATTTTCATTTATTTAAATGGGACTATATATGTACTCGCTTGTAATAGGTGAAAAAATAGTTGAAAATTATTAAAAGTTTGCTATATCGCAAATGTAGAATTTCTGAGTTTAAGACATTCAATTAATTTTTTATAACAATTAAGCAAAAATTGTTTTTGATGCGGTTTTAATTGACATTCGAGTTTGGAATCAATTACCATCTAAATGTTGTTGCATTAAAAACTTATCAAAAATTTAGAACATCTTGTTATTTTAATTTTTTGGAAAAGATTAAATGTAGAATATAGAAATGATATTAGTTATTAGTTCATTATTATTATTTTAAAATTATGTATTTGTGGTTTCATTTTTATTTTGTTTTATATGCACTGTATAGGTATATATTAATATTAATTGTATTCACAGCCCTTAGGGAACATAAGTTTTAGGGTCGAAAAACTTTATTAAATAAATAAATAAGTTTGGTTTTTAGAGTTGGAACGGTTGAAAAATAGGTTTAATAAAAATATAAAACTAAGTAACATTTTTAGTTAAATTTAAATTAAATTATCTACCCAAAGTTTATGAATGTACAAATCTATAACATATTTTTTTATAAAATCATAAAGTTCTATCTGAATTTGGAAGAGTGAAATGTAGATATTATTTTGCAAGTCAGCATTTAATGTTATAAATTTAAAAAATAAAATTTGACAAACATTCGATGGATACTTGACGAATAAAAAAGAATATGAAAAAAATAACACACATTAAATTTTTCTTGTCTATAATAGAAGATAGATGTTTAATACAGGACATAATAAATTTAAAAAAAAAACATATTTTAGTAAATTTTGAATGTACCGAACAAAAAAGTAAAAGAACAACATAAATAAATAAACAACATTAATAAATATACAAACTAGATAACAAATATTAAAATAAATACATTAGATAAACAAATTCAGAGGTTCGAAACAATAAAAAGAATAATTGTCCCCTAAAAAATAATAAAATTGAAAGATACTGGTACAAGTGACTCATGTAAGCCACCATTTCCACACAAAATATTAAATTTTAAAATAAGTTGTAAAATTAATATTATAATCAATATATATTTTAAATTAAAGGTCCTCGCCGCGTTTTTCTGTCTTCCTGTCTGTCTGTATAGGCTAATCTGGGAAACTACTGTAGGGATTTTGATAGATTTTCACTAATAGATAGACTGATTCACTAGAAAGGTTTGTAGAAACAGTTTATAAATATTTCCTGCAAATTCAAGTTGAGTTTTTATCGCACTTTTAACGAGTTTTTTAAATTGTCACCAATTATGTAAGCTAGATATTGATGAAAAAGGTTCCTAACGATCCAAAACATTTTTATAAAATTTTTTTGATTTGAGCCTTCAGAAACTAATTCTGATAGGTCGATTTTCATTTGAGTTTTTCTCAATGTTCCCCAACTTTTTTAACATTTTTTTTTCACAAATCAATTTTATTTTTCATGCTTTTCTAATGACGCTAGTCAGTAATTTTTCATCCCCTCATTCGCATTTAGGCCAACTTTTGAAACTACTAAACCGATTGAAAAAATCTTTTACTAATAAAAAAAAACACTATTTCTGAGTAATAGGTTAGTATAGCTTTAATTTTATTTTGATAAAAATAAGTTTTTAGTTTGAAATCTCGATACCCGTGCGAAGCTGGGGAGGGCCAGCTAGTATTAATATAAAATAATTATTTAATTGAAAACAAAACATTTATGTTGCCAACTACATCAAAATTATATAAATGTAGTATATTAGATGTATTTATGTAAATACATATTTCACGTAAGACCTTTGCTTACGCTATCAATAATTGACTGTTGTATACTACATATGTAAGTCCCTTAATAAAATAATGGTTTATTTGTTAAAATTGTTATATTGTTATAAAATTGTTATATTGTTAAAATCATATAAATTTTGCATTTATCAGTTATTTTTCACCATTGTTTCATCACATGCAAAATTTTAGTAAATTTTTTACATCAAAAAAAATTAAAGGAAGTGCCCAATTTAATAAAAATTTGTACGTGTTTTTCCTAATTGTAATTTGAACATAATAAATTTCAAAAATAGAAACGTAAAACATATTAATAGTCACTGAATTTTACAAGTTTAAAAAATGCGTTAACCTGAATCGAAATGCAATTTACACTGTTATAAAATAACAGCTTCGCGAATTATATGTGAATCGAACAATGCAAAAAGTGTTTTGCAAGGCACCTAATAACACGAAAAGCATTTTTTAACGCCCAGAATGTAGCCAATAAAAATGTAATGTCTTCAACCAGCGGCGAAGAGAAAGAAAGCAACATTTAAATAATGTGAAAGCAAATGATTAAATACTGTTAGAGGAAAAAAAGATATGCCAATGCTAGAAATGGCATGTCTAGTTGAAACGGGACCACACACTTATCACGCACACGTCTTCACACTCATTCACAAACGAAAGAAAAAAAATATTAAGAAGATACAATAATTACGAATTTTAAAAGAATCACACAAAACTTCTTTTTTAATTATACCCGAAGGAATTAAAAACGATGCTCACAACAATGAACTTACGAATTTATGATTGCAAGGTGATTACAGTTGCCTACTTGTTCTCATCATTTTCAATTCACAAACCGTTTTATATGCAATTAAACGAACATAAAGCATTTTTATAAATAATGGATTTTTTATGTAATAAAAAAAAAATAAGAAACATTTTTTATGTGTATTTATTCTAAACGCGCTTTTTCATAATAAAATGTGAAGTGTTGAAAATAAAAGTAAAATGCTTCAAAGAATAAAATTATTTAGATAGGTGCGCATTTTTTTAAACATGGTCTTATTTTGCTTTAAAAAAGTGAGTACTTTACTTTTTCTAAAAATGTGTAGTTACATATATCAAAATGATTCGGACACTTGTACGGACACTTTTATGCAATATTCTGATAGAAAACTTAACATATTTATAAAAATTAAAAAATATAATTTCTAACATAAAATAAAACTTCTAAAAAAATAACAAATAAGTAAATAAAGATATTAATTAAATAAAATGTGTTTATTTAAAAAATAATTTATAGTGTCAACCAAATACGCCAGGGGGCAGATTTGGCATGCTTATCCGGCTATGCCCTTTTTTAATAAAAAAGTATTAAAAATTCGAAAATTCAAAATTTAGTGAAATATCTTAATGAAATTTAAAAATTTTGATTTTTGGTAATATTTAACACAACTAGATTAATTTTGATTAAAATATTACAAACTAAAAAAAAATTTCTCTTGGTCGTGTTTAAAAATCTTGGAAACTTTTTAAATAAGAATACATAAAAAATTTCTAGACATAAAATTTTACTAGATTTCTATTTACACTTTTAATATTTGCGATTTTAAAACTTATTTAAAGCATTTGTAGTACCCTATAAAATAAAATATTGCGCTTATATTTTTGATTGAGAAGAATCAATAGATATTTACGTATTTATTAATTTGCAAGATTTAATTGCAAAAAATAAATTTTAATACGTATTTAAAAACTTGTTTGGGTTCTTAAATAAATGAGTGAAACGTGTTGAGGTTAATGTCGTAAAGTTTTTTATCAATTCACTAAAGCAAATAAATAGCACAATTTTTCATAAATTTAAATTTACTACCGACTAGCGAAAAATTAAATAATTTTACTTAAGTACTTATGTAATTCTCCGAATTTATACAACTACATACCTACCTACATAGGTATAATCGAATAAAAAAATTGATCTCAGTTGTTATATTCCACGCAGCGTGAATTTAAGACCCTTACATTCATTTTGTATACGAATAACACCGTCAATTCCAAAAAAAAGTTTGAGCGTCATTACCATTTAGCCTGAGCGGCATTACCCAAAATCAGGGTAATGACACTCAAACCTAAATTTTTAAATAAAGTTTTTCTACTACTAATAAATCAAAAATATATAAGTTTCATTTTAAAATGTTGATTACTCGATAGTTAAAGACATTGTTATTTTTTTTCATTTTTATATAAAACCAATATTTTAAAACATGCAGTATTATTTATTTAAGTGAACGCTATTCTTCAACTTACCCTAATTATAGGGTGAAAGTAACACCTAAATAGGTTATTACAAATTAAGTACAGTTAAATAAATAATACTTATGCCAACTTTAAAAGTGTTCCAGTTTTGAATAAAAACATTTCTACCTTAATCTTTCTCAAAAATTTTGCACAGTGAAAATATTCCCAAAGCAAATAGTCAGACAATTACGTAAACAGAATAAACAATGCAAAAAATCAGGTTATTTTAAGAAATTACAGACTTCTTGACGGCTGTAGACTTTTAAAATTATAGGGAAGGTGCAATTTCTGTTAACAACTTTTTTTTGAGATCTCTTTTAACGAAGTATTCGAACGGAAATCCTTTCTCACCCACTATGGACAGTTAGACGCGTGATTGACCGACAACCAAATTATTTTTTACGTCTCTATTTAAAGCTCTAAATTAAAAGATTTAACCCAGCTATAAATAATTATCAAATCTTCCTATATAATCACAATAATAATAAACATAATCGATGTAAAAGGAATCAAAACAATAAAAAAACTAACGTGATCTGCACATAATGAGTATTAAACTTAATTAACAACAATTATTAGTACAGTTTATGGAAATAAACGATTGATTGTAATTGTTACGTTTTCGAAAGTAGGTAATCTATAATTTTTGTACTTTTTAAGTTTTACAGTACTACCTCTGCATGTAACGATCTCGGAACCTTATGAATTTTTCCATTTTTGTGATCTTCGTTCACAACCCTAACCCCCAAAAAAATATTTGTGGATTCCTGAAGTTTTTTTTTTATTGTCCAAGTTTGTAGTGTGCGTAATTGTGTATCTGTGTGACAAGTATATTTTTGAAATGAAAAATCAAATAATTCAAATTAACATTAAATGACAATGAATTAAACCTAATAACGAAAATTTTCATTTTAACAAAATTTTTCTATATTATTTTACCTACTTTACATACACATTTACAAACCTTCAAACTAATACCTTGACCCATGGACGACCAAAACTAATTTTTATACGGTCCTGACAATTTTACGAAGTCCCCAAATCCTCGTCACATGCAGAGGTAGTACTGTATTTAGTTTTTTTTTTGCAGTAAGGAAACTTGTAAATGTGTAAGTCAAGCTCAGAATGGCTATAAAAGCGGCTCAATGAAAAATCGTAAAATTACAAACTTTATGAGCAGCAAATAAAAATACTATTAATACTACTACAAATGCATTTTTAACATTCGTAGTAATTGCCGTGGTAACCAGGTCTTACTGTCTAAAAACGATGAAACAACGTTATTAAAAATCTAAATGTTAAACAATTTCTGAATAAATCATTGAACACAATTTAATTTTTTAATTAAAGAAAATGGTGATGATTTTCGTTTGGGCATTGACAATCGGCTGGTCACTATCGCTATATTTTTTGATTTTACAAAAGCGTTTGATAATGTTGATCATTTATTATTATTAAAAAAAGTTAATGGGCTAAATAAATTGACAAATGTTCTTAAATGCAAAACAGATAATTATTCGGCAGACATAGCTGTTTGTTTTTTTTTATTTCCGATATTAAAATCAGTATTGAAAGAACGCCGCTGTTTTCAGACTATTTATGACATCAAAGCAAATACGTCACAGACCTTAAAAGCCATTTCTGCCTTTAAGAAAAAAATATTTACTTCTTTTTGCTGTTAAAATTTCTGTCATTGAGTATAATATTACAGCAGTATTAAGGTGGGTGAACCATGGAAGGCCACTATAACAAATAAACAGTTATTATTCGTTTATTTCCTGGATAAATGAAACAAACAAATTATTAAGTAATACTCTATTTTATTATGTAACATATAAAACACTTTTTTTTATTACAGACTTAATCACTATTTATTAAACTTAAGTTTTATTAAACTCTTCCAAACGGCTTTACTAAGAACAAGGCTCCATACAAAGCCGATATAATAAATCAGTTGTTTAACTTAATACTAACGTAGTGCCAATTAAAATTTCTGCTTATACTTAAACTACATAAAAAGGTGTTTCATTAAAACCAAACATTTAATGCTTACCATAATATATTCACTTATCAAATACTTAACGAATATTACTTGAACACAATCGTATAACTAAAAATGTATTTGTGGAAATGTTTTAAAAATAATACTAATGAGTATTATATCAATATCAAATAAGTTGCAAATAACTTTTATAATGAAATTATAAAAATTAGTAAGACCAGCCGTTAAATTTTTGATTGGCCTTACAAGGAAAATTACTAATATTTAAACTGAAATCGAAATAAAGTAATATTTTTTTCTTTATTATCATAGCAAATCTTCATATATTTATTCAGAATAAAAAAAATTAAGAAAATAATAGGTTATTTACTTAAAAATTACGTTTTGCTGTGAGCGCAAATTACAATTTTAACATTGACGACGGAAGATAACGAAGCAATGAACCGCACTAACTAAATAGGGGCGCGAGCAACTCGCCGCCGCCTCTGTGTCTTTGAGTTCGATGGGTGTTTAGTGGGAGTAGAAGAAATTTGTCATCACATGGCAATAACTACGACTTTTTAATAATTGGCCTTTAAAGGAGCATGGCCTTCCATGGTCCAAATTCTACACACCGCGTATATATTAATAAAAAAAGAATAAAATATTTAAATAACACAATTACACTTGATTATAAATGGCTCCAATATTTATCCATAAATAGCAAGATCAAAGTTATGGTAGAAAAGTAAATTTAGTGTCGTCTCTTTAATGATAGAGTACATAAATTTAAGAAATCCAGTATGTAGGTATTTACCTTGTCAGCACATGAAAATTATATGGTACAACATGAAAATGAAAGAAATTAATTTATTAAACTAAGAATACAGCGAAAAGCACGGCAACCAGAATTTTTAATTAGCGGTCCATGCAAAAAGTATGCAAATACAAGCATTCTTTTGCAGACAAGTAATATTTTAAAATAATATGTGACGTGCAACAAGCTTCATAAATTATCCAAAGCACATAACGATTAGAAAGTGAATTACATATTATTGAACCAACCTAAATTTTAAAAATGCGAAACAGATATGGCATTTTAATTTAATACGAGAAAATTGACCAATTATTTATTTACCTTTTTCTAATTGGAAAATTAGGAATAGCTCTTCTATAGAAATACGGATTTAATGCTTTTAAAATTGCATTAATTTATTCTCTTGATTTCTCTAAATATTTGATGGCTCGACTAGTACAAGGCGCACAGACTAATATTCTTTAAAAGCACCTGTTATTAGTAATAATTTTTGATTTATATTAGTCCTTTAATTAACCTTTATATGGCGATTTGTTTGCTACAAATGTTAGTTATTAGGCATTTTGTTGCCAATTTTAATTTAACCTCCTTCGCGGTCCGCTTTATTCTTATTTTGTTGATCATTTCTATTGAATTAAATTTGCAGGTCCGATTGTGATCTATTGGGTCATTTTTTATTTTATAGATTGTTATCCGTCATACATTTAGTAAAATTTTTAATAATCATCTGTTGGGATCTGTGTATACGGTATTATATACAACAGCATTACTGAATGAATTTATTCATTTGCAGTTAAATTAGAAGTTTTCATTTTATATGTGAATTAATAAATAGGAATTGATTTCCAAATAATTAACAAATAAATAAAAGGAATACAATGCCTGTAAGACCAAAAGAAATAATATGAAAACTTATTCAAACATTTTTGGGTTTATGTGTAAATAATTATCATTTTATTTTGTTTCGACAAATATTTGTAAACATACAGTGAGGCCTCGTTTAACGCTAATTCGGTATAGCGCAGTTTGCTCGAATCCTCAAAACAGTTTAAAATTTACGTTAATTCTACTTATTGCGACATTTTAAAATGATCTCGCTTAACGCTGTTTCGTATAGCGCTGTGTTCTCCAGGAACACATTCTAAGGGTTAAACGAGGCCTTACTGTACATACCTATAAGGAGGACAACTGCCCATTTTGCGTTGTAAACCCAATTTCAAATCAATATTTTTATTTGATGATCCATAATGACTTTACATAGAATAAAATAAAAATTGATGCGGCTAATTTTTTACAAAAAACTAAAATATCAATTTCTTCACCACTATGCAATGGCAGAAATCTGGACTTTTGTGTAACACATAGATGACCGCGGGCCGCATCGAAATTGAATATGACACTTTCAGCGTTGGAGGATGCTGCATAAAGACACATTTTGATTAAGTGAAAAAGTGCGACTAATTTCATTATGATCGCTAAGGGGCGAAAAAGTTTTATCAATATTGCTTAAAATTTTACTGAAAATACATTTCAATGGTAGGATATTCATGCAAGTAAATGATGATAAACATTTTGAAGCACTAAAAGGAACAAAACAGATGATTTTTCATAAAGGAAAACTTTTTTGAATATTTTTCAAAATTAATCATAATATTAGTGTCTATTATCTTTTCAAATATAAATTAAAGTTGATGATTTCAAATTACCTAAATCTTAATTACAATATCTTTTACCTATATGCGATTAATACAAAATTATCATGTCACAATAACAAAAGCTGCTTCACAAAATTAAATCATATATTATATTTTTTAAATACAAACTTTTTAATATTTTGGTCACATCATTACTAAAAAAATAGTCTTTAAAAAGTAAAACATTTTATTAAATATTAAGTCATTAAAAGCTATATACAAATTATGAGTATATACAACAAGCGCTTACAATCTAAGCTTAGAATATGGTTCGGGCCTATTTATCTTCTTTGTTTGTCGTTTTCGTGTTTTTTGCACCTTCTCAGATTGTTCCTGGTTAACTCTGAAGGGTCCAACACTAATCTTATAATTAGTCGATATCGGAGGTAGATTTTGTTGATTTATTACTGTTTTGTTACATCCATTCAAACGTCTAAACGTAGTGGGTAGTCCATCTCGAATTACAGTGACCCCCAAACTTGGATTTAGTGCAAACTCTCTTCGAAGCCTTTTTCGGTTCAGCACCTCCTTTCGGATCCTTTCCCGTAGAATCGAATCTCCTCTGCAAATCTTCATTAAATATGAATTACTTAAACTTACTGTTAGTAAAGAAGCCGAGTCCAGATACCTGTAAAAACA
Source organism: Sinopyrophorus schimmeli (assembly GCA_036325965.1). NCBI lineage: Eukaryota > Metazoa > Arthropoda > Insecta > Coleoptera > Elateridae > Sinopyrophorus > Sinopyrophorus schimmeli. The sequence goes on from JARFIZ010000404.1 coordinate 3,070,563, forward strand.
AAAAATTAAGTACACAAATACAAAAAAACAAGTTAAATATTAATGAAAATTAAAACATAAAAAACTTACCTGAATACCATAGCAATGATTTCCACTGGAAGCAGCACAAATGTTGGCAAAGCGAAGTCGAATAATGAAAACATTTTTAAAACTGATCTGTGGTCCCCAAAATTGGGGTATATATACCCCCTATGTGCGATCAAGGAGAACGGTTCCGGTTCGTTGATGCGTGAAAAATATTCAAATATTTAAAGGGTTGACTTGGATTTTTAAAATTTTAAATCTGATTCTTATGACATCTTACCATTTTATTATTGACTGGGTATTATGTCCAATAAAGAAATACTTGTTAGGACCACATAAAAACCCAACTTAAAATTCTAACGTAAAGAAGTATGTCAGTTTTGCCCATCTAGCATCTATTTAGGAACTTATTGGGAAAAGCTAGCATATAAATTCATTACAATTTTAGTTAAAGTAATTCGTGGATTTTTTTTTAATTGTTGATTGTATTAGATAAATGTACTAAATATACAGATATGAAATATGTGTAGTTCTTTTAAGTTTAATAAAATGAAAAAAAGTGTAATCAAGTGACAAGGAAATTCTCCATTAGTATATTGTCATAATATTAGGTTATGTATGTATTAACGTGTATTAATATTTTGTTAAGTTTCTGTATTTATTATGTTGTTCTGTACACTCACAAATCTGTCATTCATTAGTTGGACACATAATCAACAAGTTCCATAAGTCATAAATACATATCTGACTCTTATACTATAAAAGGATGCAAGTTGTTGAAGTTACAATAGGGTGAGCTTATCGTAGAATACTTGTTTTATACATCTGTGTAAAAACAAAAAAGTAAGACATCTTTATTTTTAACCGACTGCAGTACTCGTGCAATTTGTTCAGTTATTACCTTTATTTATTATTATCAATTTATTCTTATGCCTCTGTTTAGTTATCAATTTCATGTAATTCTGTTCCGAATCCGTTTCTTTTTTTAGTAACTTATTATTAAGCAATAATTTGTTAGACAAGCTTTATTGAATCTTATTCTAAATAACCATTGCAAATTGGTTTGTGCTATATCTTGTAAATAAGAAAAAATAATTCATTTTAATTTGTACAAATAAAAGCATGTTTGGTTCTTTGATATGCAAAAGCCAAAATTTAAAAATTTTTTTATTAAGAAAAAAACTTGCATATTTTTGTATCTAATAGATATTCTTAATTTTTTTTGTTTATGTATTTTATTATAAAGAACCAAATATGTTTTCTTGTTAATACTTTATTTCAATTTCAAATTACTTAAACATTAATTTCAAAATCTTTTATATGCGATTAAAACAAAATTATTATGTTATAATAGCAAAAGCTATTCAACAAAATTAAATAATATATTATGTTTTTTAAATACAAAACTTTTTATTTTTTGGTTACATTATTACTAAAAAAAGTCTTTAAAAAATAAAACATTTTATTGAAAATTCAGTCATTGAAAACTATATACAAATTATGAGTAGCAGGCGTTTACAATCTAAGCTTTGAATATGGTTCGCGTCTATTGATCTTCTTTGTTTGACGTTTTCGTGTTTTTTGCACCTTCTCAGATTGTTCCTGGTTAACTCTGAAGGGTCCAACACTAATCTTATAATTAGTCGATATCGGAGGTAGATTTTGTGGAATTATTACTGTTTTGTTACATCCATTCAAACGACCAAACGTAATCGGTAGTCCATCTCGGATAACAGTGACTCCCAAACTTGGATTTAGTGCAAACTCTCTCTGAAGCCTTTTTCGGTTGAGCACCTCCTTTCGGATCCTTTCCCGTAGAATCGGATCTCCTCTGCAAATCTTCATTAAATATGAATTACTTAAACTTACTGTTAGTAAAGAAGCCGGGTCCAGATACCTGTAAGAATAAACAAATTAAGTATGCAAGTACAAAACACAAGTTAAATATTAATAAAAATTAAAATATAAAACCTTACCTGAATACCATGGCGATGATTTCCACTGGAAGTAGCACAAATGTTGGCAAAGCAAAGTCGAATAATGAAAACATTTTTAAAACTGATCTGTGGTCCCCAAAATTGGGGTATATATATCCCCTATGTGCAATCAAGGGGAACGGTTCCGGTTCGTTGATGCGTGAAAAATATTTAAATATTTAAGGGGTTGATTCAAATTTTTAAAAATATTAAATTTAACTAATTTTTATATTATCTTGTCATTTTATTATTGACAGTTATTATGTCCGACTTTGCTTGCGTGGCATACTTAGAAATAAACATGTTTGTTAAATTATCCTTAATTTCTACAATTTTTAAAATTTTTATAAACAAACCCTAAACATTTTTAGGATAGAAACCAGACTGGATTACTTTCCAAATAGTGGTTTTTTTTATAATGGATTTTTGGTAAAAATTAATAAAACTGTGGAAATTAAAGGTAATTTAACAAACTTATGTTTATTTATAAGATTGCCATGCAAGCAAAGTCGGACATAATACCCAGTCAATAATAAAATGGTAAGATATCATAAGAATCAGATTTAATATTTAAAAAATCCAAATCAACCCTTTAAATATTTGAATATTTTTCACGCATCAACGAACCGGAACCGTTCCCCTTGATTGCACATAGGGGGTATATATACCCCAATTTTGGGAACCACAGATCAGTTTTAAAAATGTTTTCATTATTCGACTTCGCTTTGCCAACATTTGTGCTGCTTCCAGTGGAAATCATCGCCATGGTATTCAGGTAAGTTTTTTATGTTTTAATTTTCATTAATATTTAACTTGTTTTTTTGTATTTGTGTACTTAATTTTTTTGTTCTTACAGGTATCTGGACCCGGCTTCTTTACTAACAGTAAGTTTAAGTAATTCATATTTAATGAAGATTTGCAGAGGAGATCCGATTCTACGGGATACGATCCGAAAAGAGGTGCTCAACCGAAAAAGACTTCGAAGAGAACTCGCACTAAATCCGAGTTTGGGAATCACTGTAATCCGAGATGGACTACCGGTTACGTTTGGTCGTTTGAATGGATGTAACAAAACCGTAATAAATCAACAAAATCTACTGCCGATTTCGACTAGTTCTAAGATTAGTTTTGGACCCTTCAGAGTTAACCAAGGACAATGCCAAAAGGTGCCAAAAACACAAAAACGACAAACAAAGAAGACAAATAGGTCCGAACCATATTCTAAGCTTAGATTGTAAGCGTTTCTGTATATACTCATAATTTGTATATAGCTTTCAATGACTTAATTTTTAATAAAATGTTTTACTTTTTAAAGACTATTTTTTTAGTAAAAATGTGACCAAAAAATTAAAAATTTTGTATTTAAAAAATATAATATATGATTTAATTTTGTGAAGAATGTTTTGTTATTGTGACATGATAATTTTGTATTAATCGCATATAAAAGATATTGTAATTAAGGTTTATTATCTATATGGGAAAACCTAGTATATAAATTAATTACAATTTTTGTTAAAGTAGTTTGTTGATTTTTAAATTGTTGATTGTGTTAAATAAATGTATAAATCTACTAAATATACACATATAAAAGTACTAAATTAAATCTAAATAATTGTTTTAAATCTAATAAAATTTAAAAAAAAACAAGTGTAACCAACTAACATGAAAATACACCATTAGTATTTGTCATAATATTAGGTTATGTATGTATTAACGTCTATTAATATTTTGTTATAATATTAAGTTCTGTGTTTATTATGTTGTCATGTATACTCATAAATCTGGAAATCTTTAATTGAATACAAAATCAATAGAGGTCGGTAGAAGAATAAGTTTTAAATACATGCCTGACTTTTATAGTATAAAAGTAATGCAGGTTTTTGAGGTTAAAATAAGGTAATTTTATCCTAAAATACTTGTTTTATACATTTATATTAAAAAACATAAAATTAGGGGAATTGTGCTTAAGGATGTACGAGCAGGGTACTGGGTGGGGGTTATGGCCGCAGCATTGGGTATAGAAACACTGTGATTATTATGATTATGAAGGCAATATTATCAGTAATTTCAAAATAAACGTTGAGTGTAACACGTGCGAATACAAAATTATGGAAGGTGAAATGAAATAGAAAACCTATCTATCGGGATGAAGATTTACCAGAATTCTTAAAATTAGGTTAGAATTTTTGACACTTACTTTGCTTTAATGGTCTGTAGTGTTGCATTTAGTTTAAGGGCTAATAAAAGTAAGCTAATTTTCGTAAATATCTCTTAATTTAGTCGGTTTAGTATGGTTTTTTATTTTTTTAATATCTGTAGGCTTACATAAAATTTTATTTTAATTTATTAAAAACAAAAAATTTACGGTTGCTAAGAAAATGATGTTGATAATCATTATGTAAACAATTTTGAAATAAAGTGTTCGTAATAAATAATTTCAAATAAATATAAAAGAATTAATAAATAATACTAACTAAATTGGTGACCCTGATAAAAATGACGGACTCACAAGCGGAGGGCAAAGAAATTGCACGAGTAACAATTAAAATTCCGCCTTTTTGGAAACTTAATCCAGTCTTATGGTTTTATCAGCTGGAAGCTCAATTTGCTCTCCAAAACATTACAAAAGACGAAACCAGGTATTATCATGCTATTTCTTCAATTGATAGCGACATCTTAAATTCTGTAAGTGATATAGTCATTGATCCTGCTAAGGAAGGCAAATATGAATTATTAAAAAGCAGATTAATTAACCAGTTTGCGGATTCTGAAGAAAAAAAGATAAAGAAACTATTAATCGAATTACAACTTGGAGACAAAAAAACCATCTACTCTATATAGAGAGATGAAAGAAGAACGGTGCACTTTCCAAAACATTTAATAACAACCGTTCTAGGGGGGAAGTAATGTAGGCTTACATAAAATTTTATTTTAATTTATTAAAAACAAAAAATTTACGGTTGCTAAGAAAATGATGTTGATAATCATTATGTAAACAATTTTGAAATAAAGTGTTCGTAATAAATAATTTCAAATAAATATAAAAGAATTAATAAATAATACTAACTAAATATCTTTATGAATGTCTTAACTTTTATTTAGATAGTTTTATTTTCATATTCTGGGACGAATTTGGGTGAAAATTATGAAAACATGTCGTCTATCCCTCACTTTGCCATAAGACTAATGTTAAATATGCTTACTTTTGAAATCAATTATTTATTTAAATAGTCGGTTAATCCTCTTCAAATTTTGAGAATTTGTTTAGACATTTAAACTACATATAAAAAAAAATCAAGCATTTTGAGCCAAATGACTTTCGTGCTCGTACATCCTTAAGATAACATACTTTTTGTTTTGAGGCAAATATTTGAAAATTCAAAGGTGGTAAAAAATAAATTTAAGGTTACACATTTATAACGTATATTTACAAAGCACAAAAAGGAATCTTGACGCTATTGAACATTTAATAATGAAAATAAAATAAGAAAACATCAATCATATCTATGTGGCTAAGATGACGCACATCAGTCTAAGTTGACATACTTAATTTTCTTTGTACAATTCACATGTAAACACTTTAATTCTTGGTGCAACGCTACACATAGAGTGTGACACTACCGCTTACATAATTGGGAACATATCTAACGCGATTAAACTGCAATGGATCAATTGTTACTAAGTCATCTTGAAAAAATTGTGTCGAATCAGTTGCTGATCCAGGAAGTTCTTCGTTATATTCCTCCTTGCGTCCTTTAACGTCCATCTCCATCTCAATAACATTTTTAGTTACTTCGCTAGGGAGAAACAAATGATCGGGAAAAATATGTGGGTACAACTGATAAATTCTGGCTTCTTTGATAGTTACCGGGCATCCTAAAAACAAACTTAACAAGATTTTAAAATATTCTTACACGTAAGAACATCAGGATAAAATAACCTACTATGTCATCTTACTCTACGAGGTAAAAAATATTTTCTGCTTTTGCAACTTAACAATTTTAAGCTTACTTTAATTATTTTTCAATATTTATAGTCTACAGTTCACATAAAATTAATCAAACACAACCAAAATCTTATCTGTAATATATTTATTGACACAAACACTAGCAACAAAATAATATTTTCCAGTGACGAATCAAAACAATGCACACCACATCCAAACAACACAAGCTAGTGGTCCCAAAAGTTTTGACTGGTGACGTAGTCTGTTAGTCGGTGTGTGATTGTAATTTAAGCATTTGTAGCGCGTATATTTCAACAGATATAGGCACTATGTCATCTTATCTAAGTATGTCATTTTGAGCACAATTCCCCTAAGCTATTTTGATTTTAAACCCACCGCGGTGTTTGTGCAATTTCTTCAGTTATTACTCTTAATTATTTTTATCAATTTATTCTTATAATGTGTAGGGTTAAATAGTACAGTTGTTGGCCAGTCGACAATGATTGGCCATATTTAAAAAATTATATAATAATAAATCTATATTTCTTAATATATATTTTCTAATAAATGGTTCGTCTTTTTGCTAATTTACTATATCACTGTAAAAATCACTATAAATTCACTGGTCAATTACTATATTTATATGGCCAATAAATTTTTTAATAAAAGGGCCAATCACTGTACTGTTTACCCCTAATTATCAATTTAATATAATTTTGTCTCAAATCCATTTCTTTTATATGTAACTTATTATTAACCAATAATTCGTTACACTAGCAAATTTATTGAATGTTCAGCTTAAAAAAAAACATTAAGCAAAATTCATTGGTTTAGACCAAAATATTTGTGCAAATAATTTAAAAATCTTAAATACTAATAAATCGTACATAATTAGCAAACTTTGACGTTTCAGAAACAGAAAACGTCGAAAATCGTTACATCAAGATGTCAGTGGATAAGTATCTGATGACTGTAGATCACGCGTATCTCATAATTCAATGGAATTAATTCAAAACCATTTTTTCCCACGTGGGTAAAATAATTTCATAATAACTGCTACTTGCTAGGGAATGCCCTAACGCAACTAGATTGGAAGAGCCCTAGCAAGCCGTGATTAAGTTTGTCCCATTGGGAACCAACTGAAATTGCCAGATCAGGAGTCAAATATGTTCCGCGTTACATCCTGATGTGCGGTCCCAATAAGGCCTCAACAAAACTTACTAAAAAATTTTTAGTCGGGCACTTCAAAATTTATTTATATGTAAGTATAGATAAGCGCAAAAGCTTTAAGTTCATTAAAAGTTTTCTATGTGTCTTCAATACTACCAGAAGGAGTTCAGTATTTATAACAAAAAATTAATCAATTTTACATTTTTCAGAAACTTGTTTAATTTATGATATTAGCCACGTTTTAATCACAATGTACCAGTAGCTGAGTATCCAGTAATAAGCGACTTGAGTTAAAATATTATACGACAAACTTAACTATTACTTAAGTAAACGACGTATAAAACAGTTATAATAGTTTAACTTTACTATTCAATTAATTACTAATTAACTGTATAGACTGTTTAAATTTACAAATCTCAATTAACGTTAAGTACCTTATATGTATATCCAAACAAAACCATAATTTAAATATTTTTTAGACAATTGTTTATTCCTACAACTAATATATTTATTATTAGCGGTGACCCAAATACATTGAACTAAGTTAACAAGTTCTTCATCCATAATTGTAATGCTTTTTTTACTTACACTCTCTCGATTTCTTATTTACATTTCATTTACATCGAAAGGTAAATAATGATCTTATTTATTTCTATTTTACCCGCTCGCATTATTCGAGTCGTTAGGTTATACCAAGAATCTTTAGATAAACACGAAGGAAGAGGTACAAAAGCTTGAGCAATTTGAAATATCAAGTTCAATGCAAAGCATTTTTCACACGGGTAACAGTACCAGAAATGTTTTAGCGTATAAAACCGGTACTGTGTATTAAGCAAATAATCCCAAATGTATTAATCAAACAATAGAAGTTGTCGTAATATTTCTATTCTGCAATGGTTAGTGCACGACAGAATTAATTGCGACGTATAATACCGTCTTATTACTTTTAAAGTTAACCACTTTAACTAACGGCAGTTGTATGCAATTATAGTAATAGCAATACTATAAACTTTGAGTTTATGGATTGAAAGGATCAGGGTCGAACAACCAGAGGCACAATTCAATTGCATTTTATTGCAATTGTTGTTTTACTAATACTGCACAATTCTATCGCTTATTTATTACTTACTTATTATTGGAAAATGTGAAAACTTACAGCTAAATGTGTAACATGATTTGATTTCACTAATTATAAAAAAATACACTACATGTATTTGACTTTTTTTTTTAGTGGAAGTGTTTACTTGGACTTGGTGAGATAATCTTAATTGAACCAGTTATCAAAAATTGTAAATTGGAGTTTTTTACTATACTCCTCGCAAAAATTAAAAAAGCAAGAAAAAATTCCAAATTTTTTGGTGTTTTTGACAGGTTGTATTTAAGTGAAAAATGGTCATATTAAGCTCGTTAAAAAATCATTTTGAAGCTCAAGATTTTAATTTTCACATTTTGTTCTCAAAATTTTTTGGAAGCAACAGTTTTTACATAAAGATACTAAATAGCGCAAAAAAAATTTTTTTTAATTTTTATGCGTTTTATTTTTTGGTCCACGGACTTGGAAATTTTTTTTTCAGCTAAACCATTGCATGTGCCAGATAGCCTGTCTATCCAGTTTTAATTTAATTTTTTAATTTTTATTCTACGTTGATTTCTCGCGGAGCTATAAAATTTGAAATGAAAAATGATCCTTTTGTCTTCAACCACTGATATTGCAAGATATATTAATTTTTAATTGCAGCATAAGTGGTTTGATTTATTTTTCCACAATTATATCCCTTAGAAAAGAAGTCTGGTAATACCTCACAAAAATCAAAGTTTTTGTTTTTTTACAATTTAATGATACCATATAAATGTAATTTAAATAAAAAAAAATATCTGAAAGTAGAATAATAATTTATCTAAAGGATCGTATAAAAAAAACAAATTTATTGCAATTTAAGAAGGAACGACGAGGACGTTTTCTTAAGGGGCCGGTAAAATATCGTTTTCTTCTTCTATTTTCGCCAATGTATAAAAGTTTATAATGTGAAATTAGCTCACATTTATTTAATTTAATTAAAACTGATAAGATCCTGATCGACAAAAACGTCGGAACTGTTTTAATTACAAGTCCTTATTAAATCACAAATCTAAATAGTAAATCAGGAAAATGGTGAACGTTACAAATATGCATAAATTATTTCCCACGTTACAATATATTTATTTGCATTTATTTTGCGTAAAATTGTGCTACGATAATGATAAGTCGGCAGAACGTAAATACTATATCGAAGATTGTTTCTGCCTTTGTTTTCTATTTGAATTGACCTAAATATTTTGTCGTAAATTTATTTTTAAAAAATGATTTACTGTTTTATGTGGCAACATCCTATTGCTTTTTTACACCTACTAGAAATTTTAATTTTGTTATAATGGCTCGCATGATTTATAGGAACGCGTTTGTAATCTCACAAAGCTTCAAAACTGACGGCATTAATGTGTATCAGAACTTTTATTTAATGAAATAAAGTAAGTAGCCTACCTATAATTGTTTTTAGTTTTTAAGATTTTTTACTGGCTTACATTTAAGATAGAAGATATAGCATTTTGTATGATTAAAATAAATAGGCAGAAATTAAGTATAAAGTAATTCATATTTTTTTAATTATATTTTAAAGTTTTGTATAATAATTAATGATTAACTGTTAGTATTTAAGATTCGTAGTTAATTAAATTTAACGCATTTTTAACAAAATCATCATACAAAGCTGAAACATTATACAGTGATTTAGTAAATAATTAAAGAACTACAGTAATACGGTAAAAGGTCCAGGGAATGACCGAATTTTTGCATCCAGAGTTATTTAGATATAAAAAATAGTAAACAAATTATTAAACCCAAAACAACCGTTATAGTTCAAATGAGATACTATTTTTGTTAATATATTAATGTAAACATTATCGCAATGTGGTCATAAACTTTGTAAAATCAATAAAAAAAGTATTAAATGAAGAGTTCAGTAAATGACCTTTTTGTCTAAATATTGACCGGGGTACCCAGGGGACCCAGTTAATTAATTCGCCTATTAAAAACGAGTAATGCGTAAAATTTTGTATAATTTATTTTAAACACCATGCTTAGATGTACTTTTGTGTAGTTTTTTGGTTAAATTTAAGGTAACCCTTATTGGTACACTCTGTATATGACTCGACCTGATATATTTAACATACCTATTTCTTTATGAAATATTTATTATATCAAAATCGCAAAATATTTATTAATTTCGCTAGACGTTACAATTGTTCGAGTTTGAAATTAAAAATTTTTGTTAAATTTATGTAGTTTTTTATGTGACTATTTCATTATTATTTTTTAATCCGGTCCACTTATCAATTTTAGCACTCTAATGTGGAACAGAATGTAGTGTTGCTTCTTCATAGTGCAAGTATGAAATTATCTTTATTAAAAGTAGCTCGTTTTAATAGAATTAGACCTTCATTTATAATAATATTAATAATATAGAGTATATATCGACTAATGATATATGCTGAATTTTAATTTTAATAAATACATACATTTGTCTAACAAGAATCAATGGGTTTTTGATGATCTACAAAAAGCAGAACGGAAAGTGTGAAAATAATCATAGATGACGTGCTAACCTAATATTATAAATACAATAAAAAGATAATTTGAAAACGCAAAAAAAACTTCTTATGTACGTACCCATCGGAATAATAACTTATAGGAGGAATTATTCACATATCTGGCGTATATAATTACGTACATCAATAAACTATGCTAGTTCCATTTATTAAATGTTTGAGCTATCTACGGAATGATCCAGTTTATATTTAAATATCACGCTATAGAAAAGGCAACGTCTTGCGCCAACAAAAAGAAGTTGCAAATATTTTAATTAAGCATCCATTAACAGAGAATTATTAATTGCCGCCGGATGGTAAAGCTTGCCAAAGAAAGTAACTAAAGATAGCGTCTTCTGAAAAAAAGTATTTCCCCATATGACTAAATAAGAGGACCATACAAATGAACAGTTATTAAGTATAATTTAAGTTTTGAGTTTTTGGTCTTCAATTAAGAACAATCATCTTCTCATTTTTAAGTTTAACAGCTGCAGTAATCTGTGCAAAAATGTGCAATTCGTGTCAAAGTAACACAATTTTTTATGCGCGAAACATTCGGAACGCCGCTTTAATACTTTTCTTGGTAAAAAAGGTATGCGAAGACAGCATCTGCATCATAAATCCTTTAAAATTACTTCACTTCGCAAAATATGTAATTTACTCTTTTTCTTCTCTCTTTCTGTCTTAAGCTATTTAAAATGCTAAAATTAGTGCAGACAAGTTTTCAATCACGAAATTTGCTCTCTTTAAATTTTAATCTGGCGCAGCCTACTTGAAAATATTTTTCAAAGGCAGACGTAGGATCTTCGTTTTTTTTATTTATTATTTTTATACGTACGATATATTACAGGGTAACGTTTTTACGTTATGAATAATTTATCGTGGTCATTTATAAAGGTTTAACTTGACCTTTTTTATACGAATTTATATGCATAGTATATGGGTGGACTTTTTTAAGCGTGATGGATTACTAAATTGCGATGATTACGTCCCTTTTACTAAAAACTTTAATAGAATAGCTAAATTGTTTTATGCAGATACAGTAGATTCCGTTTATAACGATGTTCAAGAGGCTTTTATATTTATATCGTTATAAGTAGACATCATTTACAAAGAATGACGTATTTACTTACCAAATGCCTAGATAAAAACCAGATACCAAAGACCTGGAACGGCTCAACAGTAATATTTTATCACAAAAAAGGGACTATGATAAACTATAAAATTATCATCCAATTAGCTTATTATAAGGTATTTGATAAAATAATAGCAATTCGTATTACAAGTAAACCAGATCAATATCAATCTAAAATACAAGTAGGCTTTCGCAAAAGTTATAGAACTACAGACCATTTTCTCACTAAGAAACTATTAATCAAAAAGACATATTAATATAAGATATCGCTCATATTTAGTTCTGGGCAATAGTAAAAGCACTTAGAAAATGCAGAATAGATCAGAGATATAGATAGATATAGATATAGATATAGACCTTCTAAAGCACATATATAAAAGAGTCACAGCAACGTAAAAACATATAAACGGGTCAACCTTAGATATACGGATGATATTGTACTTATCGCAAATAACAGAAACGATTTTAGACAAACGATGAACAATCTAAGACAAAAAAAGCTAAGGTTGGAATCAGAATAAACATCAGTAAAACGAAGACCATGTTGACAAATACAGACCAAAAAGCCAAACCACAGATAGAGGAAATATATATAGAAAACGTAAAGTAATTTGAATATTTTGGACAAACAATCCACTTAGACCATCGTGCTCAACTTGAAGAATTAAGACGAAGGTCTAGATTTGCATGGGCAGCGTTCGAGATGCTCAACTTTATTTTGAGATCAAAAAATATGGTACTACATCTTAAGACAAGGGTGTTCGACAGGTGTCTGCTGCGCACCAAGACTTATGGCTCGGAAAAACTAGACGTTAGATAAAACACAGTTCTAAAAGCTGGTAATCTCACAAAAAGCGATGGAAAGATCCATGCTCAGAACTACTTTACAACACCGAAGGACAAACATATCAATCAAAGGAAACACAAAGAATATGCTAGAAAGAATAGCGAGTCTTAAGTGGAGCTGGACGGGTCACGTGGCCAGGACTGTTAGTGAGAGATGGTCAACAAAATTGCTGCAATGGCGACCATGGACGTTTAAGCGCGGCAGAGGAAGACCACCCAACAGATGAATGAAAGATTTGAAAATGGTGGCTGGGTTGGCATGGATGAGAGAGGCAAGGATTAGAAAAAATTGAAAGTTGAAAAAGAAGATCTTTGTCTAACTATGGATAGAAAATAGGTAAAGAGAGAGAGAAGTTTGTTCAGAAAATAACCAAACTATATTTTTTTTAAATTTATTATTAATTTTACAAATTATTGATTCTTGTCCTCTATTGACATTTTCATTTTGTAAAATCATCCTGGATTTTTAAGATGGACTTTTAAGATTTGTGACTCCTTTGATCAATATTCTGAAAAACAGCGCCTATTCAGCACTGATTCTAATTTTGAAAATTAAAAAAAACAACTTAATAAGCTTGGTTTGGCAAACAAGGAGGCTGCGAAAGGATAGTTCTCTGATTTTTGGGATAAAACTGACGAATTGACAAAGTTGATGGTGCGAGCGCATTGTCGTGACGTAGGAACCATAAGATGTCTCGCCACAACTTTGGTCTCTTTCAAAAAATTGAAACCCATCTGTGAAATTTTCTCCAGTTACATTGTTGCTCCACATTTCAAAAATCGTCACTAGCACATAAAAACGAGATATCAACAATATAAAAAGTTGTGGTTACAAGGTAGGTTATGCGCAAGGCAGTACTGCAACCGCATTTCACTAAATATCATAGTTGGCGAGTAATTCAAAATGTTTGGTTATTTTCTGTACAAACCCGAGTCGAAAAATTGGTATGTTTTTAGGTCTCAAAAATGAAATGAGGTCTCATTATGCTCTCATTCAACTATTATTTTCAGAATAAGTCTTATTTGAACCTGAAAAATTTAGATTTAGAAACTAAGTCTCATTTAGTTCTCATATTAAAATTTAACTGTACTTTAGACAAGTCTCATTTTGGTCTCATTCCGGAATATTACGAAGTAAATGAGACTTATCCCGGTCATGAGTTTTAAATAGTGAGGTCTAACTGGAGACAAATCTCAAAATTGATTTTTGAGACCTAAAAATGTACCAATTTTTCTACTCGGGAACCTTGTATAAGTAGATTCTGTTTATAAGGATTAGATTCTAAACTTCAGTTACAGTGTCTATCGTTAAACCCGGCATATCGCTATAACCGACATCGTTATAAACGGAATCTACCGTAATTACAAAATACATATTAACTCTCTTTCGTATTTTTGTGAGTTACTATGATTTTATGCCGTTTTATGTAAATAAGAGGAATGTATCTCATTTTAATGTCAAACTGTTTGCTTACAAACTAAATAAATACGAATTAAGATAATTTTTAAATGAAGGGCAGCTCGGCTTAATATAGTCATTCGCATTTCATAGAAGTGATCGAGAAATGCAAAATTAACCTATAAACATATCGAAACTACAATAAACAAAATTTATAACTTGTATAAAATCGAGTCGCATGCTGAGAAGCACTGCAAAAATTAAATAAAGAAAATCGAAAGGTAAAATGATAATCGCCTGTGGAGATATATTAATAGTACAACAGGATGCAGGCGCCGACTGGTTTTCCGACCAGAATTAACAACACTTAAATATATGTCACTGTTAATTACTAGAACCTTCATTAAAATACAACTTCAGTTTACAAAAGAACAAATTTGCTACTCGATACTCTTTAGATTCATTTTTCTTTTCTTTATAAGGTATTATTTATTTTTTATTATAGAGTTGCAGTTTCTTTGAATAATCTTATTAAAATAAAATTTGTCATTACTTTAAGTGTAGTTCATTTGTATTTCAGTCAATCCAATTGGCTTGTCAAATTGCTTTATAAGTAAAATGACAAATGTAATTTATTAAAAATAGAAAATTAATTTTTTTGTATTTATGTTCAATTATTCTTGTTTTATGAGTTTTTTCGGTGATTCAAAAGAATATGTACTTGCACTAGGAAGCTGTTGCATGCCCAATCTAATTCACAAAATGTGTTATTTAGTATTTAGAAAAAAATTGGCCAAATGCAAATGTATACGATAGTTTTTTACGCAAGTGCTGTTAATTTTTAGATCAGATATTTTAGTAAAATATTGATAGTTCTGAATAAAGTAACTTAATTCGAAGTGTACCTGAAACTGCACAGTTTAACATTTTTTATTAAAAACTGTATTTTCAAAAAATATAATGTAAAAATTAAAAATTTTTATTGTAAGTAAAGTAAAAAAAAATTATAAATTGTAAGGTAAGAGACCCTGTACCCGATCACCTTTGGTATTTTTCATATTTGAATAATACTTATGTAAAAGCCTCTACATAAAAAATTATTATAATGCAGTGGAACTTCGATAACTCAAACCTCTTTAAATCGTAATCCTGACTAAAACGAAACGTTAAATTTTATACAAATGCTTTGATGTCGTTAATGACATAATCTAATACCAACGCTTAAAACATAATCTTTTTATGGTTAATCCCGTTTATATAGCAATCTTTACAAAATTATTTTATAAATACAAAAAATACGGAAAGTGATGAGGTATTGGGTCCTGTTCGGACACTGGGTCGCTTACCTTACCTGAGAATCTAAAAATGATTTTTAATTCTTTTATTAAAATTTGATTTTATAAGTCGAAATGCATATATACTCAAAACTTCGTTAGTAAAACGAGAGAAAAGTTAGTTTTCCTAGACTTACCTTTAAGGCCTTTAATTGAAATTTTAAAAACAATATTTGGGTGACCGAGTTTTGCTCGGCGTAAGACTGTGATGGCTTTCGGTTGCCTAGGTATTGAAATATCTAGATATGAATGTAGTTCCATCTGTTGTATATCAGTTGCAGAATATTTTAGCCTACTGGTACTTAAATATTCTATGAGGTGGCGCTAGACAAAAATATTACTTTTGTGTGAAAACGCATTTTTTTCAGTGATGACTCTTATTTAGGTAAACTTAGAGAAAAAAACGTTATCTAAATAAAAAATTGCATTCCAATCGTTACAGCCGTATCCAAAAAACCTATACGTAGATGATGTATATATACAAGATTAGCTTTTTCAAAATATAAGATATTTTTGTAAACGGTAGGTAGGTAAATACATTTCTAATTTAGTAACCTTATGCAATTTGATATGTACTCCAGCTGAGCATTACATAATTTATATAAAGGCAAAAAAGCCATTGGAAAATGTTACAAATAAAAAATTATAATATAGGTTATGAGTAAAAATAGAAAATAGTAAATTTTCCATTAAAGTACAGGTAAAACTTTTATTTAGAAAACATAGAAAATAAATTGCATATAGGTATGGAACAAGAAAATCAATTTCCATTAAAATTAAGCTAGCTGGAGAAAGAAAATAACTATTTTCTATATATCAAAACATAAATGTTTGTTAAAACAATAATTATTAAAATTATAAAAAATAATTAGTTAATTACTGTAATCAAGTATATTAAATTTTGATTAAATTAAATTATTTATTATCGAAATAATTAAGTGTACTCTTAAGAAATTAATCTAAAATTAATAAGCATTTTATCGTATAAAATTTAATTACCAATAAAATCTTTAGTTGCGAGTAATTACATAGTTTTTATCGGCGTAATTCAATACCGTGGAATAGCACTTTGAATCATGTTAGTAGGTTACACGTACTGACAATAAATGTATCTGTAATTACCCTTCATTAGGGTTTTTGAATTGAACTTTATATTGCGTCGGAAAATGCTCATCGTATCATTAAATTATCATAAAATTATGAATTTTCGTTCGACGGAAACCCGTGGCGCTTTGTCTTTGATGGATGACTAACTTGCAAACAACTACCGTTTACAGTTTTATTATGGAAGATATTTGCATCTTTATCGATTTAATATACAGGAACAAGTGTGGATAATGATAGAGAATTAACTTCATGTTTTAAATTAAAATTAATGCTATTTGTCCGCTTGTCGTCGGTAACCCTGCAGCCTTCGAAGGTCGTTCTTCAACCTGGCAAGTCGGTTGCTTCACGTCGTGTTCTTTCATCTATAACATTAGTCCTTCATGGTGATACATTAACTCTCGATGAAATTATCCGTCACTTTCTTGATCTTGAGAAAGAGCACTCGACTTGGTGATGTTCAAAGAAACTTGCTTAAAAAATACTTTATGTTTGCACGTGATACAAAATAATTATTGTAACAAATGTAGGGACATAAGATATATTGTTAAAATAAAATATATTTAAAAAAAACGATGCTTGTGCTGATGCATGCTGATATAAGTTAAAAGTTATACTTCTTTGTCGTTACCCAATTAAATATAATCACTTGTTATAAAATGTAGTAATTGAAATATCTCCACGAAAATATTTGTATCCTAAAATATAATCGGATATAAATGTTATATCCTAGCATATATTTTGGGTTATATCGGCAAGGATATATTTGTAAATTATTAGAAAAATTATAATACATTATACTTTAAGATATATTTTTTGTGTTATATTCGTACATATATTCCAATATCATCTGCAAAATTATAACACAATATATCTTGGAATATATTTTTAAATTATAATCCTTGATATATGTATGTATGTATTTGCAAAAAACATTTAAGGTTATAAAAAGTTATATTTTAATATATATTTGCAAATTATAGTCGCAGATATATTCGTAAATTATAGCCGAAGTTATAATATATTAAATCCTATGATATATTCGCAAATTATAAGCATGAATGCGTTATCGATTTCTAATCGACTTATATATTTTTAGATTTATCAGCAATTTATACTGGGCTAAAAGATGTCATTTAAATAAATGTCAAAAAAACATGTTTTTAAAAAAATGCTTTATAGGCATTAATTATTTAGCTTAAAAAGCAATATGCAATCTTTTAGATCTTTTAGACTTTGATTATTTTTTCATGAGAATATCAATATTTTGTCGTTTTAATGTGATTGGGCAAAAAAATTATACATCTTTTTGATATTACAGATGCAACATGTTAAACTATAAGCTAAAAGTATAACAAAATAATCCCCTTAAGAAAGAATGGTCATAAGTCAGATGTTATCTAATATAATAGTAATGTTAAAGCGGTTTTGAATAAACAGTTTATCTGTTTAAGTATTGGCATATTGACATTCTTTTTTATTTTTACTGTATTATTAATATTCGATTCATTTTTAAAAAACTTGCCAAAGAATCATTTTATACATCGGGGTGTCAAAAATAATCCTTGTGCTGTGGGTAAGATGATTTTAGAAGAACCAGTCAGCAAATCATCTACGACTATCATGTTTTGATATATTAAATAAAGAAAACAAATATGAAGTCGTTTACAACGTTTTATTCAAATAATATATGAAATAAAATGTCACTTGCCTACAAAAAAGAATTTCTTATCTTTGAGATCAATTATTGATAACTATGGATATTAAACAAATTCATTATATTATTAAATTTTCTCTGTCAAAAGTTCAAAAACTTTGTCAAAATATTTTTAAAAACATATGTTAATGTTCACTGGAATTGGACACAATAAAACATATTTATATATATTTAAAAATCTTTCATTTTGACACATGTAGAATTATTGAGTTTTAATGGTTAACTTCCTTTTTGTGTTGTTAAGTTGCTTGATAAAGTTTCAATAAAGAAACGAAACGTTGCAAGTTAACAATTTGTGTTTTATTGTGTCCAATTCCAGTGAACATTAACATATTAGAAGATATTGGACGTGAACATTATGATTTATTTTTAAAAACATTTGTTTTATTTATTCAATTTAATGAGTTTTTAATTAATGGTCATACCATCGGGTATGTCCATTAATAAAAATTTTAATTTTTTTGGATTGGGCTCAAGAGTGAAGGTAACGGAAAATCAATGAGCATTAGCAAAAGAAAAACCAACTTTTACATCCATGGGAGTATCTTTGATGATGGCGTTATCTATACTAATATTATAAAGAGGAAAGATTTGTAAGTTTGTTTGTAATGAATAGGTTCAGAAACTACTAGGCCGATTTTAAAAATTCTTCTACCATTAGAAAGCTACCTTCTTCTTGAGTAATATAGGCTATATAATATTTTCAAAAAGTTTAGGGTGTCGTACGAAATCTCAAATAATGTAACCCAAGGTGTAAAAAAATTACTCATAAAATTCCTTACATCGCGTACGCTGCGAAAACTATTGACGATAGAACAAAATAAATTTCCACGGAAACGTTTTTGAAGAGTGGCCAAAACTAAATGTACTTATAATTTGGAACCGCCTCGCATGGCTCTTAGCCCTAAAATAACGTGCGCGTCTACTGTTTTCTGTAGGCTTAGAGGCATTTTTACTTGGAACTCCTATAGCAAAAACGATACACTTTATTCAGAAGCAATAGATTGACATTTTACTGAATTTTAGCGTGTATGTCTTGTGTGGGCGCGCTGTGGGCGCGCTGTTGACTTCTCAAGTGCGTGCATGCTTGTTGTGAATTTATCAAAATTTAAACGAGCATGTCTACTGTGGGTTTTTTGTGGGCTTAGAAGTATTTTTACTCAAAGCTTTTATACCAAACACGGTACACTTCATTCAAAAGCAATGGATTTGCTTTATACCAAATTTTAGCATATGTGTCCGGTGTGGGCGCGCTGCGGGTTTCTTAAGTGCGTGCTTGTTGTGGGTTTGTTTTGGGACTGTAGCATTTTTACTCAAATCGCTATGCGAGCTTGCTGTAAGCCTATCGAAAATTTAACGTGCGTGTCTACTGTAGGTTTTCTGTGGGTATAGGCGCATTTTTACTCGGGGATCTCATAGCAAACACGGTACACTTCATTCAGAAGCAATGGATTTGCATTATACAGAATTTTAGCGTCCATGCCTAGTGTGGGTGCCTTGTAAACTTTCCAAATGCGTGCTTGTCTGTTATAGGTATGTTTTGAGCCTTCAGCATTTTTACTCGTAAATCAAAACTGATATAAAAAGTTTTTGAAGAATTTTTGTCTGTTTGTCTGGTGCGCGCACGCCAATCTCCACAATGACTGAACCAATTTTATATTAAAACTATGTTGAAAAGTACTGGAGGTATATTCGTTACGTTTTTATTAGAAAATAAGGATCTGATTATGTTGTCTAGCGAAGCACAAGACAGGATAAATTATATGAAAGATTAAGTGTAAATGCATTCAAAAGCAAAACACCTAATTGAGTGAACATTAATTTAACCTCAGGTTGTGAATTCTGCAAATATTAATGTAAATGCAGTTATTATATTCGCTTATTTTAAATAACATCAATCTTGGAAGTTTTTACAGCTGTACAAACATTCATTTTTATGCGCAATACGCAAGTATAAAAGTTTCATTAATCGTAAAATAAAACGAAAATTCGCTAGAAGATCGATAGTAACATTTGCATACCGGAAACGAAATTTAAATACTTACAGCGCTTAATCGCTTCATCTTTAAACATATCAAACGTACATTTGATGAGTCAATTAATAAAAATTAATTATTAACACCAAGTTCGATGTTGCGATCGATAATAAATAGTTAAAATGGACTACTCATCTGACAAATTCTTGTGTAAATAATTATTTAGTCGATGTCTGCTACGGTTCCTCCTATGAACGGTCCCGAAGACTTTATTAGTTGATCAAATTTGACAATTTTGCAAAAGCGAATCGTTAATTTGCCTTAACCAAACAGGACGCGTCCGTTTTTTTGGCCGAAAACAAACCTGTTAAGCGGGCTTTAATTAAGGAAGCGCATTAACTAAAAAAAAAAGATAACGAAATGTATTTCAATTAATTCGCCATGGAATTGTAAAATTGTAACAAAAAATTTGTGGTCCGTTTGTAGCTATTTTTAGTACTTCGAATGGCCGGCCTTTGTTGGTTTAATTTTAAATATCTAAAAATATGTAATCAAGATCAAAGCGAAAAAAAAATTAACAAGTACAATGAATTGATTGTTCTCTTTTAGGATAAATGAGCCGTGAGAATGAATATGCATTGCTTATACATATAAAGTACCACAAAGGTTTTTGCCACAATATGACACGCTTCGTATGGAAATAATTGGTATTAAAACGTGAAATTAAAATTAGAACGAATAAGGCAGCTAACCATAAGAAATATTTGAGTTGCACATCGCGTAAATGGAAATAAAGCGTTTGACCAATTTTCGTTACAATCGAAATTGAGGAAGATGAGCGTTGCTTGATTTAAGCAGGGGTTGTGTCTTACGGCCGTTAGAGTTTTTCAAAAACTTACTGAAAAAACCGTATGTACTTTATCGCTCGTTGAATGCAATTGATTTATTTATACCATGTATAACAAGTCAAGGTCATTATATTTATTTTTTGATTGATATTGTAAGTTTTTTGAATAATAGTTTTTAACTGAGCAGTATGATATGTTTTGTACCTACATTAAATGTTAGAAAAGCTCCTGCGTTGCTGCACAAACATGCTTTAACAGTTTTCCAAAAAAAAAAAATGATGAAGATCATCTTATACATTTTTTCAATTTGGTTACTCTAAACATCCATACTTCTGCATATTCACATCCAAACTTTTAAAAATTTTAACGTTCGGTTGCTTTTTTTTAACCATTCAACCAAACTGCTATCTCCACTAATAAAAAATATACCCATGTTAGCCCACTGAATTTGGGACGCCCTGTATAATCATTAAAAGCCTGCAACTGGAGGAATAAAAATTACTTTTCTTATAAGAGTATAATTTTATTTTAAAACTGTAAAAGGCCTTTATGTTTTAATTAAATATCTTTGTACTAGGTCTGTTCCGAACATAACCGAAAATTATTTTTTTTTAACTTTATTCTTAGACTTACAGAGTAGTGGTCCTTGTCTCTTTTAAACTACTTCACGCACCCTATTCTATTGACACGCTTTTTCTTGCGGTGTTTCCATTTTACGAAGCAGTCCTGGATAGCTTCATTTGCGGTAGCCTTTAAGGACTATGACGATTTTTGAAAGAACCTTGAGTTGTCTCATTACAACTCCGGTTTCTGTTGGCGGATTTTTTTACCTAACCGTTGCAAAGGTCTTGATAGTATACACGATTCACTGTTTTACTTTAAGACAAAAATTTAAATTTTACGTTGCATGGTTGCTCCAGAACAGGGCACATTTCAAAAATCTCTACTAACACTTAAATAGCTCGCACTTAAATAACAATATCACAAAAACTTTATAACTTTATGACAAAATGGACACTTAGTTTTGGACGGAGGGATTATTTTTTATTTGGTTCCAGAATTTATTTCCAAAACTGATACTCCCCGACTAAAAAATTTTACTTGACACAAACACGGACTTACTTGATCCGTACCTAGTCCGGCATGTAACGCAGCTGAGACATACGTAACCTGTCCGGCATGCCTAGCGTGAGCCCTATTCACTGACATTAAATAATAATATGATTGTTACCACTTGAACCATAAGGCTTTGTATAAAAAAAATGACCAATATTCGTATATATTAGCCGATTAAAAAATTAGTGACACAAATTTTTGTTGCATAACTGAAATGTTTTTTTTTAATAATTATAATTGTTTGAGCAATATAATTTCTTATACTGAAAAAATATATCGTTTTTGTTTGGGCATTCCTGAACAGCTCCGGATATGTTCCTGATCAGAAAAACTGTAACCAACACTACAATTTTAACTGAGAGTTATCCCAATCCGTTTTTGGTCCGGTACGTTTCGGGCAAGCCCTATACAATTTTAACATATTCAATATTGGGAGTAGCCTGATCTATCCTCAATCTGGACCGGATCTAGTGTCAAGCTTAGCTGCGGTATTTTCTAGTCGGGTAGTTACCATAGCAACTAATCTGTATTCAAATTGACCAAAAAATGAAAAGAGACTTCTCACTCATATCTATTTAGCTTTTGTATCTTGAGCTAGTACAGCTTTTCAACAACGTGCAAACTTTGAACAGATCAATTGCTTTTTAAAAGAGCGCACTAATTTGCGAAGAACAACAAATAAGAAAAAACAAGAAGATAATATTATTCGCCGTCTCAACGATTTTTAGCCACAGACAATTGCATTCGCATTTCTTAATGACTCGTGGTATCTCATCATTAATCAAAACGCTTCATAGAAACTGCAAGTGAAATAATAGTAGGTATTACAGAAACTACAATAAAATAGCAAAAATAGATTAAGAAATACCATACTTAATCACCTATCAAACCATTAAAGAATTCCAGATCGAATCGGGCCGGTCAAAATATTTGATTTTTTTTTGTTTATCGATGACGTGCAAATTATTATACGAATTAATTAAAAGCACAATCCGGAGGTCAATTCACTTTCGTAAACCTGAGGCATACTTAAAGATTTATTTAAACTCAATCTATCAACTTGAAATGCTTCCGTGGATTTCGGTAGGTGCTTTTATTATTTTTTTTTTTTTTATCGAAATTATGATTAATAATGAAAAGGTTTTACCTGTTTTTGCGCGTTAGTCACTCGAGATAATGCAAAAAGTCGGTTATGGGGTTTTAGGAGTACATCGGTTCGAGAAAAGGGGACTTTCTAACTTTTTAACACTTTCGTAAATTACGGTAAGAGCTTCAAAATTAATTGTTTAAATTATACGGCGTACGCGTACAACAATGTTAATCCCTTTATAGCGATTATTTGCGAAAAAAAAAATAGATTTGCTATTAATAAGTTCAGATATTATGAACGGTCGTACATCATTCATCTGTCTTGTCAATTTATTTATATTTTGTGTCTAATCATTTCGTTTAATTCACTGCCGAAGCTTCTTGCCTGTGTACTGCTTTTTCTACATTTTATTACCTACGTATTTTTAGATTATGTTTTCACCTTGGCAGCTGTTTTTGTAGTCGCCGATAGCGCGCTGGTGTAGGTCAGTATCTCTCTTATAAAATAATGCTATTTTTTGATTCTTCTTGTAAAATTAATTAAGACATAATTTATTATGCATCATGGAAGATTCGCAAGTTATTTTTTGGCACAGGGTTTCATGTCTAAACGTGGAAATAAATTTAGAAATCAAACACCGGGTGTCAGACGAATAAGCACTGGAACTAAACTCACTTATAAATGACCCTATATTGAACAACAACATACTCCAACTCAAGTGGCCTTATGTGTAATATGGAAACAATGCTGTGTTGCCATTTACTACACAATTATAAATGCATTTTTCTCGAAATTCTTTAGATTTAAAACATATTGCATTTAAGCGTTTATTGTTTAGATGAGTGTTAGATATTACCTGGTTAAGTTTTACTACCTATTCGTCTAACATCCTGTATAAAAAACTGTTTTTTTGTCACAAACAGGGCCGGAGATGCTAAAAGAAATAGATCAAATAAATAAGTTTCAGAAGCTTTAAACTATGCGAAAGTTAGGTTCAAAATTTGAACTTAAATTTAGAGACACTTCAAAATATTATAGTTCTTTATGAAGCAAATAATTTGAAAGATTAGGAATTTTTAGTTTTATTATAAAAAATTAAAAAATAATACTCCATCCGGCCAAAAATAATTTTTTTTTGAAAATTTATGAGACATTACTAAAGATTAAGAGTAAATCATTTATTTCGCAATTTCGCAATCAACTAATGAATAGTTGACAAAGTTATCTTAACATTTCAAACCTGTATAGCAGTGTTCACCAACTTTTTAATTGTGCAAAGCATTAAGATGCCGAAACATTTGTCGAGTCGTGCATAGTGCATAGTGCCAAGACAGGATGTAGCAGCTGCGATAGATTAAGTTAATCAAACGTGCGAGATTAAGTAAGCAAATATATCTCGTTAATCTCTTAACGCGCGCAATCGCAAAAATTTGTATTTACATTACCTGGAAATATTAATATCGCTAAAGATGAGAATAATCTACACTTCTGTGGAAGCTTGATAATTGATAATCGAACACACATATAAGCGCAGCCGACTCCCGGAATAAACAGTTTTAAGACTGAGTCTGTTTTCGTTAAATTGTTAGTGATCTATACGCAGCTGATTCCTTGTGTAACTCAAAAAAATCTCTTTAATGCATTGTATAGATAAATGTCATATAAATAAACACTTTAAACAAATACGGGTGTAAATCAAATAGTATAGTGTATTAAAACTGTAAGTAAATCAGTTCGTAAATTAAATCGTGATTAAGTAAATGTTCTAGTGTTTAAGTTAGTGGTGTAGGTAAATTAGTTAATTTTTTTGTTAAATAAATTGTAATTGTTATTAAAAAAAATGGCCGACAATAAATATTTGCAACCTTAGTTTGAACCCTAGTGAACTCGTTACAATAAGAAAACAAATACAATCTGGCAAAGCTGTACCATCTCGCACTGTAACGTCATCCTGTATTTAATGTAAAAAGACTAACAATAAGTTAAATTTAAAGCTTTAATAAACTCGTTCAACGCCAATATATTCATAATAAAACGTAACCAATAACCATGCGACAACAAACAATTTCTATAGCTTCGAAACGTTGACTATTTCACTAACATAAAATAATTTCGAAGTTATGTCCCATTGTTCTTTTTTTTGCAGACACATAATTAACACCTATAAAACCAAGAATAAGGAAATAAGGAACGGCTCAAAATAAAATAAGTTTACTAACCAGCCGAGCTAATGTAGGTAAGTTAATCTGGTTTCAAATTAATGAGCTGATCATTTTAACGATTTTTATAGATTTTGATATAGCGAGATAAAGTCTAGTTTTTTTGCGTATGATCTCTATTAAAGTTGAAAAACGCATTAACGTCAACACTTTTAAAAAAGAAAGTTGCTTCTTAATAGCCAAAAGGGCACTTAACGTTTAACGATCAATGGGTAATCAAATCCATAAAATAAAACCTATTATAAGTTTTTAATTAATTTTTTGCGCGAGTTGTCGTTTCTTAGTCATACATAGAAACAGAGGCGGATTTGCGAAATTGCCGCCACTAGGCTGGAATTATTTTGTCGCCCCTCATCTACAATAATTTTTGTTTTTTGTTTCTACTGTTGGTAAACAATATTTAATATACTCTCAAACTAAAATGAATTTATTTCTATATTTCTCGTTAACTTGAATGATATATAAATTTTGGAACATGTATGAACTAAATACTAAAAATATTAACGTTGAAATAGGAAAGTTCTAGGAAAACAGGTTAGAGTTATCAAAAATTCGGTTTATCGAGGTTCGACTTATGGAAAGTTAACTGTATATAAACAAACTGATAATGGCATTAACAAAGTGTTTATCAATCCCAGTATTTAAAAAGTAACATATTTACATAATATTACCTGTTTGCATCGTTTTTGAATTACCTTTGAACAGGATAAATACTAGTTTTGGACACAAGTATTCAAAATATAAATTATTAAACAAATCAATATTCAAAAAACATTTTTACTTTATTATCTTGAATAGTACGTCAAAACAATATAAAATATAATGTTAAAGATATGAAAAATAATTCAGTAACATAGGAAAATAATTATTTTATTCATTCTATTGTTTTTTTAACTTTTTTGACTAATAATTTTTTGATTTTATAATACGTTTTTCTTCTTTCAATCTTTTATTATTGTCTGCCTTCAGTTGTCTCTATATTTTTTTATTTTCCTTTTCAATTTCTTTATCTTTTTTTTCTTTTCATTTGACCTTTATAATTTCCAACCATTCATCAGCAGTTACTACTGAAGGTAAATGTTCAATAGCTTTACGCTTCTTTTGGGATATCTTTTTTTGGCCATAAAGTTAACTTATTAAATATTTAGTCAACTGATTCCGATTGCATAAGAAGAATATTAGATGACTGACTTTCAATTTCTTTATTGGATAAAGGTTCTGAAGCAACAGACAATACAATATCATTCTCTATTTGTAGAATCTCAGTAACATTGGAATTCTTAATTTTTAGGATAGAACCTTGAAAAGAAAAGCCACTCAAAGAATTTAGATCAGGATGAAGAGAAATTATTAATAAACATTATTTTAGAATATTTGACATGAAAAGATTACAATCAATTACATCCTGTCCAAAAACAATAAATCTATATTTTATTATTACTATTTGTAGACAGAATATTTTTTTCTTAATATTTTGAGCTGATAATTTGCAGTAATAATGAATAAAACACAAGATTTCTAACTCGCACTACATGCGTATGTTGTTTATTTTATTTATTCATATTCTTAAATTTAATAAAGAATCACACATAATATAATAAACATTTGCTTAAGTTGAAAATATGTTAAAATGGGCTCAAATTTGTCCTAATGAACTTTTACTACTCATCTTACATTAAATTACGCCGTTTTTTTTATTTAGCCCTGTCCTTACATATATTTTTGACTTTATCCATCATTGTTTCCCGTAAAACGTAAACGAAAGAAATTGACAGCTTAAGAAAATAAAATAAAAATAACGTACACTACAATAGAGGGTCTTCTCGTAATACATAAACGAAAGGGGTTGCCAACTTGGGAAATTTTAATTCCTTAGCTTTTTATTTAAATAAATAAAACAATGTTACGAAACGCGATGTTCGAACTCCTCTCCACCCCTGAAACGCATCGTAACGTTTTACAAGACCACCCCTCCGTCTAAAGATTGCGTTATGCAATACTTGAACGGCCCCTAATAAATAATTAAAAAATATTGAGTTTAATTAATAATTAA
Organism: Sinopyrophorus schimmeli; assembly: GCA_036325965.1. Taxonomy (NCBI): domain Eukaryota; kingdom Metazoa; phylum Arthropoda; class Insecta; order Coleoptera; family Elateridae; genus Sinopyrophorus; species Sinopyrophorus schimmeli. The sequence continues at coordinate 3,098,140 of JARFIZ010000404.1, forward strand.
TGACTTACTCACGTTATTTTTAACACTTTTGATAAAAATTGCTCAAAACTGATTAATGGATTTTTAATTTAATTTATTTTATGTCAAATGTTATGAAAAATGTTCGCATTCACATCACATATATTTTCAAAGTTTTTGAGGGCGCTGTTCGTACACTTGCTATAGTAATATGTGTAACATTCTTTATATATTAAAAAAAAGTACAAAGTGTCCACAAACGGTATAGTGTCTAAAACCGGTGCGTCTACCCCTATTTATTGTTAGAATTTCTTGAATAGATTTCCTGAAATATTGAACTGAAAAGGGTTTTACTTGACACGATACATCCCCATTAGTCCGGTCAAAATAGACATTTCAAATAACAAAAATTCCGGCAGAGCTAAATTTTGGTTGAGACCTTGGGTACACCATTAGAAATAAAGTGTCAAAAGTCCCAAACGTTCCATGTGTGCTAAAAAAGTTATTCGGGGTCAAAGGTCAATATTTGAGGTTTTTTGGATTTTTTTTTGAAAACAGTAAGTTTTATCAAAAAGTAGTTCAAACAAAAATTATAGATCCTAAAATTATCTACAAAAAATCCCGTGACCCTTTGAGACTTATAACAAGCGCTCTCACGGGACACTGCAAACTAAATAAACACCTCCACAAGATGGGAGTCATCGAGAGTCCCAAATGTAGAGGATGTAAAGATGAGGACGAGATCACGGAACACATACTTTGTCACTGCCCTGCATTCGTCCAAATAAGAAGATCCATGTTGGCAGTATGCTGGCCCAGCATGGCCAGCATACGTGATCTCTCGCCCTCAGTCATTCTGGGGTTCATGCAAGGGTTGGGATGGACCCGGGATTAAGGGCGATGAGTATCACACTAAAGGGGTAGCACAATGGGCCCAACTATGTGGCCTAAGTGCAGTTGGACTGATGTTCTTTCCTCCCACCCAAATCCAATCCAATATCTACAAAAATAGTCCTTATACTTTTTTTCCTATGAATCACCATTCGTTAGATATCGCGATTCTACACTAAAAGAAAAAATTAAAAAGTCAAGAACATTTTTAAATCTTTTGGTAATTTTTGACAGGCTGTATTTCAGTGAAAAATGGTCGTATCTAAAATTAAAAAAAAGCTTTTTAAAGCTTCAAGATTCTAGTTTTCAGATCTTTTAGTCAAAAATTTTTAGGAGCCACCCCCGAGTCGAAATTTAGCGCCGACATTGAGCCTCCCAAAGTCGGACTCATTCTGGACTCGGAGAATCAAAGTAGAGTTTATTCCTATGTTAAATTAGGTCCGACTTTGGTCTCCAAAGTGGTACAAATTTCCATTTGTACCACTTTGGGGTTCAAAGTTGGATCTGATGGAAATTTAAATTAGGTCCGATTTTAGACCTCTGTACCCTATTTTATAATAATAATAATATGAATTTAATTCCCATTTAAAATGTTTAGAATACTTTTATTTAAAATACGTAGCTAAAGTTTAAAAAAACAATTTAAAAATAACAATTACATTAAAAAAAAGAAGAATAATAATCATAAATATTATTATTAGTATTTAAAATAATTAAACTAATATTGTATGTATATATATATATATTTATTTTGTATTATAATATACAAATACATTGCTAGTACAGAATTACCTAGTAACTTTGATAAAACAATATTCAAAATTATAAAATACCTGGATTACTCTGAGATTTTGTAGGATGGGTTTTACTTTCTGAGGTTGTAACTTTTTAGTAAGCTGTTGCTGTTTCTTCGAAATTAAAGACAAATCGGTAAAGATTAATAATAAGAGCGCACTTTTTAGGTTAGGTTGCCCGACCATAAGATTTACTTGACTGGTAATAGCTAACTTGTGATCAACAAACAAATTACAATATCGAAAACAACTGGCAACGCTGCTCAGCTGACTTCGGTATTTGTAGCTATCAGACAGAGGTTCAAAATCACATCTCTTGGGGAATAGTAGGAGCTAGGGGTCTACTGTCGGACCTAGTCGTGTTACACTGCTATAAATCGGGTCTTTTTCGGACTAGGGGAATCTATGTAAGCTCTAAACATCAACTCGGGGATCTATGTAGGCTCTAAATTTCGACTCGGGCCGTTATTACGCAATCTTAAGCAATACAGCCTGTTAAAAATCACCAAAAAATTTAGGAAATTTTCTTGACTCTTTATTATTTTCTTTCGCGATATCTCACGAATGGTGATTTTTAGAAAAAAAGTATAAGAATAATTTCTGTAGATAATTTTAAGATCTATAATTTTTGTCTAAACTACCTTTTTTATAAAATATACCGTTTTCAAAAAAATGCAAAAAACCTCAAATTTTGACTTTTGACCCTAAATAACTTTTTTTAGCTCACAGGGGATCAATGTGGACTTTTGACACTTTATTTCTTATGGTGCACCCAACGTATCAACCAAAATTTAGCTCTGTCGAAATTTTTGTTATTTGACCACTATTTTTAAGTCTAATTTGACCGGATTACATATACAATTTTAATTGATTAAAAATGCGGATTAGTAAACACTCAAAAGTACACCTGAAAATATGTTTATCAAGCTTGCTGCAATTAAGCGCGCAAAAGAGCATCAGGATAACTTATCAAAAGAGATAAAATTTATAACCTTTTTCAAACAAAAATAAATCTAAATTTTATCGACTTTTATTTTTTTGAATTGAAAGATAGAAAATTAATATAGGCAAATTCAAATAAATACGAGGATGTGCGCATTCGAGCGAAAAGTGGCACATTTCCGAGCGAGGGAAGCAAATGAAGCGCGACGCGAAGCGGCGCGCTTCATTTTCCCGAGATCGGAATGTGCCACTTTGAGCTCGAATGCGCACACTCGGCTTTAAGCCTAATTACTAAGCTTTCCTTTTATCGGAAAAAAAATTAGTATGAATGATGAGTCGTGTATAGTTTATGAATGTAAAATATTGTAATATTTCATACGATTTTAATTTATCTACATTTCATTTTGTTATTTAAATCAACATTTGCCACCCCCTAAAATTTGTCGCCTTAGTCTTTCCAGCCTTATGGTAAATCCGGCTCTGCATAGAAACGTTTACTTTCACTCTGATAATAATTAGGCCGTAAAAAATGTATTAACAGAATTTATCTTATTTTATCAATCTGATCTTGTTTTTCCAATTTTGCGAGAAAACCAAATAATTAAACAATCCTTATTATACAGTACGTTCAATAATTACATACGAAACCGCGCAGCATTGTCTTATAATAAAAAGTAAGCACTTGCGCCGACTAACGAGCTTCCTTATTTAGACGGAATGTCCCTTTTAAGGTTTTATAATAAGTGGTAGGTATGTGCTTAAAAGATTAAATCAATGTGAAAACTCCATTAGGCAGTTTTTTGGTGTCAATCTTGTGCAAGAGGTATTCAATTCAATTCTACACTTTCTTTAATAATTCCACGGATTTCTTTTATTCGTCGCTGTCGTTGTTAAAACCACACAAACTTGGAATATAATGCTGCATATATTGCGTAAATTGGACAACCCGAATGATAAAGCCATTTGGAAAATGCAGGCAAAAAACCATTGACTTGCAGTTCATGTCTGTGATAATTTAATAAAGGATTTGTTTCGAAAACGAATTATGTAAAAGTGTTCGGCAGCAAGGGCAAATATTTTTTTTTTATTGCGCTTAAAATAACTGTAAAAATTTTCGATTAGTGTATAAGCGAAAGAAAAAAATTTGTCAATTACACGGCTTGTTATCAAAACGAAAATGACCGACACATTCACGTGCAACTTTGAGGAGAGCTTTAGGGCAGATAAAATTGCAAGTTTGGTTTGCTTATTTATTTCGTTTACTTTTTTTTTCGAATCGCGTCTCTCTGTTATGGTTATAATTACAATTAGAGATGTTTGTTAGAAGTAGAATAATCGTTCAATTTCTATTTGCATTTACAATTTAAATGTGAGCAGCAATTCGCCGCGTCCCTGTAATTATTTCAAGAGATAACATAAAACTAAGACCTTCTCGTTGATTTTTTAACATCAACTTTTTATCCTAATATAGTCTTGGTCTACTAATTTTGTATACTAATGACAGTGTACGTCTATTTCTACTAATATTACGCTTTTGGCTGTAGATTATTATTATTTTTCTAGCTTGCATTTTCTTTTTATTGAAAGTTTATTTTATTTTGCATTCTACACTGATAAAAAAAGTATCTTCATTCAAGAAAAATATTTTTGATCCAAGAAAATTATTTTGAAGAGAACTAGTTGTCTTGCTTCAAGAATTTCTTGTCTTGAATTCATGTTTCTTGGATGGAGAGGTCGAATCACTCCGATCGATAACATTTTACTTGGTTCAAGACTATATTATCTTCGATCGATACAAGTGAATTCTTCCTTCAAAAATTATTTATTGTTGATTCAAGAACAAATTTTTTTATTTAGAATGTTATAAGTTTAAGTCAGAAAAAAACTTAGAATTAAAGAAATTTTTGTTTCATTGTATGCCGAAAAATATTTATATTTTATATTTTATTAATACAGTCGGTAACATCTTGAACCAATGTTACCGTCTATCTTAATCCAAAAAAAAAAAATTCTTGGGCAAAGTTGTATATATCTTATTTGAAAACAACCAAGTTCCTTGATTCAAGAATCAATTTCTTAAGTTAAGAGAATTGAACTACTTAAAACAAGAATGACATTTTGAAGAAAACATTTTTATTGAATCAAGTCATTTTTTTTATCAGTGTAGAAAAATCATGGTTTTAACTCGAGGATTTATTTTTATATCTACACGGAGAAAAAAATATCCTTAATATAACTATCTAACGTATACCCAATTGACGTATTGTTCTGACAAGGATTCGAATGTCTAATTTAACGATATTTATAAGTCAATTTGACAATTCATAGTATGATCAAAACAGCTCTACATAGTATACTTATAATAAGGATTCATTTATTTGATTCAAGCGTTCAAACGAAAAGCTTTCGTGAACGTGTGCAGTATCCGTTGTGTAGGTAACTGGATAGTTAATTTGAGGATTTGAATAGCTATAATAGGGATACGTATGGTTATTATAACGATATTTTGTTCTCCGTGCATATCCGTTAAATCACTATGACAAGAATCTTTTGAATGTCTAAAACAGTAATACGGATCGTTACTATAACGATCCGCAATAAGGAAACTCAGGATAGCTAAATTAGCTATACGGCGTATCCCTGTGAAAGATAACTATCCAACGGATAGCTATAATAAGGATACGTATGGTTATTATAACGATATTTTTTTCTCCGTGTAGATAAAAAAAAATTTTGGGATACCTTTATTTTTAAGTTATCTCTAAACTACTTTTTTTTGTCGTTCATTGTGCTAAAACTAAATGGCCAGATTGTATGTAATATTAAAATTATTTCTAACTATAAAAAACGAAAAAATATTGTCTTAAATAATAATTGTAATTTATATTTTTCACCTAAAAAAAATTAACTTTTTTTTTTTTAAAATATTGATTTGTTCTATTCTGGTAGATGTTTTCTATTTTAAAAATAACTTTAATAGTTTTTTTAGTTAGGGATTACTTCTCAAGCTTTTCTTCTCAGACTTCTACTAATTTTTTTTATAGATTTTGTACTAGATTTTTAATTTTTTACAGTGCAGTGGCAACAAGTTGCCTTTTCAGAAGTACCTACACACTGGAACATAATTTTTTTATGTAAAGATTATCATAAAATTCCAATAAAAATTATCTTAACAACGAAATAGTTAAAATAGCGGTATTTGTTATAAAGAAGTGTGAACTTGCGTGTATAAATTTTAATAATTTTTCTGCCAAATTAATTAACAAAGAATGAGCATAGGTGCGGCGCTAATAATTAAATAACAATTAAAGTAACGTATTGTTGGATGAAAATGTTAATTATTAGTTGTTGTACCTATGGGCCTAGAATTTCCAAAAAAAAAGATACGGTGTACCTTTTTCGCCCGCCAACGTCAAAAATGGGAAATTATCGTCATATTTCATCTTTAATCACTTAATGAAAGCTATCTTTATGTAAATTTGCATATTTTAGTGTTATGGAACAATCCAAAGTGGAATGTGTTTCTTTCTAAATAAAGTTAGTAATTTTTTCTTAATTGTGTGATTAAAATCATATAATAGTCTATTCAAAATAATTTTAAAATTCACCCTGTGTTAATTACACTTATTTTATTTACATTGTAACAGTTATAGTAATTATATTTATCAACTTATTCGTTTAGAAGCTTAAACATGCTACTCACTGTTGTGATTTATGATGTAATTTGTCTTTTCACTGATAAATGTTTCTATGTCGCTCTTTTACATTGTAAATTGCAGTAGAACCTCTATAACTCAAACCTCTATAAGTCAAAAACTTCTACAACTCGAAATTCTTTATACAGTACAACCTCGATTATCCGGACCTCAGTTATACGGATTCGCGATTATCCGGATTGTCAACCGCGTTCGTTTTTTCCTGTTAAAACGGGACACTTCGAAATCGTGCTTAAAACTAAGTGTGCGCATTCGAGCTCAAAGTGGCACATTCCGATCTCGGGAAAATGAAGCGCGCCGCTCCGCGTCGCGCTTCATTTGCCTCCCTCGCTCGGTAATGTGCCACTTTTCGCTCGAATGCGCACATCCTCGTATTTATCGGAATTGCCTATATTATTATTTTATTCTTCAACAATTGAAAAATTTTAAAGTCGAATAAATTAGATCTATTTTTTGTTTGAAAAAGGTTAGATATTTTATTTTTTTTGATAAGTTATCATGGTGTTCTTCCGCACGCCTAATTGTAGCGAGCTTGATAAAAATATTTTCGGATGTACTTTTGAATGTTTACTAATTCGCGTTTTTAATTAATTAAAATTGTTTATGAGTCAAATTTTCTGAAGTGGGCCACTGAAAATCAACTAGATGATTTTTATATCATCTTTTGCAGATTGTTGAAGGTTTATTTGTCAAAATTAATGTCTCCAAATATTTTTGGGTAATTTTCATTTTTCTGAAAATTATAAACAAATTAGTTTTAAGGCGCCTTTTTGTATACACTGTTGTAATTAGACTTCATTTATGGATTAATTCAATTTTTAAATATAAAAATATATTTATATGTTACATAGGTGCTGCATCACGATTTTAGAATGACTTGGGTGCGATATGTTAAAAAAAAGGTAGGGAAATGAGTCAAAATTCGGAAAGAATGAAAGTATTTTTTTTTCATGTACGATGAAGTCTCCCATCTCGTCTAGCTTAAAAATACTAAATTAGAATGGTGGTTTTTGGTAAAAGTACCATACTGTAATTTTTAATTAAAAAAAAAGCGGAAGTGGTACATTTCGTTCAGTTTGATTTAATTAATATTATTTGTAAGAGAGAAGAATAAGATAGGCAAATTCAATTATTAAGGAGTATGTGCACTTTCAAGCGAAAACTTTTTCCGCATAGCAAATCTGAATTTGAAGGATTTGTTATTAATATAGTCTAATCCAATTAACACGAAGATGTGCGCATTCGAGCGAAAAGTGGCACATTTCCGAGCGAGGGAGGCAAATGAAGCGCGACGCGGAGCGGCGCGCTTCATTTTCCCGAGATCGGAATGTGCCACTTTGAGCTCGAATGTGCACACTCCGCTTTTCGCCACGATTAACAATGGTCAATTTACTTTTAATTTTACTTAAACATTTTATGATTCTATTTGGTATTTTTTACTGCTGATTTTATAATTAATCATTATTTGTTTCGTTTTTTTTGTAAATAAATACCTAACGAGGTAAAATTGTTTTTTTTTTCAATTATCCGGATTTTCGATTATCCGGATGAGCTGCAACATTAATTAGTCCGGATAACCGAGTTTCCACTGTAATTCTATTTAGCATAAAAATTTTTCATTCACATAATATCTATAAAATATTAATAAATTTTTAAAAATACACAATTTTTACCCAATTAGAAATTTTTCAGTAAGCTTTGTTGGGTCCTAACTGGGCTGCCTTACTGGAACCGCACGTTAGGATATAGCTTAGGTTCTAACCTCGCACTTCTAGTTAGATCCTAATGGGGCAATCTCAATTAGGTCTCGCTCAGGCTATCCCAGTGTGGTACTGTTAGGGCATTCCATAGCAGGATCCAGTTTTCATTAAATTAATTTAATCACGCAGGAAACAATTATTAAATCTACATAGATTAAATTTATTTATTATTACGTTGGGTTATTTTAATCAGACCCCACATAGAACCCAATTGGGAAATAGTCATAGAACTATGTTTATTGTCACGTTGGGTTAACCCAATTAGATCGAACTGAAATTCTAATTGAGAAAACTTGGCAATACTTTATTTATTTTTACCTTGAAATTTCCAAGTTAGGTTTTTATCGGACTTGCCCTATTGAAACTCAATGGGGTCCAGATAGAAATTTAGATCATTCCCAAAGTAAAAACAATAGTTATGCTGCGCATTTCAGGTGCTTTTAGGATTCAGGCACTTTATTTAGATTTGTTATTACCCCTGACTTCCTGCGCGTGGCATTCCTATAAATCAGTAGTTCCCAACCTTTTTTTACCATTTGATTATTATTAGCAGGAACCACAAGGTTAAAAAATAAACTGTATTAATCTAAAAATAGCCGCTTTTATTCACCAGCGCGCGTTTATTCAAACTTTGAAATCTTTTGTGGACCATATTTTAGCTTTTACGGACTACTCATTAGGAACCACTTGTATAAAAAAAACATAAGTTTGTTCAATTGCTCATAAATTCAAGATTTTTCAATTTTTACGCAGGAATTCTAAATATTTCCGAAATAAAGAGTAGCTTGGATTACTCACGGAAAAATCCTCTACCTACCAATGAAAGGCGCGTCAAAATCGGTTCAGGCGTTTTGAAAATTAGTCCGGACAAAGAAATCGATAGACAGACAGATAAACTGTCAGACAAAAATTTGAAAAACGCGTGTTTGAGTTTTGGAACGATACGAGCTTACGAAAAACCTTTAATTCTAAATCACAGACAAATACTTTAATTTTATTTTAATTAATCTTTTTTTTTTGCTTGACATGAAATTTGTCAGCCTCTTGTAGTCCGGTCAAAATAGACATCTCAAATAACAAAAATTCCGACAGAGCCAAATTTTGTTTGAGACTTTGGGTACAGCATTAGAAATAAAGTGTCAAAAGTCCCCATCGATCTCATGTGTGCTAAAAAAGTTATTCGGGATCAAAGGTTAAAATTTGAGATTTTTTGGATTTTTTTTGAAAAAAGTAGTTTAGACAAAAATTATAGATCTTAAAATTATCTACAAAAATGGTCCTTATACTTTTTTTTCTAAGAATCACCATTTATTAGATATTTCGATTTTACACTGAAGCAAAAAATTAAAGGGTGTAGAAAATTTTTTAAATCTTTTGGTGATTTTTGACATGCTGTATTTCAGTGAAAAATGGTCGTATCTAAAATTTAAAAAAGACGTTTTAAAGTTCCAAGATTCTATTTTCAGATCTTTCAGCCGAAAATTTTTAGGAGCCACCGTTATAACGCAATCTTAAGCAATACAGACTGTCAAAAATCATCAAAACATTTACGAAATTTTCTTGACTTTAATTTTTTCCTGTAGTGTAGAATCGCTATATCTCATGAATGGTGATTCTTAGAAAAAAAAATATACGGACCATTTTTGTAGAGAATTTTATGATCTATAATTTTTGTCTAAACTACTTTTTTAATAAAACTTACCGTTTTCAAAAAAAAATCAAAAAACCTCAAATTTTGACCTTTAACCCCGCATAATTTTTTTAGCACACATGGGATCGATTGGGACTTTTGACACTTTATTTCTAATGGCGTACCCAAGGTCTCAACCAAAATTTAGCTCTGTCAAAATTTTTGTTATTTGACCACTATTTTGTGTCTAATTTGACCGGACTATTGTTGTTAGCCCATTGATCACAATTGTCAAGAAAGTGACAAAAATGTTATTAAAAATATTTATACTTTTTAATTATTTCAAATTGTTTTTAGAACAAATCAATTAATAACGTCTTGACGTGTTGAGATCGAGTTTAAATACATACGCAAAAAATTAAAAATTAAAAACAAATAAGAACGCTTGAATTAAAATTTGATTAAGAACATCTGTGCCATCTAATTTGTAAAATTCATTATAATAATAGCTTACACCTCACAGCTAAACATTAGCTTCGAAACAAACGACAGAAATTGCGATAGCTGTGAAAATTGAGCCGACATAAGATAAGATCATTAACAGAACAATAAATCTGTAACTTTTTCCTGACGATAGCAAAACTAGTTTTAGAAGCGATCGTGACCGACCTGTAACATTACTTATTCGCAGAGAGCTCTTCGCCTAATCTCTAATCAAACGCGTACGCAAATTGATTAAATTAGATCTCTTGTAGTCAATAACTGTAAATATCTGCCAATATTGAAATTTGGCAGTTGTCTAACGGCAATTGATCGATTACAGCGGTTGCCAAATTTTACTTTCCCAGTGCATAAACTAATCAATTTAGCGGATGTCTTCGTTCGCTTGACTGCCGGTTTGTTTTATTAATTCTCAGGGGCATACAAAAATGAAGTTGCCGCTATTTTTTGCGGACGCCGTGTCAATATTTATATCAACACTTTTTTTTCGGCGACCGGAATACGATGTTAAATAGATTAAATGGAGATGTGAAAGTAATCCAATTACGAATGCAAATTAAAAAATTAGGATTAGTGTTGCAAATATTTGCATTTGTTAATATTGTACGTCAGTTATATTTTTTTTGATAGAGAAATACATTAATGAAATAGGTGTGTGAATGCCTGAGATTTTTAGAAAGTGAGTCATAGCAGACTGCTTATCCCAAAATTGCAAAAATATGCCAACTTTTCGCAATTTATTGATTTTTGGTCCTTTACGAACGGGTTTTTCAATAGGATTGTAACAAAATAGAATGTTTGCTAATAAAAACTAAAGTAACTATAAATTTAATTTTTGAAGATTGAATTAAAAAAGCTTGTGCATGTATTTATGTACGAGCTTTAAAAGTTATACTTCTTTCTCGTTACTAAATTCAATATACCCACATGTTATGTTGCGTATATTACGTTTGTGCATAGCTATACCAGTGGTTTCCAAACTATATGTTACTGCGTCTCACTTAAAAAAATCTAATCTTGGCGCCACCCCACTGTACAGTGCTCGTCAAAAGAGAATGGACATGCAAATTCAACATAGGAATTTAAAACTCTGAAAGTTAGAGGACCAATCTTACATGCTGCTTTATGTTATATATTTAAAGTTGAAAAGATATGGTAGTTGCTCGACTAACTCAACTTTGGGATGGTTTACTGTTGTCCGAATCTCGGTAAAATCTTCTTTTTTTCTAAACTTTTTTTTTTATAAAGAGCCAGCACCTCTTTGATCACAAGTTGGCCTAAATGCGAATGAGTGGATGGAAAAATTACTGACTACTGTCATTAGAAAGAGCATAAAAAATAAAATTGATTTGTAAAAAAAAATGTTTAAAAAAAATTTGGGAACATTGAGAAAAACTTAAATGAAAATCGACCTATAAGAATTAGTTTCTGAAGGTTAAAATAAAAAAAAATTTTAATTTTTTTGGATTGTTTACAACGTTTTTCATCAATATCTAGCTTAAATAATTGATGACAATTAAAAAAACTCGTTAGAATTGCGCTAAAAATTTATTTAACAGTTTAAGCGCAGCTCATTTTTTAAGTGGTTAAAACTCCATGTTCCACGCACTTTTAAGAAAAAAATTATACACGATTAATCAGTTTTTTGCCGTCTACAATTTGAGCCCGGTCAGTAATTTTTCCGTTCAGTAGGCCAAAAATTGGCCTAAGAGGCGCTGGCTCTTTCAAATTGTTATATGTACAATAATTTATTGTCATACATTGGGTGTTCAATTTAATGCACAATTAGCCCTCTAACTTTCAGAGCTTTAACTTCCCATGTTAAATTCCCATGTCCATTCTTTTTTGACGAGCACTCTACATCTGTTCCCCGATTTACACCAAGCGGCAAGGACTTCTGGTCATTTTTATACGCAATTTTTTTAAAGACGGTTTGACTATTAATAACAACATGGGAAAATAAATTTCTCCAAAATTTATCGCGTTATCTATTAATTCATTAAATACAATGAAATAATTTATAACTAAAAGTTTTTTAAAATTGCCGTTTTTTGCTTTGTATTGTAGAATTCCTACCTTGTTAATGTGGGAAACGTAAAACAACTAAAAAATCTAGAACTTCAGCGGCATTCTGTTAAGTTGGTATTGAAAGGTCAGACTGAGCAAACTAAATTAGTTCTCATCTAAAAGCATTGAATGCGCACCCCCTGATTTACAGGGTAAAGGAGTTTCATAGCTTGGAATTAACTTTACGAAAAACGGAAAGATTAATTAAAAATTTCACCGATACTAATACCCCGATAAGGAAGCAGCTGGAACAACTACATTAAGAACAAAGATAAAGAAAAAGACTTATTGAAACAGTTAGGTACTTTACAAAGATAAACGCTAGAAATTTTTAAATAAAAAATTTGAATTTTAGTTTTTCATTTAAAAAAAAAACTTAATTAATAATAAGAACTTCTTTAGTTTTTCTTACCTAATTTCTCTTAGATAGAGCTGATTTAAATAGCTTGTAAAACAGCAAGTTTCTTAATGTTTTTAATGTAGTTTATTAAATTGGAACAATCCAAAATTTATAAATATATATTTATTTTTCAATTATTTTTTTTTCCATGGAATCGGCTCACGTCAAGTGGACCTCTCATTTTCCATTTGATCATGGCATACTTGTTCAAATATATTTTTCGAAAGTAGTTATTACTAATAATCTTCCCTTAAAAAACTTTGAAAATTTTGAATTTAACAACAATTTTTTTTACATTTTTACACATATTTTACATTTTTTTTACTTTAAAAAAATATAATTGAACAAGTATTCCATGATCAAGTGGAAAATAGGGGGTTCTCTCAACGTGATTCGACTCATAGTTATGGGAAAAACAATTAAGATATTAGTAAAAGCCGTGCTAGTATAAAGCCTAAACAATATAGATAAATCCGATGAATACGAAGATGTGCGCATTCGAGCGAAAAGTGGCACATTTCCGAGCGAGGGAAGCAAATGAAGCGCGACGCGAAGCGGCGCGCTTCATTTTCCCGAGATCGGAATGTGCCACTTTGAGCTCGAATGCGCACACTCGGTTTTAAGCACGATTCACAATCATTAATTTACTTTCTTAGACTGTCGAATTTCCGTTAGCTGTGCGCGCGCAAATTCTATTGCCTGCTAAAATTGTACTTGCAACGCATCAAAAGAAGTATATCTTCCAAAAGCATTGTCTTAAAAAACTCGACACACCATAAGAGTTTGTAAATGCAACGCTTCCTGTTCGTTTTACAACATTAAAAAGATGCGAAATGTGTACGAGTTGTCTAATAAAAAAGGAAATTTACTGTTTTGCGATGCGAACACAACAAGAAAATGATAATGGATCGGATTATCCAAAATTTACGTCACGCCTTCTTAGCATGTAATGTAATACGACGTTTAAAAATTTCTCGTTAAGCAATTATGCGAATTTTACACGAAAAACAACCTTTGCATATTATGTAAATTTTTTAAATGTATTTTTCTGTTAAGTTGTAGCAAAAATGAATTTTGTTTGTTTTTTTATTATGTGCGAACGTTTTAATGTAATCAAATTAATACTTTATATTATTTGGCAAAGAGTGAAACCAATTTTAGAAAAAAAAGCACTGTTATCGAGAGTTAGATAATAATTGAAAAACAAAATAAATGTTAATTTTTTTTTCTTTAAAATATTCGTACGAAAGTGGATGTGTAAATTGCAATATTTACATAAGTAAATAATTTATTTAGGCATAAATACTTATGAAGTAAAACACTTGTATATTTTTAAATCCATAAGTGTTGATACAACTTAATTTAATTCCTAATATGTATATGTATTTTTCATCTAGTCTGTGGAAGTGACTCTGTCCTATTTATTTAGGGTAATGTAGGGTAAATGCGGAGAGATGCCCCATATTTCCAAAAAATCTATATCTTTGGTAATATTTTGTTTGCCGAAATGATATTTAAACGGATTTTAATTATTATACGTATAGCACTTAAATACAAATGTAGAAATAAATAATAATTCTTTACAAAACTACTTTTAAAATTAAAATTAAAAAAAACAAATTATGCGGCGTCTCGTTCTAGTGCTTGGTGGAGACGCCGCACTAAAACTGGATAATACCGCACATAGAAATGTTTGTGGTTTTTTAGCTCTGGAACATATAGTTCATATGACTATACAGGGTGTTTTGGAAAAATTGGCAAAGCTGAAAATGGGGGTGGGGTGATTTTTTAGAAGAGCTTGTATTTCGTAATATTTCTAAATTTATTAATTAAAAAAAGTTATCGCAAAATCAAAATTGAGCCCATATTTTAAAAACCGTTTGTTTTTTGACCTACGGAAACATTAAATTGTTTAATTAAGAAACATATTCAACAGTCTCAAACGATAAAACAATTTATGTTATTTTACCACACATAAAATGAATTGCTATTTAATTATTTTTATTTTTAAAACAAACGTGGCGCAATAAACATACTACTTATTTTTCTTTTAAGTATAAAGTAATCGTTCTTTTTACGTGTTAAACCCCAACTAAATTTTTGTGATTATATTAATTTACCTGTATCAATTTTGAAAATGCAAACTGAATACTTTTCTTTAATAGAATTTATACATTTTAAATAATCTACAAATAAATGTCTAAAAGCCATTTTGGTGAAGTTTTTTCAAATAATAAAATGCGTAGGGTCTGTTTTGAAATCACGTGGTATTTGGAGAATTAAACACGTTGCACTGAAACGACAATATCGCGAAAACTAAAAGAGATATCAAAAATTCAAAATTATATGGTTTCATAGGAGGTTATGCGCAAAGCAGTACTGCCAACTGCATATTATTAAATGTCTCTGATGGCGCTTAATTAAAATGTTCGATTTTTTTTAAACAAATCTCAAATCCAGAATTATCTATCAAAGAATGAAGCAACTCTTTCATCATCAAATTCAAGATAATTTTTTTTAAATAAAATGAATAAAATTATATAGCAACAGTTTTCCAAAATTATATGTATGTCTAGGTATAATAATTAATATTTTTTTTGTATTTCTTTTACATTTTTAATTTTATTTTATTTACAATGTTTTTTAATCAAATAAAATCACTTTTCAACCTATTTTTAATTAGATAAAAGCGAGATTAAAATAAATCGTAAATACCATAATAATGCACTAATTAACAGTAATTATGACTGACACTTAAACATCACAAAACTTACATTTACACTTGCGTATACTCCAAAACTCATTACAAAGCTTTAAATATACATATTTTTTAAATATAAAAAATAAAAACGCAAATTTCTGGTCATAAAATATAATAAACCGTGCGCATCCAATTAAACGAATCTGACAAGGATAAAGAGTTCTTTGTTTTTCATCTGCAATGCATGTAATTGTGCGTTTATATGAAAATATGCTTAAATACACGTGTAACTTTATAGCAAATTTAGTATAATGTGTCATTCATAAATCTCGCGCCTATTCTTTAAACTTAATTATAAAGTCTCCTGCAAGAAAGTTCAACTGAACCTATATTTTCTGTAAAATTGTTTTGCTCTACATAACTACACGAAATGCATCGGTAATAAAAACTATTACAAAGATAGATAACTTAGTCGAGTCGAGATGGGTTTTTCTGGCTGGAATTTAAAAAGAGCGATGGCATATAAAATGCAACACGTCGAAGAAAAAGACGGCTATTCCACCTGCAGATTTCAAAACCAATCGATTGATTATGAAAAACCACAATTGGAATAGAATGTAAACGTGCATAGAACTAATTTGGATATTCATTGAGAAAGCGATACGCCTAATCTTATTACTGAAGAATGGATCTTTTGTATATTTCTATCTGCTAATTTTTTTCTCGGAGAATATTGGTAGCCACTAATTTTTCGGTTCACTAACTCTCTAAAAGTACAAAAACATCACACAATACCTTTAATTCAACTTACAATTTGCCGATCTTGTGTGCTATTCAATTTGTGTACTTTAAAAATCCAAAAAAACACCGTATTCAAATTCCGGAAAAAGGAAATTTATTTAACGAAGAAGAAATTTTTAATAATTGTTTGTACAAAGTACAAAGTTTTTTTTGCAATTTAAAAAAAAAGTAGAAAAGAAAAGAATTTAAAATATTTAAAAGTGAAATAGTTGCTTCACTTAGCCGTTAAGTTTTTTGTTTTATTGTAGCTCCTGATTTTGGGAACTATTTTCTGAATTTTTGAATTCTTTGGAAGAAACTGAATATTTAATAATACAAAAATTAAATTGTAAAACATAAAATAAACGACTTTCTTGATTGATAAGTTTTCTTGTATAGTGAATAAGGGCTTTAATACGACAATAGGACAAAAAGTGGGGCTTCGATTTTGAAGTTATACTGTTCTTGGCGCGTTGAGAGTAAAATTTTAGAAGGCAACGGAAGTTGCGCGCGCACAGCTACTGGAAATTTGACAATTGAAGGTAGCCGTCTGATAAAATATATTAATTATTGTGAATAATGTTGAAAACCGAGTGTGCACATTGGAGCTCAAAGTGGCACATTGCTTGACATACCTATAAACATAAGTTTTACGTCTAATTTCTACAATTTTTTAATTATCGCAGGAACCCTAAATAAATCTGGAATAAAAAGCAACCTAGATTACGTTATAAAGACTTCTCTACCTGCCACAAAGGGTCCCGTCAAAATCGGTTCATCCTTTTGAGAGATCATCTCAGACAAACAAACCGATAGACAGACATACAGACAAACAAAAATAAGCTTAAAAAAGCCCTTATTTTAAAATCACAGACGGACACTTTTATTTTATATATCTGTATAGATACAATAATATGATTGGCTGTAAAATCTAAACACTTTGCTGATTAGTACCATCTAAACCAACTGCCATAAAAAAAATGGTTTTTTTTAAGCAACTAATAAAAGGTTTTTGTTGTCATGGGAAAATTATATCCTATACAATTTGTTTGACTTCATTTTTAATGTTTTTTTACATAGATATTATATAAACCATTATATTTAACTAAAAATTTAAAATGTTTAAATTTATATCCTTTAAATAAATGAGTTCCTTACATCCAACAGTGAACCGTAATGCGATACTATTTACTATTATTACTTCCTTAACATAAATCATGATTTTATTTTATTTTGTACAGTATGGTTCACACAAGAAAATTGTATATTAAGGATTCATACAGGAAAGTAACTTTTACTAAAACTTAGTGAAACTTAAAATGTCCTCTCCAACTCAAAAAATATATTATTTAAAAATTACAAAGAAAAGTAAAAAATATTAAATTAATAGATACATAAACTATAACGTAAACAACATTTTTAATTCAGAACAAAAAAAAATGTTTTTGAAAATACATCATTTTTTGTTATTTTGATGTCACTCATTTTGTCTCTTTTTACCACAATTTGAAATAATATGGTAAAAATCTAATAAAATTTAACCTCAAAATAAAACTTTGTAAACATAGCTCTTTGACAATTACAATCACTACTTGACTCAAACTTTTATTGGTTTATAATGTAGTACAAATAACGATATACTAATTTTTCTATGTATGTTTTACTAACGTACACTATTAGTAACGTACGACTATCATTAAATATCAATAGCAGTCATACAAATATTTTTGTACTCTTTTAAATAAAGCTGAACGATGACTGGAATTTTATTGAGGATGTCGTTTCTTAATCAGATATTTGTGACGTAAAGCTCAATTTATTTGAACCTCACGGCATTACAAGTTATTTACAAATTACAATTCGATAGATTTTCTTACATCAAAACTTATTCAAAGAAATAATATATTTGCCTTCCGTAGTGTTTTGATATGAACCTTCATTAATCTGTTTAACGGAGTTTTTCCACATAAATTTTTTAACAGTGAAATGTATTTTTAATATAATTGCAAAATAGAAAAGAAACTATTACTTTAGAATTAATTATCGTTAAACTCGTTAAGCTTCCTGTAGATTTTTTTAAGTAATTAAATAGCCTTCGTCGTTTTCACAAACGAGTAAAGCAAATTACGGTGTCATTAGTTTTAATCGGCTAAAGTAATTTTTTTACGCCAATCTAATAGGCTTAAACAATTAAAAAAACAATTTTTGCAAGAAAAGTTTAAACATTTGTTTGGATTCTCAATAAAATGTTTGTTCTATTCAATTTCTTAATTTTTTTTCTATACAAAGCATAATACAGATCCTACATTAAATAATAATGTGAATTAATACAAATCAATTTTTTTTAATTATAATTTACTGCAAAACAAAAAAAGGAGCCATTAACTTACAAAATTTATAGCTTTATTCCAATTTTCTAAACACAACCTTTAATTTATTTAATTTCAAGCAACAATTAAAAAAATATGTGTGTTAAAATTATAAAGATAAGAAAAATGAACGCCTGTAATTTCTAAATTTTCATCTACAAATTAAAGATACCAAATAAGAAAAAAATGGTCGATATAAAAACTACATCCGGAGAATTTAATGCTTGCCCAAGAATAGAAAAATTATCGGACATAAAAAAGTGTGACACTAAATATATAATTTCGTCGAGGAAGGTATCAATTTAACATTTCTAAAACTTCTATTAAAAATTAATTTTAGAGAATTATTATTTCTAGATCACGTTATCTATAAATACATTCATATAAAAGTAATCACTCCGCTTTTTTATAGTAATTGGTATAAAACGCGGTTAATTCTATGTATCAATAGCTGAGTTTATGTAGCATTAATAGAAAAAAACAATGCTTAAATAATTTTACTTAATTTTATACAATTATTAAGTAAATGACTCTTACTTCTGTTATGCACTTATAAGTTTTACGTATCACTTATTGTTTACATTTTTTTTAATGAAAAGTTAAATATTAAACTTCAATAACAAAAAGTAACATTGTTGTAACATATATGTATAGGAGGTTTGATCAGAAAATCACCAAACTCTATTTTATTAAATTTTATTAATCGTTTTACAGATTAGTGGTCCTTGTCTTCTTTAAAGTACTTTCCTCCCTTTTTGACACACTTTTCCCAGCGCTACTTCTATTTTGCAAAACAGTCCTGGATAGCTTCATCTGAGCTGTCTTTTAAGATTTGTGACAAATTTGCTTTGATATCATCAATACTATAAAACCGGTGCCCTTTCAGCACAGATTTTAGTGTCGAAAATAAAAAAAAATTTATAAAAAACCAGCTCTCGTAAGGAAAGACGCTGCACTAGGACAGTCATCTGATTTTTGTCACAAAACTCATGAAAGGACCATGAATTGTCTCGTCACAACTCTGGTCCTTTGCAATTTCTTTCAAAAGTTGCAACGTTTTTTGAAAAGTTTTCTCCAGTTTTACGCAAAATTTTGCGTTGCATCATTGCTCCAAAAAATCGCACATTTCCAAATTTGGTATCAACATTTAAACACATTGCACTCAAATAACAATATTAACCTTCCGTGTACGAGGTGGGGTATAACTAACATGCCCAATTTTTTTTTGTTTAAACGGGACGCTTGGTATTCGTGCCTAAAACCGAGTGTGCGCATTCGAGCTCAAAGTGGCATATTCCGATCTCGAGAAAATGACACTTTTCACTCGAATGCGCACATCTTCGTATTTATTGCATTTTGTAAATCAACAAATTTAATTTAGTACAATCAATATTGATTATATGTTGGAAAAATATATTTTTACCATAGCAATGAGTGGGAGAGAGCAAAAAGATATGACAATCTCTTAAGTACGAGTGAGAGGGAATGATACAAATTATTTAACTAACTTTTTGTCAATTTGATTGTCCAAATAATTGTGAATTGTGCTTAAAACCGAGTGTGCACATTCGAGCTCAAAGTGGCACATTTCGATCTCGGGAAAATGAAGCGCGCCGCTCCGCGTCGCGCTTCATTTGCTTCCCTCGCTCGGAAATGTGCCACTTTTCGCTCGAACGCGCACATCTTCGTATTTATTGCATTTTGTAAATCAACAATTTTAATTTAGTACAATCAATATTGATTATATGTTGGAAAAATAAATTTTTACCATAGCAATGAGTGGGAGAGAGCAAAAAGATATGACAATCTCATAAGTACGAGTGAGAGGGAATGATACAAATTATTTAACTAACTTTTTGTCAATTTGATTGTCCAAATAATTGTGAATTGTGCTTAAAACCGAGTGTGCACATTCGAGCTCAAAGTGGCACATTTCGATCTCGGGAAAATGAAGCGCGCCGCTCCGCGTCGCGCTTCATTTGCTTCCCTCGCTCGGAAATGTGCCACTTTTCGCTCGAATACGCACATCCTCGTATTTATTACATAAATATAATTTACTATAAGCTTCTTCAACTCAAAAATTTTAATTTAATTTAGTAAATATCGATTTCATATTCGAAAAACGTATTTACCATAGCAATGAATGAAGAGAGCGAGAAGATAGGATAATCTTGTCAATGCAAGTGAGAGGGAACGATTAAAATTATACAATTAATTTTTCGTGTAATTTATTGGTCTAAATTATTGCGAATCATTAAGAAAGCGAAAAGATACAATGTGTTTTACTTAAACCTATTCATTATTAATTATTAAACTTTATTTCTTATCATTGAATTGTCATAAAGTACAATTTTGTAGATTTTATTTCATTTTATTTTTGGTATATGGCAAACCCCACCTAGTATGGCATGTGACATTTAGTCAACTATTATGCGGAAGGTTAAGAAAACTAAACAATCCAAACACGTGGTTACAAAAAAGGTTATGCGCAAGACAGTGCAGCCAACCGCATATCACTAAATATCGCCGTTGGCATGTAAATCAAAATGTTTGGTTATATTCTGAACATACCTCGTGCAGTGTGATTGAGAAAGATTGAAGCCTGTTTAAAATTACAAGCGTATTAAATAATTTAAAAGTTGGTACTCTTAACATACAACTTAAAAATTCTTAGCCGTGGCTAATGGCTATAAAGGTAAATGGTCACCATAAATAAAACTAGACAGTAGTGTTTGTTTCTCAAAATTAGTATAAATTAAAAGAAATAAAACTTTATAGGCATAAAAAAATTTATGTAAACTACAACAATAAATTAGTTAGGAATACTAAATACTTTTAAAAGTCGAACATTTAAAAATCTATATTATGTGAAATCTAAACAACCTAGAAGCATTTGTTGGTTATTTAATTCTTTGATACAATTCACGTTTTAACTTACTGATAAAAAACAAATCTTTAAAACTATTATTCGACAAATAATTTTTGAAAATAAATATCAAAAAATAACGTTAAATTAAAAATACAGGAAAAGAATTAAAATAACGGACAGTAATGAACAAGGAGTGTATACTTCTTGCCTTCCCCCTCCCATGTTCAATTTGTCAGAGTGGATTTATAACTGTGAATGACAAATTGTCAAAATGAATTTATTAAAATTGATCGTATTAATTTGGTTACCCTGAAAATAATAATAAATAAGAATTTCTGACTTATCTACTGTCAAAACTTAAAAATTAGCTGCAAGACAACCAGAAAACATAAAATAACTATAAAAAATCTAGAAACAGCGAGACTATACTTTTAAGTTGGTATAGAAAAGCCAATTCGAGTGACAAAATTGAGTTCCATCTAAAAGCATTGAGTGATCACCCTCTGTTACTGAATATAAATTTCACATATGTGTATGTAATGTCAGAGCTTACCAACTTAAGGTAACAAAAAACGTTAAATTGATAGAGCGCCAAATTTAAACACACTTCAATCGTTTTTGATCACACCACATAACATTATAATTGCGTAATATCTTTTTCGCCTAACAGACATTAATCAAGTCTTCAAATATATTAAAACATTAACTTTAAATCGTAATTAAAATTCGTTTATAAATTAAATTGTTCCCTTTTTTTCATAAATTAAACTGTTAAAAACGCAAAAGCGTTTAGCTTTTTGTTAAACTTTTAAACTACTTTAATGCAGGTTTTTATTTGCAGGAAAGTCGATAGTCCTGCAAATCATTGTTGATATTTTTCCATGCAATCAACTAGGCCAACGTTTTTAAAGCTTTTAGCTAATTTAAGTCTCACGCTCTCTCTTTAGATCGGTAACTTAACATTAACCAATATTTGTAAATCAAACAACAATAATTAATTATCTTTGTTCGAGATATGTAAATTATCTTCTTTTCTTTTAGCGACATCTTTCACATCAATATGGTCCGCGTTTTTAAAATCAAAGTTAGCAAACAATAAATTGAATATTGAGTTCGTAAAAATTAAAACATGATATTCGCTTGCACAAGTTTTTTTTTAATAAAAAAAAATTATTTTATTTGTTTTACTCAAAATAAATTTATGCTTTTAAAAGTAGATTTAAATACACTTTACTGTGAACTGAACTACGTGTATGAGAGATACTCTAATTGAAAAAAGATTAAGCGATGTTTTAGTAGTTTAACGATCGCCCAGACATTAAAAACAATTAAACCTGCGTGTGTATTTCAAAGTTAGGTTTCCTTATTTAAATTGAATCATTGTTTAAAATTTTCTACTCATTTAAGTTTAGTTTAGTTGAGTGTTAACCGTTACAGCATAACTAAGGTGTAATTATCTTTGACTATAAAATTACCTTTATTACACCATCTTGCTCTGTGAATTAATAAACTGTTTTTTTTTACTATTAAAATTGGGCGCACGTATTAAATAGCTTATCAGATTCATTATTGTAAGTAGGTAACTTTATTACACGTATTGTTTTGGTTTATAATTACGATCTTTTAAATTTAAATTTAAACATACATACATAGATACATCTGTACAATTATCAAAAAAGCCTAACAATGTTTAAATATATGTAATCTTAATTAATGTACGTATTTGTTTTAGAAATAGTGACTTGAACATTATATTTAATTACAGCCTTTTATTTCTTTAATTACATTTTAATTAATTATGACAATTTTTTTATCTTTTTAAACCATCTAAGAGATTTAATATAAAATAAAAAGGACTATAGACCATTGGGTATCATTGGATTAAGTAATTTGGTATGTACAGTTTTTTTTAATAAATTATCTATGTGTTTATTCATTGATTTATTTGTTTATTTTGTACGCATAATAAATATAAAGGGTGATTTTTAAGATTGAAAACGTTTTGAATTTGGCGCGACAGAAGGCGATTGCTCAATACTTTTAGATGGGAACCAATTTTTTCACTCGGTTTGGCTTTTTAATACCAACTTAAAAGTATAGTTTTGCAATTTTTAGGTTTTTTATAGTAATTTTATGTTTTCCGCGCAAATAAAATAGCAAAAAATAACTGCACACTCTGTCAATTGAACAGTCAACAAAATAAAAAAATGACAATTTTAAAAAACTTGAAGTTATATATTATTTCTATCTATTATTTAATAACGTGATCAATTTTGTAAAAATTCATTTGGCCATTTACGATTAAACCGACGTTGACAAAATTGAGCATGGTGGGGGGCAGAAGTCATCACCCCCTGGCACCTCCTATTCTAGTATTGCCAACATAGAAATTAATTAGTATCTGAAGAATCTGAATGTAAAACATAGGTATATAGAATTTTTTCTGATGGTTTTGTATTTTTGTTGTTTTGTCTGTCTGTATAATATAATTTTAGAAACTAGGATTTTTGATACTGTTCCATATGACTTAAAGGATTTAAGCAGCGCGCACCAGAGAAGCTTTAAAGAAACACAATTTTTCCAATTTGATCTCAAAACATGGTCATATATTAGCTAAATTGCACGAAATATTTATTATTTATATACAAAAACCTTTCTTGTGAATTACTCTATCTACTAGTAAAAAATGTATCACAATCCTTACACCGGTTTCTCAGATTAGCCCATACGAACAGGCAATACGACAGAAAAACGCAGAAAAGGATTTCAATTTATAAATTGTAGTGATAACGGATATGAAAATACCTAAAAATAAGACAAACTAATTAATTTTTATATTAAAATCAAAAATAATTTTTGTTTGAAAAAAGTTTTTTAAAATGTAACTTTTGTTAGAAATTTTTAGATAATGAATATTTTAGAGTTTAGGTTAAAAAAATTAACTACTAATTGGTATAGATTTATTTTGGTATTTAGGGAATAATATAATCAAACATTTTCAATTTTTAGTATTCAATTTGTGTACGTATATATACAAACTCTTCTCTAAGGATTAATGATATTTTAATAAATTTCTTTTACTAAGTAATATAAGAACAATAATTTACTAAATTACATAAGTTAAAACTGAATTCGATATTTTATTCATCTAATATCGGGGCGTCTAAGCTTTGCTCGGCGTTTCCCGATTTCGACGTAAGAATGTGATGACTCTCGGTCGCCTAGATACATATATAGATGTGAATGTAGCGCTATCTGTTGTTGTGTATCAATGTATAAATATTTCAGTCTACTGGTACTTTAATATTCGAAAAGATGGCGCTATAATTTTTTTTGTGTAAAAACGCATTTTTTCAGCGATGTTGTTCTTATTATTATGTGGTATTTTATCTTTCTATGCCTCTGACAAAACAAATATTTTGAGTCATAAAAAAAAATATTTTTACACGAGATTAGCTGTTTGTAAATATGTACCATATATTAATTTCCAAATTTTGAATTTTTAACTCAAACCCGTTTTTAAAATCTTGCCGGCAATACTACTTTATATATTTTTTAAAAACGCTCGTGTATTTATTTAGTTTCTTTAATTTTGCATGAAAAATCTTTAAATGCTTAATTTAAGTCAGCTATGCTTCATAACTCCGTATATTCTGAATCATTTAAAAAACCGGTTGCTTTACAAGATAAATAAACTTGCGAAAAACACACAAAAATAAGAACTAAAAAAATATTAAACACAAGAGATCAATTTGTATTATGTCCAGAAATCTATTTGATTGTATTAATCAAATAGAAATAAATACGTATTGTATTTATTTACTTTTTACGTAGTTACTACGTTAACAAATTAGAGTCTGTGTATTTTTAAGGATTTTTATTTTTAAAAATTGAATACGATTGTTACTAAAACTAGTTTTTAGTTAGCATTCATTTTAGCAAAACGCTTTGAATTTATTGCTATATTGACCTTTCCTTTTCTACAATTCTTGTTGTTTATGTAGACTTGTGTTAGAAATAAGTTTATTCAACTTATTCAGCGTTTTTAAAAGCTCAAGATGCGTACCTCAGTTAATTATATTAGACACCATAAAAAGAAAAGCTAAAAATAATTTTAAGACCTTTCAAAGAAATTAAATACCTGCTACTTTTTTGAGTTCAAAATTAAAAGTTCGACAATTAAAACCAAATACAATTTCTAATTACCGGTTTATAAATTAAACATACTGTTTGTAAGGCTCTTTTTAACGACGTTAAACATAATATTAAAGAATTTTTGTTAAAAATAATTATACCTTCCATGGTTTACATTATTCTAAATATCTAAATATAAGTGAAAAGTAAATTTTGTTCTGACAAATTAATTATTTCTAGCTTTGTTCTTGTAATAAAATAACTGTACTTTTTTTTAACTCTTAACGTGCAATTTCTTATCGGAATGGGTGGTCGATCTTAAGATTGCTAATTTAATAATTATCGAGTAATATTTATTTATGTATTTCTTAACTCTTGCTCAAATTAAATTGCAACTGATCGGATAAGTTGTTAATTTCAATTTATTTGACTTCTTGCGTGACTTATCGTTGAAATCTTTCACTCTTCGTTCGCAGTAAATTACATCTTTATAATTCAAGAATTCTTATTAATGTTATTAAATGATTTAATTATTGATATATTTTGATAATTGTAATATCCTAAAAGTGTATTTTTCTTTGAAAAAAAAGTGAATGTATTTTGTATTTATTATTTAAATATAGGGACTAAAACCACAACTGTATAATATAAAGTGTAATTACATACATGGTGTTTTTTTAAGGTTAAAGACATTTTGAATTTAGCGCCACAATTTTTAGTGTATGTCATGCTTTGAACGTGGAAAATTGTAAAAATCTGGTAATTTTCGTTGTCAAATGTCAAGTCGAGAATGAATCTTTAGGGTTTTGCGTATTGTTGTTTTGATTTCCATAATTGCACTTGTGTTTTTTTTTCCTTTTATTCTTATTTTAAATTTTACTGCTTATTATATTTTGATAAAAACAAGAAGTGAACTAAAACAGGTTCTTTTAAATTGTTAATATGAAATTGCCATCTCTATTCGAAACACCAATGGCTACTCCTCTTTAATAGATCTCATCCAGTAGTACCAACTTAAAAATAAATTCGTATAGCAAAAAACTCAAAATGTCCTCAATCTTAGAAAATAATTTTTTATGTATTATTGGTAATCTAACAATGTGTTTTTCGACCTTTTTGATCTTGCAAGTTTTAAGAAACCCAAAGTCTATTTCAGAAAACATATATAAATTATTTTTTTCTATTTCTTACTTTTTCTCACGAAACCCTTAGCGATTTTTTGCGAAACCTTAAAATTCCAAGGAAAAACACTGATCTAAAATACAAGTTTGATAAAACATTGTGGAATACAATGATATCAACAAATTTAAAAAAAACAAGTAAAATAAATAAAATATTCTTTAAATGAATTAAAAATTTAATTTTATCAAAATCTCCAAAATATTATATATTTAAAATAGTTTTAATATTATAATTTAGTTAAACGACAAACTATTCTGTAAGTTACGCTACTGTTCTAAAAAGCTTCTTTTTCATTGTTAATTAGTGCTTATATAACTTTGTTAACTATCAGTTCTTGATATTCTTAGAACATAAAATTAATATCCACGATCAACAAATTTTATGTAGTGATGTTTCCTGTCAGCACTTTTTTTATGTTTTTTACAAAGGTTGGTTTCCTTGGTTCATGCTCCATGAACATTAAAATTCTAATAACTTATCATTAATCGTACAGAGTTTCTAATTTGAAGCTAACTTATTTACTGATTGTAAGTATTACAGTTAGATTGACAAACATGTGTAAATACGTTTCGCTAAAATAGCTATAAAGTCGCTGACATTAGGTTATTCTTATTAATTTTTATTCAAATTTTGTATCAAATGTGCTTCTTTAAAATGACTGCACTTATATCAGGTGTCGCGTGATTTAATAGCCATAGCTTAAGAGCGTATTCTTTCGACAATTTTAAGTTGAAAGTGCTTTATACACTTTAGTCCAAAATTTAATAGTAAATGAATTATAGGCACTATTCAATTTAACGAATAAAGTAAATACATTGTTGAAATAAATAATGTTATTATTTATTAATTAATTGTTTTTTTATTGCTAAAACAAATTTAATTAAAGTTTTGATTCAAAATGTCCCCTTGCTGCCCCACAAAACAGTCCTGCTGTTTCAATACACTAAAGAAAAAAAAACAAAGGGTCAAAAAAATGTGTAAAATTTTTGATGATTTTTGCCAGGCTGTAGTTCTGTGAAAAATTGTGGTATCTAAAATTTAAAAAAAGCACTTGAAAGCTTCAAGATTTTAGCGTTCAGATCTTTTACTCAAAAAATTTTAGAAGCCACCGTTATCACGCAATCTTAAGCAATAGGGCGCAAGAAAAATATTGCAATTTATTGGCTTTTTGTTTTTGTGTCCGCGGACTTGGAAATTTTTTCCAACTAAATCATTATATGGGACGGATAGCTTGTTTATTCAGCTTCCAAGTTCTTTTTAAAACCTTGATACAATAATTTTTCATCAAAATACCGGATGTTAAATAAAAAAAAAGCCTTTTGTCTTTAATGATCGATATCTAAGTAACCAATAATCGTACAGAAAATTGCAAAACAGTTTTAGACACTGGAATAAATGCCCTACACAAAACTTCTACGATTTTTAGGAAATTTTTTTTTTAAAGACATTTCAAAAAGTGATTACTTAGAAAGCTTCCAGCATTTTTAAAACCGTTCTAAACTTTGTATTGGTTCCGAAGGGTAGTATTTTAAATAAAATATAGTGAAATTACAATTGTCATTAATTGTTTTTTTTAAATCGAATCAGTCAACCATTGCTTGGGTGGCACCGTGTATGTTCCACCATGCCAACGCTCGACCTCACACATCTTTAGTTGCTCGTCAAAAATTATTGGAGTCTTGTTGGGAATCCACTATATAGTCTTATCTGGCACCATCAGATTACCATTTAGTTCGACCATTACAATCCTCTAAATGGTAAAAATTTCACTAATGATGATGACCTGAAAACGCACTTGGACCAGTTTTTTGATGATAAGGATCAGAAGTTTTACGAACGTAGAATCATAAAGTTACCTAAAAGATGGCGAAAGGTCATTGAACAAAATGGTAAATTTATGGTTGATTAAAATAATTTTTTTGTATCAAAAGACCCTATATGTATAACAACTTTTTTAATAAACTGCCCAACTAACAACCCCACTTTAACCCAAATACTGTTGTAATAATGTTATCAACAAAATCTACACTGGTCAATGTTATCAATTTTGTTTTCATTAAACCTTTCCTGTACTACGTGAACAACTTTTTTTGTTAAAACGGCACGTTTGTTAATTATTGGTAATTATTCGATTAATTTTTCGTCTAATTTATTGACCTAAAATATTGTGAATCATGCTTAAAACCGAGTGTGCACATTCGAGCTCAAAGTGGCACATTCCGATCTCGGGAAAGCGCGCCGCTCCGCGTCGCGCTTCATTTGCTTCCCTCGCTCGGAAATGTGCCACTTTTCGCTCGAATGCGCACATCCTTGTATTTATTATATTAGTATAATTTACCGTGCCCTCTTTTAAATCAAAATTTTTTAATTTAACTTGGTAAATATCGATTTTATATTCAAAAAGTGTATTTACCATAGCAATAAGTGGAAGGGAGCGAGAAGATACGATAATCTTGTCAAGGCAAGTGAGAGGGAACGATTAAAATTATTCGATTAATTTTTCGTCTAATTTATTGACCTAAAATATTGTGAATCATGCTTAAATCCGAGTGTGCACATTCAAGCTCAAAGTGGCATAATTTGATCTCGGGAAAATGAAGCGCGCCGCTCCGCTTCGCGCTTTATTTGCCTCCCTCGCTCGGAAACGTGCCACTTTTCGCTCGAATGCGCACATCCTTGTGTTTATCATATTAGTATAATTTACCGTGCGCTCTTTCAAATCAAAAATGTTAATTTAATTTAGTAAATATCGATTTTATATTCGAAAAAAAGTATTTACCATAGCAATGAGTGGAAGGGAGCGAAAAGATACGATAATTTTATCAAAGCAAGTGAGAGGGAACGATTAAAATTATTCAATTTATTTTTCGTGTAATGTACCCGAGTCGAAATTTAGCGCCGACATTGAGCCTCCTAAAGTCGGACTCATTCCGGACTCGGAGAATCAAAGTAGAGTTTATTCCTATGTTAAATTAGGTCCGACTTTGGTCTCCAAAGTGGTACAAATTTCCATTTGTACCACTTTGGGGTTCAAAGTCGGATCTGATGGAAATTTAAATTAGGTCCGATTTTAGACCTCTGTACCCTATTTTATAATAATAATAATATGGATTTAATTCGCATTTAAAATGTTTAGAATACTTTTATTTAAAATACGTAGCTAAAGTTTAAAATAACAATTTAAAAATAACAATTACATTAAAAAAAAGAATAATAATAATCATAAATATTATTATTAGTATTTATAATAATTAAACTAATATTGTATGTATATATATATATTTATTTTGTATTATAATATACAAATACATTGATAGTACAGAATTACCTAGTAACTTTGATAAAACAATATTCAAAATTATAAAATACCTGGATTACTCTGAGATTTTGTAGGATGGGTTTTACTTTCTGAGTTTGTAACTTTTTAGTAAGCTGTTGCTGTTTCTTCGGAATTAAAGACAAATCGGTAAAGATTAATAATAAGAGCGCACTTTTTAGGTTAGGTTGCCCGACCATAAGATTTACTTGACTGGTGGACAGTCATCAATGTAAAAGAACACATGTAAATAGGGAGTGTTGCCACGTCTTTTCATATAGTCGAACCCATTTAATGCCATTCTCATAAATTTAATAGACAAGATTTTAAAACATTTTAGTTATTAGTATTATCAGTTTTTTATTTAAATATACATATAATTAATTTGGATGTTAATTAATAAACGTAATAGTGTAATAACCAATGTCAACGCTTAAAACCATAACTTACATAAAAAGTATTTAGTTTACGCGTACTTTATGTGTATAAATGATATGAAAAAATATAAACGTATTCAATTGTAATATAACAGCTAACTTGTGATCAACAAACAAATTACAATATCGAAAACAACTGGCAACGCTGCTCAGCTGATTTCGGTATTTGCAGCTATCGGACAGAGGTTCAAAATCACATCTCTTGGGGAATAGTAGGAGCTAGGGGCCTACTGTCGGACCTAGTCGGGTTACACTGCTATAAATCGGGTCTTTTTCGGACTAGGGGAATCTATGTAGGCTCTAAACATCGACTCGGGGATCTATGTAGGCTCTAAATTTCGACTCGGGTATTGGTCTAAATTATTGCAAATCGTTAAGAAATTGCCGTGCAATTCATTTGCATTTCAATAAGGAGGCAAGAATGAAATTCAAGTTAGGTTTTCTTAATATTCGGTATCGTAATTGACACGTGACATTGGAATTTAGTACTCAAGAAAGGACTCAATAGTTTATAAGTTGAAGAAAAAGTTAAGTTTTTGTATTTTTATTAATAAAAGTCTATTCCAATGCATAAATAAATATGGGTTTTACTTAAACTGATTCATTATTGGTTATTAAAATATATTTCCTATCATTTAACTGTCATAAAGTACAATTTTGGGGAGTTTATTTTATTTTATTTTCAGGGTATGGTAAACCCCACCTAGTATGGGATGTCACATTTAGTCACCTAGTATGCGAAGATATAAAAAAATTAAAAAAAAATCATTTAATTTACCAAGTCGTCATTAAAATTCAAATCTTCACGATAACAATATAAATATTATAATTTTCTATCTAGTGCGTAAATTCGAGAACGAATTAACACAACATTTTTTCCCACTTTCTTCTTTCTAACATCTCGCTCGATTCCTCCTCGACCATATTTCCATAAAGCTTTTGTTCCCCGACGTTTTACTTCAGCAGTAAAAGTATGCAAAATCACAACCATAAAATAATTTATCATTAGTAATTGACGATGAATCGCTAATTACATTCTGATAAGAAATAGAGTGCAAAATTAATCGCGACGCCCCCACTAACATTCATTATCCGGAAGGAACCTCCGGACTCGTTACTCTCTTTTCCTTATCTCAAGTTCGCCGCATTTTTCTCTAAATATAATAACTTTCTTGACATTATCCCCTCTCGAACAGTAGCATCTTATAAGAAGAAGAGTGTATGGGATTCACATTATTATTTCTTATACGGTGTTATGCTAAGAACTGTGTTTTGTGTCCTCAGTAGGTGCTGCTTCTGCGTTCGCCTCTTAGCTGAAAGCCGCTGAGTTGTTGACTTCTTGCGAAGGTGTGAAGTGCTTCTGGTGCAAGGCCGTACAAGGTCGCTCGCTACACTTTGGCTCCTCGATCACGTCGTCGCACCACGGTCCGCTCATTTTTGGGGTGATTTAAATTTAAAAAAAAGGTCAGTGCATTGTTCTTTACGTAAACTCGAAATTGCTTGCGTTGGACGCGCCAACAGTTATCCATCATTAGTTGGCTGCAATTATTTTCGGCAATTAAGTGCGTTTGCTCAAAGCAAACAAACAATTAGAATTAAAATATTTACGTCTAAATAGGGCTTGAAGGTGTTAACAGCTCCTCGTTTTTTTTATTTGTTTCGAATTAATAAAAACTGACACGGTTCTAAATATTTGAAAGCGACGAGCGCGCAAAAAGCGTAAAATAAAAACGAAATTAATTAGCGTTGTTTAATTAACATTAAGAACAACATAATTTAAGGCATAAGAAATCGATTTGGTTTTTGCCAACGCCTCCCGACGAATTCTGCTAACTCATATTATCGTTCGGACAATTGCGAAAAAATCGAAACCAAAAAGTAAAAAAGAAATTTAATTGCATTAAACGAAGTACAAGAAATATTTCGCAGTTAATTGAAAGCTTCGTCGTTAAAAAGCTTGTCGGACTTTTTTTCTTCTGGCGGCCGCCAATATTTTTTAATTTCTCGCCAATTTTATGTAAAATGCTCGCTGTCATTTGCCATAAATTCCTAAAGCATTTAAATCGTTTTTTATGATTAAAGAAAGATTTTTTTTAAGTTCCGAGGATTTCCCACAAGTCGTCTTAGATCGCAATTGTGGGTGTCGAATATTGTAAATTCTTGTTCCACTTTCTTTTCAGGTACTGTTAGCAAGAATTTTTTGTTTCATATTTTTCAAGTTTTAATATCGCACTTTCTTCGGTGGACGTGCAAAAATGAGCTAGCCACTTTTTTCGTTCGGTAAAAATTATATTCGAAAATAAAAAATTATGGAAATATGCTTTTAATTAAGATAATTTTAATTTCGTTTAATTTCAAAATTCCGCACGTTTAAATATTTTATTAATACGTTTAGTGTGTATTTTTGCTGAAACACGTTTTTTTTTTTTTGGTTTTGCCAAATATTTTTACGCATGCATAATGAAATAGTTAGGCAAGTATCTCTTGTAATTTATTTGGCAGTTTCGACTCGTAACGAATTTTATAAGCTTTTAAACGAACTATTCGGCGTAGAACTAATCATTAAACGACCAAGGATAATAAATTTCGATGTACTTATATTTAATTCGATTTTTTAATTGCCGATATCCGTCCATTGACAATTTTAAATTTTTTTTTCAAATGGTTCTTAATTAGAAATTTAAATTTTTTTAATTAATTTTATAAACAAACGCTATTTTTGCCGTGCGCAAAAACGCAAAATCGCCAAAACTATAAATAAGCGACTTCAAACTAAAAGTCGTAAATAAAAAACAATAATTTGTATTTTGAACGTAAAGACACGTTAAAGTAGTAATAAAACGCACAATTTTAATTTTTTTTTGACCCCTGGCCTAAGATACAGTTAGTAATAAATTAGAATTGAAATAAATCGTTAAACGCAGTCAAATCTTGAAAAGTCGAAAATTTTTGTTACTCAGAGACTGAGTGGATTTTAATTAAAATTTTTATGTTTTACAATGTCCTTGGATGTTTTGATCAACTTTTATCGCAACTAAAAAATAATGAAATATTTACAAAAAAAGAATGGCATTGCTTCTTATGCAAAATAAAAATTAAAAAAGTCTAAAATGTTGGTAAAATTTTTTTGACGAATTAAAAGCAAGGAATTATTAAAAAATAAATTAAAATCTTTATTGATGAATTCTTTGCCCAAAATTTTGTAAAAAACTGTTTATTTATAAAAATTAAATTTTGATTTTTATTGTTTAATTTATGTTACACTGCAAAAAATTTGCTGGGCAAACGCGAATTATTTTTAATTTATTTAATATTCCTGGAGTAAAATTCACTCTGAGAAGAATTTTTTCTATTATGGAGTAAAATACGAGATGTGAGAATTGCGGTATTAAAAAAATAATTTTAAAAATTTAATCCGAATTTTTACAGTGTATGATTGTATATACCTATGTTATGATGTTTATGTAAAAACTTAAAAAACAATTAAATAACTTCGTAATCTTCAAAATAAATTTTGTTGTTATAAAGATTCAATTTGATTAATGGAAATTTTATCAAACAAAATATTCTGTTAACCCTCCGCATACTAGGTGACTAAATGTCACATGCCATACTAGGTGGGGTTTGCCATACCCCGAAAATAAAATTGTACTTTAGGACAGTTAAATGATAAGAAATATATTTTAATAACCAATAATGAATAGGTTTAAGTAAAACACATATTTATTTATGCAATAGAATAGACTTTTATTAATAAAAATACAAAAACTTAACTTTTTCTTCAACTTATAAACTATTGAGTCTTTTCTTCCAATGACACGTGTCAATTACGATACCGAATATTAAGAAAACCTAACTTGAATTTTATTCTTGCCTCCTTATTGAAATATAAATTAATTTCACGGCAATTTCTTAATGATTCATAATAATTTAGACCAATAGATTACACGAAAAATTACTACAATAATTTGAATCGTTCCCTCTCACTTGCATTGACAAGATTATCGTATTTTCTCACTCCCTTCCACTCATTGCTATAGTAAATACGTTTTTCGAATATTAAATCGATGTTTACTAAATTAAATAAAATTTTTGGTTTGGAGGAGCGCACGGTAAATTATACTAAAATGATAACCACGAGGATTTGCGCATTCGAGCGAAAAGTGGCACATTACCGAGCGAGGGAAGCAAATGAAGCGCGACGCGGAGCGGCGCGCTTTATTTTCCCGAGATCGGAATGTGCCACTTTGAACTCAAATGTGCACACTCGCATTTAAGCATGATTCACAATATTTTAGGGCAATAAATTAGACGAAAAATTATTCGAATAATTTTAATCGTTCCCTCTCACTTGCATTGACAAGATTATCGTATATTCTAGCTCCCTTCCACTCATTGCTATGGTAAATACGTTTTTCGAATATTAAATCGATATTTATTAAATTAAATTAAATTTTTGGTTTGAAGGAGCGCACGGTAAATTATACTAATATGATAAACACGAGGATGTGCGCATTCGAGCGAAAAGTGGCACATTACCGAGCGAGGGAGGCAAATGAAGCGCGACGCGGAGCGGCGCGCTTTATTTTCCCGAGATCGGAATGTGCCACTTTGAGCTCGAATGTGCACACTCGGTTTTAAGCATGATTTACAATAATTTAGACCGATAACTTAGCCGAATAAGCAGTTGTATAATTTTAATCGTTTCCTCTCACTCGCACTTACAAGATTGTCGTATCTTTTCGCTCCCTTCCACTCATTGCTATGATAAATATATTTTTCGAAAATAAAATCCATATTTACCAAACTAAATTTAATTTTTTGATTTGAAAGAGATAACGATAAAGTAGACAAACCTAATAAGTACGAGGATGTGCACTAGGCTGTATCAAAAAAATCGACTATTTTTTTTTTTGAAAAATATACTGAAAATCTTGTTCAGAATACCGAAAAAATACGCCAGTTTAACGGACAGCTCTTAATTTTAATATTAAGATGTCCCGCATCACGATTTTCCATTTCCCATTTAAATAACATGGGAAAATTTGATTTCTCAAGTTTGGAATTTTTTAGCTCTGCAACGAATTAACGAATCGGTAAACCTTACCATACCTTTACAGGAAATTGAATGCTCTACAAAAAAAGCCTCTTATGATTTTTTAATAAATTCACTCTTTCAAAAGTTATTCAAGGTCAAAGTTGAAACTATTGTAAATTCTAAGAAATTTTCACTTTTTTGGAGCATCTATCATACTTATTACAATATTTTGTTATTAATTAGCTTTTTTAAATTTTTTTGGGTTCCACAAATTTTTTGAATTATTTAAATGGTAGATTATCTATCAAAAAACATGAAATATTGCGCTAGGTATTGAGGAAATGAAAAAAGAGAAAAATATTTATTATGAATTTTAGTATAATATTAAGATATTAATATAAATCGATATTTGAAAATATATATCGAGTAAATTAATCTATTTTATATTTCAGTTAAATAACAATCACCAAGACTTATAAGTTATAAGCTTTACCTAATAAGTATTTTGTGGAAATAAACATTGAAAAAATTGTATGCGTTAATAAACAGTGGTAAATAAATACTCTTAATGTCCTTAAAGTCAAAAGAGAAAGGGGCGAAACGACAAAAACATTCTTTAGAATCTTGATTTTAATAGCAAGCATCTAAAACAAGTTTTGATAGATAATCTACCATTTAAATAGTTCAAAAAATTTGTGAAACCCAAAAAATTTACAAAAGCTAATTTATAACAAAATATTGTAATATGTATGATAGATGCTCCAAAAAAGTGAAAATTTCTTAGAATTTACAATAGTTTCAACTTTGACCTTGAATAACTTTTGAAAGAGTGAATTTATCAAAAATTTATAAGAGGCTTTTTTTGTAGAGCATTCAATTTCCTGTAAAGGTATGGTAAGGTTTACCGATTCGTTAATTCGTTACAGAGCTAAAAAATTCCAAACTTGAGAAATTAAATTTTCCCATGTTATTTAAATGGGAAATGGAAAATCGTGATGCGGGACATCTTAATATTAAAATTAAGAGCTGTCCGTTAAACTGGCGTATTTTTTCGGTATTCTGAA
This sequence comes from Sinopyrophorus schimmeli, assembly GCA_036325965.1. NCBI lineage: Eukaryota > Metazoa > Arthropoda > Insecta > Coleoptera > Elateridae > Sinopyrophorus > Sinopyrophorus schimmeli. Next base: position 3,134,689 of record JARFIZ010000404.1, read on the forward strand.
CAAGATTTTCAGTATAATTTTCAAAAAAAAAATAGTCGATTTTTTTGATACAGCCTAATGTGCACATTCGAGCGAAAAGTGGCACATTTCCGAGCGAGGGAGGCAAATGAAGCGCGACGCGGAGCGGCGCGCTTCATTTTCCCGAGATCGGAATGTGCCACTTTGAGCTCGAATGTGCGCACTCGGTTTTAAGCCCGAATACCAAACGTGCCGTTTTAACAAAAAAAAATGGTACACGATAGTTATACCCCACCTAGTACACGGAAGGTTAAAACATATTTTTTTTAATCGGATTATCGACATTTAAAGGTATTTACAATGTCTCACTTTCAATAAAGCACTTAATAAATATTTAAAGCCAGATGGGAGAGTCACAATATTCCTAGCGTAAAAAAAAATTACGAAGATTAGTTTTTATTTATGATGACATTTATCCTCTTTTTTTTCGGTTTTAATAAATCATTAAAAAATAAATGATAAATTAGAATCACGTAATGGATTCTGAGTCATCGTTTAACCTAAAAAAATTATTTAATTAAATTTTACTTTCGTTGCGTAGAACAAATTGGTGGAGCTCGTTTTACAATTAAATACAATAAAAATTTGAATACATTTGAATTTTTATTCGTTACGATACCATAAAACACTTAGGTACTACAATCTCATAGAAATTTTTTTTTCCTGCGAGTAAATCTACTTACTTTGTAATTAAAGCTTTACCGATTTTATGTTCGAATAAAATCGTAGGAAAAAAATGTTTAATGGAGACGAACTGTAGTTAAATTGCCACTCGTTATTTACTACTCATAGCATTATAAATGCTGGTAAAATTTATAACGGAGCATCGCACAAAAATAGTTTCGTAAAAGTAGAGTAAACCCAGTTTCTCTTTTATTTTTTGTTAATTTTCGATTATCAATTACGCTTTTACACTTTAATAAGGATAGATTATAATATTTATGCTAATGTACATTTAATTGCATTTTGAAGTGTTGATTTGGTATTTCGACTTTTTTCAAATAAGATAAGAAAATATTAACTCTTAAAAAAAAGTACTGTTAATTAAGACCTTTGAGCAATATCATCAGTAAAGAGTAATCTATTATTTTATGTTCTCAAAGCTTTTTGTTTCATTTTTTTTAGATTACTTTTTATTCGATTTTAATACGTTTTTAAACACAAATTTTTTTTGCGAATAAATTACTACAAACTTGGCTTAAAACAAAATTATCTATGCATAAGAATTTAATGTCAAATCTTCTTAAAACATAAAGCTTTTCTCTACTTATTGTATTTTGTTTTTCACTGAATTTTTTTTGATAAAAATATTTATAAAATGTCAAATAAATGAAAAACTCATGTTTTGGGGATTTTAAATTAGTTTACATTTCCATAGTTACCAATTATATATTTAAAGTAAATTCACAACTGTGTAAATACTTTTTTGACATTAGTAACAGATAGGTTATGTTTAAATTTTGAATTATAAAATTTTAGCTTTGACATTATAATAATCATAATTAATTTTGTATAAGATTTTTTACCTATAGATTGCGTTTCGAACAAATAGTTTTCCAACACTAATTTAGTTTGGTCGGTCTGACTTTTCAATACCAACTTAAAAGTATAGCCTACTAGATTTTCTGTTATTTTACGCTTCCTACGTTAATAAGGCAATAGAAATTATCAGGGCACTCAGGCAATTGAATATTTCACAAAATAGAATAACCACAATTTAAAAAAAATTTAAGTTTTAAATTATTGCTTTACGATATTTAATTAATTGTTAATAACGTGATATATTTTGAAAAATTAATTTTTTTAACCTGTTATTTACAGTCAGACTGACTGTAACAAAATTTCGCGTGAAAAGGGCCAGAAATCGACGCCCTCTGTCAGCTGGCGGCGGCACTAGTTTTTTAGTAGAGTAATAAATATACTATAGCACTGTTGAAATAATTTACCAATCTAAAAGCATTGAGTGAGCACCCATTGGCCCTATCTAAAAACATTGAATGTTAACCCGCTGACTAAAATCTTAACTTGATAGCATACATAAACGTATGTTATTTGCATCTAAAAATTTAAGTTTTGAAAATGCCAACCCTGCTTATTAGAATAAAAAATTTAGTATTACTTACATTTTAAAATATTTAGAATAAACATAATTACAGAGTAACAGTTACCTAACTGTTAAGTTGCTATGACATTTATATTTTGTAAAAAATATTCTATTAGTGAGTATCAGCCCGGCCATGACCAATTTTGTCAGAATCCATTAACCTGTAAATGACAACTTGTCAAAATGAAGTTCTCCAAAATTGATCACATTAATTTGGTTACCCTGGAAATAATAATAATAAATAAGAATTCCTGACTTATCTACTGTCAAAACTCCAAGCTAGGATTTGACCTGTTATAAACGTGGGAAACGTAAAATAACTATAAAAATTCTAGAAACTGTGGGACTATACTTTTTTTAAGTATGTACTGAAAAACTAATCAGAGTGGCAAAATTGGCTTCCAGCTAACTGACTGAGTCAGGAAACAGAGATATAAAGAATTGACACTCCTATGTAGTTTCTATGTAAAAAAACTATTACATTTTAATGGACTAGTTTCCTCCTTGACTCACTGTGGCGCTAGTGACTAACTAAAATATGGTTTGCTAGCCTCTTCTCTTTAATTTGGTAACCGTTATGTTGACAATAGACTACTGACAAATGTCAAAAAAACATAAAAATCCAATCAAGAATGCCATATTTACAAAGGATTCTTTATTCTTTGAAAAATACAAAAATTTAGTATGCTGTTTGAAACAACAGATGGCAGAAAATTAATTGATCGATAATTAATTGTCCGTTCTTGATCTCCCTTTTCCCGGCACTGAGTGATCATCCCTTGGTTAGTAGGTACATAATAATATTTTTTATTATTGGAAAATAAAATCAAACGTTTAATCCCATTTTTTAAATTACCTAGAATTTTTTTTTAAATGATTTTGAAAGTTTTCTTTGTGAGAATTTAAAATTAAGCAGTGTTTATACAACGGTTTCCTCGAGTCGCGTGTACCAACTTGTTCTGATTAAATAAAAGTTTTTAAGCTTAGAAAAAACCATTAACCTGCAATAAGCGTAAATCCATTTCAGCGTTTTCCATAAATAAATAATTCAAAATTTAAACACGGCCTACTTGCTTGATTATGAATATTCCGCAGCTTCAGTTACATGCAATTAGAATGAATGTTCTTGTCTTAAGTTAGTAATTATGCGTATTTATTACAGGCTACAGTGCACTTGAGAAATCAATTCATGACTTTACATGGAATTGTATTTAATATTCTTCGTTTTTATTTTCTTTGTTTGCTATTTTCAGTAATTTACGCGTTTCTTTAACATCCAGGAAATAATACTAGTTTAGCGCTTTTTTCCGTCTAATCGTACGGCATAAAATTGAAACTTTTTTACCTAAATACCTCAGAAAATTTACATCTATCTTAAAATGGTACTTGAAAAGCTTTTAAGTTATGTGCTGTCTTATCGTAAATAAATGTGATTAATTTCACGAATCGCCTATCAATAAATACGTTAGAAACACAAAAGCCAGGTGTTTTATGAAACATAATATTTTTAACATATGTTCGTCTTTTTTTTCTAATATATAAATCCTGTTAAATTATTTTTGTGTCACGCTTATCTCTTTGCGAGATGTAAGAATAAAGTTTTCAATTTTATACGAATTACTTCGATGCAAGAAATCGACGAGTTACTTTTGGAATGCAATCAATTTTTTTCTCATTTTGTGATTGTTCTAATTTTAGACCTCCGCAAAGTTATTTTAATCAAGCGACGACTAAATATAAAATTTTCGTATTGGCGTGTAGCGCTTACATTTAGAGACTATAAAACGGACTTTTCTAATTGTGAGATCAAAGGATTAATACTTTTATCGTCCTACTCCTTACTTGTTTGCTATATGATGCACGACATCATAAATTTACCAACAACGATAATGAATGTCAAATTTAGTCACCGAAGAAAGTTGGCTATAAACGGAGTTATCTTATGGTTATAATTGTAGGCTCATAAATTGTTAAACTACTTGTATGTGTCAATTTATAATAATCTTGTTTGAATATCTACATGCTTACGATTTTTACTACAAACTTACAATTATAATTACCGAGAACCTGGTGCTTTTCTTTATCTTGTTTAGTTGTTTCTAATGAAAAGACAAAATGAAATTAATAGCGCGTATAAATTACACAAAATGGACACCAGGGCAATTAACTAAATTTTTGATTTTTAGAAATATTGATTGTTATTTTTTTGTATTAGGTGTACCGGAATATAATTAAATTCAACCAATTTTTTAAGTTTTTATTTTTAATCAATATTATAATCACCATCGTTATTAAAAACCTTTTGCTGTCTAGTGCGAAAATTTTCACTGCTGAATTGACAAAAATCTATTGGTTTTTGATAAAAAATTGTGGAGCTGGCATTTTGAATATCATCCAAATTTTTTGTCAAGTGGAAATTGTTGTAGCTATCGGAATTAATGGAAATCTGATGGTGCAATGTCGGGTATGGTGGGTGAGGTAGCACTTTCCACCCCAATTTAAGGATGAGCAAATGAAAACAATATATCAATAAATGTTGTATCAATATTTATCGAGAAAAATATCGATAATTCGATATTTCGATAATTTCGATATTTAAATATATAGATACGTTTGCCCAAAGCCAACTGTTATCTAGAAGACTTAAAAATACTTACCTATATCAGAATATTTTAGTAAAATTCGAAAAATTAAGAATTTGTGTAAAATCTAAAAATGTGTTCAAAAAATCAAATATGTACAGTCAGGGAAAAGCAAACCACCACCCCAGCAGTAACTTACCTGAAAATATTTAACTCTTCGCAGTTGCTATTATTATAATAAATATAATGCCGATAATATTTATAAAAAACTTCAAAAGGAATCTAGTATATCAAATGACAAAAATGAATTTCATTTAAATATTTTTACAACTTGTAGTAAATTAAATTAAAGTAAAATGTGAAATATGAAAGAAGTGGATTGGCACCTTACACCAGTTATAAAATCTAAGTTCGTTTATTTAAAAATAATATCGATTTATACAACTAAATATTTGTTTTAATATTCATGTTAAAGAATTTAAATTTAAAATTAACCGAACTAAAAAAATAAAAAGCAAAACGATCTTGATTAAAATATTTCGCAACGTGCTCAAAGTCAAGATGTTTTTTTTGTATAAAACGATAGATAGGTACCTTATTAAAATAGCAAGTCACATACTAAATCTGGTTGCGAATTAATTTTCCTTCTAGAACTATTTAAAAACATTTGATATTAAAGAGTCTCTAAAATCGGTTCTAAAGGTTTGTAAGCATTGTTTTTTTAAGTAAAATTACTTATTTTATTTTTACTGTAGACACTCTTTTATTAACTGTTTACTTATTATATTTCAAAAATCTTTTCATAATGTTTGTAGGTACTATATGTATGTAGTAGGTAATATGTTTATTCAATGTATATAATTAAAAAAAAAACAATGAGTTTTGTAAACTTATCCAAAATATAAATTGCATTAAATTATGGTTAGCTTTAGATTGGGTTTCGTATTTTGTGTACAAAAACGAATTTACTATTTTATGTGAATTAATTGATACGTAATTAGACTACAAAGTTTAACCCGTTTATTTTTCTCTATATTTTGCGTTGTACAAAAACTCACAACAAAAGAAAAGTATCCGAAACGGTTTAGTCTGTGACCAACTACCAGTGAATGACCGTTACGAGAAATATTTTTTCTAACAATTAAAAACATTAATTTATATTTATGATATATTTATTTATGCAATCATGTATGTCGTCTACTTTTTCATTTAAGTGCAAGAAATAAAAGTAATAAAAAGCATATAGCTAAAATATTTAAGTTGATTTTGCAGTTTGCAAGATTTTGATACAATGTTGAAGCTTTGAAGAACCTCAATTAAAAAATAGCTTTAATTCAGGGTGGTCGTAATTTTAAATCTTATAAAGCAACTAATAGATGTATTTTTCTAAATTACTTGGAAAATTATAGAGTATTTTTTATGTGAAAATGAAAATGAAAAATTAATTAAGTATCTTCGTATTAAGTGAAACTAAATATGCACATTTTTTAAATACCGTAAATAAGCGTGTAGCCTTGCATTATCCTTAACTATCGATGTGAATAGCTAAGCTTACAGTTACTAACTATAATAAACGCGTAAGATATGGGTGAGTTAAGGCGGTATTGTTTTCAATACAATGAAGCTTAAGAATATAGTTTGTGGAAATGTTCACATGCGTATACCCTTCAGTAATAATACTAGCTTTAAATTTAAAGACCTGCAGGTTAATTTCGCGGCAGATTTTAATCTGTTCTTTTACGGAAGCTGCGATATAAATGCACGACACCTTTCATAAAATGTAATTAAAAATGTATTTGCGTAATAAAGCTGCAACATTAATTGTATCGTACTCGTTGTTTCTTAAACTTGAGAAAAAAAACGCACTGATGTTTATGTTTGAAGTTATACTTTTTTGGCGTATTAAGGCTAAAATTTTAGTGGACAAGGGAAGTTGCGCGCGCACATCTAACGAAAGAAAGTAAATTAATTACAGTAGAGCATCGATTATACGAACGTCGGTGAACAGAACGACTATTTATTCGAAAGCTCTGGTGGGTCAATGAAGTGCGCATGTGACGCACCCCTTGAAAATCTTGCTTTAGTACGATAGTATATTTTAACAATTTTTATCTTTTTTCAAAAGAATATACCATTTTTGAACGCTTTGACAATTCTCAAATCAAAGTAACATGATTTTGGCATTTAAAATACAAATTACGGATACATTTTCTTTCTGTCTTAAAAACCAATAGAATAAAAAGTGATATATCCACACTACAGTGTATTTTTAATCTATGGGCCTAACAAGGACGATTTGAAAGTAGCTTTTATCATTTTATGGAAGTTAGTTTACCTATACAATATTGTAAATAATTTTAAAAATAAATTTATTTTAAAAAAATTTGATGTCTTATCTTATTATTGATATTCTCAAATAAATAGTTTAATCTAAAATATCTTTAACGTTACTTCATATATTTTAAAAGAATATACAGAGTTGTGTAAAAAAAAATTTTTTGAAACAATTTGTTCTTGACCAAATATGTAATTAAAAAAAATAATAGGTTGATACTGGACTTCAGGGGGTAGATTTTTTTGGTATTTTTATGTGAATTTGTCCTCTTTCAAATATAACTTAATGAGTTATTTTTAAATCTTCATCTCTTTTTACACATCGCAATTGCTCGATCCACGTTAAAAAATTTTTTATTCTTAATAATTTAGGATAAATAATTAAATTTTTTTTTTGACATACCTACAATTTTTGACGATTAAAATAAATCAGAGAAAAAAAAATTAATCCTAAAAAAAGACACTTTTACGCGCAGATACAAAAGTCAACAATACCATTTTTTATGAATGAGGAATATGTTTTTAAAAATGAAGAAAAGTGAATCACGTTCCTTTGTTAATAAAAATTTAAATTAATGTAATAACAACACTTTTTTTTTGTAATTTAATAATATAGGTACTTGTTAATTTAAAAAGCTCTGACTATAGAAATGTTATAAGAAAAGAACAGCTTAAAATGCCCGAAGCGCGAAAATCTAATGTACATGTAAATGTTTTTAATGCAATATTCATGCATTTTACTTTCTTTTACTTAAAGCTATATCGTAACCCTGAAAAGTATAAATATCAAGTTAAGTGTAGTATATAACGAACGAAAGTTACACTAATTATATGTGTCTTTGTTATTATTTACTGCTTGTATCATCTTCGACATTATTTTCTCTACTTTAATTTGTAGGTATCTTGACATTACTGCGTTTATTAAAAACAGTTTTCGTTTTATTTCAATAATTATATTTTATTTAACACTTAGAGTAAATATTGTGTAAAATACCTGCTTCGTTCTTTTTTGATTGGTATAATTTTATGTAAATGATGTTCTCTAAAATTGATACCTTTTTAATTGTTTTTTTTTTAATTTTTGAGCAAACACTTGGAGGATTAAATGTACTTAACTTAAACTTTAAATTACTAAAAAAATTAGGTATAATAAAATATTAATTTAGATACTTAAATATAAAATGTATATTGTATTAAAAAAAACTGTATGTTAGTCCCTACCATAATTAATTATTTATAGATACAATTAAAAATGGTATGCCCCTAAATTGAATTTTGGTTATATTATTTTGCAATACATATTAACACTGCGACATAATTACAGGATTCAACTTTTGTAGATATAAAGTCAAAATTACTTTCTAAGATGATCAGAATTATCAAAAACACGTACCATTTTTTCAAATAAAATGTGTAATAATAAAATAAATATTTTTTTACTATTTTTAAAATCGATCTTTAATGTCAGTGTTTTCTAACTGGGGAGCGCGGCCCTTTGGGACACTGCAATAGGTATTAAAATGGACCCCAAAAATATGTTAAGATTTTTCCACGAATTATGACTTCGTTTTTACGAAATTGCGCAAAAAATTAACTAGTTTATGACATAATATAAATACTTGTAATATATGTCAATTTATAATATAATTTTGAAATATAGGGACTTCAAATAATATGAATAGATGCCAACACATATTATTATATATTACATTCATATATTTTTAAAGTATCTAAATTATATAATTAAAATGGCAAAAAAATAGTTATTTTAATATATATAATTTTCTATATCATCAATTGTATTAGAATATAAATTGGGCTATGTTATTCGACATATTTTTACAATATTAATGTTTGTATTTTTTTGTATCAAAATTTTTTTTAATAACTACCAGCAGGATTTATTTAACAATCAACAATTTAAATAAGATATCGCAAAACAATTATGTGTTGTTTCTTATTCTTTTACTTTCTTTAGACCTTCTTTGTCCAACAGTAAACTTGTTTCTGTTCTTTTTCTTTCCACTTTGTTTCTTTTTTGCTATATTACTGTTGTGCTTATACCTAACAAAATGAAAATTTCTTTTCAAGCTTCACAACCAAGTAGAATAAAAAAAACCGAATATTATTTAGATATAATATTTAGGTATTGATTAAACAAAAAGTAATCATTTAGACCAATGATTGCACTTTCGTTTTCAAATAGTTTATAAAAGTGTTCATCATTTCTACATACTGCTTATAAGTATTTAAAAAGTAATTATGTTTTTTTAATGGCATTTGAACATTAGCATAACTCTTTAGAGACAAATTTATTGTACAAAGATACCTTAAGTTATCAAAAAGAAACATCCCCAATTGATAAACAATAAGAGAAATTAATTTTTATACTTCCATTTGCCGATGTAAAAGTAATATAAATAAATACGAAGAATACTTTTTATTACATCTAACCTTGGCCAAAAGTGCTTCCTAGCCACAGGATGTCACACTATTTAGTTCAGAATTATCATTTTTTGCTAAAATTCAAACGACAACACAATCCACTACATTTTTCACTTCATAAATGGAAATAATTTTAATTTGTTTAGGTTTGATGTTATGCGATTTCTTTATCTTCATTTACACTTTCTATAATTTTCTTTACATAAGCTACCTTATTAAACCTCTTTAAGTCATTATGCAAATTACACATGTACCTACGTGTTTTTATGACTTAATAATGTCATTATTGCCATTCTATTCATTTTCGTATAAAAATAAAAATGGCAAGAATCGCGTTAATACTCGACAAAATTACGGAGCTTGTGTATTCGCATTCAGACCTCCAAGAAAATAAGATTTCGCAATTCAAATATAATAGGTGCCATTGTAACTAAAGAAAGAGCTAAAAACCTCATTTAAATTATTATAAACAAGATCATAAAAATTAATTTAGACACCTTCGGTTTCCTCTGTAATAATAATGGTACCTAACTTTTTAAAATTCTTACATAAATAGTGAAGAATCAGGTTTTTCTTGCGTCAGAGTATTGAAAATTTTAATTCTCACTTTTTAAGTTAATTTCATGCAATTTTAAACTATAAGAAGTGATTTAAAAGCGAACGGAGAGAAAAAAAGGCCAGAAAAGCGACCAGAATTTCAAAGGATAATATTATGTTAGTATTCTTTCACGACGTGCTTCATTACCTTAAAATTACGTTGGATGGCAATCGATCGTATCACCGGCACTTTGTGACGGACAAAAAGGAAACTGATCGTTTAGAAATTAATTGCTATTGATCAGGTAGAAATTTGTTCACGTACGGTTTTAAACGTTGATCTAGATTAAGAAATTTATGGAATCTTGTGATTAATTATTCACCTTCGATCAGAATAATTGATTGATTATCTGTTGGGAGTATATAAAGCACGGCTTCATTTTTAACACCGTTTATGATAGGTATCACAAATTTAAATTCTTTCAAAAAACTAAAAATAGTATATTTTAATTTACGTAATTTTTCTAAAAATTTTTAACTGGCGTATATTTTGAAATATTATTAAAAGCAACACAGATTGAAATTTTGTAAATTTTTATGTCTAGAAACATATAAAACATTAATACAGTACTACCCAAAATTTTTGAAAAAATTAAAGAGTAGACTTCAATTTGGCTTCATGCCAACTGAACTTACCTATTGAGGTAACTATTTCTACCCGATTGATAACTTTGTTAATTTTTTTTTGTTAAATTGAAGTACATTTAGAATCTTCACATTTTTTATGTGAGATGAGACGAAAATAGTGTAAAAGTAAAATAAATAAATAATTTAAAAAAGCGAAAAAAATACATCGATATCCATAAGATGATTTTTTAAAATTGAGATACTTTTGAATTTGGCGCTATACTAATTTATTTTTTATGTTGATAGTACGGTGTGAGATTTGTTGGATATGAGCTGCCAGTAGCATCTCAAATAGGTTTCAAAAAACCTGTTTTAGATCACTTACCGTTTTCATACAAAATGTTACAAGCAATAGAATTAAATACGAGAATAAACGAAAAGAGCACAAGTGGAACTACGAAAATCAAAACAACAAAACGCAAATAGTATATTACACAAGTGCGGGACGTTGTCGATTGCTCGAGTACAGGGGGTGCCAACTTCTGCAGGATTGACAACTGAGGGGCTTTCTTCCAAAATGTATTCGTTAAGAGGGTAGTAATACATATTAGTACAGTAGAACTCCGATTATCCGAACGCCGATCAACCGAATTGCCAATTATCCGAATCGGTCCTAAGCGTAATACCCTGTATCTCGAATATAAAATTATTATATTGTTAAACCTAAAAAAGTTTTTTCTATGTGTGACAGTCCGTTTTTCTTTATTACCAGTCTATGTCCGATTATCCGAATTTTCCATTATCTGAATCGACCCCGGTTCAATGGATTCGGATAATCGGAGTTCTACTGTAATTTAATTTACATGTGGTGACACTTGAAAGTACCAAGGACGTATCAATTGATTACGCAATGTCTGTTAGATAAGGTAGATGGCAGAATTTTTTTAATCTTTTGACAGTTTACAACATGAAGTCATAGCATGAACTAATTTTGCCTTAAGCTAATTAGTATCGACGCATATAATTAATCTTATATATATATCAACTATTTATTTAATTGTAATTCTTGTATTATATAAACATTTTGAACAGTTGACTTGTTATACCGTGTCAATGGAGAATTACAAAAATTGTTAAATATAAATTGATTTTTAAATCATAATTTAATAAATGAAGAAATATAGTAATTAAGAATAATAATAATTATTATTATAATAATCCAAAACTATTATTATTATTTAATAAAATTTTTTTTTCATACTTAAATATAGTTATTGTTTTGTGGATTTTAGCGGTAGGCATATTAACTTGTGTTTGGGGGGAATGATTTTTAGGAGTTGGCAGCCCTGCTTTCAAAATTTGTTTGTGTGAATTACAAATTGTCAAAATAAATTTCTACAAAATTCATAACATTCATTTGGTTACCTAGAAAATACCATTAATAAATAATATTTCTGACTTATCCACTGTCAATACTCAAAAATTAGCTGCCAGACAACCATAATTTGACTTCTTGTTAACTTGGAAGACATAAAATAACTTTAAAGCTTAGAAATGCGAAACTATACTTTTAAGTTGGTATTAAAAAGCCACACCGAATGACAAACTTGGCTTTTATCTAAAAACATTGAGTGAGCGTCCCCTGCTCAAGTGGGCACTAGACAACCGCACGAATCGCACATAATATTTTTTTAATAGATATATATTGGAAAATCTAACTACTGCATTTTCTTTTTAATCTGAAAAATAAATTAGTATTCGATCTAAGTTAACAGAGTAAATTTGTATTTAAACCTAACTATCCAATAAAATGAGTGTAAATGCACACGTATAATCTGTGAATAAGTATACTATTTTTTAAATATTTTTTAGATTATAGCATCAATTTTTCTAATTTAGCATATTTCTTTATTAACAAATTCAGTAAACTAATATTAATTCCAGAATTTTAATTTGTCGAATTAGCGGTAATCTTTTTAATGCAATAAAACTAATTCATATTTATAACCACATTTTATAAAACATCAAAGTATTTTAAGCAAAAATTTTAACTAACTCGTTTACATAAATTTTGCTTTTTTAATGTAAACATTACTCATTTAACATGAATGAATTTTTTTGTGCTTAAAAAAATTGTGGATTAGCAAAATATCAACATTTCTGATAAATAATTAGATGTGTGATTAGAAAACACCAGAAGTTTCATAATAAAGTTTTTTTCTCTTCTTAAATATTTACCGTTTTAAATATTAATCTTAAAAACCGAACAGATTTGTTGAATGGAATGCTTTTAAGCGCTTTTTATTATTGAATATTAAACTTTCGCTACCGACTAATTAAGTTATTAAAATTTAAACAGACCAATATTGCTTTCCCATAAAAATACCAGGTCAACTTTTAAAAATAGAAATTCCTATAAAACGTATCGGTGATATACTAATTACGTTTAAAATTACCTACAAATTTCACCGAAATTTAAATTTAGAACTGTTTAATCGCTTTACCTGTGACACAATTTATTCTAAATATTTTCTTTGTAGAAAACGACGACACGACGGCCATTAAACACAATAAAATGCAATTATTAGCGACAAGCTCTTGATTTTCAATTGGAACAACAAAACCAAAACGTGTTTCGACTTTTTAACAATCTTATATGTAAATTTTAACATCGGCGATCTAATTATTTATACAAATAAACAATGGTCATCCAAAACAATTAAACAAACACCTGCATTTACCTAACGATTATCATCAAGCATAAGAATTAACAAATAATAATAAACAGAAGTATTTTAAGGAAACTGCAAATTAACACAAAACTAGTTTAATTTTTTAATCAGTTATTGTGGTTTTAACTGCTTCTTGAAGGCATACGAGGGCTGTTCAAAAAATAATCAAACCTTATTTTTTTTAAACTTTATTGTTAATTTTATAGATTATTGGTCTTGTACCCTTAAAAGTACTCTCCTCCGCTATTGACACACTTTTCCTAGCGGTGTTTTTATTTTGCGAAGCAGTTCTGAATAGCTTTATTTGAGAAGGGTTTTAAGATTTGTGACGTTAGTTTGATGTTATCAATACTCTGAAAACGGCGTCCTTTGAGCACTGATTTAATTTTCGGAAATTAAAAAAAATTGCAAGGATCGCGATCCGACGAGTTAAGAGGCTGCGAGAAAAAACTCATCTCATTTTTGGGTTTAAACTGAGGAATTGGCAAAACTGAGTAAGCGGGTGCATTGCCGTGGTACAAAAACCATAAGTTGTCTTGCTACAACTCTGGTCTCTTTTGCGAATCTTTTCAAAAGTTGAAACGTTTCTGCGTAAGTTTTTTGCAGTTTCACACAAAATTTTACGTTGCATGCCTGTTCCCAAAAATCGCTTATTTCAAAAATTGCTAATAATACTTAAATACGTTACACTTAAATAACGATATGACGAAAATTAAACTAGATATCAACAATTTAAAAACAAGTAATTTTTTTAAATTTTTGGTTTTTTACTTTGTTGAAGTCTGCTATTGCCAAGGTGCGGTACTATTTTTTGTTGTCTTATTAGCGTAGGAAACGTAAAAAAAACTAAAAAATCTAGAAACTGCTAGGGTATACTTTAAAGTTGGTATAAAAAGTTGGACGGAGCAAACTAAATTAGTTCCCATCTAAAATCATTGTTAATGAGTGCACACACTCTGTATAGAACGCTCACACAAGAACAGCGAAGGAGTATAAGCATAATCATGATATAACCTTTTTTTTGTGCAATTGAAATAAATGATTATTGATTTTTTTTTAGTATTTTAGTTTTTTACGCTCCATAAATATTTTTTTTAAGATATATTGTTGCAAAATATTTAAAATTTTGATTTATTTTGAAAAAATTTAATTTTATAAATAAATCAATTAAAACTATAACTATTTGTAAACAATTGTATTTTATATAATAGTTTCAATTTATTAAATGGAATGTTATACTACAGATTGCATAAAAATTATGTTATACTAGCTCTTTATAATATTAGTACATATAGATTATATTTAACACTACTAACACGTATATTTGCATTTTAGTAAAAAAATACTCTCAACAAAGTGATTTCTGCAGTCTATTTTATTAAAAAAAATTTCACCATATTTAATTAATAATATTCTAATATATCAACTATTTATATACTCTTATATTTTGGTTTACAAGCTGTAAATTTACTTACCTAACATAAAATATCATTTACAAGACTATTTATTACGCAATTAATTTTTGGCCAGGTATCTCGTATTTTATCCCATAGTGTGCCATATCCAACAACAGTGGTCAATATCATATTAGTAATTTTAAAAACTGTCTAAGATCGCTTACTGTTTGATACAAAATTTAACTAGCAGTAAAATTGAAAAAGAGAATAAACGCACAAAACACAATTGTAAGTAGGGAAATCAAAACAACAAAACTAAAAACCCTTTAAAAATGTTCACGAATTTGACAGCAAAAATTACCAGATTCTTACAATTTAACCACATTCAAACTATGAAATACACTAAAAACTGTAGTGCCAAATTCAAAACGACCTCAATCTTAAAATATAATCCTATATAAGTCTTCGTATATGTCAATTATAAATATTGCTATATTATTTTAATAAGTAACATTTTCACGTATGCTTCAATATGATTTTGACTAGCCAAAAAAAATGATAATAATAAAATTCAATATGATAGCGCACACTAATTTTCAATATAATTTACGTCAAAAAATTTAGCGGCTCTTCGTTGTTCACCTTACCCTATACTTAAAGAACAAACATCTACCTAACGTGATCATGCACGCAATTAAAATTACATATCGTAGCTTCTTATTTTTCCCATTACCGCCCACATTTGCCTCCTTGTTATGTTACTCGTTACAAGTGATTTATGGTGGTTATTTAATCAGCCGTTGTACAATGTTTCAAGATAATCACGAAAAACTGAGTTTTTTTACAAAGAAGCAAAACCGTAGTATAATTTAATTTTGGCACTGTCTTAAAGTCGGCAATCTCCATTAGAAAAAGTTAATGGCTACATCATGTCGTGTGACCGATAAACTCTCAGATATTATAAAATAATTAATATCTTTTTAATTTCCGTATAAATTTTACTTTAATGTGTTATAATGATAAATACTCGTGAATTTTTTTCTGTAAAAAAATTCAAAAGAGATAATTTTTATAACAGTAAATGATTGATTCAGTTTTTTAAGTTAATGAAATTTTTTTACTTTAAATTACAGTCGGTCTTTCAAAAGTTCTTTGCGCTTTTCGCAATGAAAGATTTTTTTTGACAATTTAAATGATGGGTGGTTCAATAAGTGATTGATCTAATTAAGATAAAACGAGTTTTTTGAGCAAAATCAATTTTATTCTTCAGCTCGATACGCTTAGTCTAATGATTTTCATCAAAATATATAATACTTGCTCAAATAAGTCTTAGATTTCCATTCGACATTTTTCCAACTAGAAATTTTTCAGTAAGCATTGTAGGGTACTAACTGGACTGCCTTATTGGGACCGTACATTGGGATGTATCGCAAAACATACTTATGTCCCAGCCTAGCGATCCCAATTAGATGCCAATGGGATAATCTCAATTAGGTCTTACTAAGGCAATTTCTTAGCAGGTCCCTGTTATTATTAAATTGATTTACCCACGTGGGAGAAAAATGGTTTAGACCTGCTTAGATCTAATTCCCACATTTTGGAGATCAAATTAAATCTACATAGAGCAAATTTATTTATTTTCACGTTGGATTATCTTAATCAGATCCCACATAGATCCCAATTAGGAAAAACTGAAAGTACCTTATTTATTTTCACGTTGGGTTATCCCAATGAGATCCCACATAGAACCCAATTGGGAAAACCTCACAATATCTTATTTATTTTCACGTTGGAATTTCCAAGTTGGGTAGTATTTGATTCTATTGGGTATGACCCTTGAAACCCAATAGTGTTCAGATAAATATTTAAGGCATTCCCAAATAAGGTTGTTCTGTTTTGCTTTTGATGTTCAAGCATTCTAATAATGCTGCATGATAGACCCCTGTGCTTAATTTGTTCTTCTCTTTCAAGATAGTTGATAAAGGTTATTTGCTGAACAGCTCAAAAAAGAGTGACCAAAACCATTTCAGCTGTTTTGACGCATTTTCACTTGCTTATGTCTTATTCAGTTTGATTGGGTTTAAACAACTTCATACAACGAAATTGTTGTCTTTTTGATGGATTTTGAGCAAATGAAGTACTCGATCGTGCAGCAAGTATTTTTATATTAAAATGTTTGGGCAAAATCGAAATTATTGTGCCAATACCTGTAGTATCAGTTTTAGATTGTCCAAAATACGATACCATGAATTTTGTCAATCTTTTCTACAATGGTCTTCTTTTTAGGACAACTTAAATGGTTTTTATCAGTTGTGCTTCCACGACCACGCTTGAATTCGGCAGACCAATGGTTGATTTTGTTAAAGCAGATTTTTCTAAACATATCAAATCATCTTTTTGCTTGCACGTGTGTTTTTTTCTTAAAACGAGCAGTTCTTCATCAATACACGAAATTCGCTTTTTCCATTCTTAACAAAATTAAAAGTAGTTTAGGTTAAAGGCTGGATGTAATTCAGAAACTACTGTATGGGTCCGACTCAAATTTTGATATTTATAATTTAAGGAACGGTAGTTGTTAAAAACGATATTAATTTAATGTTGACAAACCATTTTTTGGACAGAAGGATTACTTCTTGAACCACCTGGTAGATGTATAGACTTAATTAATTTATGTAGTATACATATATGTTTTTTTTTTTTAGAAAATGGTCATCTCGTGGAGAACAGTCCTTCCCATACTCTTGGTCAGCAGTTGTATATCAGCAGCACCTACCACTGACAACACCGCCGACCTAGAACAAACAAGACAACAAAAATCTATCCCGTTTTACGAATATTATCAACCAGAAGAAATCGATTATAACATCTATGATCCTGAAGCCGAAGATTACATAGGCGTAGACTTAGAAGAAAACGAATTAAGTAGAACAGTGCCGTCAAGAAAACGCTACAACAATCGTCCTCAGCAATTTAACTCCCCAATTTACTACATAAGATTACCTCCACAACCCTACATGTTCATTCCCGGTCTTGGTTACGTTTCTCAGCCCTCGACGAATCCAATGAATCAATTTCTGAACGTCCCCGTCAGTTTCCTTGCTAATGGAAAACCGTCCACCATTTACCAATGGACGGGAGCGATCGACCAATTTCCTGGAGTCGTGTCGAATCCTCCGGCTCCCGTTTTACCAGCAAAACCAAAACCCCAACCGCCAAAACACACGGACTCAACAATTCACAGAGTGCCTGGACAATTTGTATTTAACGGAAAACCGGATGATATTTATGTTTTAAGAGATTCTTATAATTCTTTATACAGCGACGCCTTACAAAACTTTTACCCTTAATTTATATCAATTATTATCAAGTCACTTGTGAAGAAAGGTGGGCGTGTTAAGAGCGAAGACTTCTTAACTTGTTAGGAGTTTAAATTTAATGCAAGAGTCTATTATTGCTTTGCAATTTGCGTTTTATCGCGTTTTAATATCTGGGAACGCGATGCAGTCTTAAAATGTGGCTTGCATTGTTGCAATCAGTATTGTATAGTATGTTGAAAAAAAAATTATTATCAATTATTTTCTTTTAAGGTAGGTGTATTTAAAAATCTTTTTAAATATTACTTTACATAAGATTTTAAAAATTTTGAGAAATCAAAGTACAATGTTTTTTTATATATAAAAGAAAAGAAAATCGTGTATTTAGAAATTCGTACTTAAATTATATATATATATATATATATTTTATTTTTTTAAATGTTTTAATTTAGAAATTTAAATATTAAAGTATCTCAAATTTGAAATTAAAAAAATACAAAATTTGATAAATATTCTAAAGTCCGCTATAAGAAATACTATTTCGTATTAAATTTCTTCAAAGGTGGGTCAGACCACTTAATTTTTTTAAGTGTGACAAATTAAATTGTTTTCTTCAATTTGACATGATAAAAATGTTGTAAAATTGTTGTACTTGCAGAAACGTAAATTATTTTATTTCTTCAAAATTAGCATAGAACAACGTCTATGAAGCTTGGCAAATTAAAACAATTTAAAAAAAAAGCTTACGTCGTCACGGTGCAATAGTCTCTTAATTGCATTTTCTGCAAAGGTCGTCCAGTTTTAATAAATAATGTGATATATATTTAACGTGTGTATTCCATTGCTTTATTAGTCATTACTTATTTTTGATTATCGACGCCTCGCTGATTACATGTTAGAGCAATTCTTCTTTGATCTCCTTCAATAATAAACAAATGTTAAAGCTAATACATTTAATGTATTCCAATTGCATGCATATTCTGTTACAGTCTACTTAAGATTTATCCTATTAAAATGACATGATGTATTTATTCTGCGTAGAAGTGAAATTTTACATATTTACTTATGTAGGTATTTAAAAAATTTAATAGTTAAATTTTCTAATTAACTTAATTGTTTCTTGTAAATATTAGATTGTAATTTTATTTTAATTAATGATGTTTTATTGCCAAAAAAAATTATTTACGCTTGGAAGGCGTCAGTATGCATAATGTCTAATTAAAACGTTCTTATTTGGATAAATACTACAAGTATGTGGATTGTAATAAATACAGGAATAGAAAGCTATTGAATCAGTAAAATCTTTGGAAAATTGCTACTATATAATAAAAGCAAATGTACAAATCAAAATAAAAGCATTTTCTCTTATTTTCAAATTAATAGAAAATATACTGCATGGAGCGTGTGGTTCATTTTTCACGCATAGTAATTAGTTTATTAATATTATCAATATGCATAAGTAAACAGACTTGGTCTCGTAAATTATTAATTGTTAATTATTCATATAAGAACTTAATAAAACTATGTCCTATTTACATTATTTATAGGTATTAAGAATGTAAATTGTTTTACTTTTTTTAATATTTATTCTAGGTAGGTTATTGCAATTCATAAATTACAAATTATTTATTTTATTTATTCTTTAGTAATCTGTATAAAAACATAAAATAAAATATTGCCTATTTATTTAATATGTCTTTGTTAATATACCACCTAAAATATTTAAGTATAAGTTAAACAATTTCAAAAAATTTGTATTTCTTTCTACTAAAATATATTTCTTATTTGGTAAATATCTTTTCTAATTACATTTAAAGAGCCTTAAAATTTGAGTTGAAGCTTTTAAAACTTTTCTTGTATAAATCGAATTGCATTTTATTTTGTGATGTTATAAAAATAGTAACAAAAATATATTTACTCAAATGAAATTTAATTAAGTTTCTAAAAAATAAAGGTTCAAAACTTATTAAAATGAAGCACTTTTTAAATTGAACCGCGCAAATTGTTATAGTAGCGCACTCTCTTCATGAAGGTCCAAACTACGTCTACGGCAAATAGAAATTGATCCTCGTTGATGGCGTCCATTTTTGTGCGTTGAGGAGGTATTACGTACAAAACCTGAACAGTTTATAACATAGTGTATTTTAATAAGTTTAGTGTAAATTAATTAGCTTAATTATCAAATTTCTATTTGAGATGGGCGAAGAAAATAACAAAGGTGAGTAATTAAAGCTTTTATTGTCAAAATTAATTAGGTTCTACAAGCCGGCTTTATTTACTCGATTATTATCATTTAGAAAAAGAAAGAAGGTCCAGCGAGCGTGATAGGGACCGTAGAAGAAGATCTCGGTCTAGAGAACATCGAAGACGATCACGCTCCAGAAGTCGCGAACGTCGTCGTCGGAGTAGATCTGGGTTTGTATACTCTTAACAGAAAGTCAAACAATGGTGTGTAATTTATCAATGTTTTTAGTTCTCGTCATAAGAGTTATTCTCGCAGACGTAAACCTTCTCTATATTGGGATGTTCCGCCTCCTGGTTTTGAACACATTACACCTTTGCAATACAAAGCTATGCAAGCTGCAGGCCAAATCCCTGCAAACATTGTAGCTGATACACCTCAAGCTGCTGTACCAGTGGTTGGTTCTACAATTACTCGGCAAGCTCGTAGGTTGTATGTCGGAAACATTCCATTTGGAGTTACGGAAGAAGAAATGATGGAATTTTTTAATCAGCAAATGCATCTCAGTGGATTAGCACAAGCAGCAGGAAATCCAGTACTAGCCTGTCAGATTAATTTAGATAAAAATTTTGCATTTTTAGAGTTTAGGTCTATTGACGAAACGACTCAAGCAATGGCTTTTGATGGTATTAATTTTAAAGGTAGGTTTAAGAAGAAGTCTTACTAAAAGTACTTATTTTACTATCATGTTATATATATTTTCTGTTTTATATAATAATTGTTATTAATTATAATTTTAGGACAAAGTTTAAAGATACGTAGACCACACGATTATCAACCGATGCCTGGTATGTCAGAAACAGCTTTAGCAGTGCCGGCAGGTGTAATCAGCACGGTTGTGCCTGATTCTCCACATAAAATCTTTATTGGTGGACTACCTAATTACTTAAATGAAGATCAGGTATGTTTGTAGGGGCGTCTTTCACCGTAGGATATGTACTATATTGACTGACTTATAAGAGATTTCAGTGCAATACGATACTGAGAATCTTTTGTAAAAAGTACTTTGTAATTAGTGAACTATCCAGTTTTTTCACTTAGCAAAACAACTTGCACCACACACTTCAAAAAATAATTATGTGGATGCACATATAACAAAGGATTAGAATTTTAACATTACAGGTTCCATTTAAAGATTTAAATTAGGTTTTATTTTCGTTATTTTTTTTTCCATCGGTTCCTAAATAGAACTTATTGATATCAGCTTTTTGTAAAAACGAATGAAAGAAAATGAAAAAGTTTTGAATGAATTTAATATAAAGAATGGACTAAATATTAATTATATATACTTTCGGTTTTATATATGTTTGATAATTATTAAATATAAAATAAAAAACGCGAATAAGATTGTAAAAATTATAATCAGGAAGGGGCTTTATATGATTTTACAAACAAAAGTTATCTTGAATGTGTATATACTTACTAAAAAAATGATTAGGCGAAGAATGCAAATTGCTTACAAGAATAGTAAAAAATCAGTAAGGTATTTCAGGATTGTATTTCTACTTTGGAAGCTGTATTATCAGCAATTCGTGTAACTTCAAACGGCTGCAGCTATTTCAGCAATTTCTATTTCAGGGTTATTCAAACAAGTAAATTAAACTTACAGGGTTTATTGAAACATTTTACAGGTTATCTTCAATTTCAGCCCTTATTATTTTTTTATTGCTAGCTTTAGATTGCAGCAAACAGCAAAATTGTATTGAAATGTATTTTTCAGCTTTTCAGCTATGAGTACTGATGCGCTGTAAAATTACACGTTCTCCAGAGTTTCGGTTTTTCGGTATTTTCTTTTGAATTGTTTCGTTGAAAATTCGATCGTTGAGTTTTTCAGGTTATTATTTACAGGACGGAATATCACTGGTTTACAGGTTTTACAGATAAATTCGACTGCCTGTGAGGTATAAAATAATTTAACGATTATTATTATTAAAATTATTTAAACACTGTACTCATACATTTTTGCTTGTTTGCCCTATAGCTAGGGTTTGGGACAAGGTCGTTAATATGAAATCACTGCCACAAAATACTTGATCCCTTGTGGATGTGCAGGCAAGTTTTAACCCATTTTCTGAAACAAAATTAATTCGTTTAAAAAATTTATGTTCAATCCTACTTGGCGTAAGTAACATATTCAAAGTTATCCTACAATTTTTCTAAACCAGTTAGATTTAAGTAAGAGAAATTGCCAACAAAAATATTTTAAAATTACATTGCATTTGTAGTTTACATTTTAATTAATTAACAAACTTTAATTTTTGCTAGACCTACGAAATTTTTAAGAAACACTAAACATTGTAATTTGCTTAGAAAGAATAAGGAAGAAGTAAATATTATAGTTTGTTAGTTAATAGCTCATTGAATTCACAGAAAATAATGTACCAAAATTTTACTGTGGATTCAAAGCATTGAGTTATTCTGTTGATTTTATATTAATAATCTTTGAGTTTTAGGTCAAGGAGTTACTGATGTCGTTTGGACAACTAAGGGCATTCAATTTGGTTAAAGATTCTGCTACAGGTCTCAGCAAAGGATATGCTTTTGCTGAATACATTGACATAACTATGACTGATCAGGTAAATCATACCCAAATCAACTTCGCATAAATCGTTATCGTTGAAATTTTTTGTTTAGGCGATTGCAGGTCTGAATGGAATGCAACTTGGAGATAAAAAACTCATCGTTCAACGTGCAAGTGTTGGAGCAAAGAATACAACAGTTTTGCCAAGTGTTCAAATTCAAGTACCAGGACTGAGTTTGGTGGGTGCATCCGGTCCAGCAACAGAAGTTCTTTGTTTATTGAATATGGTAATAAATTTAATATCAAATACAATAGATTGTTATACAATCGTATCATTTATTAGGTTACACCTGATGAATTAAAAGATGAAGAAGAATACGAAGATATTTTAGAAGATATTAAAGAAGAGTGTAATAAATATGGCGTTGTTCGTAGTATAGAAATACCTCGACCCATAGAAGGGGTTGACGTACCAGGTTGTGGAAAGGTTACTGAAATTAAAGTTTTTGTTTATTAATTGATATAATTGAAATAATTTTTTAGGTATTTGTGGAGTTTAATTCCGTACTTGATTGCCAAAAGGCTCAACAAGCTTTGACGGGACGTAAATTTAGCAATCGTGTTGTCGTTACATCATACTTTGATCCTGATAAATATCACCGAAGAGAATTTTGAATAATTCCTATTCAATGAATCTGTAATTGTAATTTGCTAATTTTATTGTATAATGAGCTTCATAATTTATGTTTTGACAATGTGTCTTTTATTCTTGTTTATTACAATTATATCAAGAAATATAACATTCTCTAATAAAGCTATTTTTAATTGATTTATATTCACTCATTACCTATTTTGACTTACCCAAATTTCTTACTCTTAAATTAAAAAAAGTTAAAGTATAGGTAATCAAAATAGTGAGAATTAAAATTGCATTCTATATTAAAGTAGCTAATCAAACTTGGAAATTTTGAATTTGCCGCTAACATTTAGAATCGTCATCAATTCTGTACTAAATACTAACCAATAAAATTAAGCGACCTTTGTTGTGGTATATTATGGGTTTTTTATTTATGTATTTGTTGTTTATCTATCTGTAACATTTTATTAAATTAATCAGTAACACCATGGACTCGGGAAGTTTGGAATCACGATTTTCTTCCATCGTTCCGAAAGTATGTATTAAGGCAAAGTAATATATTCGTAATCGAAAGTTATAATTTCTAGGTTGAATTTGTAAATGTGAAAGATCAATATGCATGCAACGAAGATCTTATCTGTAGATACTGTGTAATTGATTATGAAGTACAAGAAGGGGATAGAATTGCGTTGTTTAAATTGGGATGGCAATTCGTAAAGGATTACGTTTTATTTGAGTGGGTTCCAAAGGATCCCGAAGAGAATTCTGTGTTATTCAATAGTTAGTAGTTCAACGAAACACTTGCTTTCAATACTAACAATTTTGTTTAAGAGCATTGTATACCAAAAAATACGATAGAAATCTATCAGTTCTGTTACATTTCTGGAGAAAACAACGTGCATGGTGCCAGTGAGCCTTTCCAATTTTTTGATAGGTCGAAGAACTATCAGTCCTTATTCACGTCTTATAAGAAAGACGTATCTCTTCCAGATTATAAATCGTTAACAACTAGTACACCATCGTTAAGTATTACTAGCAATATTGATAAAGATAAGGAATTGTTGAAACTCAAAGAAGAAAATGAGTTTTTACATAAGGCTCTTAAAATCATGGTGACGAAAAACAACTACAAAAGTTATGATGCCGACATTCATTCGCTAAAGAAACTTACATATGAATTGCAGTCTGCATTTGCTATTCAACAACTCCAAATAAAAGAATTACAAAAGAAAGTTATGAATTCCGAATATGGATATAAAAAATTATTTCAGGAAAGAGCCCAATTGGAAAATACATGCAAAACGTTACTGAGCCAGTTTGACAAAAATGGTGTGCTTAAATCAGAAATAGATTTGCAGTTTGGCGAGTTGGAATCGATTCCACCCATTCCATTTACAAAGTAACCAAAACTACTTAATTAAAGAAAGTAGTCGTTTTAAGAATGTACATTTCTGTTGATGCATTACAATGCAAAATTGTTTATTTTATATATTTTGACTTCGTACAATGATTTGAATATATTGAGCTTAACTTATTTTAATTTTTTCGGACAATTATTTAATATTTGTGAGATGCATGTATACTATGATTAGAATAGTCTAATGTAATTAATTTCTGTACAATTTATAGAATACAAATTTCTTTCTAATTTAGGAGCTGGCTTTGTATTTACATTAAATCGAATTTAATTGTACCAGTTTCTGTTTTATAATTATAACATTACTGATATCTTAATTTATGTCAAAGATAAATGAACTGTAAACAAAACCTTTATCAAAGAATATAAGTTTTCTGATAGTGCAAAAATTGCCAGTGAACTAAATCTTTCTAAAAATATAATCGGAAATAGTAATGGATTAAAATTATGCAATATTTGAAAAATTGTAATTAGGAAGTATTTAATGTGATTCGTATATATTCAAATTCCTTATGAAAACAAGTTAGTAAAAGCTATTAGGCTAATTCTCTACTTTGTTTAATGACTTATTTTTTACCATAATAATAGGTATTTAAATGCAATAATAATTTTGATTGAAAGTAGCATAAAAATCTATTTGCATTCATTTAACTAACAATTTCAAGAACGTAATTCGTCGTGTTCAAAATTGACAAGTTAAACTGAAGTTTTCAAGTTAAAGAAACAGCAATTTAGAAAATAGAAAATTAAATAAAATTGTATAGAAAGTAAATGGAAATATTTATTGGTAATTGAGATATTTAAAATCTATAAAAGGCCATATTATTCGCTATCTCTTTAATATTACTTGTGAATTAATAAGACTGTCTCTATTATTTCTGAGAAACAGACGTCAGAACTTACTGAATCATACCAACAGATTAAGCTAAACATCCCCTCCATTGTGTAATTTTTTAAAATATTTTTGCTGTTCGGCGATTATACGTACAGGTAAATTATTTTGGAGTCATTCCAATTACTTGAAAAGCAATAAAAATTGTTGTGTAAAAGTTGTAATAACAAATAACTGGCTTAGTATGCGTTCAACATATCCAGTTACACACGCCCGAAGTTGGTAATTATTTTTATGCAAAATTATTAGTAAAGTAACAGTTGTCAAATCCAACTGCAAATTACTTTACATAACGTTTATTTTTGGACCATTTTAATATGAGGTAAGTAAACAAATATTAGACACCATTGATATTTATTTATGCTGCAAATTAAGAATTCATATGAATTCGGGTTTCGCATCAATCGCATTAATGATTATTAACCACTTACCTATAGCATTGAAATTATAGATAATTATCTAGGAAATAACATAATGTCACGCATAAAAAGTATGGTATTGTTTTTAGGTCCGAACGCCCCTTTGACTTCTCCACTTAGAAGGTCACAAATACATTCTATATGAATCATCAATTTAATAGGAACATATTCCTTTACGAGCCCAGCACATCTAAAATAAATGGATTGATCCAATTAGTTATTGTTTATCACCAACCACTACAAAATTTCATATCGTTTTGAATAGTGTGTTGTGAATTTTAAACACCTGTCAAGTGTGTGTCACATTGTTAAAATGTCTGAAGATGGCTTCTCGGATCTCTATGACGAGCCTAGTATGGATTTATTTATTGAAACACTTACTGGAACAACGTTCGAAATGAGAGTTTGCCCATCTGAAACCATTTTGGACATAAAAAAGAAAATTCACCGAGTTGAAGGTAGATTCTAGAGAAATTCTTACTGCGATTGTTACTCTTTCTTATTTAGGGATACCTGTACATCATCAAAATTTGTTGTTTCGAATGGAGGAGACGGAAGATCGTAAGAAACTTTCTGATATGGGCATTGTCAATGGGTGTACACTTAAATTAGTGCTTTCAATGAGAGGCGGTCCTATATCAACAAGAAGGCTTTCAACATGTGATCACCATTTAATATGGAAAGATCTCAAGGAACTTATAGAACATACTAGGTTCGTATGTTAACGATGAGCATTTATTTTAATAATTGTTTACATAAATTATATTAATTTAACAAAATTAATACTGATTTTATATATTCTATTTATATCGTTTATAGATAGCTATTTTTCTTTTTAAATTAACATTCTGATAAACTATAATTGATTTTATCATAAAAATGACCAAATAATTAAATTGGTCATTATGAAAAGGGCATTTAAAGCAGAATTCATTTTTTATGGGAGAAGGAAATAACCTTTCTGCTCCAAATTTAACTGATCTTGACTTGTTTTTTTATTTTATCGTTTACCTTTCTGCATATTTCTAAATGCCCTTTTCAAAATGAACATTTATAATTTGCCATTTAATTGCATTAATCTATTCAACATTTGTTATGTATGTTTGTTGAAAAAATAGACTTAATGCTGTAAAACTTCTCTAACACGACCAGCGTCGGTTCTTGCTCAAATTGGTTTTTTGTACAGGTGAGAGAGAAAGACAAAGATAGACAATGCACATGTACTGACGAATACTATGTTAGATTAAATGCAGTTATTGTTTATCAGAATCATACTTCTATGAAATCAAACTTATTAAATATTTATAATTTATAATATTTAAAGAAATATGAAATATAAAGCCTTTGAATGACTTAATTAACAGTGCATATAAGAACACTTCTGTGCAAGTGAGAAATGCCGTATTCTCGTAGAATTTGACTTTCATATCAAAGGTTAAATAGATGTAAAAAAATCGCATTTTATAAAAATCGCACTAAATACCTTTTTCAAAATTACCATTTCAATTAATTTAATACTATGCTCTGCTATTATTAAAGTGTTAAATGATTTTGTTCCACAATTAATGTATTGTTTTATTTATAGGGAGGAATTGGGTGATAAATTAAGTGCTGGGGCAAAAGTATCCGTTTTAGTTTTTAAAGATGGAGACGTTATAAATTTAATAAGAGTCATAGAAAACGATGATGGTAGTTATCATCCTTATAACGAAAAATCGTCGTCTTCTCCTACAAGACTCAGTGCTCGTGAAGATGGGCAAGTAGGATTTTATAATAAATTACAAGAAAATAACACTATGTTAGCTAAGTTAACTGAATTACGTAAAAAAATTGCTGACGTTTCTTTAAAAAGACATTTTAAAAATAGCAAACCTGTTGATAATGAAGAAAATGTTTCGGTTGGTTGCATCGGCGAGAAACCATCAAAGGAAAGTGAAGAAGACTTCGACGATCCAAAAGACGATAAAACTAACGAAGACAGTGGATTTAGGTATGCTCTAATTAGATTTTTTGTATGGTTGGTGGTGCACCCAGAATTTTCGTTTATGGATGCTGTAGGTACTTTTCATACGTTTTTGAAAAGAAAGGTATCGCAGCATCAAAGTAACAAAATGGAATCCTCGTATATCTTTAAAGTTATTGCATACATTTAACTTGATTGAAGTTTACAACTATGAAATTTATTCTACTTTTTTTGTTGTAGAGATTTGAACATGAAGAAAAATATCTGAAAAGAAGTTTCATTTGCTTAATAGTTGGATCAATATTTGGATAAAAATTTAAATTTGTCATATTTTTAATTTTGTAATTTATTTCGAACTCGAGAAGCTGATCGTCATGTCAGCAAAATAATGAAATGTATTATCAGCAATTTTCACATAAAAAATTTTGACAAACATGATTTTCTTTAAATTCTTTACAAATTTTATGAAATTCTAGTTTTCTTATGAAATTCAACATTGTATCAATTAATTTTTTATTTTTAAATGTTCAAAATATAATGACATTTTTTATATTCAAAAATTATGTTGCTACATAACTTCTTTAACTTGTACATTTTTGATCATTTAATATCAAATATAATAATAGTTTGCCACTTTATAAGTACAACAAAACATTGATATGGGTTTGTTGTCTATAATAGCATTTCTTGTCCAATTGTTAAATAAAATGACTTAACACATACAAATATTAAAGAAAATAACTGGTTTTACATTTATACGCGACAAATCTCAATACAGTGTAAACACATAATTATTTTACTAGCTATTAATGCAATACTTTTAAAGATTTGCAGGATATCGGTTTTCTTAGCTATATGATCCTCTACCTTTTTCTTATATTTTTTTTATTTGCCAAATTGACCTTGCAGTTGTTTTTTGTTTAATTATGGTGGGTTGTCGCCCGGAATAGTAAAAATACAGTCTTTAGTTGTTTTTCGAACGGTTTTAGAAAAATAATTAATTGTTGTGAATCATGCTTAAAACTAAATGTATACATTTGAGGTCAAAGTCGCACATTTCGATGTCTGGAAAATAAAACGCACCACTCCGCGTCGCGATTCATTTGCTTCCCTCGCTCGGTAATGTGCCCCTTCTCACCTGAATGTGTGGATTCTTCTTATCTTTGAATTTTTCTTTTAAATAAAAGAAATCTAATGAAACTGGGCTAAGTTTAATATTTGGAGTTGCAAGAAAGAAGGCTAAAATAGACCAATTCAGTAAAAGGCGTTATGTTCACATTCGAACGAGAAGTGGTACATTTCCGAGCGCGAGTTCCAAAAGCAGTGCGACGTGCTTCATTTTCCTGAGATCGGAATATGAAACGTTGGATTATTAAACACAAAATAAAAAACGATTTTTAAATTAAAATAAACATTTCATTTAGTATAGTATATACCAGTAGCTTGAACACACTCTTTCCATCGCGTTCCTAACAAAAAAAGTTCTCTTTAAAGAATACACAAAATATGTAAAAGCCTTCTAACCATTTGGGCAAATATTTTTCAATTTTGCAACAATATGATTCTGCAGTTATTGTTTATTCAGGTTTTAAGAACGAATAATAAATGGTTCCCCTTGCAGTTTACTATAAACTTTTGGCTCTTTAGAGATGGCTTTGGTATGTACCCTAAATGTTGACAGGGATTAACCTACTGTCTCGATCAGTTTCTGTTAATCCTGTCGAATTCTCCATAATGACCCGATATTTCACCAACTGATTACCATCTATTTTTCAGTTCGAAACACCACATATGAAATCAAAACCTTCGTAAGGACCTTGACAGTTTGCGACCTCTAAAAAGAACTTTTTTTGTTGGAATTGCATTGGACGGACTGTACAAGCTACTGATGCATCATTCTGACGATATTTAATTGAATTTAAAAATCAATTTTTCTTTTACCTTTAATAATTTGACATTTTATTTTACAAGACCTAATAATTTGCTTTTAAAACATTTCTATTTTGAAAATTTTAAACCGTAGTGGCGCACCTTCTTGGAATTTGTATTTAATTACGGAAGGTTCTCGGGGGTTGGGACTGCAGCCGGTAAGGTCTCCCCCCGAATGCGCCACTATGTCTAGTCCAACTCTTTTAAACTTTTTAACAAAAAAAACTACATACTTTAAACTATTTTATTTAGGTATCGTCTCTTGGATCAATTTAGAAAAGATGCTCATAGTCTTCTGAAGTTGCACGAAAGTCAATTTGGGGACGATGAAGGAGAAGAGACTGATAGCGATGATTTAGAGAAGGCTTTACAAATGTATGAAGATTCAATTGCACTAAAAGAAAAACATAGAGGGAAACATAGCTTTTACAATATGTTATTTCAAGATCCACTGTTTAGATCTGAAAAATTAAACAAATCTTCTAAAACGAAACGTAGTGAATCGAGTACGGCTACATTTGCTAGGGAATCAAGAGAACGTCTTAAAAATCGAGCTGCGTCTATTGAACCCCCAGTACGAAATAGTACAGTTAGAGAAAAACAGTCAGAAGTGGGCAGAACGCTTCCTAGTATTTCAAAACTTAAACAAAATAGGGAGCAGAGAAAAGAAATTTTATCACCGGTATATAGTTGCTTTAGTTCCAGCAGTAGTAGCAGTACCAGTAGCAGCTGTAGCAGTAGTAGCAGCAGCAGTGGGTGCATTAGATCACATAAATATGACAACAAAATTAATTTGCCAGATATTACTTGTGATTTGGAACTTACGCCAACGCCAACAGCGTCCTCTATAGCTGAATCAATTGCAATTATAGACGAAGATACTGAAAACGAAGACAAAGAAGTTATGTCACCGATTGGAGTTCCTTGTGCTGGGACCCTTTCTATGTCAAAGGTAACATGTTCATTTATTTTTATCATTAATAATAAACGTTAGTATACGTGTGATTTTTAATGTAGGCACGCACTACGGCTTTTAACTACGAAATGCTCTACCGCAATATTTAAATCGTGTACCCAACATTTTTAATCCTTTAAGCAATCTATACCATTTTAATAGCGCTTTGTCAAAAAAAAAAATTATAATAAGTACGATAAATTTGAATTCATTTTTTAATAAATCAAATCTTTAAGATATACTGGAATTATTAACATAATTCTGCTGTTAAAGGGTTTATGTAAATGAAATATACGCAATGTATAATCACAATACATATTCAGTATTCAATTTGTAAAGTTGCGGAAGAAAATCGTGCGGTTAATAACCGTAGTGCCTTCTATGCCTAAGGTGTATGTAAAAAACTACATGTTTTTAATACTGTTGACTAAATCCTATACCTGAATAAGCACGGGAAATCGATCCCAGATATTTGTTACATTTTGTCTAAAAGTAACACTAATAGCATCTTCAGGAAAAAAAATTTCGCTTGATTTTCACAAGTAATTAATTAAGACCAACATGCAAAAGAACTTATTATCATGTATAGAGTAACGCAGTAAGGTGTTTTTCTATTTCTAAATTAGTAACAACGCAAAAATTTAATAAGTCTGTTACTATTAGTTTGTAGTAAGTTCGTAGAGTATTTAATTGAAAATTTTTATTAGAGACCCTCCCAGTCTCACCAAATGCATATCATGGTCTTCTTGGGTTGGAGGTTTTGCTGCATTCTTGCTTTTGACATGTTTCCTGAGGCTACACACCTTCATTTTTCAGACAAAATTTCTCGTACTTCGCAATAATTTTGTATAAAAATTGTGACCGCGTGTTGCTTGGTGTCGGAAGAGAGATGTTGAGGTAAACTCGTTATTTTTTTTAACTAAAATGTCGAAAAATTTGCTTTCGGGAAATTAAATTATCCGAGACTGCCAATTGATAAAAGTTAGATTACTTGAGAAAGCAATGAACGGAGATTTTGGAGAACAACTAATGCGCTTTCGAAAGTTGTATAACACATTGTCGAATAAGAAACAAATCTTTTGAAATAAAAACGGTACGAAGTCATGTTTCAACACAATAATTCAGTAGTGTGGTCACTAATTGGGGTCCTATACCTGTTGGAAAAGTCATATCTTTAATCCTGGATATTTTTAAGTCTGGGTATAACATTCGATTATTCACATATAACACGGCATTTGCCATAGCGCGAATGATTTTGTATTTAAATCGTTGGGTATGTCTATGTTACATGTTTTAGCAGAACTCCAAAGTTGGACCTATAGACAAAAAAAAAGAAACAAATATGTTTTGGGATCAGATTTTCATACTTATCACGCTCTAGTTTTTTGTAATGGGTTGTTCGGAAAGTAATATAATTTTTTTTTATGAAAATGAACTTTAATTTATTTGGTTACCTATTGATCATTGCCATGCATCTTTCTAAGAGTAGCATGATTTCAGGGCCTTAAAACTTCTGAGGTTGCCTTGCAAAAAAAACGAACCAAGTAATATCTAATGTTCCTATTAGAAGTAAATATTTTGTCTTCTAGAGAATGCTGCAAAGACCAAAACAAATAATAATTGGAGCCTACCGAATCTGGCAAATGTCATAGACGTGGTTTCGAACCTTCCCCAAGCTTCGGGCGAGAATCAAACTTTTTTGAGAAGTGCGATTCCGAAATCTCGAAACTTTGTAATGAAACTAAATTTCGCGGTTGAATCCGATAAGTTCAATCTCGTAGCTGGTTCATCTGTTATTATGCAATAATTATTATTTTTCTTTATAAATTGTCGGCTTCCAAAAAATATGTAATGATTGATAATATAGTTTGGAATGAAATTGGATGATTAAAAATACAATTCACGACTCGCATGGAAAAAAATGAAATTACTTTTCGAACAACCCGGTAACGTTAGTACTGGACCAAATATGCTATTAGAAAGAAAAGTGACACATTTTCTGTCTCTGGAATTAATTTTTTTTATCGAAAATGTATCAGTTTTAACTCATATGTACTGATGGTGTATTGCATTAGTTAAATACAATTTTTTTTCTAGGGTACATAAAATTATCAGCCTGGTTTATGGTAAAAAAAGGTCGAAAAATATTGTTCTGTATGTTACATAAAACAAAGTAGATATACAGATATCTAAATTATACTGAATGACTTTATTTCCCAAAAGAGAGTTCTTTTATATACCACAAGACAAGCGTGGACCATATAAAAACTTTATGGTCAAAATAAAATAGTTAAGCGCGTGAATCTTTTACAAATTATATCATTAAATAATTACAGTAAAACCTGTCTTCAACGGACAGTCGCGGGACCAACTATATACAGAGGGGCGTCCGCTGGGCAGGGGGCCTTAATACATTGTTCTTCTATACTTTTCTCAACTGGGACCTTTAAAAGTTGTCCGTTGAAGAGAGGTGTACGTTAAGAGAGGTTTTACTGTACTTCTAAACTGTGTTTCTCATCAAATTCAGATTTTTTTAATTTTTGCAAAGATGTGTATATTTGTAAGTGTAAGCAAAGAGTTGGAGATTTTTTAAAAAAGAAAGTCATAGAATTGATAAAAAAATATTTTGTTTAGTATGAATTATGCATGAAGAACTAAAATCGATATTAAAATTACAAAGAATAAACATCTGTTAATGAATTATGTTTTATTTGCTTAGGTATCTACACGAAACGGTGTACGTTTGACTCCACTTCTTCTACAAAATACAACCGACAGGCCAAAGACTAGTCCTGAAACAGTGAATTTAGAAGAAAACGCACAAGAAATCTGTGATATTTTTACGGAAGAAGCTGCCGAACGATTTCGTAGTAATAAATTAGGTCTTTTAAAACGCTGGCAAAGCGTTGATTGTTCCTCGGATGAAGTTTTCAATCCTGGCGGTTCGAGAAATAGCATCAACTTTAAAGAAAACTGTGAGAGTTCAGATTTTGAAATTGTTAATCGCAATTATTATCTCCCGTCCCTTTTCTCGGCAAGCCCAGGCGCAATAACCAGTCATTTTGCACCTAAAAACGATCGAATTAGTGATCTATATTTTGGAAATCGTATAAACCAAGATAGAATATCACGTTCGCCGTTATACCGTCGCTTTTCGCAAACTGGTACTTTTAGTAGTGAAGCTGGTGCTAATAATACTTCAGATAACGCTTTTCATAAATTGGATAATCACAAAAATAAATTTCACGATTTAACTTCTACATGGAGTGGTGCAAGTACTGCTGATTCTGTGCACAATAGTGATGAAAATAACTCGAATTGTGATAACGTGTTAAATATTCAACCGCTTACTGGAACTTTATATAATATTCTTAACGCTAATAACCCCACATTAGATAGTAGTTTCATGGAAAATAGGGTGGAATTAAATCCGCTTCGTTTTCGAAGCGAAGAGGAAGGTAAGAAATTGGCAGACGAAATTAAAAATTTGTGCTCTGTTTCTGTAGAAAGTGAACAAGGTAAAAGTATTAGTAAAATTCAAGTAGATGCAACAAAACTTGAAAACCTCCCTGCCATTATAGATAAAAAAAGGATGCGTTGTGGTCTGTGCAATAAAAGATTAAACATTACGAACATGTATGACTGTAGATGTGGGGGAATCTTTTGTGCTCAGCATCGGTATTCTGAAGTGCACCATTGCAATTATGACTACAAAACTGAAGGACGCAAGATATTAGAACAACAAAACCCTGTAATTGTTGCTGATAAACTAAATAAATTATAAATTTATTTGCTTTGTGGGTGCATTAAAATTTTGAGTGCCTAATTTGTATTTAATATTGTATATTATTGACCGTTTTTGTTTTCTTTATTTTTTTTGGGATATTTCGTTATTGTAATTTACAACTATTTTTTGTATATATTCATTCTAAATTTAATAAAGCTTTAAAACACTGCATCTGCAAAACACTGGTTAGTTACTAATTTTCAAATTTATGTACGTTACTATCAATATAAATACATTTTATAATAATTATCAAATGTGCAGATTATATTGTAATTGAAAACCTTTTTCTAAAAGAAACATATCCAGAATTGTAATTTTCTATGAAAAACAAAAAAAATTATATTTTTTAATCTCTATACTTTTATGGGATTTTCTGAATATACAGATAATTAGAAGTACTAAAGTAATTTGTAATTTAATTTATTATGTACGTATATAATATGAAAAAGTGGATGTGTTTCCTTTTTGAAAAGAAAAACAGGTTCGCCGCTAGATTAGTTCAAAATTTTAAGTACTGACGAAGAAGCTTTAGGTATTATTTATTACTGTTTAGTTTTTGTATAACATTTTCTTTGTCTTAATCAAAAATTATATAAAAAAAAAATATATTGGGTATCTAAAAAACCCAAATTTATGTCGTTTTATTTTACCAATTCCAACAACGATAGATTCACAATTTGTAAATCAATTTGGAAGAGAACTTTGAATTTTACAATCTCATTTGCAGTCATTAAAGTCAAAACCGCAAACATCTATTTAACAATGTTCTTTTTTATTAAACATTCCATAATAAATCTGTTTTATAGTATATCATAAATGCCGTGTTACCACATTTATATATAGTTAGAAAATTAAAATATAATTATACATAAAGTCTATAAAAAATAAACAAATTCTGACAAAAGTAGTCAATTTGCTTTTTAATTTATTCATAGTAAACTGTTCTTTTAACACCCAATTTAATTTAAATATTCGTCAAGTTATTACATCAGAAGAGTTAATTAAGATGAATATCAAAACAAAAAATGAAATAATTCTTTTCCAACATTTTTTAATATTTTTAGTTGTGCTGGATATATTGCATAAATACAGTTTTACAAAAAACCATTTATTTACTTAAAAAAATAGTCTACAAAGTTATTTTAATTTATAAAATGGCAATGAGATCAAAAAGAGTTATTTACAAGTGGCTAATTAAGTATATATTATATAAGTTACATAAATAATAAATAGATGCATTTTATACAGTCTGACCTAAAAATTCTTCAAATATCTTAATAAGGTTCTCTATGCCTTCTAAATAGTTTTTATCAATTTCATTATGCTCACTGGGAAACACGTGAGCAAAGTCGATCATTTTAACGGCAGACCATACTTCCGAACTTTGTTCGTCTACCAAATCATCTAACATGTTCGTGTAGTCATTCCTTAATTTTTGCAAGTCCTTATCGTAATTATTTTGAAACGAATGAACTCGCCTTAACTTATTAATTTCTTTCTTTAAAGGACACTTGCTATTTTTATCAGTCTCATTTGTTGTAAGAGTACGCGTAAATTTAGGTTTCGAATTTAAAATTAAACCGTCTTTTGTAAACTGGCCGCTAAATCCTGTGCAAGGACAGTCGTCATTTAATCGCATTAAACTTAAAGGTCTATACAAGTTAAACCTATTCAAAGTAGCATTATTGCGAATATTTCTATTATTAATAATAGGAGTAATTTTTGGAGAGTTGCTATTATTGTTTGGCGAATTCTGCTTCAAACGTTTTGCGTCATAAATTAACAATAACGAAGAAGAAAATATCCTAACTCTTCTTTGTCTTCTTATCCATCGCAAAATCCTCCATAATTCAACAAGAAAATGCAATATTAAGTCTCTATTTACTCCTGAATCGGCGTTAAGAAACAATTTTAAAGCTGTAAACACAATAAATTAGAATAGCAATAAAAAAAACTTGGAAAGTAACTTACCATCCTTAATAGTCTCTGAATTGAGTTGCTTCCCATATTCTTTACCATACCGACAGACTCGTCCGGTACTAATATTGTGTACTAAGAAACCAGGAATACAAATTCCAAGTTCGCGTTTAGTATCTTGATACTTTTTCTACAAGATTTTAAAATGAAGCAACATTTAGTGAAATTAAAACGTTACGTACATCTTCTTTAACTATTTTATCAAATGTTGCTACCGGGTCCCAGGTTCTTCGTCCAATTTTAATATCTATAATACAGGGTTCCTTGAAATCCTTCGTTAAATCTTCAAGAACAATACATTTAACTTCTTTATCTTTATAAGACAATGTTCTCGTTCCAAAATATTTCGGAACAAATTCTTTTAATTCGATGAGCGCCTCATCTCTCGTCCTTTGTAATTCTTCGTAGAAGTCAATTTCTATTTGTCCATTGAAAGGTTTCAGTATTGGCTTCAAGATTGTTCCATTTTGTTTTAACATACCTGCAAAGATTTTATGACTTATTAACTTGCTTTGGAATCTAATTTTTACATGAAGTACTCTTGAAATATAGCCTGTTTCAAAATCATCAATTTATATAAAGGATTTAATATGATTAAGCAAAAAAAAACAGGAAAAAAATCGAAAGCTTTTGCATTAAATATTGCATTATGGATTCTTTAAGGGTGGGTGTTAATGAAATCGTTTTATTAGGGCGAATCAAAAGTTCGTGCATTTTTTATTATTTCAATTTGCAACCGGGGGCTGCAGTATTGCCCCAAAACCCTCCATAATTACATATAAATTAAATAAAAGGCCAATTCATTCATGAAAAGAAAGAAAACAACTTAGAAAATTATGAAAAATAATAGAAGCCTCGAGAAGGTGCGCACTTAATATTTAAAATGTAATTATTCTTGTGAATTGTACATAAAGCTGAATGTACATATTCGAGCTCAAAGTGGCACATTCCGATCTCGAGCAAATGTAATATACATAAGAAATATTTTGTATTTTTCATAAATTTTGTTGATATCGTTGTTATCGATTATCAGAACATATTTGATCCCGACCACTTTGGATAATCGACGGGCTATGTATACCTATAGTATTAGTGCTATGATGTAACTTTTGAACTTTGTAATTGAAAATTATATTCACTTTTTACTAATTAAAACTTTAGATAAGCACATTAAACAATCTATTGTTGCAATTCGAACATAGGCTAAATTTAAAAAAAAACCTAATTATTTCGTATTGTAAATTACATTATGATGAATGTTTTTTTTATTTATAGCTTTTTAAATTAAGTAATCTTTAATGAAACGTTATAAAAGTTTTGATTCGCATAATTAAGAATGTCAAGACCAAACTGATACCGATGGTACTATTTTTAAACTGCAAATTTAAAATTTTAATTTTTGTGCTTGACCATCAACCAAAATTTGTACTTTTTTTTAATAATACCATTGTTAATTCAATAACAACTTTTTTTGTATATAAACAAGCTTTTTTTAATATTTATTAAAATTTAATCTATAATTTGCACATATTCATAAATGATAATTAAAAGATATTTTTACTAAAATAGCACAAAAAATTGAATACAAGATATATAAATAATGTGGAGATTTAAAATATAAATTAATTAGCTATGGCAAAGCATAATTAAAGACAAATTTTACAATTATTCATTAACAAATGTTGAACTACTTTCTACCCATTGTAATTGGTTACAAATGTTCAATACAACACAAGTCGCATAGTTTTTTCTGCAAGCACACGTGATTTTTAATTACTCTTTGCTAAGAAAAATGCTTTGCATAAATTATGAAGCTGCACTTATTAATAATGTCGACCAAAGCTACAAATTTGATACAGTAAAATCGACTATTTTAATATTATATTGAAGCATCTTACGCTTAGATTCTCAGAGCAAAACCATCAATTTTTTTATTTTAAAATCTCAATTTAAGATCCTGGCAGTAACACAAAACTAATTTTAATCATACCGATAGTGCTTCCATTGTGCATGTGCCCAGCAACCTGATTTGTTAATAATTCGAACCCTGGAACCAGACCATTATTATTATTTTTACAATCATCCTGGTCCTTCTGTGGAGATTCTGAGAGCAACGTCGATAGATCTTTATGAGCCATTTCCAATTTGCCCGGCAGACTTTCTACATCTGATTTACCCATCACAAATGGTTTACTCGAACAATTTCTGAAAAATGGCAAAATATTATTTGATGGCAAATACGACGATTTTATTTTACAGCTTTTAACTTTTGGGCACACTTTAACGCGTGGTAATAAAAGTTTTGCACATAAAAACATTTAATAAAGTAGCTGAATATATAAATAATCTCAAGGAGTTTGTACAAAAAGAAAGTTAGGTTAAAAATAATGCCATGAAGACAACAAATATTAATAGATCTACTAATAATATTTAAATCTTGTCGGATGTAGCCGAAATAATATTAATTTTTATGAACCACATGGTCCAGGTCTAAATTTTAAAATAACAATATGTAATTAACGCTCTTTAGACAAGCAATTTAAATTTGCGAAAAAAAGGTCGTTAATACAAATAAAACGAAATAAACAGTAATGCACGTAATTGATACAAGGCGATCCTACCTAAATTTACTTTAAATGATGAAAGAACCTTCGACGACACAAAAATAACTTTCACAGTTTCCACATGCAGTTACGAACACGACTTGTTAAATTGAACGTTTGACGCCTTTTATGTAGGCGCGTTTATTTACGGCACTTGCGCAGTTTTATTTATCGAACAGAAAAACACAAATATAATTGTAAATTTCAAATATGTACTTGCTGTGTTGATAATCTCAATATTACTGCAATTAAACATAGATTAAATTAAAGTTAATAACAAAATTACGTATGAAAAGAATAAGCCGAAGTCTCAAATGCAGTTCTTCACATTATCCCGTTATTAATTACGTGTAGCTCAAAAGTACTCCATTTCAAAGTGTATAAAAGGTTTTAGTTCGATTAAAACAAATTTTTACGAAACAAAGCCAAATTTCGTGGAACAAAACGATACGGCTATAAAGTAGTACAGGCAAGTACAGGCATTCCCCGATTAACGCGATTCATAGGTTACCTGAAAATGGCGCGCCATTCGAAATTCAGAAGCAATATAAAATACATAGTTTTAAAACATTTACCAATTTTTTTGAATGTGTTTTTTATACACTAGAATGAAAACAAAGCATAGGTATAAAGTCCGTTAAAATTAACAACACTATATATTTTTTTAAATGACAGTGCAGTAAGAATACAAAACATTGCGGAATTTAAAATAAACCGCGCTGAATCGAATTTTCGTCAATCGAACTTACATTAATCGGGAGACATCTGTGCATAGTATATTGAAATAAGATTTTAATAATCTCCTTCTCAATTCTGGAAGGGTACGGGGCAATATGTGTCAATAAACTAAACTGACAAGTTTCGAAAAAGGGGCAAATATATGGGTTTTCTAATACTCAAAAGAGATGGGTAGCTTTCAGTTGACGCGTAAAACTTAATAAATAGTCAAATACAATATTCCACTACTAAATTAATTTATGTTAAGATAACAATATATCGTCTATTTAACAATCGCTATCAAATCAAATGATAACTTAAGAAACTGGTAGTGTATGAAAAAGTTACACTTAAGTAACTTTACCTATGTGATACAAAAGTAGAGACATTCTTGTACTAATGATATTTTCAACGCTAGAGCTTTATGCTATTCGCATATAATAAATTTTTTTAGTTGTTTTTATATTATGGCTACTGGATTAATTCAGGGGTCTTCAAACTATAGTCTGCGGGTCAGATTAGGACCTCTGATGCTTAAAAAATTATTAGATATATATAACACATCCAAATACTTACTATTTATGTGAATTTTTGACATTTTTTTTTAAACCAACCCGCTTAGTAATTGCAATATTGTTCTCCCGTTTGGGAGACTTTTGGATTAGATACTTTAACAGCGAAAATTATAGATTATGGAAGCTCAAGTTGTACGCCAAAATTTTATAACATATAAAGAATCGATTTATTATTACTTTTAATGCTCTTTGCCTAAAAAGGGCACATCTTAGGAATAACAAGTTAACTTTAATTTTTATGTTATTGAATTTCGAATTTTAAAAGTTTATTGGGTTCTATAAATATGTTCTATTTTATTTTATAAATATCAATGCAGAATAATTAAAGCAAGTTATAATTCAAGGCATCTTTTAAGTATTTTAGTCGGAATAATTACATATTTTCCAATTTAATTTTTTTACATTTTGAATTTATTTTATAGAAGAAGGCCACTACGATGAGTCAAAAGAATACTGATTCAACCAAAGGTTTTTTTATTATTCCATTACTTATAGCGAGATTTGAAAAAGAGTATTATACTAAAGATATTTTTAACTATGTTTGCAAGGGTTTTTTTTTAAATCCCACAAGTTGCAAAATATAAAACAAAATAAAACTTTATAACTCATGAAAAAAATCGTTTCTGTTTGATAAGTATACATTAAATATCTGGGTGGCGGTCCATTTCAAGAAAAAACCCATTAGATTTTTAATTTACATGGACGCAGTTATCGATAACGTACCCGTTTTTTTATTTACAGTAAAATCTCTATTAAACGTTCATCGTTTGTCGTCCAATTTTTGACCTTTTAATGGAAGTCTCACGTTAATAGAAATTATCAATTACATACCAGTCAATAGGTATAAAAATACTTTATTTATAATTTAAATCATTTGATTTTTAAATGTTATTTGAAAATTAGTTTTTGTTCAATCAAATAATTTTTAAAATCAGTTCCCAATTCAAAAGCTTTGATATCTTCCATATGTTTGGCAAATTCTACAAGATTGTTTGCTGCGACAATAGCCTGTGAGATTTTTATTTTGGATGATGTTGAACTCGCATTGCTCACTTCTACTACTTCTTGCGCGTCTTCATTGATTCTAATTTTTTCAGTGCAATCGTTGACAAAATTACATACTACCTTCGTATATTGATTAGTATATGGATACGTAATGTATGTATCGGTAAGCTCCGATAAATACAAATAATTACCGTCAGCAGAATATCATTAAATATAATACGGTCGGTCACCCAAAATGTGCTATTGTAAAGGGGGTGTTCGCATATAAGAGTGCCCTCAGTCTAGAGATTTCACTGTAATTGGTATTTGTAAAATGAATTTATTTTTACAGTAGCGACCATCTCCATAAGGAGACCACCTCTAAAAGCGATCAGTATGCTTCAGTACAGATATACCGTAATTTAATTATTTTTATAAATTTCTCTCTAAGGCGACCACTCTCTAATCCGACCGCGACCGTTAATTGCGAGATCGCTACTTTTCAAAATTACTTAAACTTGAAAATTTTTGTATAGATAATAGCCGTAAAAGCGAGCATTTGCCTGCATTATTTATGATTCGAAGCCTGATTGACATTTTAATTTTTTTATAGTTTGTAAAGTAAAAAAGTCTGCAGGCGTTTTTGAAACATTTGTAATTTTACATCCTGTCAGGTTCTTTGCAAATTGATTTCTTATAAGAAAACTCTAGGATAATAGAACACACTCGGTTTTAAACATGATCCATAATAATTTAGGCCAGTAAGTTAGACGAAAAAGCAGTTGAATAATTTTAATCGTTTCCTCTCGCTCGCACTTACGAGATTGTTGTATCTTTTCGCTCCCTTGCACTCATTGCTATGGTAAATATGTTTTTCAAACATAAAATCGATATTTTCCAAACTAAATTGAATTTTTTGATTTGAAAGAGTTAAGAATAAAGTAGACAAATTTAATAAGTACAAAGGTGTGCACATTCGAGCGAAAAGTGGCACATTTCCGAGCGAGGGAAGCAAATGAAACGCGACGCGGAGCGGTGCGCTTCATTTTCCCGAGATCGGAATGTGCCACTTTGAGCTCGAATGTGCACACTCGGTTTTAAGCACGATTCACAATAATTTAGGGCAATAAATTAAACGAAAAAGCAGTTGAATCATTTTAATCGTTTTCTCTCGCTCGCACTGACGAGATTGTCATATCTTTTCACTCCCTTCCACTCATTGCTATGGTAAATGTGTATATTTTTCTAACATAAAATTGATATTTACCAAACTAAATTGAATTTTTTGATATGAAAGAGTTATGGATAAAGTAGATAAAACTAATAAGTACGAATGTGCACCCTCGGTTTTAAGCACGATTCACAATAATTTTGGCCAATAAATTAGACAAAAATCACTTTTCATAATAAAGTGAAAAAATGCACATGTTGAACTATTACTAATTGTAAAGTACCATTCCGTTTTAAGTTTGAAGAAAACAGGCATCTTTTCTAAGTGCAAAACATCTTTATGTTTTATTTAGTTAGCTCCCAGGAAGTTCCAAAATAAAACAGACAAACGATTATGGAGTTTTTAGAAAAGTTCTACGTCCATCTTAATGGTTTATTTTGATGGATATTTTACAACTTGTTTTTATCTCTTTGCTACATAGATTCATTCACAAGTTAACAAAGTAGCGCTTTTCTTAGTATCGAATATTACTCACATTTTCTATCAAAACTGTAAAGCGTGAGTTAATAAATAAATAAAGAGTATAACACCTTCACCTTAATAATTGTTTAATTAAATATACTTTTACCACAAATGCAGAAAACCCATTTATAATGTCACAGACGAAAGCCCACGTAAAATTGGACTTACTCATGTGTTTAATTTTATTCGAACTGTAAGTGTGCATTGGATATTAATAACAAGACATCTCATTAGAAAAAAAGAAATGGAATTATCTAAGTTGGTGATAGATATATCGATGCTTTTGACCACTTCAGTTGTAAATGA
Organism: Sinopyrophorus schimmeli; assembly: GCA_036325965.1. Classification (NCBI taxonomy): domain Eukaryota; kingdom Metazoa; phylum Arthropoda; class Insecta; order Coleoptera; family Elateridae; genus Sinopyrophorus; species Sinopyrophorus schimmeli. The sequence continues at coordinate 3,178,396 of JARFIZ010000404.1, forward strand.
CGTCATATGGTCTAACGCCCTGAATTGACCTATAAATGCGATATACGTAGCACATCAGGTCAATTTTTCCCTTTGGATCACATAAAATTACTAATAATACACCTGAGCAATGTAACTCCTCTATTAATAATTATTCCAAGAGAATGTTTAGCTTCGATCTACGTAACAACAAAGCTTAAATTTTAGCAAAATTATTGGAAATGTTTTTAGAGTAGACTTTCCAATTTTTCTCCCACGTAGTTTGGAATATCTGCGTATATGGTACACTCACACCATTTAGTAATGTCCCTCAGTTTAGAGCCAGCGTATCGTTCGGGTCTGACGTGGAGCATAATAAAGAAAGCGATATAGCTTTAGCTTAAACTTTCCATTATTATTTTAAAACGCTGCAAATGATGGTGTTCACTTTTTACAATATAATAATATAACAAAAATATTAAACGGAACAGAAAACAATTTTCTTTTCAATTTGAAAGAAAATTTACGCCATTAAATTAAAAATGGTTATTAAAACTATATTCACATAATTGTTAATATTTAAACGATGCAAATTAACTGACTCGTAAATTTGTTAACACTTTTAGAATAGCCCTAACAAAGTAACTATTGAAATTCTTATAACTTCATACATATTTTTTTTAAATTTAACATGTGCAGATCAACTTCAATTTTTAATTACCCCTATTTATATTTTGGATAATGCATTGGTTAATATACCTATGCGTAGTTGGGATATAAATACTATAATTGTTCATTTAAAAATAATTAGAATAGAACTTTTTTTATTATGGACACTTCTTTTACGGTCATTGAATCGAAGGAGTTTTGGGATAAATCCAACGATAAGAATAATTGATTGATCATTATTGTTACGTTGTTGTTGTTGGCGCCTTTTATACCTGTATCAGGTTTAGGCGTTTTCCCGCTTGAAACTTTGTTGTGAATGTTGTAGTGTTTCAAAGATTCAAGGCACCTACCGTTTTACATGGGTTGCGAACCACGGCAATTTCTAGAAAAATTTTCGAGCAGTTTTACTCTTGCCAGGTGCTCAGCCTTGCGAAGAGAAGAGGAGCGTGAAATTTTCGATGGTCGGCGCGGATTCGAACCACTTCGAATCCACCTCGCTAGCGCAGCAGCCCAAACACTAAAAATTGTTACGTAATGTATATATTAACTATTTGATTAGAATTATTAGGTGCCTATTGAACGACACTTTATAAATTACAGTGCAACGCAATTTACAATTTATTCACAACCCGCATTTAAAAAATTGTAATGATAAGATAAAGATATACACCCGTACCTCGCCTTGCGTCGTTTCTTTTGCGTTTTTCGAAGTTGCGTCGCTACTTAATTAGTACTAATTTTCACCGTGCGTCGTTAGGTTTTCGAGGTTGCGTTGTTTTGGGTTCGAGTCTTTAATTTTTTCTTGTTTTTAACAGACGGCTCCACTTTTTTCTATTTTTTCTTAATTCACATTGCGTCTTTTCAATTTGCGTCGTGTTTTTGGAACGTAACTCCGACGCAAAGTGAGGTATGGGTGTATTTTAAAATAATGAATAAAATAATGTTGGGTCATTCCATATGAAATCAACAAATTTGAATTAAAAAGTGTGCCGTATGATTTTTAATTTTAATAAAAAATTGTAGTTGATCTTTGTGGTGGCACATTTATTTTTTTATTGTATAACTTCCGATCAGTACCCATCCGAATTCAAAAATTGGGTCATTTTCATACTTGTACATAATGAGCTCTAGCTTTTATTTAGAACAGGTATTGAAATGGTTGTTACTTTAGTTGAAAGGGTCATAAATGTGCATTTTATATAATACAAGAAAATTGAATTAAAACAATTAGGAACAAGATGGTGACCATCCGAAATTTTCACAATTTTTCTCATTTTTAGGATATTTGATTGAACGCTGTGTCAACCCTTTTGCATATTAAAATTGATTTTTTTACAATAAAGTACTAACTCTTGTGATGTCGTGACATAATTATTATTGTCCTAGAATAAAATCTACGAAAAATAAAATTGTGAAAATTGATAATTTTGTAAATAGCTCAGCTTTGACCTCAAAAAAATCCATGTGGAGGAAAAATAAAAATATGAAATTTTCAGAATATGTAGTTCATATCTTCGTTAATAAAGACCAATTAGTGCCATTCTGTTATTTTCACCTCTTTAGGAAATATTTTTTAAAGTGCTACTTTTATACATAAATATGAAAATAATCTGGAAGTTTGATAATTTATAAAAGTTTTCTAACTTATTTAAACTATTAGAATTATGTCAATTTATGATAAAAATAATCAAATAAAAATAAAAATTTTCAAATTCTGTTATTTATTAAAAATAATATAATAACAATAAAAAACACACGATCCTATCATTGTTTTATCCCCATCTCAAATAATAAATTAAAAGTGTGACGATATTCTAGCTCAGAAAATCTCAAGATAGTAAAAGTTTGCAATGAAAAATAAACAATTTCTGCATATATATATTTTTTTGATAAATACCAGAGTTTAAAAAATGTTGACTTTTATTTGATTATTTTTATCATAAATTGGCATAATACTAATAGTTTAAAGGACGCAAGGAGGAACATAACGAATAACTTCCTGAATGAGCAATTGGTTCCACACAATTTTTCCAAGATGACTTAGTAACAGTTGATTCATTGCAGTCTAATCGCGTTGGATATGGTGCCAATTATTTAAGCGATGGTGCCACACTCTATGTGTAGCGTTGCACCAAGAATTAAAGTGTTTACATGTGAATTGTGCAAAGAAAATTAACTATGTCAACTTAGACTGATGTGTGTTATCTTAACCACATAAATATGATTGATGTTTTCTTATTTTATTTCGATTATTAAATGTTCTATAGCGTCAAGATTTTTTTGTGCTTTGTAAATAAACGTTTTAAATGTATAACCTTAGATTTATTTTTACCACCTTTGAATTTTCAAATATTTGCCTCAAAACAAAAAGTATGTCATCTTAAGCACAATTCCCCTACAACACAACACAAAATACTAGAATGATGGTTTGTAAGGCCACAACAAAAAATTTAATACCTACCCTTTGGTAATATTTTCGATTTTTTTAAGAATAAGATTTTTGGTGTTTTACCAGCATGAAACAATAAAGTTACAAAGGGAAGCTCAAGTAGGTGAATCACATTTTCGGTTTATTTAAAATATTTGAAAGAGCAACGTCCATCTCGGCACAAGTTAATATCTTAAGTCTAAATCCCTTTCTAAGAACAAATTTAAAATGCCCATCTTGACATAAAGTGATTCAGGTATAATTGAAGAATACAATGGAGTATACATACTAGGGTGTTCCAACAAAAACAATTTTTTTCACTATCACATGAAAATTTTTCAGAATACGTCGAATTAAAAATCTGTCCAAATTACATCTCTTAATTTCAATTTTAAGAGGTCCTTCATCGAACTTAAACATTTTTATTTAAAAAGTTACGAAAATGATTTTTAACATTATTTACTTCTACAAACTATGTAATAATTTTTTTATATAATTAATTAGTAATCCTTTATAGTCATTAAATTCTCTACAAAAATTTAATTGAGTCAAATTTCTATTATTAATATTTTACTTAATAAAGAACTTACAAAATTGAAATTTGTCGAAATTTCAAATTTTTTCAATTAAAAGGCTAAACTATTAAAGATAGGTCAAAAGTGAAATGGCAGTTTTATATTCTATTTAATGCACTATCAAATAGTCTGAAAAAATATTTTATATCATGAAAAAGTTATCGATTTAATTCTTATTTTTATGATTTTTAATTATAGAAGATTAACTACCCGAAAAAAATTTTCTTTATAAAATTATATAGAACTATACAATTTTACAAAATTTCTTAAAATTATTCATAAAAATAAATGGATGTCAGCTATGCTAAGTCCGGATATTTTTAATCCGTATACCTGCATCATACTCCGAGCTGTGTATACCTCATTTGAAGACCAATATTGAAATATAAATTTAGCAAAGCATTGAAAATGTTCGAGAAAAACGATTTTAAACTTTTAGCTAGAAGGATATTCTTCTATAAGATTTCGTGGTTACAACAAAAACTTTAAAAACAAAAAGTAAATTTGGTTCTTAACTTACGAGCAAATATGGTATGTAACTCGAATATCGATAATTTAATGCAATGGTGACTTCTATTCAAATGAGGTTTAATACATACTCGTAATAATTCAAATAAAATCAATTAATGTAAAAATTATGGGTCCATAATAAAAAAAAAAAACTAGATTCTAATAATTTTCAAATGAATAGTTATGGTATTTATGTCCCAACTGCAGATAGACATATCAAACAATACTTTAGAAAAACATTAATAAGGGTAATATTAACAATTTAAGAGGAAGCGTGGTGCAAGTGGTTTAGTGTTTGGGCTGCTTTGCTAGCGAGGTGGATTCGAAGTGGTTCGAATCCCGCGCCGACCATCGAAAATTTCACGCTCCTCTTCTCTTCGCAAGGCTGAGCACCTGGCAAGAGTAAAACTGCTCAAAAAATTTTCCCTTTGAAATTGCCGTGGTTTGCAATCCACGTAAAACAGTAGGTGCCTTGAATCTTTGAAACACTACAACATTCACAACAAAGTTTCAAGCGGGAAAACGCCTAAACCTGATACAGGTATAAAAGGCAGGCGCCAACAACAACAATATTAACAATTTAAAATTAATCTGAATTTGTTCTATTTTAAAATGCTGGCAATGCAGTTATAAGAATTTTAACAGCGAAATGAGCTGCCAATCGTTAGGAGTATCCGAAAATTGTTAACAAATTTACAATTCAGTTAATTTTAGTATTTAAATATTAACTCTTATGTGAAGAGTTATAATAATTTAAATTACTTAAACTTGAAAATTTTTGTATAGATAATAGCCGTAAAAGCGAGCATTTGCCTGCATTATTTATGATTCGAAGCCTGATTGACATTTTAATTTTTTATAGTTTGTAAAGTAAAAAGTCTGCAGGCGTTTTTGAAACATTTGTAATTTTACATCCTGCAGGTTCTTTGCAAATTGATTTCTTATAAGAAAACTCTAGGATAATAGAACACACTCGGTTTTAAACATGATCCATAATAATTTAGGCCAGTAAGTTAGACGAAAAAGCAGTTGAATAATTTTAATCGTTTCCTCTCGCTCGCACTTACGAGATTGTTGTATCTTTTCGCTCCCTTGCACTCATTGCTATGGTAAATATGTTTTTCAAACATAAAATCGATATTTTCCAAACTAAATTGAATTTTTGATTTGAAAGAGTTAAGAATAAAGTAGACAAATTTAATAAGTACAAGGTGTGCACATTCGAGCGAAAAGTGGCACATTTCCGAGCGAGGGAAGCAAATGAAACGCGACGCGGAGCGGTGCGCTTCATTTTCCCGAGATCGGAATGTGCCACTTTGAGCTCGAATGTGCACACTCGGTTTTAAGCACGATTCACAATAATTTAGGGCAATAAATTAAACGAAAAAGCAGTTGAATCATTTTAATCGTTTTCTCTCGCTCGCACTGACGAGATTGTCATATCTTTTCACTCCCTTCCACTCATTGCTATGGTAAATGTGTATTTTTTTCTAACATAAAATTGATATTTACCAAACTAAATTGAATTTTTTGATATGAAAGAGTTATGGATAAAGTAGATAAAACTAATAAGTACGAATGTGCACCCTCGGTTTTAAGCACGATTCACAATAATTTTGGCCAATAAATTAGACAAAAATCACTTTTCATAATAATGTGAAAAAATGCACATGTTGAACTATTACTAATTGTAAAGTACCATTCCGTTTTAAGTTTGAAGAAAACAGGCATCTTTTCTAAGTGCAAAACATCTTTATGTTTTATTTAGTTAGCTCCCAGGAAGTTCCAAAATAAAACAGACAAACGATTATGGAGTTTTTAGAAAAGTTCTACGTCCATCTTAATGGTTTATTTTGATGGATATTTTACAACTTGTTTTTATCTCTTTGCTACATAGATTCATTCACAAGTTAACAAAGTAGCGCTTTTCTTAGTATCGAATATTACTCACATTTTCTATCAAAACTGTAAAGCGTGAGTTAATAAATAAATAAAGAGTATAACACCTTCACCTTAATAATTGTTTAATTAAATATACTTTTACCACAAATGCAGAAAACCCATTTATAATGTCACAGACGAAAGCCCACGTAAAATTGGATTTACTCATGTGTTTAATTTTATTCGAACTGTAAGTGTGCATTGGATATTAATAACAAGACATCTCATTAGAAAAAAAGAAATGGAATTATCTAAGTTGGTGATAGATATATCGATGCTTTTGACCACTTCAGTTGTGAATGACGTCATATGGTCTAACGCCCTGAATTGACCTATAAATTCGATATACGTAGCACATCAGGTCAATTTTTCCCTTTGGATCACATAAAATTACTAAAAATACACCTGAGCAATGTAACTCCTCTATTAATAATTATTCCAAGAGAATGTTTAGCTTCGATCTACGTAACAACAAAGCTTAAATTTTAGCAAAATTATTGGAAATGTTTTTAGAGTAGACTTTCCAATTTTTCTCCCACGTAGTTTGGAATATCTGCGTATATGGTACATTGTTTGTAATGTTCTTCAATCAACTTGTTTTCCTATGAACACGTGGTGTTTTCTGCGTATACGATTAATTGAACAATTAAATGTATATTACTCGTGCCCGAAAGACACAATTGTAATTATAATGTATTGTATTTAGTATTCAGCTCTTGTTATTGTCTTTGTTGTTCTGAGAAGTAGCAACTTCGGCTTCGGGGCGATGTGCTAGCTTCTTCTGTTAGTCAAAGGAACACTACAACACACTTTATTGTTTATGTTAAAGCGACTCATTTTTTCGATTTTTTACAGGTTTTTAAATCTTTAATACTGATAGATTTGTTTCCTACTAACATTAGTGAATTAACTTTGATATAAACAACTTTATAGCTAATAATTGTTAAGAGGTCGAGTTACTTTCTATACTTATAATAATTAAAAAATATACAAAATAAAAAATATGGTTTAGTTGTAAATAAACACAATTACAACTAACAATAAAGTTAAAACAAAGGACAATGTTAAATATGCCTTCATTTTTGCTACTCTTACATAAGTAAATTATTTTTAAAAAGTGATTGATTGGTACCTCAATAAATATAGAAAAATATTATGCATTGCAGCAAAAAGTTGAGAACGTTATTTTCTTTGGCACGTTGAATGCCGTGGAAAGGGTACCAACTCTTTCATTTTTAATGAAAACGTATTATTTTTTTTCACAATTTTCAATTTTTTTAACATATGTTATGATTTGTTTGATAAATAATATGGAAAAAAAACGGTAATCGAAAACTAATAGAAATTTAAAAAGAAATTTTTCTAAATTTATTCAATCTTTCAATTGGTATAAATATTAATTTTGTAGGTACTATTTTTGGTTTAACGGCAAATGGTATCATTTTTTTTTATTTCCAATAAAAATGTATTAATTTTATTCATAGTTGGATAAAGCTTTCCAATAATGGATATCAAGTCCCTATACAGTTAATAAATAATTTAAACAAATACATATTTGTAACAATGGGGGCCTTTCACCATAGTACTATTAACTCAAACATGAATGGTAACTTGTTATACATTTTTAGAAAGCTCTTGGCAAGTTACAATATCTAACTATGAAGAAAAATGAATACCTATTTTTATTTAAAATAAAAATAATTGATATCGATATTTTATACCAATGGAAAAATCAAATAAATAAAGAATACTATTCGAATATTACTTTTTGAAATTTATATTAGTTTTCGAGTTATAGCTACATTCGTAGCACAACGTGATAATTACAAAAATAAAATATTATTTTATCCACTAAATAGTAACTTATTATAAATTTTTGGAAAGCTCTTAATAAGCTATGTCCAATTATGAAAAATAGAATACCTTTTTATTTAAAATAAGAAAATTAATACTTTTCAATACATTCAAAATGTGCCCGACTGTGCGACACTATTGATATTTTTTATATCTATTGAGGTCTTCATTAATAATTTTTTAACAATTAGTTATTTACTTTTATAAAAAGGATAAAAATTGGGCTATTTTTAAGATTGCTTTTTATATCCCAAACTGATTTCATATAAAGGTCTTCAAAATAAGACAAATATAGATTGCGCACTTTCAAAGAATAATATTCCACGAATCCACCTTTTGTTATATTAAAATAAAATATGAGTTTTTTTTAAGCAATTACGTGGTTATTAACCGCTTTAGTATGTATAAAAACAATTCGACAATTTCCAATTGTTGAAATATTCAATTAAATTGTTCAATTTCTAAAATTATTCTCACGTGCAGATGCATGAATAGTCTAATAATAAATTGCAATAAAATTTATATTTAATTTCGTTGTATGTAAAGGGTTTAACAGCCTCAATATGTTGCCAAAATAAGAAAAGGCGATGCTGTGCTTCATTTATAAATTTTCAAGAAATTTATTACTCGTATAATAAATTCAAAATTTTAATAGTAGTACAAAGTTGTTTTATTTATTTTAGAAACGAATTTTATGTTTAGTATAATTAAATAATATGCATAATTACTCATTAAACATAATTTTAATCCACAAACACCTCAATTTTGTGTAGAGCAAGAATATAAATATCGTTTCTAAAAAACATAAAAAATAGAAACCTATTGATTGCTAAAAAACAAACGTGTATAAGTTGTGTTTTTTATATTCATTTGTATATTTTTCTACTATTGTTTTTATTGTTAAATTTCCTATTATATTAGCTTATTATTTTTTATGTTACTAACTTCATTATTTATAAAAATAGTTAAATTATGTATTGCAACAATATACTATATCACTCAAACTTTACATAATTGAACTAATAATAAGCAGATAATTGGCAATGATTATATTTAGAATATAGTAACCTTACATTAAGAGTAGTATTTAACAAAAAGTAAAGGTTACCGTATTACAAAAATATTACAAGTTTATTTTGGTTTAATACAATTATAACTAGGCTATTTTAAGAATATAATATTAATCAACTAACTTTAGAACTCTTAGGTTTTTCTTAGTGTTAATTTTTATAAATAATTTTGGAAAATTTAAGATTTCATATTTTACAGTAGTAAAAGAAGAACAATTGCTTCCATAAAAACCGTCATGTTTTCATAATAAATTAAAATAAAACAAACAACTTATAAAGTACAACATAAGTACTTCCATATACATGCATACTTTACAGACAATTTAATTTTCCGTTGAATACAAATAAACAGAATAAAACCTTGAACTTTAGGATGGAACAAACATCAAATAAATAAATTATTCTAAAATCGCTTTAATTAATTTGATAGAAGAATCCAAATTAATCCACTTTAAAAAGAAAATAATTTCACATAGTTAATGGCCAAAGAAACTAGAAATTACAGCATTACTAATCAGACAATATCAAAAATTAGAAATATGTATAAGTATGTAATTTTCAACGCTTAATTATACTACATTCACTTATATCAAATTATTTAGTACATAATTTTTACAAAAAATTAACAGTTTTAAAATTATAACAAAATGATTACTTGAAAACTACAAAGTAAATCTAAATAAACATAAATCCATCAAAAGTATTATTTAGCCAGCCCATTTAAGACAACGTGTATCCATGTGAGTCTCCATACATCTAATCCCACAATATCTCATACCACAAGTCAAACAAACATACTGACTAAAAAATCCACAAACAGCACAAAAGTGTCTATAAGGTATGTCAGTATCCTCACAAGCCATGTCCGTATAAGAATATCTATTAGTTGTCTCAGCTTCCATTCTATCTTCTTCCAGTAATTGTAAAATATGTTTACGAAATTTCATTTGATAATAATCAGCGCTCTTCTCTTTCTTTCGACTTCTTGTGCGTGTCTCTAAATTATCATCAAATTTGGGAATTTTTTTACTCATCACCAAATCTGCATGAGGATCTTCGTGATAGTTATCAGCTTCTAAAACCTCCATCATTTTTCTATGCCTACGTTTCCGAGATGTTTCATCAACAATACGGCGTTTCTCATTTTCCTTTAAACGAGCTGACCCCCGAAGGGTGAGCTTTGAGATAGTCATCTTGATATTTTCTTTAAATTAACCTTTTTAAAACTATATTTATAGATATACAATTTAAGGAGCTTTTTCTGTAACTGGAAAACTTATTTGATCCATTAAATCATCAATTTTTGCTTGCAAAACATCCAATATGTCTGCAGAAATAAATAAATGAGTTTCGTCAAGATCCTGAATAATAAATTTTCGACCCAATTTTAACGTTTCGTCTAAGTGCAATAAAAATTGTTTCATAGCAGAATCACTGAAAGAATAAATTAGTTATTATCTTTGATAAAAGCAGTATTATTCAAATTGTATTATAACAGGTTTCGAACTGCATCCAAAATCTGAGGAATTAAAAATGTGTATAACTTACCATTTTACTAATACACCTTTCATAACATTTACCATTTTTAAAGAGTTGTGGTGTAAAACATTACTAAAAGGCTTCAAAAACAATGCAATTCTAGAAGAGTTGGAAAAACTTAGGTTAGAAATAATTTATCATTCTGACAACCTAATTTAACAGTGCCACCAATATTATTAAATGAAATATTTAAAAATTATAATTATGTATTTTTTTTCTTTATAATATAGCTTTGTGATTGTACTTTATTATAAATTAATTTTAATTGTATATTAGCAGCTCAGCTACCTGTAGCACGAATTAAATATAAAAAATGTTTATAGTTAAAAAGTATTAATTTAAAAACGAGTAATGTACACCCATCTTTAAAAGAATTCCATAAATGGAGTATTAGCCACACTAAATATCTATTTTTAATTATTGTTTATAAATTACTATAAGAATAATATTTAAATTATTTTTGGTTTATTTTTAAACTCGGTACGTTCGTTTTGATGATAAGAACATTACTTTCACTTTTGTGGGATAGCCTCATGTCCTTTGTAGTTTGGACTTTGTTCTCGAAGCTATGATTGAAAAAAAAATTGCATTATAAATATAGTCTATTGAAAAATATTAATTTTTAGTGTCTAGAAAGCCAGCAATCTCACACAAATATAATGGCTGCAAGTTTTGTTCTAATTAAGCGATCGCTTTCAACTTCTTCAGCTTTAAATGCAATTAAAAATGTAACCGTAATTGGAGGTGGCCTAATGGGCTCAGGAATTGCTCAGGTAATATTTCTGTTGTTTAATTCAAATTTAATTTACCAAACTATTTGAATTATAGGTTGCTGCTCAAACAGGTCACAATGTAACTCTTGTTGATGTTAGCTCAGAAGTTTTAAACAAATCTCAAAATAATATTGCAACCAGTTTAACCAGGGTTGCCAAAAAATTATATAAAGACAATCCAGACGAAGGTACTAAATTTATTAATGAATCAAAAAATCGCTTAAAAATATCTACTGATGCCAGTGCTGCGGTAAAAGAAGCTGATCTTGTAGTCGAAGCGATAGTGGAAAATTTGGATGTTAAGCACAAATTGTTTAAGGCATTAGATCAAGCAGCTCCTGAAAAAACACTCTTTGCTTCCAACACTAGTTCGTTGAGTATAGGAGATATTGCTTCAGTTACAAAACGTAAAGATCGTTTTGGGGGATTACACTTTTTCAATCCTGTTCCTGTCATGAAATTATTAGAAGTTGTAAGAATTCCAGAAACATCAGATGAAACATACAAGGCAATGATGGAATGGGGTAAAGCGATGGGTAAAGTTTGTATCACTTGCAAAGATACACCAGGTTTTGTTGTTAACAGATTGTTGGTGCCTTACGTAGCTGAAGCAATTAGAATGTATGAAAGAGGTGTGATATATATATAATTTAGAGATTGGTTCTTTTCTTAAATAGATGTTTTTGCAGGGGATGCATCGGCAAGAGATATTGATATAGCTATGAAATTAGGTGCTGGATATCCTATGGGACCAATAGAATTGGCTGATTATGTTGGCCACGATACAACTAATTTTATTATAGAAGGATGGCATAAGAAATTCCCTGATAATCCATTGTTTAAGCCAAATGAATCTGTTAAAAGATTATTAAAGGAAGGAAAACTTGGTGTAAAGACTGGCGAAGGTTTTTACAAGTATTCTAAGTAATTGAACAGTTTTATGTATTATAAAGGATTTTATATCTATCATTAATTTTCTGATTTACTATTGAATCTATATGTTATACATCATTTCTCATAATATTTTATTTATGCATGTTAAAATGAATTGTATCAAATACTTTTTTTATCTGTATTAGCGGTTTTGTAACTGTTTTTTTTAATCATAATCAGTTTTTAATTAAATAAAACATTAGTCATAATTATTTTATTTTGATGAGTTCCTATAATTTAGTATAATTCACCATTTTAATTTTTATAAAGCTTACAGCTATGCAATTTGTTAATTTGATTAATTGATGTCAATTTGGAAGAGTTGTGTGATTTAAATATTACTGGAATTTGAATAACTAAAACGCTATTAAACATGCAAGGACGACAAATAAAGGTAAATATTTAATTTTTGTTTTGTCATCATAATTAATGTTTTAGTTAAATAGAATATTATATTGAACGTAAATGGTTTATAGATAGCTAGTGAATTTTATACTATGGAAAGTTTGAATAACATTCCTAAAGTATTTTCACAGATTAGGTAGTATACAGATTTACCACTGATCCCGAATTCTATTGTTCTCGTTTGTAAGGCATAAACCTCTGCACACAGCAAAATGAGCCTCTGCGCAAGAACATATGATCCAAAAGTTACCATAGGCGTGTGTACGGCGTTTTCATACACTATTACAAATATTCTTATTTTTAACAGAAAGTAAAAAACAAAAATATTAAGCAATACAAACATTACAGAACTTTACTTATATAAAAATTAGGTCAAAATATAATTTAAAAAGTTTGAAATAGTAAAAGGAAAAACTGTAGTATAAATAAAATATTAAAGAAAACCTTTTACAACAAATCGCCAAGTAACTTTGTTAATTATAATATTTATTAGTAGATTACTGAATAAAAACAAAACTGTATAAGTAACCATAAAACTAAGGGTATCTTCTTTTTTTAGAATTCGGGACAGTGCGCCTATTTGTAAATTTTCGCGCATGTCTGTTTGTCACCTCTGGTTTTAAAATCTCAGAGAACAAAGGACTGATATATCTGTATAGTACCTAATCTGTGGTATTTTGGTCAACAGTAAACAATTCAAATGTTGATTTTAAAAATGCAATACTTAATTCAGACAGAGTTTTAATTTAAAATAACCGCTTTCTTATAGTGTTTGCAGATTGTTATTCCGTTGCGAAAATGCTGTTAGAGATCTGTAAGAATAATTTCGGTCGTCCGCAACGAAAAACGACACCGCCAAGAGAGGGAAACAACTCCTAGCGCTGAGCAGCTAGCTTTCTACTATATCATTATTTGTGTTGTTTGAGAAACTAATATTATTATTAAAGGTAATTGTGTTGGTGTATTATAAAAATGATTAAAATCTAAATGTCGAAATCAAACGCTCAAAACTATTGCAAAGATCGAGCAAGAAAACGCGAGGACGAAGGCATAACGAAATACACAGTAAAAAGTTCAATCGGTGAAAAGAATCACAAGAAGCCTAAATCAAACGCCCAAAAATGTCGTGAATATCGAGAAAGAAGAAAGAAGGCGAAACGAAAAAACCAGCGAAAACTTCAACCGAACGTACTCGTGAATTTAGAAAACGACGGAAGATGCTGAAAACCCGTAAGTTTCTCGAATAATACTACTTAAACAAAGACAAAGTGCCATTTGTTGTAAAAACATATTTCTATGTTTTATATGTAGTAGCGTCATCGCCTCGTAGTGAAACAATCAATAAAGCAAATCAACAGTAAACAATCAACAACCTAACCAACAAATGTCACTACTACGAAGTAGGGAACTTGTCAATGAGTTTAAACCGTAATACTATTGTATACTATACAAGATGCTTCAAAAAAGTAAGTCATACTGTTAACCTCAAATTATGTGACTTTAAATACGGGGACCTTTCTTATGCCATTCTTAATTAAAGCGTGTAACGGATTCGGAACAGAATAATATTAAACCGATAAATACAGAAATAACAATACTGGAAACAATACTTAACTGGAATAATAAAGCAAATGAAAGTCATAAACTGAATAGATTGCACTAGTACCCCAAAAACTTGAGAAATCAGTAAAAGTTTAAGGATGTACGAGCAGGGTATTGGGTGGGGATAGACCGATCCGGGCGCGCGGTAAAGAGGTCATGTAGATCACGTGACCGCATCATTGCGTATGGCAACACTGTCATTATTGATTACACAGATTAGGTAGTCTACAGATATCTCAGTCCTTTGTTCTGTGAGATTTGAAAACCACAGGTGACAAACAGACATGCGGGAAAATTTTCAAATAGGCGCACTGTCCCTAATTCAGTAATTTACTAATAAATACTATAAGTAACAAATTTACTTGGAGATTTCTTATAAAAGGTTTTCCTTAATATTTTATTTATACTACAGTTTTTTTTTACTTATTTCAAATTTTTTAAATTATATTTTGTACTAATTTTTATAAAAGTAAAGCTCTGTAAGGTTTGTATTGCTTAATATTTTTGTTTTTCACTTTCTGTTAAAAATAAGAATATTTGTGTATGAGAAACCCGTACACACGCCTATGGTGATTTTTCGACCATATGTTCTTGCGCAGAGGCCCATTTTGGTGTGCGCAGAGGTTTATGCCTTACAAACGAGAACAATAGAATTCGGCATCAGTGGTAGATCTGTATACTATCTAATCTGTGTTCATTACTATGGCAATGTATTAGAAAATTCAAAATAAATATTGAGTGTATTAGTATTTTTACCAGGTTCTGTACATTGCGAATATAAAATTAGGGAAGGTGAAATGAAAAAAACAACTATCATTCGGGATAAAGGTGGCAAATTTACAACTAAGAGGAAGTTAGAAACCAGACTAAAAAAACTTGAAAATTTGAAAAGGCGAAAAATTGATGAAAATTTACTAGAATTCCTAAAATTAGGTTAGTATTTTGACACTTACTTTTCTTTAATCCATATTACAGATGTTTATTATAACAGTAAGCATTAGTCTAAGAATTAATTTTTACACCGACGAACAATAAAAATTTTGAAAATAATATCACAAGTAACATTTAACAGCTTGTAGGTTAGGTTACTCAAATATCGTTACTATTTTATTTGACGTGTCTATCTCTTTCCAGTATCTTTCATTTCTTTTTAATAGCCTACAGTGTTGCTAGTTCGTTTAAGAGCTAACAAAAGCAAGCTAATTTTCGTAAATATCTCTTAATTTAGTCGGTCACTAAGGTTTTTTATTTTTTTAATATCTTTATGAATGTCTTAACTTTTAATTAGATAGTTTTATTTTCATTTTCTTCGATGAATTTGGGTGAAAATTATGAAACATGTCGTCTGTCCGTCACTTTGCCATAAGACTAATGTTAAATATGCTTACTTTTGAAATCAATTATTTATTTAAATAGTCGGTTAATCCCTCCTTAAAGGACTTAGCGGCATAAGAATAATAAGTAATTGATCCAGCTCAGTTTTGGCTCAATGACAGAGCATCATGTGATGAATCAATCAGACAAATATTTTGTTAATTTAACAACATGATACAAACCTAGATTATTATATATGAATTTCATTCGACTTATAATAACTTTTGAATGCTAAGTGATATCTAGAACATTCTTTCATTGTGTTTGTCAGTAAGGAGTGGTGCGTCGACGAGAATAGAAATTAGCCCAGAAAAATGGTGTCTTCGATTGAAATCACCAAGGTGGAAATTATAATCTCAAAATTGACCTTTTTGGCAAAGGGTAACCAAACTTTTCAAAATTTAATATCAAACTACTCATCAAATTCTATCAAAATCACCCTTTAAATGTTTGGTTGCCCTTTGCCAAAAAGGTCAATTTTGAGATTTTGAATTCAATTGATATATGACTAATTTTGTAGATGCCTTTCACAATACATCTGACAACCAACATGAAAGTAATTTACCTGCTAGTCATGGACAACAGAATGAATCGGAGGTCCAAATGGTACCATTAAATAAAACATCGGTAAGCCATCATAAAAAACCAATTTGTGAATCTCAACATAATGCTACTTCAAATTTTAATGCAACTTATGATCCAAGGTAAAGATACATAAAGATTGGAGGAAGGGTATAGGAATATTTTATTTTTAGTGAGACTCTTCAGGTAAAAGAGGAAAATCAAAACATTGAAAAAATATTGGAAAATTCAGACGAGTGTGATTCTCAATTTACTGATCTACAAGTGCGAAATAAATTTAATTGTTACATCTGTAAGAAAGAATTTGACAATGTGGAAGCTGCAAGTGTTCATATACTCTTCCATGCTCGCCAAGCACTATCTTTTTGTGGTTTTTGTGGTGTTTTATTTCTTTTGAATAGTGACATTGTAGAACATTATAATGAACATAAACAAACTGTGGATGGAACCCCATGTCAAATGTGTGGAATTATATTGAATGGGGAATCGAGTTTAGAAGGACATGATTGTCAAATAGAAACAAAATATTCTGATATTTGTAAAGATGTTACTTTCAACAATAAGTCGATAGCTCAGACAGTTTTTGATGGTGATTTAATGCCAAATGATAAAAGTGATTGTTTTTTTGCTTGTAAAGATGAATACGACGGCATTAAAATTGAAAATATGGATCCGCTCGAATATAAACCTGATCCAGCAGTTTTGGATTTTATGATGACGCAAAGTAATCAAATATGCAATTCAAAAAATTTAACAAATAATCACGATACAACACATTCGAATAATTTGATATCAAGTGCTTCATATATTGAACAAGGAGCTTTAGAATTTAACACCCAAGAAAATCAAACAGTAGAAAACACATCTGCTGAATATCATGAAACTTACAATTGCGTAATTTGCGATATGGATTTTATAAGAATATCATCTTTCAATTCTCATCTAAAATTACATTTTCAAGTGTTGAAACTATACTCCCAATGTAAGAATTGCTCTAAATATTTTGTGAATGAGCTACATCTATCTAATCATATTAAAACGTGTGCCAAAGTATGAAAAAGATAAGTTTGCGAACAGCGTAATAAACATTTCCCTTTAGACGCAAGTAGTTATGTATATTTATTTAATATTAAACTATTACAAATAATAGATTTTTCATTTTTGGATTTAGATTTGATTGTTAGTTCATTTTTCCTTTAAAAAGTGAGATAAACTTGAATGAATACTTACAATATCCGATCATTTTTTAAAAACCGGTTAAAAGATCATTTTATACACCGGGGGTGTCCAAAATGATCTCTGTGTTGGGGGTAAGATGATCCTAGGAGATCCAGTTACCAGATCATCTACTCAAACCATGTTTCTGGTATATTAAATAAAGAAAACAAATATAGAATTGTTTACAACGTCTTATTCAAATAATATGTGAAATAAAATGTCACTTGTCTACAAAAAAGAACTTCTTATCTTTGAGATCAATTATTTATAACCATAGATATTTATAATAACATAAAAATCATTTCTGGCGCATAAATAATTCGGTCCACTCAAAAATTGCTTATTTTTACCTTTCGGCGTCTTTTTAGTGACATTAATGAACTTTACAAGCAGACTGATCATTTTACCCCGAACCCAACATTAACATTTAAATCTCTATAAAGTAGTTTTTAAATTTTATACGGTTTTCAAGTTACGTTTCAATTAAAATTGAACATTTTAGGGAACAGCAAATACATATAACAGGCATTGCATAAAACTAAATACGAGCAAACTTGAGTAGCCTCAAAGTTAGTCTAACCTTTTTTACCCCAAGGGATCATTTTGTACCACTTTCCCTTATTGTACTTAATTTTAATTGAAACATATCCGCTATTGAAGAAATGGTTATTCCTCTTTCTCGATAAAAAAAAACAAGAGATCTAATATTAATGTTGGGATTAACATTTTATTTTTTTTACAGATTGAAAAATATTTCTCGTCGCTTCAATTACAAAAACAAACTGCCTTACCTTAACAGCCCGTAATGTATTGTTGAAATGATAATATTGCATTTTTATTGTAACTTGCACATTTTTAATTAAATAGTTATTCTGATTTCCAAAAACTTTTTCACAGCCTCTTTAAATGAGCTGTGTTTCAAATTTTATTTGCGTAAACCTTTTTATTGATATTTTAATCAAAATAAATAAATTGAGTACACTAATATTTTATCTAACATCTAATAAGCAAATTTTAATACTATAAACAACTTTATGTATTATTTTGCTGATTTTATTCTTTTAGGAAGCATTTCTAAAGATCTATTCACAGCAATGTATGTATTGCACTAATTTTTATATAAGTAAAATCCTATAAGGTTTGTATTGCTTAATATTATTGTTTTTTTAGTATCTGCGATAACTAAGAATATTTGTATTAGTGTTTAAGAAACCCATACACACGCCTCTGGTGACCTGTCGAACATATGTTCTTACAGAGAAAAGATAGGTAGAGAAATGAAACCTGCATGTTAAGGGGGCGGTCCGAGAGAACTGGGTTGCCTAATATCGACTAAAATTTAGACGTTTCTTACTTCAATTACCATTTCTAAATAACAATATATAATGTTGCAAAAAAAATTAAATAGACCAATAAAGGATTGGACTAGAGCATGGCATATTTCATTTTTCCCAAAAATGTAATATAAATCTAAAAAAAAATAGCAAACCTGCTGAAATTAAAATGCTTTAAGGGGCAAAAAAAAACGATAGTTCAAGCTGTAATTATACAAAAACTAAAGAATTTGATCAAATTTGAAATATGCTATGCTGTAGAGCCATCTTTTGTGTATATATTGTTAGAAAATTGTATTGAAAAAGTAATTAATAACAATTTGGTAATTGAAGTGCCGAAGCACTGTTTTTGGTCTCGCTGGGCAAGGTTATGTTGAGAGTTTTATTGCGGTTCCTCGTTTTCGCTAACCAAAACTTTGACCCTTGTCCGTTAGATGGTAATAGCGTTGAACAGTTGTATTTGAAAGTTGTGGGGTAATGGCGCCTTGGGATGGCGTTATTACATCAGTGATAGACAAAAAGACTATAATAATTAAAAATTACACTCAGATTTATTTTAGGGTCTGTAATGATCACAAACACATTTGTCTGGTTTCTATATGAGAATTCGTTTAGGACTAGTACGGATTGCGTAATCGCGCTATTCTTTGCGGTGTTGCCCCGCGGACCAGATTTTTTTCAGGTACCTGAACGCAGATCGATAAAAATCGTAACATCGTAATGGTTTAATAATATCAATGCATTCATTAATCAGTGCGACCAATTTTATATAAATCAAATTGCGAATTTAAAATCAGCTTAGTGTGCGCTTGCGCTTTATGCGGTGGTTTAAATCGCCTAGTTTGAGTTGACAATGGTCAACTTTTACAATGGTAAAATCTTTGTTGAATGCGGCTTCGTACTTTGCCTTTATGGTTTGAAGGCGCTTTTGACCGATGTTTTCGCACATTATAGCCCTAAATAGTTCATGAAAAAGGTAAATGCCATTTACATTTTTACCTTTATACCAAAATAATAATGTCTGTGGTAAATATTTTTTTATTAAATTCATTGAAGTAAGTTTTTGTCTAAATTATTTTCTATTTTTAGGTTTCATTTATGATGAACTTCAATACAGATAAAAATTTGAGCACTTTTTTTCATAGTACTACATGTTTGAAAAGTTAGTATACATATACAGGGGGTCCCAAATTAAGTAGGCTAACATGGGTATCTTTCTTATTAGTGGAGATACAAGTCTGGTTAAATGGGCAATGTTTTGCAGTTTTAGATGCCGATTCAGATTCCGTTATTAAAATTTTAAAATTCCGAATAGTTCCGAAGTAATTGTAAAAAAACTGAAAATCGTTATTTTCTGTAATGTCAAATAACTTTCTAATTATAAAATTTACAAAAAAAGTTTAATATAAAAGTTACTAGGTTTTATAAAATACAGATTGAAAAGGTATGGTAGGGATCACAATCTTTCAAAAAATAAGGCACGTATACAAACAGACTTTGATAAACGTTATAGTATGTTGTGAAGTGGTTGTATAATTTTAGATTTTGATAAATCAACGAGTTTTGCACAAAAAATTAATAAAACGAAAAGCAGCTCAACTTCTAAGCTTTCGTGCGTTTTTCAAAATAATGATATTTTTATTAATCAAACAGCAAAGCTTGTGAAATTATCGTAGATTTTATTTTTTTGAGATTAATTTTTATTAAATGGCTATCAAGCAATTGAAGTATGCCAATTTTGGTAAACATTTTCTGGGAGCATACATAGATAAGGGGTCGTTCATAAAATACGTTCGCATACAAGGGGGTCTTGCTGAGTGTGACACGGGGGACAGGGGTCTACGCAACGTGACGTTCGCCGTTCATTACATTTTAAATTAGTATTTCTTTCGACTATTTTTCTTTTAAATTTTTATCATAATAGAAAGTCATTATTATTTATTTTTCCTTATAAAAGATATTTATTGATTTATTTAAATTTTATTATAAAAACTAAATAAATATTTTTAATTCTCAAAATTTGTGTACTATCAATTGAAATTTATCATATTCAGGGAGGTCTTAGTTTTTGTGACAAAATATTTCTAGGGGGGTCATAGGAAGTGTGACACCGCGTGACAATGGGGGGTCAAAAAAGCTGATTTTAGCGTGTCGTATTTTATGAACGGCTCCTAATAAAATAAAATAAATTTCGTTATTATCTGCTTCCAAAATTGCCGATCCTTGCAAAAATATGCCCTTTGAGAAGATATTTATTGAAGGTATGCAATTTAAATATGCACTTTGCATTCCCGGTCATTTCAATTATTCTAGAATTTGAAAATACTAAGTATGTTTAGTATTTATTTACGATATAAGCATTTATTTCAATCTGATATTTTCAAAATTTAACTTTTTTTGTTCTTACTCCCTTATCACGGTTAATATTTTTACCACAAAATACTCTTCTGCCCTTAAAATTTTGTTAGTTATTTTTTAACCACAATTATAAATAATTTCGATATATAAAATGATTTAAAAATTTATATAGAAAACATTTTTTTAATAAATATAATTGGACTAAAAAACATTAGTATCAAAGTATTTTCAACATTTATTTATGATCTATAATAAATAAAATTAGAACTATATTTAAAAACAATAAATATATCATCAGAACAAATAAAAAGAAATCCAGAAAATTAATCATTAGCGCCCTTCTGCAATACCGTAATTATTATCCTTTCATTTTAAAGAAAAACAAGTATTTTACAATTTTATACACATATTTATGTTACTTTGTAATATTAATAAAACAAATCGCATTAATTAAGATTCATAACATAATAAATATGTATTCTTAAATTTAAACTGGTTTTTGAATTGCGCGCCGACGCTTACTTTGCGATTTCTGCCAAACCTAACAATCGAAATCGCATGAAAATTCTCTGAATATAACATTTGAAATAATATTGCAAGTAATTTTTGGTAAACCAAACTGTATGTCGAAAATAAACGAAAGTATGCGAGTTTGACCGATAAAACTAGACCTGGAACAACTTATGTATTTTGAAGGTTTTTCAAATCAGCGTAAAAATCGATATCTTGCATCTCTATACAACTATCGTGACTCTCTCTACGAATAGTAGTTCCCATGCCACTAGCCAGGCTTCTTAATATATAAAAAATATCTTTTTATTCTTAATCAATTTAAAAAATTAAAAACATGGTCTCCGCTTAGAACGACATATCCTAAAGCACCACGAAATAATCAAATTACCAATTTTGATTATATGGATATGTATCTTTCAATTTCAATAAATATATGTATTCAGTCAAATTCAAGGCCCCGGGTTTGTCTAAAACTTCTGACAAGCGGGAGAGCCACCTAGAAACCAAAAGATAAGTTTATCTTATTTCTTGACCGACTTAACTTAGCCCTAAACCGCACTGTAGTAATTCATTATTTCACCGCATCATGTTAAAATCGCTAATGTTTTGGATCGCCCCCTTAAACATTGGCAACACAAACCTCTGGCGGCGTGGATGCGGAACTAAAAATTTATATCGGCGATTTCAAAATAACGGTTTTGAATACGGCTTCTTTCCCTTCCCCCTCTAAAATCATACTATTTAAATGCTTATATTATTAAAATTAATTCAGTAAAATGCATCTTTATTTTTAATACTTTATTTCATGAAATTATATACATAATATAGGTATATATTAAAAATATAATCAACAATCATATTATAATAAATAAAATTTAATTAAATATGAAACATTTTTTAACAATAAAAACACAAATAAACGAAGAAAAGACATATAAAATAGCTACACAAATCATACAAAATATTACCCTTAATTAAAAATAAACAATATTAAGTAAAAAAAGAACAAAAAATTTTACAAGTATCAAAAACATAACAGGTCACATTATATATAAAAAATATAATATAAAAGATGCACAACTAATACATTACAATATAATGTTAAAAAGTTTTACATTGTTTACAATTAAAATAAACATATATGTATAGGTATTTTAAGTAATAATTAATAAAATGTTTACTTACCACCAAACAGCTGATGTAAAAAACACTACTAAAACGCCATTAAAATTTCAAAAAACTACCAAATAGTAGGAATTTTAACAATGGTTAAGAAACTTGCTAAATTTGTATATGTGCGATGCAGTTTTCCCCCCTGCACACTTACCGCGCTCTTGGATGCAGCAATGGCATGTGTTGCTCGTTTTCCAATGTAAGCTTCACCCCCCTGTGTTTTTATGTAGAGGCCACGGGGGTGAAAGCATATATTTAATATTAAATTTATATCTCCGGTATAAAATTTTAGTTGTGGTTCTTCGCCGTCAGAGGTCTATGTTTCCAAGGTTTAACACGTGGGTTTCTTTTCTCTGGAGGCTAATTTTGGTGCATGCAGAGGTTTGTGCCTTACCAACAAGAATATACGTTTTCGAGATAAGTGACATATCTGTATCCTACCTAATCTGTGTCGTTGGTTTAAAAAATTAACTTGTAAAGGATGTGGGTGTTATCCTTTACCTTTTTATTTGTGGTATTGTTGTTTACCATTTACAGTCGACTCTCGATAATTTGAATCTCGATATTTTGAATTATTTTCATGGTCCCTTGAGAAACACTCGGTATTTTGAAAGAAATGAATGGATTTAAGTACACGCGGTAATTTCAACTGGCGACGACAGTGCCTTACTTGACATTACTCTATAATTTGAAGTGAGAGTACCTGAGCTTTTGGTATTTTGAAATCTCCAATATACAAGTGTGTAGTTGACATTGCTTGTATTACCTTGTTTATCTTACAATGAGTTCCCGAACAAATAAATTTTAACAATTCTAAAAAAAACACGTTATTGCGTAGATATATATGTAAGTAGGTACTATTGCTCAATAATCACACTTTCGATAAATTGAATTTTGTCTTTACTATTTTTCGATTATTTGAACTCTCACCAATTTGAATTTATTTTGTGATCCCGTGAGTTTCAAATTTTCTAGAGTCGACTGTATATATTTTGTAAGGCTATTATAATTTATGTATCGTCCGTGTTGATGACATTACAAGGGTTCGGCTGTATGAAAGAGACTTGTCAACACTGGCTCACTTAAATTACACTTTTAGTTAGTAGATTAACCGCTAGTCGAATAGCTCCTAAGATCGAGCAAACTAACCACAAAAGCTAGCGGTTGTCGTTAACAATTACCAAAACGTTTTTTTAGCTATACAATAATTTGATTAGTTGATATCAATTTGGAAGGCCGGTGTGATTTAATTAAATATTTCTGGAATATTAATAACTAAAATGCCAACAAGAATAATGGTAAGAAGAATGAAAAGAAAACAATATTATATTAACCCTTAAGTACTGACCTGTCGTCTCTAAGACTACTCTTAATTTTAATATTAATTTAATATTAATATTTAATATTATTTTAATATTAATGTTATGCAGTACATATAAAAAAAATTTCCAGTGTATTCTCAAGTAAAGGTCAGATAAATATACTACCATAGAATCAAGATAGTATAGAAGGAACACTCCTTTGTTCTCAAGCATTTCTATAGAAGCAGTCATGCATGAGAATTTGGCCATAGGCGCACTATTTTAAGATTCAGAGAAGGGGTTCAGTTTTGTTCTACTACTAGTCTATTCAACAGAGATTTATCTGTTTATTTCAAACTCCTATCATTATAAACTATATTGTACGATTATAAATAGCATGTGATGTTCTAGTTGCTTATTATCAGTTTTTAATGACCATTAATGACATTAGGTCGGTCTTATTGAAAACCCATTTACACGACATTGGCGTTTTTTCAAGGAATTTCGAATGCGCAGAGGCTCATTCTGGTGTGCGCAGAGTTTAATCCCTCTAATGGGGAACAATGGAGTGGCCCCCTTCTATACTATCTTTTTTCTATGATACTACTTAAGTAAGAGCGATTTTGCCCGAAGGTAACTAAAATTATGCGAATTAAAAATTTTAACGTCGTCTAGTAGACTACACGTTAGTAAGGACGTAATATGTATCGCTATTGTAATAAGTTGTTTATTTGGGATTTTGTTTTTGATATAATCAAAGTTAAAAGAAATTAGTGAATTTTTTTGCAATACATTGAATTTTACGTCAGTACCGTGGAAAATTTTAAATTTAATTCTCATTTTGGATATTTTAAAGTTGTAGCAAAATCCTCTCGCACTTTCATTTTTACTATAAAATAGAGTAATAATATGCATGAATCCACAAAAAAGTTTAGTTATAGACTTGAAAAATATTTAATCAAAAAAGTAACAGTTAGAACAGAATCACCCATATGTACAGTCAGCCTAAGAAGTAATCAACACCCTAGAAACAGACCTACAGTAAACGTACTATTCCAAGAGACAAAATCTGGGGCTGGATGTTTAAAAAACAATTAAGATTGATCTTTGTAATTTTAGTACCTTTAGTTTTAATATTCTCAATTCACATAGTGTACCCAAATTTAACAAATTTTTAAAAAATATTTAATGTTTTGGCAAAATAATTCAAATAATATGACGTAGCCTGACAGACCACACGTCAATGACTACGTTCTAAAGCTTGTACGTCAATACCTACCTATCTTTTCTCTGGTCAGTACTTAAGGGTTAATTCAATATTACTGCACTTATAATAATTAAAATGCCTACAAAAATACAGCAAAAAAGAATTAAACGCCGCCAAATGTATATTAAACAGCAGTTGGAAAAAGCTGCTAAATTGAACGCTAAGAATAATTCTCTTTCCGAATTCCAACATAATGTTACTTTAAATTCTAATCCAACGAATAATACAAGGTGAAGGTGCACATAAAGATAACAGGAAAGATATAGAAAGCTTTATGTTTTAGTAAAACTCGGCAAGTGCTACAGGAATGCATAAACACTGCATTAGAATTGGAGAATTCATTGTCAGATGTACCTGATTTTAAATTTAATGATTTACAAATAAATCATTGTTCTATAATATTTAATTGTCAAATTTGTAACGAACAATTGGATAATTTGTCAGCAATGTATGATCATTTACTTATTCATGCTCGTAAATCATTATCTTCTTGTAGTGATTGTGGTTTGCTATTCATTCACGAAGGTGATGCTTGCGAACATTCTCTTGAGGATAAAGGAAATTTACATTGTAACATTATAGTATCAAATGTTTGTAGAATTTGTAATAAATTTGTTAGAAGGGATGAAATGTCACCGACTCATATTGAATTACATTCATATGTGTTGGAAATATATTCTCAATGTATATTCTGCTACAAATATTTTAAAAATAAGCAATTTCTATTACAACATATGAACATGCAACATTTTAAAACTGAGCAGTTTAACAATAGTTCACTAGAGCAATAAATACTTTTCTTTTCAATTATGATTGTGTATGATTATTTGATAAATTGAGGGCCGCATTTAAATATGTAAACTTGTATAAATTGAAAATTTAAAATCTGTTGAAGAGTTGTGTTTGCTTAAAAGTCTATAATTTAAATTTTTTTAATCATAACTAATATTTTAGTTAAACAAAATATTACATTGTTTATATATAGTGAATTTTATACTAGTTCAAATAACATTATTAAAGTATTTTGGTCAGTAGTAAACAGTTAAAAATTTTGATTTTAAAGATATTTTAAAGTTACCCTTCCTACAACAAGGCATCCTATAAGATGGTTTCCCTCTAACACGATATGAAAATTTCAAAAACTTTTGTAAAACACTATACTACCGCAGCACTGAATAATATGATTTTTTTCATCATATTTAAAAATTAAAATACCTTAAAATAATGACTGGTAGGAAGAATGAACTATAGTGCCTTTACATGACAACTTATAAATAAATTATAATTTACTCATTTATGTTTGTTTTTAATAGGTTTTCGGAATGTAACTCTCCTTTTTGTGCTGGCTCTGAATTCCCTATAACACGGTTTCACACAACACGGCGTTTTATTCATACAACATGGCGTATTATTCAGTTTTTTATATTTTATAATAAACATAAGAACAAAAAAAATCATTTATTATATTTATAAAATCCTTCGCTCGTTTTAACACCAAATTTGCCTTGTTTTACAAGCTTATTCATAGATTGATTGGGAATAAATAATGAATTATCTGGAAATTTTTTACTCCATCCTTCTAAAATGGAATTAATTGTGTCATTTCCCATGTAATCCGCTAATTCAATTGGTCCCATTGGATAACCGGCTCCCAATTTCATTGCTTTATCGATGTCACTAGCAGAAGCGTCGCCTAAAAAGAATGATTAAAGTACAGTTTATAATTGGGGTATTCCGTTTAACGTACAGTCAAACCCCGGTTATTATGAACACTTCGAATAAGACAAAGTTCACTCAGAGAATATATAGACAAGTGTCGCACTTATGTGAACGGTTAATGTGAAGTTCCAATAGTATGAACACTTATTATTTACAGAAAACATTAAATATAAACAAATATATCTTCTAGACGGAAACGTAAACAAATAAGCATTTCTTTCATTCGAATTTCAACGAAAACTTATTTATAGTAATTTAGAAGTAAATGTTTTAGCGATCATAGATTACTTTATCTTTTCTTATTCAATAAACGTGTCTTGATGTCTTTTTTTGTTAATATGTACTTTTTTTGACCCCCATTATTATGTACCCCCGCTAATGTGAACTTTTTGAACAAAACAAACTAGTTCATATTAACGAGGTTTGACTGTATACAAGTGCAACTATCGCTCGTTAAAAAAATTAAAGTTTTGATAATCGTTTGATGAACACATATTTACCTCTTTCATACATTCTTACGGCTTCTGCAATATAAGGAATAAGTAATCTATTAACAACAAATCCGGGTGTATCTTTACATACAATACAAACTTTCTCCATAGTTTTACCCCATTGCATCATTATTTGAAATGTCTGTTCTGATGTTGACGGAGTTCGTACAACTTCAAGCAACCTCATTACAGGTACGGGGTGGAAAAAATGCAATCCTCCAAAACGATCTGCGCGTTTCGTAACAGACGCAATTTCTTCTATTCCTAATGAACTTGTACTCGAAGTAAAAATTGTTTTTATAGGTGCCGCTTTGTCAATTGCTCTAAATAATTTGTGCTTAGCTTCCATATTTTCCAGAATTGCTTCTATTACAAGGTCCGCATTTTGAACGGCTTCGCAAACGTTTGTAGAAGTAGTTAAACGTTGTTTAACTTGTTCAATAAAATCGTTGAATCCTTCTGTATTACTGTTATGTAATTTTTTTGCGACCCGTTGTAAACTTAATGCAATATTCTTTTTAGATTTTTGTAAATTGTCACAAGTTAAATCTACTAATACTGTGTTGTGTCCTGTTTGCGCAGAAACCTAATGGAAATTTGTATGGTTGTAATTGAATGAATCAAATCATAATGCATGTTTAAAGAAATACCTGAGCTATCCCGATCCTATAACTCCTGCACCAATTACCGTAACATTTTTAATAGTATTTGTAGTAAGTGTCGAAAGAGAGCCTTTAAGTAAATTGAAAGATTTCGACATCTTTTTAATATAAAAATAATTAATTTTTAACAATAATTTTACCTGAACTTTATACTTATCGCTATTCCTATATATATATTATTACTTGTTTACACAAACATTAATGTAGGACTACTAAATGGTGATACGTCACTACTTATAATTACAAAAGCTTCAAGTCTTGTATTGGTTTTGTCAGTGACAATTCCAAATACACACAAAAGAATTCTAAATTATGTTTAAAAATATTAATATATGTACATATTAGTTAAACTTAAAAAACAGTATACGTTTATGCAAATATTTGTGGAGTAATTATGACCAATTCAGAACTTACATTAAACAATTTTTAGTATGGTAGTTTTAAAAATAATATAACAATTATTTAATTATTAATAGCTAATAATTTATTATATGATCATATTATATTAAATTCGGTTAGTATTCAATTAAAATTAGTTTTATTCTATGTAATCAAATTCGTTAGGAATGCCGAACTGCTTATCCAAGGCTTGTTCTTCAATGTTAAATTTTCGTTTAGACCACGATTTTATTTGAAAAACGTTATCAGTCCAACGGTTTGTTGCTTCCTTTAATTGCTATAAATCAACGAACAATAAAATAAAAATTAGAATAAAATATGTATTATATTTACCGCAGCCTTATTTTTTAAATCTTTTAAAATTTCTGGATCATTATCTTTGTAATGTTGCAGTTCTTTTAAAAGTTCTTCTCTTTGTTTTTCTAGGTCTACAATTTCGTCTAATAACTGATTTTTTTCGAATGTCTGGTCTTCCTTTCCCTATATATAAATAAATATTAAGTTTGAACTTTAAGCAATTCTATATGATCAATAATTACCTCAAATTTCTTTAAAGATTCTGTTGTAGATTTTAATTTACTTAAATATTCTTCATTCTTTTTAT
Organism: Sinopyrophorus schimmeli; assembly: GCA_036325965.1. NCBI lineage: Eukaryota > Metazoa > Arthropoda > Insecta > Coleoptera > Elateridae > Sinopyrophorus > Sinopyrophorus schimmeli. The sequence continues at coordinate 3,207,648 of JARFIZ010000404.1, forward strand.
TAAGTTCGTCTCTTTTAAGCTTTTTATTGTGTAGTGTTTTGCTAAAATAAATTGAATTATTAAAGTATAAACATATTATATAATTATACCTTGGAAAAGCCCAATAATACAACGAACTGCCTATTTTATCGGTATCTACCAATCCATCATCAACTAAGCTTGAAGAACATCCTTAACTGAATTTACGATAATGCCTTGTTCTTTTGGAGCAATTTTTTCTAATTCTTTCAACTGGAACACATCCTTTTTTTGGTAGAATATTTGTAGCATTTTAGACTTTTTTTCTTCGGCACTTAAACCTTTGCGTTTCGACATGTCTATTTTTTTTAATTTAACTTCTTCTCATTTATTACTGTTATTAGCAGCTCAGTATAATTATTAACCCTATATTACAATTAAATTAATACTATTTTCATAATAACCACTGAATCATAGTTATTTAATAAAACTAATTTTTAAAATAATATGATTAGATAACAAAATTGAGATTGTATAACAATTACCTATGAACTTTAATTGTAATTATAATTTAATACTACTTATAAGTTTTAAAGTTGATTCCGGGCATTTTAAAAACTAAGGTTATAAATTCATAATCAATCAGTCTTGCCAAAAACATACATATTTATAATCAAATATTTTTGTAACCATTTATTAATAGGCGGTAGGTTTAAATTAATACTTATCTAAACCACATTTTGAAAATACTACTAGTATATTATTTATATTTTCGTTTATTTAAACTGCAAACTATCCAGTCTTTGAAATATTTATGATTTACATTATAGATCCATTTAAAACTTCTACATTATAATTTATTTTAATAGCCATCAACATCGTATAATTACAATATATTAATAAAAAGTATATTATTTTCAATAATATATTACATACCTACAAAATACGCCACTATTTTCAATGGTTTTTTAAACTTATAGTTTGCAATACACAAAGATACCAAACAGTTTTATTAAAAGCACCTAGTGTTATAAATTGCAAAAATATTTTTTTTTAAATTTTGAAGCATGAGCTTATCTTAAACTAATTATTATATTGGAAGATATGCAGTTCTGATTTATAAAATACAATCCAATCGTCTTTATGCTTTTTTAATACTTGATTATTTAATTTATCTAATATAAACTTGTAATTGTAAAGCACATTGGATTAATACTTTCAGTCCAGGCATAAAACTCGCTATTTGTGCAAAATCAGAACCGGATACTAATTGGGTATGTATGTTGAGACAGTTTGTGTAATCACCTGCCTGTATTAACTGTATCAACTGATGTAGAGCACTTAAGGTATTAGGCGAAAGCTAAAACAAAAACATATTTATTAATTACTAATGCTTAATAAAGTTGATATTAATAAAATTTTGCATTCTTCAGAAAGACTAATCAAAATTATCACAGATAATCAATTATAGCAATTTTCATCCCATAAATATTAAATCTGCATTTACCATTCAATTTTCCAATATCGTTAATGCTTAAATTAGATAAGTTACCTTTTGTTCTCTTAATAAATCGTATAGCGTTTCTAGTTTTCTTGCTACATCTTCCAACTTTCTCTTTGTTTGCTAAAATTACAAAGCTTTAACGAATAGACTTAAAAATAATTGATAAATATCTTACGGGATTATTAGCAGATAATACACAATGATTCCTTAATTCTTCAAATATGGTTTGTATATCTTTATATTCGTCTGGAATAGGTGGTTTCTCTACCGGTGTTGGCTTATTCGACATTGATGGAAGTCCTGGCGAAGGCTGTGGTGTAGGTCGTGACAATGGTGGTTGTTGAAAATTAGTATTTACAGCGTTTTGATTGAAGCTCCCAGGTCCCATATTTTGTGGTGGATAATTAAATCCAGTTGGAGGCTGGGGCTGTAATATTTGTGGACCACTTTGCGGTAATTGCTGATTGTAAGAATTACTTGAAGCAAATGGTGGACCTTGTGCTTGATCCATAAAACCATTACTTGAAGGCATATCATGAGATGGTGCACAAAGAGGATGTAGTATGGGATCTTGTTGTGAATATTCTGGTTTCGGCTGTAATGATATTACAAATTAAGTAAATTTTAAATGAAAATGATCTAATATGTAAACATTATTTATAAAATAAGTAGCGCTATTTAGTTGCTATCACAACATTGCAGTTATTTCGTTAAACAGAGCAATATTTTAAATTGTTGAAAAAAGATCCAGAAAATATATCTTGGTACGATCTAGGAAAACAAACAAACATTCAAACTTCTCTTAAAGTATAGATAAGAGTTAATGATTAAATAAGCATCCAAAAAATTGATTCTTTACGGTAACTAATACCTCATGATGTAAAAATCGAGTTTTCCAAAGTCTTGTACCAGAATGTTCAGCTGACATAATGCTACGATCTCCATACTTTTAAATAAGATACAATTAATTAACATTCACCATAAACTTTAGGTTTAATTTTTAAACGACGATAAATTACTTGAAATATAAATATTCATACCATGGCTAAAGTTCAGGAAAAGATTATGAGTATTCTACCTATGATATCTCAACTTATTTGAAATGTTTGCCTTTTATTTAAACTAGTCGACACTTACCATACTTCGTGAAGTTGGTTTTGTTAAAACAGGTGGATCATTCCAACCTGGAGCTGCTGGCGAGGGATATTTAGTTCTTGGTGGTGGTGGAAGAGCTTGCTCTGATTTATCGAGATTGTTAAAAGATTGAGGTTGAAATGAACCTGGATTTGGAGGTTGGTAAAATTGTTGAGATACGGGCTGAAATGCTCCTTGACTCGAAGGCTGAGATGTAACTGGCATCAACGGTACAGTATTTGGTGTAGCAGGTGGCAGTGGCATCTGATTTACAGGTGCAGTTTGCGTTGCATATGGATTAGCATATTGATTTCTATTTGGAATATTATAAGGAGACCCAGATTGTACAGAAGGGTCGACAAGATACTTTGTACGAGAAGTAATTCCAGAAGCACCTAAAATTATACATTTATTATATGATATTAACTTATTAATTATTTACCGTGTGCAGACCCAACACTTCCAGGACGTGGTGGTTGACTTAAAGGTGGTGGTGTAAATGGTTTTGCTGCAGGAGGTACAGGATTGAAATTTTGTTGTGGAGCTTGCCAAGGTTGGCTAGCAGGAGCAGCTGTTCCTGCGTTTGGTAGTCCAGTATTAAATTGATTATATGCTGGAGTTGACATCGGATTAGGAGTGGTATATTGGGTTAATGGGTTAGAGTAGTTCGAAAAAGATTGTCTTGAGTTTTGACGACTACGTTGTTGAACTTGTCCGTATGCCGTTTTATATCCTAAGCTGACGCACAATCTTTCTCTTAAATTCACCACTTGTTCGTTTTGTGAATTTCCCAGGTAAGTTAGAGCCGTTGTTAAATTTCCTTGCGATGCTAAGATCGAAGCGTAGTAAGCTAGCAGATCGGCTAGGCTTCCAGTTATCTACCATTTTTATTTTGTAAATTATGAAATTTAAAAAATATATATAAAGCGATATAATAAAATAATCAAACTTACCTCAACGGATTTGCCTCGTCTTTCCACAGCTTTTTGTAAAAACGCAACCAGCTCCACTAATTCTTGTAGATCATTTGAAGATTTCTTTACAGAACCACTCCACGAGTCTACTAACTTTTCAAAATTACCAGCACAAATGTAACATAATTGTGCATCTTGAGCTAATTTTGGATTTAATTTTCCTTCTTCTTCAAGTCGATTTCCCAATAATTCTAAAATACAATAACAAAATAATTAAATGTAATTTTAAACATTAATGTTAATGATTCGTTAACCTTATAGATAAAAAAACGTACCACATAGTTTTGGTAATTCTTCATCGGATGAATGAGTTAGAGTGGCAACTAAAGCTTCTTTCCAACTATTTATATCACAATTATTTATAACAGAACTCCAATCTTCTGAGACTAATGCCGATATAATTGATGAAATATATCCTTCACATTGCTGTAAATATTTAAACTGAGTCCTGGCTAATAATTCTGAACCACCTAAAATTGGTACAATTAATTAAGTTTCTTCGAAAAATAATATAGGTATACATTTGGTATATTTTAAAGTAAGGGCATACTCCGACGAGCACAATTATGAAATAGTGGGATTTAAAATAAGCAATCAATATCGATTTGCACGGTATTTTATAATCTAATGCATTAATATTTTGAAAAAATATACCATTTTGTTAATTTCAATATAGGTACTTTATGATTTTTTTTTAAATTCACATGTAAATTAAATTTTAAAAATTGGGTATTATTTGGAAAGTCTTAAAATATGTATTTTATATTGCTTATCATGTTAAATTAGGCCGATACTATGAACGCGTTTGTCAGGAATGTTTTGTTTATAGTAACCAGGAGTTCATACAAATAGTGTACAATACTAATGAGGTTTGACTGTATTTTTTTTTAATTTGAAAAATGATGTTTGTCTGGAAGATTTTGTTCATACTATCGAGGACTTCATATTAGAAGGTGACACACTAACGAGGTTTGACTGTAATTGTTTTTATACGAGTTGTGTAAATAAAGGGTTATTAATTATTTAAATTAATTACTAACCAGTCATTGCTATAATAATAGCATCGGCAAATCGTTGTGCTTTTAGACATAATTCAACAGCGGCTTCAACATTTCCTAATAAAAGAGCTTGAGCAATAAGGCCTTCAGTATCTAAAAATTAACATTATTAAAGTCTCGTATATGTAAATTTATAAAATTTAATATTTACCATCACCAGTTTTAATTTTATATAATTTTTTCGTTTGCGTTGTTTGAGAAGCACCAGACAGTTGCGGATCTAATGTTAACGAGTTATCATAACTTCCAGCCTAAAAAATAAATAACATGATATGATTATATACAGTTATGCAATAGAACGCAAAACATGATGGTTCAATGACCTAGTATTTTTAGTAGTTATTTGAATAATCTTATATCTACTTATTTAGCATAACGAGTTCAATAAATTGATGATAGCTGTTTCACTACATATATCTTACCGATAAGTCAGGACTTCCTTTCGAAGAGCAGTTAATATCGCCATCAGAGTAATCACTCTATCAGAATAGTTAGTATTGTTAATAAAATCACAAAATAAGTATTACACGTGAACAAATCCAACAATATATAATAAACTTACTTGATTTAGATGTGAAAGTTGATCACTTAATCCATTTACATCGTTTTTAGCTATTGGATCAATATATTCATTTAATTTACTATAAATATCTTCAATTCTATATCCTAATAAATTTAAAAGTTCAGCTCTCGGATTTTCTTCAAAGTTTGCTTTCAAAAAATACCAAATATTCCTTTTATGTTGATCAGTCAAAGAATCTGCTTTAGTACGACAATAATCTATAAATTACACAGTAGAGAAGAATTATATGATTAATTTATAGATTTACCAGTAAAGTTCCCATATTCTAAAGCTTGTTCTAATTGAGTAGATTTATTTATAAGCTCTGGCTCGGTTATAACTTGACTTACAAATACCGTTCTTATTGCAGATGGCTGAACTTGATCTGTTGTAGTTGCTTGTGTTTGTACAGTATCATTCGTAAACGACATCAATTTTCCTCCAAACTAAAATCAAACATTGTTTTGATCAAAAATAACAAGGTTAATAAAGCAATTGCGTATTATGAGCGTTAAGCATAACTTACTTACACCAAAAGTAGCTCCAACTGGTCTTTTTAACCATTTGGGTGGCGTAGTTAAATCTACACTAGTCGGAGCAGTCTGCTGAGGTACAGGAGCTTGCACATAACCATCCATTCCGGGAAAGCTATCAGCTATTTTATTAGTTGTTTGTATCTGTTGTGTTTTACCTAAATTAAAAAGTATAATCACCATGGCAAGTTTTATTTAATGCAAATAACAAACCTCCCATAACAGAGTAAACAGATACGTGACCATCGAAACTAGGACAAGCAATCAGAGCAGGATTTTTAGGACACCAAGCAATATCAAAGTTCCACTGATTAGTTTTTGCAACTTCTGATAGCACTTCGCCTCCTTGATTATTTGAGTTAGGATTCCAACATAAAACTCTGTTGTCTTTGCCGCAACTTACTAATAAATTCGAGTCTTGTGAACACCAAGCTATCGATAGTACTCCTCTCTGGTGATTTTCTAATGTTTTTAGTGGCGAAGTAGCAAAACGTAAATCCCATAGTTGAATAATCGGAGCTTGATCTTCCTCTAGAAAAATTCAATAGTCTCAAGTAAAAAAAAACTTTTAATAATAAATACCGGAAGCCAAACACAACTGGGTCGCTACTTCAGGATGCCAGGCAATAGATTTCCAACGAATTCTGGAAACAGTGTCACTCAGTTTAATAATAGGTTCATTTTTCCTTAAATCCCAAACTACACATTTGGAAGTAAACGTAGAAGCTAAAATATGTTGAACTTGACGATTCCAAGCTATACACAAAACATCTTCAAAAGGTTGCGATTTTGCTCCTGAAAAATTTGTAAGTATAAAAAAATATTTTCAACTATCTTTTCTTTTCGCTTAAAATTTACCAGGGGTCATGGGTGCATTGGTGTTGTTCAAATCCCAAATATAAATCTCCGATTCTCCAGCTCCTGTCGCCAATAAATTTGATTGAAACGGGTTAAAATCAACTGCATGAACAGGTCCTGTGTGTTTATCTTGACGTGCAACAAGGCCATTTTCTCCTTTTAATAATTTTTCTACATTATAGACTTGGATTATGCCACCATCACAACCACCAACTATCGTTCCATAGGTCTGATCTCTTCCATATGCTCCCCAAATAAGTTTTTGAAATCTTTGATCAGCCGGTGTGGACACTTGTAGTTCCATGTCCATGCTAGGATCCATCAGATTCAGAGAATAAATTTCTAAGGAGGCATTTGTGTTAAAAGATGCATCTAATTGTTGAGCTGCTGTTCCTGCAGCTAAGTAAATTGGGTGTTGATTGGAAGGGGACCAGGCTATGTTAGCTGTTCTTTCTAAATCCTTTACTTTCATTTTAATAGCTTTTATTTCTCTGAAAATGAGTTGCATTAATATCAAAATAAAGGGTTTACAATATTTAATGCCAACTGTTGACAATTCATTCCACAGAAAGTTATATAATAACAAAAATTTTTAACCGAAAAGTGTAAGTTATTTTATTAACTACATACCTATTTTAATACAAAATTAATGCATCTAATTTATAAATTGAGAATTTAACACGGCTTTTTGTACAAATCGACACTTCCAACGTGGCTCCTGTCAAAATAGCAACATGTTTCAAAAATGCCCTCTATTGGTGGTCAATAAAAGGTAAGAAGTGTCAAAATAATCGGTTACTTCAATTGAGAATGATACGAATTAAATAATTAATAATATATTGGTTTATAACAACTAAATATTTTCCAATCACACGTAAAATTTATTGTATTAGGATATAATGGTAGAAGATACTTCGAACAGCAGCAATAAACCAAAGGTTGGTGATGGTATTTGCAAAAGTAGAGGTTATGAAACTAATTTAAATTTTAGGGAAAAGCTAAACCAAAGTCTGTATATTCTTGGACTGTTAATCATGTACAACAATGGTTAAGGCGTCATTGTACAGATTATTATCAACAATATGGTAATCTATTTTTGCATCATGATATAACCGGAAGATCTTTATTACGCTTAAACGATAACTCATTATTGAGACTAGGTATAATAGATACTGCTCATCGTGAAGCAATTTGGAGAGAAATATTAAAACTTAGACTTAAAACTGATATTATGGAAATTCACGATTTGCAAAGACGAGATGCTTATAATATGGCTTATGATTATTATATTGCGTAGTTTATTTAGGGTAGTTATAACTATCATGCATTGTACACAGTATGGGTTTACCATTTTAAATTCACTTTGTTACAAATTAATTTCAGTTTTGTAAATTAAATTCATCTTTTTGTGATCAAGTGTATTATTTTTTTTTAAAGCTTTTGTAAAAAAATGAGATAAAATGTAAAGTGATTGTTAAAAAATAGTTTCTTGCACGTTCTGGAGTTTATCTCAATATCACCAAAATTTTTCAGAGGAAGTTTTAGACCAGTGATGGGCAATATGTGACTTGCAACATAAAAAAAATCAGTAATTTGTTTTGTTGACTTTTTAAACATACAACTTGTAACAAATTTTTGTCGCTTAACTCAATTCAACCACTTTGCATTTAACCGATTTACTTTATTGTCTGCAGTCTGTATTAAGCAAAAGGTTGCTTATCACTGCTTTAGACTAATCTTTTGTCATTGTTAGATTTTGCAAGTGCATTTCTGTGTATTGCTCTTACTGTGCCTGTTTTTAAAATGGAAAGCTTGCTTGTTGAAAAAAGATTTTTATTATTCCTCATTTAGCGAATATACTTTTGTTCAGTGGCTTGCAAAAAGGGTAAATTTAGAGTGATAAAACTGAATCAATTTAGTTTTATTTTTTTAAACAGTTATTTTGAAAAGCACATGCTTTATTGGGAACTATATTGAGTAAGGGTCTTTCCTTGTATATAAAACGCATCTTTTTCGAAAAATTTGCAGTTTCACAATTAAGGTACGTTTTGTACATGGTGAAATATGGTATATTCATAGGGAAAAGCGAACTTTTCTTTGTGAAAAACCACTTTCAGAAATTATTTAACTAAGCACATGGCCATACAAAATGTAAGTGCCAAAATTAAAAGCTTTGCATGCATAAATTTCTTAGCAAAAGTTTGAAAGACTTTTACAATAAATTAAATATTTTTTTAACAATTACTTTACATTTGCTTTGATTTACAAAAGTGTAATTGATTTGCAGGCAGTCGTGTACTTCAAATCAACCTGCAAATAAATTATATCTTTAGAGGTTTTATTACTTTTTTTTAAAGTGCTTCTCAAAGATGAAACCTTACGATGGTCCGAATTATTTGATTTGACTTTTTGGTACAAAAACTTAGAAAAGTAAAAATATTGATGTAGAAATAATCGATTTGCAGAAGGATGAATGGAATTTGCAAAAGCCCGAATTTCAAGCACAAGACCTGTACCGGTAAAATACTTGTCTCATCTTTTATAATAAAACTAATCTATTTTTGGTCAACTATAAAATTGTACATAGAGTAAATACTTATTTAATACAAAAAATATGTTATGACTAAATATTTTTACAGATAGTTAAAAGGAATGCTTAAGTACACATAAAAATTGAATTAATAATTCTAATGACTTGTTTTTGAGCAAATAAAAATAAAAACTTAGAATTAGATCACTAAAAACATTTTATTTGGATTCAGAATGATTACTGTTTTCTTCATTTTGAATTCCACTGTCTTCATTATCGGAGTCTTTATCGTTATCGTCATTTTCTTCTCCTAACATGTATTTTCTTATTCCTTGTTCGAGAACCGACCTTAAAATTTTACTGTCTTTTAAAATATCGATTTCTTCAGAGTTTTTTCTTTTCCTATTGATGTTGGAAGTATTTTCGTCTTGTCTGCTATTTAGTGCCAAACGTTGTAAAATTCCACCAATCATCGGAACCAGCGTAAGAAGTTGCGAACCGACCACCCTATTGAATTCTATTCTTTGTTTTTCCAATTCTAATTTTTCTTTTTCTACGCTTAAATTTTCTTTTTGTACTTCTAGGAGTTCTTTTAACACGTTATTTAAATCTAAAAGCAAAAATATCGAGTTATTGCAATAACATGTTAAAACTAAAGTACCATTAGGAATTCTATCGTTTGAGTTACCATTAGTACTTGAAGGGGAATTTCCTTTCTTGTCTTGAATTGTCTGTTGGGGTTGTAGGCTGTTCAATATCAGCAATGGTAGAGGGATTGAAGGCATACCCCCTTGTTTTAGAGCATTATTTGCCATTTGGGCGTTTTGAGCAGGTATGGTAAAACTAGGTACTATTGTAGGCATTTGCTTTGGTTGTATTTGTGTTTCGGATTCTTTAAATTTCGGTTTAATTAATGGAGAAGGTTTTAAAGCGGGTAAGGGAGGCTGACTTTCGCTAGTTTCCGATCTGCAACATACACTAGCATTAATCTTCTAAACAATAAATAACATAAGTTTTCAATCAAATTCTGACAAACCATAAATAATTTTTCTAAATCTGTCAAGAAATAAATATTGGTTTTATAAATATCGGAAATTTAATATTTTTTATTATTTATTAAGACTTACAAGAGAATCTTAATGTAATTTACAGTTAATTCTTCTTAATCCAATCTAATTCCGATTTTTTAAAGAAACTTAATTTTAAAAATATAAATAAATAGATGTAAAAGACAGTTATCTATTTGTTTAACAATTTGTTTAAAAAGCGGGTGCGCTCAGCGAGCGCTACTTATTTTTGAACATATTTTTTGGCATACCAAAAATATAAGTGGCTTAGAAAATTAAATATAATTGTTGATTATCTCAGAACTTGTGCTTAATGAAACAGGTAAATTCAAAAAATTGTTTGGATATTGAATTCTTATTTGTTCAATTAATGCAATAAGTTATTTGGTTCTATACTCTTATGCTTTTATTAAGTCTTTTTGGATGCTGTTAGATGTCGCCAGTTTATATAAATGGCGGTGATTTTAATTTTTTAAATTAAATTTTATACTAACCCCATGCTATCGTTTGTAGCCCACGATTCCATGTCATCGTTGATGTCTATGTCGATTTCTTGCTTGATGTCTTCACATCTGGGACCTTCCAGAACATTATCATCTACTCGCTCGGCCTTTTTCTGTCCTTCCTTGCTCAGAATGACGTCCATGGCTTTAAAATGGGGCCAATCTGGATCAACAGTTCCTAAGCCAGTTCCACTAGCTGTAGATCGTTTTATACGATGATACAAACATTTCAAATTTCTTATTCTCGTTTTAATTTCGTCAGGTGTCCTGTAAAAACCACGCTGCTGCATGTTCGCTGCCAAAATTCTCATAACTGGGGCTTTTCTATGAGTTAGGTAGAGTTTGTTTTGTATATAAGGACTACCCCAAAGTTGAATCAATAATTTTGTTTCGTCTTCGCGAAAATTCGAAGTGCGTTTCTTTTGCAGCGTTCTAATGGATTGCGATTCCATCTCTAGATAAAATGGACAAGCACTTTTGAAATGTTTGCTCAGTATTTTAATGTTTGTTAAAATGCTGAAGCGTTTTGTTTGGATTTTCAAAATTTTCTTATAGCCCACTTAATATTGGTACTTTGGATAATGCGGATTAAGTCACAATTTGACTAATGTTTAAGAAGTTGTAATTTTTATTTTATGTAATTCTTGTTTGACTAATAAAAAATCAGATTTATAATTCAAAAATCTAAAAATGATGGGAGAAATCGAGCCGGGAGCTGCCAAATGTAAATGGGACACCCTGTATAATTAAGTTATTTTTGCAAAATGAAAGATTGCGTTTGAAACGTTTTTTTAGTAGGAACATTTTTTATATTAAGAACGATACAAGATAATGAATTTTAAGTTGGCAAATCAATATATTCAAGAATGAAGGAAATCGTTTATATCCATGGTTAAAATAATGAAGCTAATATATAAGTACTTATTTTGATTCAACGTAACTTAAAATCAATATTTTATCTTAGATATGAAAGTCGATAGGTTTCTGTTTGAGTATGGTAAAAAAAAACAATATTTCTAACGCACCTACATAAATGCAAATGTGTAATATTTTTATAGCAACTGATTTCAGGTGATTTTTCAGTTTTTGAATTAATTAATGTATTATGTATGATAGATACCTTAAGGTTAAAAATTAATGCAAATCAAATAAAAATATAAAACTTTGAAAATGTAATTCAGCTCTTTTTAGTTGGAATATTTTATAATATAATAATAATTAATTAACAAAAATGTATTTTCAAATAAAAATATCAATAAAAAAAAATCTATACCTAGTTTTAGTTTTAAAACCTTTGTAAAAAAGATTTTTTTAAATAAATTTACTTTTAAATGCAAATAACTAAAGATCCTTCAGGAATTTCGAAAACTTTGAACGAAATAATTTAAGGAAAATGAAATGTTCTATAAAAAAGGTCCTACGGAATTTTGCGATAAGTTTAATAGTTTCGCGGAAAAAGTCGAAAAATCTCGAAATTTACTGTCAATTCAACTTTAACCTAAAATAACTTTTTGAAGAATTGATTTATCATAAAAAATTTTTTGTAGAGCCCTAAATTCCATGCAAAAATATGTAATGGTTTTATCAGTACACCAATCCGTGGAGAAGTTATAAAATTTCAAAGTTAAAGAAAAAAATTCCTCCGTTATTCAAATAAGAAATAGAAATTCGCGATGGAAGAGCTCAAACTTTGACAACATTTGTGTTTTGTCATGTAGAATAATATTTTTGATATCACTTTTGAATAAAAAATGTTCGATTTTTTTGATACAGTGCAGGGGACATCCATAATTATTGGTTAATACCTATATATTAGGGTGATTCGTTTTTAAATAATTTTTTTTGCGGTCCATAGACCAAAGACTGTTCTATACATTGAACAAAAAATTCTCACCAAATTTCAGTCCTTAATTTTGATTCTAAGTGGGCCCAAGTTGATTTTAATATTTTAGCATTTACTCAACAAGCAAATCTACCGTTTTTTTTTTGTTCAATTAACTGTAATCTCTGTTGCATTTTTTTAATCATCTTGCTCTTTAAGCAACAAAGGGAAAATATCAATCTTTAAAGGTGCCGACAATTGGATCGATTTCACCGTTAAAAAATCTAAAAGTAGTGAATTTTTGTGGACTTTGACATTTTCCTCATAAATGGCTAGTCTTACAGCAAAAAACGCAAAATACAATTTTGGAGGATTTTATATTTTTTACAAAAAAGATTCTTTCGAGTCTCAACTCTAAAGCCAATAAAAAATAGTAATTTGAAAATATATAACGATAAGCTCGATAATACAAAGATAATTTACGTTTTTATACGTTTGAATCTGTTTCTTTTATAAAGAAGGATGAAAGATATTAAAATGAATTCGAGGACTGATCACAGAAAATTGGGGATACGGAACTGCACGAACTATACTCGCATATGTATACAGAAATAAGATAACCGGCACAATTCGCCAAAGAATTGTTTATTACGGTCGTCGGTGGTATACAAATGATCATGCATAGACTAACCAATCCTATTTTTACATATCACTTATCGGTGAGTAGGGTGACGCAAGTCCGAAAATCAGATTTTATAAGAGTGTCAAATAACAGTTGCAAATAAAAACAAACAACAAGAGATGATACATTATCGCAAAGATTATTTTAGTCTAGTTACTTGACAACAATCAATACCTTTTGCTAATGAAAAACCAATAATTTAGGGACTATATCGTCTATTATGAAGATCCATTTTGCGAAGTAGTTATTATTTAGTTTGTAAGTAATTACCTGTTTTTCTTTGAATGAAGGAGAAACGTCTGAGAGCCATTGCTACACTTGTGCTTTCACGTGGCCTGAAGAGAATGGTTTAAAGCTCTGTTTCTTAACGAGGAGCGCAGGCCCCACCGGTAATATGGCTCTCACAAGCGTAAGGCAGACCGGCTTAAATCAGGGGGGGGATATGAAGGGTCCGCCAAATATTCTGGCCTGGGGGGCCCGCGTTCGATTGTGGAACCCTCACCGGGGACAAATTTGAATGTTTTAGGAAGCAGTGCGTAAATCGTTATTTTTGTTATATTTTCCTTGTTAAAATAGCGAACAGTGCAGTGTTGGCAATGCTTTCTAGAATAAAATACAATCAGCAAAATTATACATAAAGTGTGTTTTTATAGTACAGTCGAACTTCCATAAGTCGAACGCCGATAAGACGAATTTTTGATAGCTCGAACTCGAACCTGTTTCTCTAAGATTTGCCTATCTCAACGTTAGTATTTTTATGTCAATAAATCGAATTTCTATAAATCGAATTATTTAATAAGTCGAAGCGTGTTACAATTCTTTAAATTCAAGTACATAGGTCGATGACTCGAAAATAAATTTTACAACTTTTCTAAAAATTACGCTACCTGAGAGAGGATTAAGGACGGGTGCGGTTCGGTGTTATTGCTGCTTAAAAGGTCTATTCTATGAAAAGGTTTTATACTATAAGCTGTTTTGACGGCGGCACTTCAATTGGATTTAAAAACTAATTTATGTTTAGGCGTGAAAAGGTAACAGACAGATAGACAGACAGCCAGAGTTACTTTCGCTTTTATAATATTAGTTAGGATAATTAAATTTTTTTAGAAAATAAGTTAAGTATTGTGAATCGTGCTTAATGTGAGTGTGCACATTCGAGCTCAAAGTGGCACATTCCGATCTCGGAAAATGAGCGCGCCGCTCCGCGTCGCGCTTCATTTGCTTCCCTCGCTCGGAAATGTGCCACTTTTCGCTCGAACGTGCACATCCTCGTATTTATTGATTTGCCTTAATTAATCTTTTCACTTTCAAATCAAAAAATTAAAAGTAAATATGAATTTTATGTTCAAGAAACGTATTTGCCATAGTAATGAGTGGAAGTGGGCGAAAAGATACGAGAATTTAATAGATGCGAGTGAGAGAAAACGATTAAATTATTTATTTAATTTTTGAATAATTTATTAGCCTAAATTTTGTGAATGGTGCTTAAAATCGAGTGTGCACATTCGAGCTCAAAGTGGCACATTCCGATCTCGGGAAAATGAAGCGCGCCGCTCCGCGTCGCGCTTCATTTGCTTCCCTCGCTCGGAAATGTGCCACTTTTCGCTCGAACGTGCACATCCTCGTATTTATTGATTTGCCTTAATTAATCTTTTCACTTTCAAAAAATTAAAAGTAAATATGAATTTTATGTTCAAGAAACGTATTTGCCATAGTAATGAGTGGAAGTGGGCGAAAAGATGCGAGTGAGAGAAAACGATTAAATTATTTATTTAATTTTTGAATAATTTATTAGCCTAAATTTTGTGAATGGTGCTTAAAATCGATTGTGCACATTCGAGCTCAAAGTGGCACATTCCGATCTCGGAAAATGAAGCGCGCCGCTCCGCGTCGCGCTTCATTTCCCTCGCTCGGAAATGTGCCACTTTTCGCTCGAACGTGCACATCCTCGATTTATTGATTTGCCTTAATTAATCTTTTCACTTTCAAAAATTAAAAGTAAATATGAATTTTATGTTCAAGAAACGTATTTGCCATAGTAATGAGTGGAAGTGGGCGAAAAGATGCGAGTGAGAGAAAACGATTAAATTATTTATTTAATTTTTGAATATTTTATTAGCCTAAATTTTGTGAATGGTGCTTAAAATCGATTGTGCACATTCGAGCTCAAAGTGGCACATTCCGATCTCGGGAAAATGAAGCGCGCCGCTCCGCGTCGCGCTTCATTTGCTTCCCTCGCTCGGAAATGTGCCACTTTTCGCTCGAATGTGCACATCCACGTATTTATTTACATTTATGATTACATTTAATTTAGTTATGTCAAGAAGTATTACTTCTCACGGGCGTGCATAAGTACACGCATCTTTCTTTATCATTTAATAATTGTTGTAAATAATATGAAAATTTTCAGCTTAACCACTTTAATAAATTTTATGTACAGTTAACTTTAATAACTCCACAACTCAAATTCTTTGATAACTCAAGTTGGAAAGTGTTTCTCGACATAATGCCTATTTCAAAAAGATAGAATTGAAACTATTCTAATATAACTATGGTTACGAAGTGACTAACCTTTCTGATTGGTCAATTAGCTAACGGCCATAATGGTGTATCAAAAATGAACCAATCACAGTGACTTATTTAAAGCGGGATTTTTAAAATATACTTTAAACCACTTACAGTTCTAATTACGTTATATAAAATACCATTTCACATAAAAGATATATACATACACAAATATATATTTAATTTTTAAGCTTTTTTAATAACTCGAATTATTGATAATTCGAATTAATTTTGGTGTCTCTTCGACTTCGACTTATCGAGGTTCGACTGTATTTAAATTTGTTTATAGTACTCAATGACTTAAAATCATATTTAAGTCACGCTTGCACGGGACTTAAGTAGCCGATTATTGTACGCTATCCTTTGCTTAAAGCACACGTTTACTTATTTCACGAAGTTGTATAAAGACAACAATAAGCTGAGAAAAGATCTTTTATACATAAATATATACAGAGAAAGAACGAATATTTTGTAATTTCCTAAAAAGGCACCGGAAAACAATAAAATACCAATAAAAAATCTCCATAATTATGGTTATATCTTGAGCTGTCAAAAAAGTATGAAGGCTGAAATTAGCGCAGAATAAATTAATTCAAATATCAAAGTATAGATTTTTTTTAAAGAGTAGAATTAAGTCACTTGTACTATAAAATAATGTACGATGCATGGGACTTAAGTAGCCGATTATTGAACTTTGTGAACTTAATGCACGAGCCAAGCGAGTGCATTAACTTCACGCAGTTCAATAATCGGCTACTTAAGTCCCTTATATCGTAATATACTATTATTACACGTTAGATAAAATATTTGCCCACTCGATTGATTTATTTTGATTAAAATATATCAAAAACGTTTACGCAAATAAAAACTAAAACACAAACCCATTGAAAGAGGCAGCGAAAAAATTCTTGGAAATCAAAATGACCATTAAGTTAAAAATGTGCAATCTACAATAAAAATGCAACATTATTATTTCAGAAATACAGTAAGACCCCGTTTAACGCGGGGATACGTTCCAATGAGTTTAAGCGCTAAACGATACAGCGTTAAACGAGGACACTGTGAAATGCGGCAATAAGACAAATAAATGTAAATTTTGAGCTGTTTCGAGGCTTCGGGACGACCGCGTTATATTGAATCAGCGTTAACCGAGGAAGCGTTAAACGAGGTCTTACTGTACACTACGGACTGTTAGGGTAAGGCAGTTTGTTTTTGCTATTGAAGCACCAAGAAATATTTTTTCAAACTGAATAAAAACGTAAAATGATTAACACCGACATTAATATTAGATCTCTTGTAATTTTTTATGGACGAAAAGGAAAAATCCTCTCTTCAATAGCGAATATGTTTCAATTAAAATTAAATACAATACATGCTATAATGTTGCCATTGTTTTAAATACGGTCATTTTAAAGATAAACCACGTTGTGGAGGCCTTAAGATGCGAAAAATTCTTACTTAGAGAAATAAGAAAAGTCCCAGATTAACATCCACTGATTAGGTTTCAAAATTAAAGAATTTAGTGCCAAGAAGGTAGATTAATTGTTAACTTAGAAGTGTACTTTTAGGTATTACATTTAGCGGACAGTAGGTGGCGCTACTATATTTTCAAATTACAGATTGAAAGCAAAAGTTCTTATTCCTATTTTTCTAACTTTAATTTTTTGTAGACAATATTCGATAAACAAATTCGGCAAATTTGTATAAATTATTCGGCCATAAGTGTTATGTAAATAATTTTTTTTTAAACAGGAGAAATGATCAAAAATTATACTTTTGAATATTTTTTAAACCACAGGTACCATTTCTTTTAAATCTTCAAATTTTGCGTTTTATTACAATATCAACAAGTTGTCCAAATCTCACTAATATTAAACTTGCCGTTTTGTGACTTTACATTTGAAAATATCGGTTTTTTTTAAATATTTTGGTAACTTGAGCTACGATTTTTTATTAAATTTTGCCAAAATAATTTATTTATTTATAGTAACCTTTGAGCCAAATTTGGTTAACTTTGAACTTGTATTTTAAAAGTCATGGATTAGATTTCCACCTTAATAAGAAAAAAAAATAATTTTTAATAATTACAAATCATATAAATCAAATAGAAAGCCACTACAAAGTGAAGTGAATAGAAAAAAGAGACTTCAATTTGCTAAAAAATAGGCAAATAGAGATATTAAATTTTGGAAACAAAATGATATGCGATGCGAAAGAGTTAAAAGAAAATCAAATACTGCGCTTTTAAAAAATAGTTAGGCAACTGTTAAGCATGGTATTAAAAACGTTATGGTCTGGGGCTTTTTGTGTTACAATGGAGTTGTTAATATAGTTTTTATAAACAACATACTTAATAAATATGGTTAACTGACTATTTTGAGAAAAATAAATTTTTATTATGTCTCATAAAACTGAGTATTCAAGATGTTTTTTAATTTTACCAAAATAATGATCTCAAGCATAAAGCTTGGAAAGTTGGAATGTAATTATCAATATACAATATAATAAAAATATTTTTTAAATGTTATAAAATTATTTGCGTTTTATTCACTAGATTAGTAATTTCTATTTACTTATTCGCAGCACTGTACTTGGTTTAGTGAGGCAGAGTAGGATTTGTTAGGGTTGGGTACTACAAATGGAACAGTTCAATAACGTAAAATACATATTAAGAAACAATGTTGGTAAATCCAAATTGGTAAATTCAAAGAAAGCATAAACTAAAATTGGAAAGTTAAAGAAGGAAAAAAGAGAACATCGGAAGAAATGAAAGAATACTGAACAAAAGTTAAAAAACATTTAAATAATCTGGTTCAAAGGTAGCTAAATTGACAAAAGGACCAAATTATTTAAAAATCGTTTTTGTTTGCTTAAAATGCCGGTCTATTGTCGTGTCACTTTTAGACTTTCGACAATAGAATTTTTATAATTTTAAAAGGTTCTTTATGTCCAATTTGTTTTTGAATAGGGTAAAACATCTAGTAAATGACCGATTTGTTGCATTGACAGTTATTTTAATATAAAAAAATAGTAACCAAATTAATAAGCACGAAACAACCGCTAAACTTGAAAATAATAATGATTTTTCTTTATAAATCAATCAAAACATTATTGTAATTTGACCATAAACTTTGTAAAATTAACTATAAATGGTCTAAATGTAAGGAGTCCAGTGAATGCCGATTTTTGTCTACAGAATGACCGGGTACATCTAAATGAATGACCAATTAATTAGAAAATTTGTGTGTATAAAAAACTTTAATTTTTAACATTTTAGCCAAATTATCATTTTTTTTTTACTAAAATTTAGACGGCTTAAGTACCTACCCATCAGTGTTTACATACGGTAACACTCAAAATAATTTTTTTAAAGCATAAAAATACTCTTAAAGATTCATTTGTTATTAAAAATTATAGTAATGAAATTATATAATTAAAAAAAAACACATTTAAGCCCAATTTTTATGAAACTAATTTTAGAAGTACTGCAAGATTATTTGAAATAGTTTATAAAGTTGCAAATACAATATAGCCAAATCTAGCAAAAGCAACAAAAGAAACATAATTAAAACGAATCATTAAATTTAAATTCACCTGCTAAGGTAATCGATTTACATAAAACTTAAATATTTATTAAATAAATAAAAATAAATAGATAAAATATTTTATTTACAATATTTATTTTGGCAGCTTTTTCTTTGTCACTCTGTATCGTAAAAGTTTTAATTGGCTTATAGCCTAAAACAGTGGTCTTCAAACTTTATGTTTCTGTGCCTCCCTTAAAAAAATAATTTTGGCCTTTGATTTATGTATTTATAACATAATACAACGCATTTTTAAACGGTAAAAAAGTGCATTTTTGTTAACCTTTTTGTGCCTTCTCTTTATACTAGTCCGTCACCCCGGGGAAGGCGCGCCACCCAATTTGGAATCACCGGTCTAACTTTTAGATTACAATATTTACGACGTGAAAGCATAACAAACAATTTTAAAAGATTCATAGTATCGAAGCTTTACTGTACTTCAAATGTTTTCGTCCATAAAATCAAATTCAGTTTAAAATAAAACAAACATTTATTTTTATATCGAACATTGTCCTTGTTTTTTAGGGGTGGAACCCACCCCGTCGCTAAGAATGAACGGCTCTTGTAAAGCGACGCCTGTGCAGTAGTCGATGCGGCGTCGACCTCTTTTCATCGTTCTGCACATGTGTGTTCCGCCACTGACCGTTTCTGTGAATTCCCAAATTCCAATTCGATCGATAAGAAACGCACGTGCCATACAGAGCACAATCGTGCCCGTAAATTTCCGCAATAAATTTAAATCTGTTCCAAGCCTCCTAATATCTCTGCAGATAATAAAACGAGGCGCACGTGTTATCAAAATCAATTGAAATTGCACTTTCGCAAAGAACTAAGTTTATTTAAGATCGTCCGACCGATAAATTTTTAAGTCACGTTTACGTAAATGCGAAAGGGTGGCCAATTTTCGTAATAACCCTAATTAAAATTAAAACACGAAGTTCTAAAAGCCTAGTCCTAATAGGATTGCAAAAAATAAAAAATTCACTCGTTGTTAATTTAATTTAATTTAATTTCTTTTTATTATTATTAAAGGCACTTGGGGAAAAAAACTAATAGCCTTCATTCCTAGTCTTTCACCGAGCGACTTGATCGATTTGAAACAGTAAACTAAATAAATTTTTTTTGCAATAGCCGCAAGTTACTATCGATCGGCTCTTCATACAAAAAAAGGCTCGTCAAAAAAATTTCGCCAAACTCCAAACAGAACGCCGTCAGCACTTTAATTTTTTTGCGTCTTAAAAATTACAACGTCAAAACAGCGGGGGGTTGCAATTACGCAGCTAAAATTATGCAAAAACCGGCGCTATCGGAACGTCTAAACGAATCGTACAAGTTACCACTTGGCGTAAACCAGCCCTAGCACAATTTCCATCCGAATCGCGACATTTACGGTTAACACCAGTCCGGGGCCGAAAAAAAGGAAATTCGTTGTAACGATCAAACACCCGTGCGACATGTGAACGTTTTCTCTATAGATAGAATACTCACTCAGTGTTTGTTGTATTCCGGAAAGGCGCTAGCGTTTCGCAACGAATAGAAACTGTAACCGATTTAACTTTAACTTATGCTACGGACTAGAGAAATGATTCACAGCAAATTCTTAAGTGAGCTTTTTCTGCGAAAGCACACGCTCATTGCTAAGCTCGAGTGACGTAAGCAACGGCATCGAGCGAAAAGCTGAGCCCTCGTGTAGGGGGTTCTCAACCACCCTACTGAAATGGGATCGATAGGAAAAACGCAAGCGTACAAACACAGACACTTAAGTCGAAAATGAAGGGATGAGGTTTTCGGAGTTTACTGATCAAGTTTATTCGGCTCGTTCCCTCCACCTTTTCTGGAAGGGGTGGATTCTATCGACTAAGGGCCGGGGAAATAAGAAAAAAGGACAGACGATAACTTACCTGCGAAAACACCTTGTTTGTGTACTATTTCCGCTCCGTACACTAATCAATTATTGTCCTTCCGTCTTGTTCGAATTTCAAAAAAACGATAACGAGGCGTTTCGGTCGGCGAAAGAAGTCCTACGCGGCATTCTCTAAATTTCATTTTTGGATTCGCCGAAAAAGATTAATTTCTACGTTGGAAGTGGATGAAAAATTGTAACGTCCATCGATCGATTCGGAAAGGGGAAGTTATTTATAATTGGTAAAAATTGATGTGGGGGTGCGTTTTTATTCAAAACTAACGTTTTTAATGACAACACAAAACTTGTAATTAGAACCTGTATTAGTCATACGAGCAGCTGCACGCGGTGTTAAATTTTGTACGGCAGGTCTTTGCGGAAAAATGGTGGCAATCTGTTTTGATTTATTTGTTCACTAATGCATTGCAGATTATTTTGAAAAACGCAATTTTATCGAATAATGAGTAATCTGGAAACTGTTTTTGTTGCAAATCGAGAAACAAGTTTTAGATTATTCTTTCTGTTAACAAAAAGGTGTGTTATTGATTTGCTAGATTTTGAAATGGTTATATTGCAGACAAAGGTCAAATAAAATTTGTGAAGATATGTAATTGTCGCAGAATTAGTACAGAAATTTAATGATTGAAAAATTTACGCTGTTTTTAAGAATGTTCGTATGTAGTATGTCGGGTCAAATAATAATTTAAGTTTTTATTTGATGTGAGTAGCAACGTTGTATAACAAACAACCCTCGTGACATTTTCCTATTCTACGCGCTTTTATGACGTGTAATGTATTTCGCTTGCTGCCCCAAATTGAGGCAATAAATAAAAGCTGTACATTATAAACTACTTTAACGGTAACGCATCGTGCAATGAACGTTTTCACTGTCTTGTTAATGAACATATTAAATAATTAGATTATTTTTTAGCGTTTTTATGAGAACAAACAATTATGTTAAAGTGCCTATAGAAGACGTTGTTTCTGTACAGAATGAGATTTACCAATATACACTACAGCACATAATGATTTACACACCATTGATTAATTTGTAAACCTTTCAATAATTCTTTCAATGTAAAATAATGTTTAGATATATTTTACTTAATTTATAAATAAAATCAATTAATTTGTTATAAAAAATAATACAAAAATAAAGTCTTGTTAAGATAAATATAGGATGACGTCACAGTGCGATATGGTACAGTGTTGCCAGCTCGTAAATTATTTCTTGAGCACGGCGCGACAACTATTTCGGCACCGTCCATCGATTAGTTTTGAAAAGAACTTTTTATAGGTTCTAATATACAAAAATTAAACCGAGCTGCTATCGGGTCACGAATACGTCAAATGATCAAATGTCAAATATTGATTGATTTGAATTCAGTGCAACATCTCAAAGTGTTGCCATATTGAAAACAATAAAATTTCTTAGTTAACAGGATAAACAGCAGAAATTTGAGATTATTTTATCGGCTGCACATAATTACTAAATGTGACGTCATTCTATATGTATCGTAAAAAAACTATATAAATAAAGATCGTAGTATATCTATAATCACTAAAGTATTTCATTTTTAGGCGATATTTTTTTTCCTGTCGTATTTAAAAATTTGATGGTTTATAGAAAAAAATATTCTCGTTGGAAAAAAAGTTCTAAGTGAATTAGAGGCTTCGTTCACTCAAAAATTCGATTTCCCATTTAAATAACACAAGAAAAAATTTTTTTTTGTTTCAATTCAATTTTTCAATATTAATTTTTTTTTTGAAATCAAGACACGAATGAAAATTTAATTTCTTGCGCATATTTTTTCAAAGGTTTCATTCCCTATTGGGCGTAGAGCTTAAGCTCATAGGAACTTTTTTGTAGCACATTTAATGCCCTACAAAGGCTTAAAACTTATTATTCGAAAACAATTTTTTTAATACCGAAAAATAGAGTTGAAACTCAAAAAAAATTTTACTGTGTTATTTAAATGGGCAATCGAATTTTTCGCTGGCCGAAGCCTTTTTTTCCAACGGAAATATATTTTTTTTCTATAAACTATAAAATTTTCAGGTGCGGACAGAAAAAAAAATTCGCCTAAAAATGAATTACCCTAATAAATCACATTATATCACAGAAGTAGTAAAAAATATTTATTGAAAAAAATTGTAAGCAGTAAACTGTATTTCTTCATTTAAAAATAAAGACAAAAGCATTTTTAACTTTCCCATTATCAGATGGGCCAAAAAAGACTCCACGCATCTTTTTATTTTAATAAACCTCACAAAAATTACTTCAATTTTTATGAGGCTTGTAGACTATCTAAAATTGATTACATTTACAAAATGCATTTAGATTGTATTATCAAATTTGATATAAAATATTTTTACAAAAACGTAGTTGGGATTCCACTGGGACCCTATGTGGTATTTTTTGTTTTACAGGTCACGTCGTATTAGGATGGTTAAATAAACAATTGTATTTTCAGGTATACATGTCCTTCGCAGAACAGTGCAGTCGCGGGTATCTAAGCACTGTTAATCCGGGCTACCTTTTTAAAAATTCCAACTTAAACAATAAATGCATACATACCTGGTAATAAAGAAATATTATAAATAATTGTAAGTCAACACCACAGATGTCACGTTTACATATGTATATTTCTAGTACGTTATCGATTGATAAATTGTATCGTCATTTTAAAATGAAAAACAAAAAAAAGGTCGGTTTAAAAAAGGACTTGGAAACAATTGAATATGATCGGTTATTGAACACAATTAAAAAGAATTCAGAAAAACTTGAAATGCCATTCCTGAAAATCATTTCTGTTAAACAAGCAATTGTTGTACTATTTCTTTTTTCTTCAACTTATGCTTCCGAGTTATTATTTTCGGAAATAAATTGTATAAAAGGTAGTTATTAAAATAAGCTGATTAATAAATCTAGCGTGCCATGTGCATTGCTTAAAGCTAAGACTTATAAATCCGATATAAACATTTGGTATCTAAAATACGATAACAGAAGTCTCAATAAAAAAAGTTATAATTAATATGGACATCTATATTGCAAAATGTATTTTATTAAGGTGCTTCGTTTGAAATGTTTATTTTTTTTTGCTTTATTGACAAAATATTGTTTTTAATATCAAAAAAAAAATAACAATTCTCATCAATATTTAGTCCTTTTTTTGATTTTAAGTAGTTGTTAGTTGATTTTAAAATTTTCCCATTCATATAATGTAAAAATCGACAAGTTTTGTTTCATTTATCTATATTTCGCCTGCATTTTATGCATGCCCCTTGCAATCAACGGCAAATTGTAGAGAAAATATCAATTCTTAAAAGTGCTCATAGTTGGATCTATGTAACTTAAACGGCCTAGCCGCTAAAAAATCTTAAAGTCAATTTTATCTATACATAAGATAAAATCGTTAAAGAATTTTTGTCTATGCGTACACGCTAATTGATCCAATTGGGATGCAATTTTCAGTGATGTATTGAGATAAGCTTGGAATAACATTTAGTGTTTGTTTTTTTTTTAAATCGGTTGACAAATAAAAATGATTCCAATATGTAAATACGTGAGCTGTGTTTTTAAGCCTAAGTGGTGCAATTTAAGAAAATCATAAACCATTATATTTTATTAGTAGCTGTTAAAACGATATATTGAATCTAAACAGTTTGTAAATAATATAAATAATTTAGTGTTTTCGTTAGCTCAGCGCGCGCAACTTTCGTTGTCTACTAACATTCTACTCGCAACGAGCCAAAAGAAGTATAACTTCAATAAATTACTATATAAAAAAACGTTATTTTCACTATTACTAATCTTTAGCAAGGTTTAACAATACTCTCATATAGAAGTTTTACTGGTTTTGAAAAAAATACTGCGTTCTTTTGAAACTACTAGGGATTCTGTCAAATTGAGCCTATAGGATGTTGTTCTAAGGTGGACTTTCCTTATTGTTACTGTTAAGATATTCTAGAAGCTTATCATCTAATTCCTATTTATTTTGTAGATACTGAAAATTATTGCAATAAATAATTTCAAATAAACAAAAATTGCCCAAGAAAAGATAATTAATAACTTTTTTAGTTGACTTAAATTAGTTTGTATTAAGTAATGGATAGTCTAAAAGAATCAAAGTAAAAATAATATGCTTATGACCAAATTGTTTGCATTATTCTTTTAGTGAAATAATTTTATCTTGGTACTGTATTGAGAAATGTAAATAAAAATATTTTCGCCGGAACAATCACCATTATTCTCTATGAAGTGTAGGCTTCAAAGGTAGTAAAGTTTCATATTACCCACTTATACGTAGTTACATTGTTCGAAATACTGCATCGGAGCGGATGCAAAATACATTTTAGCTAAGTCCTTATGCAATTCCATAACTTTTACATCAAATAAGTGTGTTAATATTAATACATAAGTGACAAACTTAAAATAGAATTAATATAAGTTCTTTATTTATCTTATTCAATAAAAACTCTATTCACATAAAATAAACGAAGCAAACAATTAAAAAAGTACAATGTTTTATTTTATACACACTAAAATTTACCAATAATTTTTTCCCAGTCTTTAATTCTTAATAAAGCTTCTTTTGCAGCAACGCCGAGTACATATTCTGACGAAGATTCTGGTTCGTAATCTAAGATTGTAGCAGCCTCCTCCAAGTATTTTAACACCTGCTTTAATAATCGACGTAATTCGGATCTTTGCATCGCACCAGTCGGGTAACTTCTACTTATTTTCACCATGATGGGTGCGTGTAATTCATACAATGTCACACCTAGAAACGGCATAAAAAAATAATATTTTACTGGTTTAAAATACCTCATTTTTACATATTGAGATTTTTAATAAAAATTATTCTTATATCAAGAGGTCGACTTAAAATTTATTTAAAAAAAAACCGATTGATTTAAAACACAATGAATAAAAAAAATGTAAATACAGTCGAACCTCGATAAGTCGAAGTCGAAGGGACAGCAAAAATGATTCGAATTATCAAAAACTCGAGTTACCAAAAGAAGTTCAGTTAAATACTTCCGTATATATATGTATATCATTCATTTTTTATAGAAAACGGGACGCTTCGAAATCGTGCTTAAAACCGAGTGTGCACATTCGAGCTCAAAGTGGCACATTCCGATCTCGGGAAAATGAAGCGCGCCGCTCCGCGTCGCGCTTCATTTGCCTCCCTCGCTCGGAAATGTGCCACTTTTCGCTCGAATGCGCACATCTTCGTATTTATCGGAATTACCTATACAGTCTAACCTCGATAAGTCGAAGTCGAAGGTACAGCAAAAATAATTCGTCATATCAAAAATTCGAGTTACCAAAAGAAGTTCAGTTAAATACTTCCTTATATATATGTATATCATTCATTTTTATAGAAAATAACCAAAATTGATCTACAATCATTAACATTATTTATTTTTAATAAGAAACTAAAAAATATAGTTATTTACATATTATTTACTGTTAAATTGAAAGTAATCTAAAACTAAAATGTAAAAATAGTTTTTTTTGTTATAAAAGAAAGGGTAAAACCATTTTAAAACTGTTCATAAGGCATTTAAATCTTGTATTGTAGTATAGAACCTTTTCGTCGTAGTTAACAATAGAGCTTTTAAAGCATAAATAACACCAAACCAATCCGTCCTTAATCCTATCTCAGGTAGAAAAATATTTAGAAAAGTTGTAATTTTTAACTTTGAGTCATCGACCTATTTACTAATGGAAACTTGAATTTCATTAATTTTTAAACGCTTCGACTAACTAAATAATTCGATTTATTAAATTTCGAGTTATTGACATCAAAATATTAACGTTGAGATAGGCAAGTCTTAGGGAAATTGGTTCGAGTTTGAGCTATCAAAAATCCGGCTTATCGGCGTTCGACTGTACTTAATTTAGTTGTAACGAGCAGTAGCGTACTTTAGAAAGGGGGACGGTTCACATCGAGCGGTACATATATTGTGACGGCTTTTTTTCATATTTCTATTTAAATTATATAAAAATAAATAACATAGTAATGGTAATAAGCATTTTTGATTTTGATCAAAGTTAGAAAAGGCGGCAAATTGGTGAGCAACCCAGGTGGCACAAGTTGTAACCACGCCACTGCTAACAGAAGACCAAATTGAATAAACACAAAATAAACACCATATAAACACAAATTGGCGCGACTAAAATGTAGCATCTGCAAACTCGGTTTCAAAGCAGAAAGGACTTGATATAAGTGAAGGGATTCTTTGGAATCCATTCAACAGCATAACCATCGATTGTACAGTCATAAGAATTTAACGGTTTCACTTTCTGAAGCTTCGTTCGAAAAATTACATAATTAATAATAATGTTATTTAACTTTTTATTTTTATTTTTTGCTAAAATTTTTTAACAATAAAAATATTATATCTTGCGCTAAAAATGCAACAATATTATATTCCCTTTGTCCAGACATCAGTATCCGATGTCGAATTTTTGAAAAATATTTTAATACAGACCATTTTAATTGGAGCCCTTTACAAAAAATAATGATGTATAAATTAAACTAAAGGCTGTAGACGGATAAGTAAATAAAATCTGCTCTCAGTGATTTTTAAAAATTCATATGGCTATGTCATTGTTAATCATAATAAGAAGATTTTTAAGAGAGGATCCATCAGTTACCAGTTATCATTTAATGATTGTTTTCTTCAGTGCTAACAGTTTTCTTTGATACACTTAAAATGTATGGCAGAAGTTTCGCTATATATTTGGAGTCAAATTAAATCTTTTCTAACAATTTAAAAAAAAAGTTTTCTTTTACAAATATGCGAATAAATCTATTTTATTTACAGATTAATAATATTACTTTTGCTATTAACGGTGAAAATTACTTGCCAATATTCAAGACATGCTTTCTTTAATCTTTTATAAAGTCACACATCAGACATTTGTTTCTAGACATAGGGAGCATTTCTTTTAAATTGTAAAATAGATATAAAATATTCGTACCTCTGATTCGTGTATATCCCGGTTCAATAACATTTAATATGTTTAATACTTCTTCACAAATCATCTGTTTTCTTTCCAACTTTTCCATAGAGAGATCGCTTATAATATATCCGGTGGTTTTCCCATAAAGTTGACTGAGAGAGATCTTTAATCCGAAATTTATATAATGAGTTGGATGCAAAACATTTATGTATCTTTTTAAAAACAATTCTATAGCTTCGATGTCGTTGCAATCCAATTCGTCCACTTCTGTCGAAATTCTAAAAGATTAATACGAATAGAATAACTTCAAAGATAAAACTGAAAAATATTACTTGTCAATCAGGAGATTCATAGATTTTGCTGATACTTTGTAACCGGGGCATCGAAGTTCGGGATTGATTTCTTTATTGTTGCAAATCCAATCTGACTCTGAATCG
This sequence comes from Sinopyrophorus schimmeli, assembly GCA_036325965.1. Classification (NCBI taxonomy): domain Eukaryota; kingdom Metazoa; phylum Arthropoda; class Insecta; order Coleoptera; family Elateridae; genus Sinopyrophorus; species Sinopyrophorus schimmeli. The sequence goes on from JARFIZ010000404.1 coordinate 3,236,301, forward strand.
AGCGGGTTCACTTGTAAAATCCATCCATTTTTACATTTTGGACAATGCAATGCGCTCATGTACGTTCCTAATTCGGTCGGATCGGCGCATTTTTCACATTTGCATTCGAAAAATTTGTTGTTCAATAAATGAGTTCTTCTTTTTAGCGTTCCCTAAAATACAATGATTTTAATTTTTAAACTAAAAAAAATCACAATAAGGGCGATTTTCGTACGTGTAAAGTGTGTGCATAGCTTAAAGTTATTGGATGATTTTTAGGAATTTCCATTGAGGCTCTCACTGTTAAATTATACGTTTTATCATTGTCGATATGATTTGTATTGGGCACGCAATTGTGGGACATTAAAAATGCCGTAGGATACAGTCCTCTAACGCTAGAGCCATTGTGTCCAATTTCGAATGCGTTCACCTAAAATACAAGAAATTTCTTAGTAAATCAATGAATTTATTTTGCCGTATTTGTTTTTAGTAGATATTTAAGTGGCTTATTCAATTTTGTTTTCTAAAAGGATATTACGCCAGAGCTAGTGCTGCAGTTGACAGGAATACCTGCCGCTAAGTTTACGTAAGAGATTCATCACAGGAAATTTCATTCCAGGGAATATTTTTCCTCGTTTTAGATAAATGGAATTACATTTATTACAAGACGGCGTAGAAATTCATAAATCAATGGTTATGACAATGGAATACTTACTGTAGAAGAAATTAATTATGTTCTTAAACTTAAATTGTACGTTAGCTTAAGTCAACAATAATTAATAAAATTTGATGCTTAAATCTTGTGAAATAAGTATACAGTCATATATCAAAATGATTAGGACAGATGTAATTTTTGATGTAATTTTATCATTTAGTACACTGTTAAAAATTTGTTATTGTAATTTTATATGCGTAGTAAGTTTTTTTTGCCTTAATAAATTTAGTATTGTAATTTTAGAAAATATTTTTGCAGCATTTCTGTTTGTTACATTAAAAAAAAATTCTATGGCAAGTTATCCTAACTCAGATTTGGAATACCATAGAATTTTGTTGCAATATTATTAAGGATTTATCGAAAAAGTGTTCATTATTAAATTTTTGGCCAAAAAAACATTTAAGTTGTATCAAGATGACAATTTTAAGAAGAAAACTTGTAATTGATGTCATAACTTCTGAATAATTGACCAAAATCGTTTTAATTATTTTTCAAATCTTTTGATCATATATTTATGGGCAAATTTATACAAAACTTTATAAAAACCCCTAATTTTAAAACAACAAGAATAGAAAGCGCATATTAAAATAAAAATGGTCAAAATCGACAATAAAACATTAGAAAATTGTGTAACTATCGGTATAGCTAATCCCATACAAAATTTTAATTGATCAAAAATGCGTATTAGTTAACACTAAAAAGTACACCTAAAAATATTTTTATCAGACTTGCTGTAATGACGCGAGCAGAAGAGCACCACGATAAATTATCTATAACCTTTTCCAAACAAAAAAATAATTTTTTATTGGACTTTAAATTTTTTGATTTGAAGGATAGAAAATTAATATAGTCAAATCCAATGAATACGAGGATGTGCGCATTCAAGCGAAAAGTAGCACATTTCCGAGCGAAAAGTGCACATTTTCCCGAGATCGGAATGTGCCACTTTGAGCTCGAATGTGCACACTCGGTTTTACGCATAATTCACAAAATTTTGACTAATAAATTACCCAAATATTAATTAAATAATTTAATCGTTTTTTCTCACTCGCAGCTACAAAATTGTCGTATCTTTTCGCTCGCTTCAACTCATTGCTATGGTCAATACATTTTTTGAAATCCATATTTATTGAACTTTTAATTTTGTGAGTTTTAAGTACGATTTTGCTTTTGTTTGTCGGTTTATAAAAAGAAATTATTATGCATTTTTGTGGGTGTCCAAATCATTTTGATATTTGACTGTATTTATATAAAAAAAAATTCATTTATGTTTAGTTATTTAATTTATTAAAGAAATTTATTAATTGAAAAAAAATTGCTTATTTCTATGAGTAATAACGCGAAAAAGAATTGATGGTAGAAAATAATTAAACACATACTTCTAAAATTCCGCAAATTGTATGAATTTCTTCTTCTGTGTATTGAGTGAGTTGCCATCGGCCTCTGATTTTATCTACGACATATTTCTGATTGACGTCCCATATTTCTGGAATTGTTTTTCTAATTTCGCTGTGATGTTCCATGGTTAGAAGATGGTTGTAAGCATCCGTATTTGTACTTTTTAATAATAAACATCGCAGCGGTACTATGGCTTGAAATTCAAAGCTAAGTTCTTGGAAATCTTTGTAGTTTAACATTAGATTGGATTTACATTCAGTAAGAACTGAACATTCTTTAGCTGTATGTCCATGCAGTTTGCCGATTCCTCGACAATTAGGTCTGCATAGAGGCCAACCACAATTTTTACATCTGCAAAGTGTAATGAATATAAATTAAATTAGATTTTTGAGTACAATAATAACTACGGTAAAGAAAATTATACTCTTTTTTTCGACAATTCATAATTTGACAAATTTTCAGTTTAAATTGTATTACTGTCGTTTCAAAATGAGTGTTTCAATACATATTTTGGATTAAAAGTAGTAATTGTTCCTAAAGATCAAGATCCATATTGTAAAGTTAAGGATTTTCTGCTTTTTAAGCTTTTTAATTTTTATTTATGTTTATATCAAAAAAGGAAGGTGTTTTTATATTAAATCCTAAAAAAGAATTAATAGTATATGTTAAATAAAAATAAGATACGCAAATAATTTAAAAGGAGATTTTTTGAAAAATAGTATTTTTTCTTGAAATTGAATGATATTTTACCTATGGAAAATTACCTTCACCAATTTTTAGTATTCATTTGAAGTTTCAGTTAGTACACAATGGTAAATTTACATTTTTTACATTCTTTCGTTATTTCGTGGAAAACACCCTCATTAGAGAAATGTGCTAAGAGCTTAAGCTATTTTCGGCAGTACCAAGCCCTGAAGCACAATGCTCTTCAGTTTCAAAGTTAACTTTCTACTCCAGGTAGTTTTTATAAATTGTTATTTTAAATGAACTTTTTTAAAATGTCGTAAATAGTTGGTTTTCTGTAATGTTTCTATATAAACATTGCAGAAAACTAATTTTGTGACTTTTAAAGAATCTCTTCAGTGTACAGGACGATTTTGTAAAAATGACAATATTTTGAATTTGGCGCCACAATAAATTATTTTTATGTTGGTAATACTGGATGAAATCTGTTGGACAGAATGGAATAGAGATGATCAATATTATATTACTAATTTTAAAAAACTTGTTTTAGATCACCTCCTGTTTTCAAAAAAATGTGTAAAAATTAGTAAAATCCTTTGAAAACATTACGTGTTGACCTTGACAGTTGACAGCGAAAATAACTAGATTTTTACAATTCCACCACATTCAAGCTATGATCGACACTAACAGCTGTGGCGCCAATTTCAAAACATTTTCAATTTTAACAAATCAGTCTATAGATACAGTAGAGCAATTTAAACAAATTAAAATTTTACTGATCGACTTAGTTGTGCGTGAATTTGTTTATAAAACAAATTAAATTTAAAGTAAAAAATGTGCATTACAAAAATATGTTTTAAAATTTTTAATTTTGGTCGACTTACAATTACTAAGTTAATAGCAGTGGTTGCTTATTTATTCAAAATGCAATTTTAGCTAAAAGCCTGTGTTTTAAAGTTAAACTGTTATAATATAATTAGTATTTTTTATGATCATATGTTCTAGTTGGTTTAGAACTTTATAAAAGTCGCCAAAAGTTTTATTTAATAAGTTTTAAGGCAATGTTTTCTTAACAAGCAATTCTTAATACTATTACGCAATCGTTAGTAACTTAATTGTAATAAATTTTAAATAATTGGTGTTAGATTTTATTAAAGAAATTAGAGACAATATTACTGTACCTGATATAGGGTTTATCACTATATAAATTCTTGTAACATCCTAAGCATGACACATCACAATCCGAATTTGGTCCAACCACCAATGGAGGTTCGCTTAATATTATCTCTCCTTTATTGAATTTTTCACCAGCCACCATATATCTATAAAATTGAAAAAACAACGTTTTTATTGAAGAATAGCGGTTTATCCATTTTTTATTACATTTTATTTGAAATTCCAATGATTTTTATGCCCGTTATAAAAAGTGCATTGGTTTCTAAATCAACAACAATAATTTTAAGGTTTTTCACATTAATTTTGTGATGTATTTTTAAAATGTTTAGAAGCGGATGTATTTAAAAAGTTTGTATTAGATCATATTATACAAGTTTAAGATCAGAATATTGATCCCATATAAGGATATAGCGTCATCGATCACATACACACATTAAGACAGGCAATAGAGAAATGCAAAAGTACAACAAACCAATGTATCTAGCTCTTATCGACTTTGAGAAGGCTTTGGATACAAAAGAAAAGTGGGCCTTTTTAAATTGTCTCAAAAGATGACAAATAGATAACAGATACAAATGACTTATTCAAAATCTATATTAAGAAGCAAGAATGACAGTTCATAATTTAAGCGGAACAGAGCCAATCAACCTTAAAAAGGGAATAAGACAAAGAGACACGATTTCCCCCAAAATATTCACAATTGTATTAGAAGACATTTTTAAAACAATAGAATGAGAAAACTTCGGTATCAATATACATACTATGTAAATGCTAAATATTTGAACAATATCTGTTTCGCTGACGATGTTTTACAACTGGCAGAAAATGTGGAAAACCTAAAAATAATTATAATAAATTTGAACAACGCAGCAAGAAGTCATGGTCTGAACATTAATGTGTCCAAAAAATCATATCAAATACAAACGACGCTATTCCAATTATACTTAATAATAGACAAAAAAGTGGTAATGATCAACAAGTATAACCACTTAGGCCAAAAAATATAGTTTGAAAAAGATAACCAGGAAACACAAATAAAAAGAAGAAATTGGGTAGAGCACAATATAAAAAACTGAGAAGTGTTTTTAAATTCAACTCAAAACTGGCCAACTATGACTTATGCAGTAGAAACGCGGGGCTTGAATGAAGAACTGATAGAGAAATTAAAGATTACACAAATAAAAATGTCGTATTTAAAATTGCAAAACACAAAGAGGAATAAATGGATTAGGGAGCGTTAAAATATTACGTAACGCAATTTTTGAAAATTTTTGACCCCTCCCCCCTCCCAGTAACGCGCGGCAACGTTTTTCAGACCTCCCCCAGCCCTAAACGTTACGTAACAACCAAGTGATCATTTTCCCGTAATACATAAACGAAAAAGGTTGCCAACTTGGGAAATTTTAATTCCCTAGCTTTTTATTTAAATAAAAAAAAATGTTGCATAACGCGATGGTCGCCCCGCCCTCCCCCATATTGCGTTAGGTAATACTTGAACGCTCCCTTAGGAGAAAAACAAAGATAAAAGACAGTGCAAAATATGAGGCAAAGAGGAAATGGAGATGGGCTAGATATTTGATGAAAACAGAAGATGAAAGATGGGCCAGAAAGGTTCCAGAGTGGCGATCGCGGACAACCAAGAGGAATCCAGGAAGGTCAAAAACACGAAGGAAGGATGATATCCAGAAAATAGCGGGAGTGCAATGGATGATAAAAACCAACAATGGACATAAGTGAAGAAATATTAGAGAGATGGAGTGAAACACACTGAAGATGATGACAAAGGTCAGAATAAAAGTTTCGGCTAAATAAACTTTTATCATTTTATATTCAGACTTAAAAAAAATCTTTTGCAATAGTGTGTCGGTATTCTTATAAAAGGTAACTTTTTGGTAAATTATTTTTGATCTGAACACACAAAAGGCCGATATTTTTTTAAAAGTTCAGTTCAAATTTTCATTTTTTTTGCACATTCTTAATTTAATTATCTTTTATACCACATCATCTATCTGTAAAATAAAGTTTGAAATAAAAAAAAAAATAATTTGTTTCACTCCAGAATTAATTAAGATATTTTTTCGTTTTTAATGACGTTGATTAAAAGTTGCCACAGACAGTAATTAGAGCCGAACACATATAAATAATCAAACACACAAGCCCTGTAAACATTGAATTCGCAGCATAAATAAAATCTACTCATAAAAATCATTTCGAATGCGATTTCATATAATCAAAGCCGGTAGTAAATCGAGTAAAAACAAAAATTAGTTAATCAACTTGATTTAATATTTATATTTGGCGCCAGGCCAAATTTAAACTGTTTTAACGTGTTGATTTTATAAACTGAAATGTTTAATGTAAATGATAAATTTTCGAGTTATTTAATTTAAAAATAAATCAAGAAAAAGACTCACCTTCCCATAACTTTGGAGGTCTTGATCGAAACTTTGTTGTCCTGCATTTCTTCGTTGTCGGACGAGTAAGGCACGTTAACAATTTTCTGCGGCTTGTATCTCTGCAAAGTATGCATGTTAACTTAAGTTCATTTCATAAGGCAGTGGTTTTATTAATATTCATTTCTGTTTATTTAACACATGTAACACTTTCACTCTTGGCAAGCTTTCAGAAGTTTGTAAGGAAGAGAAGTAAAAAATCTATTTTCTTTTTACCAATTAAGTTTTAATGACTGACGATATTAATGTTATGTTTATGTCTCTTGTAAAACGTCCTCTTAAGTAATATAACAAAAATAACCGACATTTTAATGTAATTCGAAGAAGACGATTGTACACAAAGAAAATGCGATTGCAAAGTGCGGGACAGTTTCTAAAATAGAGGCTAGAGTGAAGAATTGGGTTGCAAAAAATAGAGCAGTAGGTGTTCATTATTTTTGCAGTTCGAAAAAAGATCTATGTGGACTATTTTGCAACAAACAAACATCTGGAAAAATTTGAGCCTTTCAAACTTACAGCAGTTAATAAATTTTGTACTGCGACGACAATTCCAAAACCAAAAGGAATCTTTTTTTGATGGACAATTCTAACAATGAAGAGTCACCAAGTGGAAAACGAGTTTTAAAATAAAACCATGATAATTTTATAAATTGTAGTAGATATTAATTAACTTGTCATCGTTGCTCAGATTTTAAGAAAGAGGTACAGTAAAACCTCTCGTAGCGACCATCTTCATAAGGAGACCACCTCTAAAAGCGCGAAGTATTTTTCAGAACAGATATACCGTAATATAATTCTTCTTATCAATTTATTTCTAAGGCGACCACTCTCCAAGCCGACCGCGACCGTTACTTTTCAAAATTACTTAAATTTAGAAAATTTTGTATAGATAATAGCTGTAAAAGCCAGCATTTATCTGCATTATTTATGATTCTAAGCCTGGTTGAAATTTTAGTTCTCTCATAGTCTGTAAAGTAAAAAAACCTGCAGGTGTTTTTGGAACAATTGTAATTTTATATACTGTCAGATTTTTTGCAAATTGATTCTTTATAGGAAAGCTCTGAGAAAATGGAACACACTCGGTTTTAAGCATGATGCATAATAATTTAGGCCAATAAATTAAACGAAAAAGCAGTTGAATAATTTTAATCGTTTCCTCCCGCTCGCACTAACGAAAATGTTGTATATTTTCGCACCCTTCCACTCATTGCTATGGTAAATATATTTTTCCAACATAAAATCGATATTTACCAAACTGAATTGAATTTTTTGATTTGAAAGAGTTAAAGATAAAGTAGACAAATCTAATAAGTACGAAGGTGTGCACATTCGAGCGAAAAGTGGCACATTTCCGAGTGAGGGAAGCAAATGAAGCGCGACGCGGAGCGGCGCGCTTTATTTTCCCGAGATCGGAATGTGCCACTTTGAGCTCGAATGTGCACACTCGGTTTTAAGTATGATTCACATAAATTTTGGTAACAAAAATTAGTAAATAATTTTTACCATTCCTTTCACTCGTACTTATGAGTTTGTTGTATCTTTTCACTCACTCCCACTCATTGCCATAGTAAAAATACGTTTTTCGAACATATAATCGATATTTACTGAACTAAATGAAATTTGTTGATTGGAAAAAAAGTTTAATTGAAAAAATATAACGAATGTGCGCATTCGAGCGAAAAGCGGCACATTTCCGAGCGAGGGAGGCAAATGAAGCGCGACGCGGAGCGGCGCGTTTCATTTTCCCGAGATCAGCATGTGCCACTTTAAGCGCGAATCTGCACACTCGGTCTTAAGCACGGTTCACAATAATTTAGGCCAATAAGTTAGACGAAAAAGCAGTTGAATAATTTTAATCGTTTCATCTCGCTCGCACTGTCGAGAATGTTGTATATTTTCGCTCCCTTCCACTCATTACTATGGTAAATATATTTTTCCAACATAAAATCGATATTTACCAAACTAAATTGAATTTTTGATTTGAAAGAGTTAAGGATAAAGTAGACAAATCTAATAAGTACGAAGGAGTGCACATTCGAGCGAAAAGTGGCACATTTCCGAGCGAGGGAAGCAAATAAAGCGCGACGCGGAGCGGCGCGCTTTATTTTCCCGAGATCGGATGTGCCACTTTGAGCTCGAATGTGCACACTCGGTCTTAAGCACGGTTCACAATAATTTAGACCAATAAGTTAGACGAAAAAGCAGTTGAATAATTTTAATCGTTTCATCTCGCTCGCACTGACGAGAATGTTGTATATTTTCGCTCCCTTCCACTCATTACTATGGTAAATACATTTTTCCAACATAAAATCGATATTTACCAAACTAAATTGAATTTTTGATTTGAAAGAGTTAAGGATAAAGTAGACAAATCTAATAAGTACGAAGGTGTGCACATTCAAGCGAAAAGTGGCACATTTCCGAGCGAGGGAAGCAAATAAAGCGCGACGCGGAGCGGCGCGCTTTATTTTCCCGAGATCGGATGTGCCACTTTGAGCTCGAATGTGCACACTCGGTTTTAAGCATGATTCACATAAATTTTGGTAAGAAAAATTAGTAAATAATTTTTACCATTCCCTTTCACTCGTACTTATGAGTTTGTTGTATCTTTTCACTCACTCCCACTCATTGCCATAGTAAAAATACATTTTTCGAACATATAATCGATATTTACTGAACTAAATGAAATTTGTTGATTGGAAAAAAAGTTTAATTTAAAAAATTTAACGAATGTGCGCATTTGAGCGAAAAGCGGCACATTTCCGAGCGAGGGAGGCAAATGAAGCGCAACGCAGAGCGGCGCGCCAATCATTTTCCCGAGATCAGCATGTGCCACTTTGAGCTCGAATGTGCACACTCGATTTTAAGCGCGATTTACGATAATTACCTTACTTCCGATATAATAGAGTAAGTTCGCCGGTTGTCGGCCAGTTAAAAAATAGTTCCCGTTTTCGTCCATGGGGGTCTAGATTTATAACAGAAAGTCACAACAGGAAGTTGAGGTATTATAATTAATACTAAATATGACTGTAAGTAAATAGCGCATCACAAGTTTGTTTAACAATTCGTGTTTTATTGTTTTTATTTGTTTTAGTGCTGACTGGACGAGAACGGGCGCTGGCCGGTAACCGGCTCATTTACCCTACTACTTTATTTATAATAACTTTGATTTGATAACAATATGATTCTGATAAATAATAACTGCATTTAATCTAATATAGTATTTGTACTTACATTTGTATTGTCTATCTTTGTCATTCTTTCTAAGACGACCACCTCTACAAAAAACGAATTTGGGCAAAAACCGAAGCTGGTCGTGTTAAGAGAGGTTTTACTGTATATCATTCAGAACAGCTCGTGTTCAAATCCTGCATTTGACAATTTTTTTTTGTGTTGGCATTGGTTAAATTTCTAGAAAAAATGCAGTCCTTTAACGTTCTAAATGTTATTAACCATTTAAAATACTGAATTATCAAATTGTCAAAAATTATTAGCAATAGTATTTGCTTCTTCATCAAAAAAGAAGAAAAGGGCCATTTTTATTAGCACTAGAATTACCAGTTATAACTCCATCAGTAAAATAAAAGTGTTAATATTATTATTATTTTAAATACATAGTTAATAACATTTAGAACGTTCAACAACTGGATTTTTTTCAGTTACTTAACTAATATCAACACAAAAAAAATTGTCAAAAGGAGGGTTTGAACAAGAGCCGTTCTCAATGATATACCTTTTCCTTATCTTCTGGGCAACGATGACAAGTTAATTAGTGTTTACTACACTTAATGACAACAAACAATTAAAAGTTTGGAAGTAATTGGAGAAAATCTTCATCGAATAGTTTATAAAAGCATTATTTTAGAAAATTATCATAGTTTTATTTTAAAACTCGTTTTCCACTTGGTTACACACTCTATTATATGTAAATGACCATTAATAAGTATATTGTTTAATAACTAAATGCTGTAATTTGCTTATTTAACAAAGATAGTAAAATTAAAATTAACTCAATTCATAATATATATTAGATTTACACAGGAATGGAAGAGTCAACGAAACAAACAACGCCGTTATCAAATAACGGGCGAGTTCAATTGTAAATAAAAAAATATTTTGTTAATTCCTAGATTTAAAACCACAAATTTGCTTACATTAAGATTTTAGCTTGATCTTGAAGTCACACTGTTTACAAAACTACACAATACTGCGTTAGTTCAGAAAACAACTGTTTACTAAACTACAAAGAATATGCAGGTTAGTAAGACAAACTCTCGAAGAACACCGACACCGGACGAACACAAAGCTTAATAGAAAGTGAGGTTAACACATTATTTAATTTAGAGGAACGATATGAAAACGAACTAATAAGTGCTACCAAAATGATTTAAACTAATTTAACAACATTTCAACGATTTTTGGTTTATGAAAAGTAAAATATGTTCATTATTCAAAGTACCGGTACAACTACAGAAAACGAGTGCACTATTCGTGGTCTTTTAAAATTGGATTATCGAAATTTCTGGAACAAGATTAAAATATTTTCTTGGAAGGCTAGTCGGGTATTTATTTATAATAGAAAGGTCCAGTAATCTTTTCTGTTTTCTAATTTACAATGGGTTATTCTTCTATTATGTGCTTTCCCAAGAATATTCAAAGTTGAAGGTCACAAAACTTAGAAATTTCTTTCCCGGAAGAAATAATGTAATGTAATGAATTTAAAAGAAAATTAAATGCATGTAAATTAATATTTGTTGATTTTAACGAAAAAACGAGTTTTGAATTCGAGCTCAAAGTGGCGCATTTTGGATCTCGAAAAAATGAAGCGCTCCGCTTCGCGTCGCTCTTTATTTGCTTCTCTGGCAACAAATTTTGGCAATCTTTGCTTGAATTTGTACATACATACTTTGTATGTATTAGATGCAAGTAAAGTCATCTTTTTCATAAATAAAAAAATATAATATTTGTGCCAGCTGTAATTGCAAATTGATCCATAGTTTGAAAGAAATATTAAGGGCAATAAATGTAATATTTCTTTTCCAATATAAAATTAAATTAATTGAGCTAAATTACATTTAGTGTATTTAATGTAAATAAATACAGTAAATATAAGATATGTGCTTTTTCAAGGACAAAGGTCACAAAAATTAGAAATTTGTTATCCGGAAGAAATAATGTACTTTAATTATATTTAATATAACAATTAAAATAAATTTATTATTGTTGATTCTGATATATGTACAATAATTACTTTACTTTTGAAAAACGATTTTTAAAAAATTCGAGGACTGCAGTTCTACCAAAAGCCAAATGTTTCATTTACTGCTTTTTACCAGCGTAGCCATTATTTTTTCCATGGTGGGGCAAAAAAAATATTATTTAAAGTTTTATTATTATTAAAAAAAATTGAAATATAAAAAATCGACGCGTCGAAAAATATGAATTATTTAAAAAAACTCCGATTAATGTAAAAAAAAATTTTTTGTTTCAATAATACCTGCATAAATTTAAATAAATAAAATAAAATGTCATTAATTTGTTAAATAATTTACTGCAAAAAAATTAATTTATTTGTATGTCTGGGGATATGACAAAAAAAGCACATGCTTAAAATTATGATGTCTCATAACTCTCATAAATTAAAATTATTTTAATATTAAATGAAATTTATCTGCTATTATTATTTTTAAAAAAATATTTTTTATTTTCTAAATGTAATTGCCAGTTGGAGGTTTTAAAATAATTCATTTTTCCCGAGGCATGCGGAGGCAAGCGCCCTACTCTGCCCCACCATAGCTACGCGCCTGAGGCAAGCGCCCTAGTCCGCTTTCCCAATGCTACGCCTATGGTGCATTTACTTTACAATAAAAGAATCAAAAAAATTCGCTATAGATTTTGTCGTAAGTGAAAAACTCATTGTATCATTTTTTCTATGTGACATCGGATTTTGAAAATTTTTATAATTCTTAAATTTACCCAATAAAAACCAAGATATTTCAAAAAAGAAGAAACTTGTGAACGTTTTTTCAAAAATATTTCTGTAAAGAGTAAAAATCAATGGGGACGAATTATTAAAAAATACACTTTTCTGCACTTTGACGTTGTTTTCGCCCAAAGTAACAGGGATAATAAGGCATTGTATAAAGGATCAGGTATTAACCTGATCCTTCATTTCAATTGCTTTGTTCGACTCAGAAAACATTTTTTTTTAACTGTAACAATGCAATCAAAACTGCTGGCACAAAAATGATTATATTAAGGCTGTAGACTACCAAATTTCGTCCAATTATTTTAAATGGGAAATGCGTTCTTGTCCTATTGCCGTATTTTTGGAGTTAAAAAATTGAAAATTTTTGATTAATCAACGTGTTTTACACGAAAAAAATAATAAAGCATAAAACAGATTAAATTTCTAACCGTATATGTGCTTTCAAAAATAAATATATTAAATTTAATTTTTTACCAATCCAACGAGCAAGCTTCTTAAATTATCGTAAAGATTTTATTTTTTTCATAAATATTTTTATTAAATAGTTATAAGCAATTGAAGTACGCCAATTTTGGTAAAAATCGGTGGTTTTTTTCGTTTGATTGACAAAGTTAAGCTGCTTAAGGATTTCTTATCACAAATCCCTTTAAGGTTTTAAAAACATAAGACTAGAAAAAGGTTGAAATTAACAATGGTATACTGGTGAACTTTAAATTGTGCGGTATGTATGTAGAAAGGAGAAAATATAAAAGAATTCTTATGTTATTATTACTTTTAAGAATCATTTCCTGTAAATATATTTCTTTATTTTAAATAAAGTGAAATTGACCAGCAACATATTCCTATTGTCTACCTGCTTTGAGAACCTTTTATTCTTTCGAACCTTTCATAGAATTAGTATTTGTAAACCGTTAAGCAGTTTAACCTTACCTAACTAACAATTTTTACCAAAATTAGCGTACTTCAATTGCTTATAACTGGTTAATAAAAATTATTAAAAAAAAATAAAATCGTTACGATAATTTAACAAGATTTCTCGTTCTATTGGTTGAAAAATAAAAATTCAATATCTTTATTTTTGAAAGCACAGCGATGCTTAGAAGTTTAGCCTGTTTTATGCTTTATTAATTTTTTTTTGTAAAACACGTCGATTAATCAAAAATCGAATATCGTTGCGTTTTAAAGATATATGGGTGATTCTCAGATAACTGTGATTTTTTATGTCTAGTATTTTATTTATCATCCAACATAGTTTTTTCTTATTGAAAAATCATTAATATTATAAATCTGATAATTATCTTCAACCTACATTAGGTTTTGGAACATAAGTGATCTTGGATTACTCATAACTTACGAAAATATACTCGAAATGTCACTACTGTGGGATGTCCGATTCTCATTTTTCAAACTAAATGTATAAATTTCTATCGATTTGTAATTTAAAAGTTACTTCTCATAACTGAAGTCTAATATATAATCCATTAAATTATATTGCAATTATACGAAAATAATGTTTGGTAAAAAAAATAATCATTTTTGATTTATGTCCGGAAATTTTATTTAATTTTTAAATTTGAAATGTTTGCCGCTTAATCGCCATCTTAATTTAGTTTTGTCCACTTTTTCTGGCGGCATTTTCAAGAGGAACTATTTGTGCAATGTTTAGAGCTGTGTATTTATTTTAAAGTTTTAAAAATATAATTAAAGTAATTTGTTTTATTTTGGAAAAGGTATGTCATAAAATTACATGTCAGAACCGTGGTATTGAAATTTACGGCTATTAATACGATGTTTGAATCAATTATAGTAAATTTTTATTTACTTTTACGTAAATAATCGAAATTATTTAGGAAATTATTTTATTTATCTGCATTATAAGGTTAGGTTCATTTTAAATTTAAATGTCATTACCGTGGATGTCACTACTATGGCAAAAATAAAAAATAACTTTTTAATTTATTTTTTCTTCAATGTTTTAACTTATTTCTTATATAGAATTTTTATCATTGCAATAAATACCTTAAGGGTAGTCTGGCAAACAGTTGTGTCAAGAATAGGGGCGCCATACTTAAATTTTTATATTCTACTGATCGAAACTTTTTCGAATAGTAAAACATTGTACTTATGTCTTATAAGGTAAAAGTACCGGTTTTGGACACGTTAGGCCCAGTTTTAGATACTTGGGTAATTTTGATAAAATACTTTAAAAAATACGAAAAAACATCATTGATGTTTCTATCGTAGTTAAACATACATTAATTACACTTATAGCGATAATTCTTATATTTGACATTTGTCAAAATAAAGTGGAAAATGTCCACAACTGGTATAGTGTCCAAAACCGGTACTTCTACCTTACATCATTTTTACAAAAAATTAGGAAAAAAAAATTATAAAAAAAAACAGTTGGACAAGTTACAGATCGCCGGACAGTTGGTTTATTTTTTGTCGAATATCTAAAAAGTACTAAAATCCATTTTGTACTTATTTTGGTTCACCACCCATTTAACGGTCGCCGCTTGGACTATTATATGTCAGTACCGTGGCATTAAAATTTTCAAATTTTGTCATAGTTTTCGCTTCGTTGTAGTTGTAGTAGAACTACAGCACAGGCTTAGTTCTGTGTATAATTGGAGACAGAAAACACCCAAAACAGGCGTTTTAAAACATTTTTAATTTCAAAAAAATTTTAGTTATAAAAATCACAGTTATCTAGGAATCACCCATATAGTTTCTATCTATACAAAAAACTTTCAATTTTTTATCTTTGTCATATTTGTCATTGGACAAAATTTGGTAGTCTACAGCCTTATGCTGCACTTGCTGTACCTGTTTTTAAAATAAACCATACAATACGTACAATAAAAATAAATAAAATAGTAGATACATTTTCCGCCCTGATACTTATAATCTTGAATCAATTGTTCTTTCAGTCGACATTGATATTTAACCTTATGTAATACGTCTCGCCATGAGTAAAAAAATATAAAAACTAGCACAAAAACGTAAAATTTTATAGCTTTTTAATTACGGCTTTTAATAACATAACAATGCTCTAAAAACGTAGGCTTCTTTTAAAACTATTAATATTCTATTTTTTTAGCTTTGAACAATGCAGAAAGGATTATAGTGCACGAAAGATTTATGTACATTCTTTTGATCTTTAAAGTCAAACATTTGACATATATCTGGCTTTTGCATATCCGAGCAGATTGTTTATTTTTAGATTTCAATTTATTTAAAATTTGATATACAATGTTATAAGCGAAAAATGTGTCTTAATGCCAAAAAGCAAAGAAAAAAGCAGATGTATTATTATCTAATATTTATAATAAGAATTGTTTGTTTAAATTGAACATCAGGTTTAAGTTAAAACTTTGACTGCTAAAAAACGATAAAATTAAAATTTTTTTGGATATGCTTTTTTTCCCAACAAATTTTGTAAAACTTTATTGTAACTCTTCATTTTCTAATCGCATGGTTAATAGATTAATTTTATTCGAAAACAATTTCGTTAATATTGGAACTGTTATCATATCGTTAAAAGCATTTGAATGGCAAAATTTCGCTAAAAAATCAGTGCAATATTAATAAAATTACAGCTAATTTGGTGCTAATCATTTGGAATTAAATTTCCTCTTACCTTTCTTCTGTTGAGTCTCATTTCTAAAAAGTAACACTAAAACACTACGACAAATGTCGATAACCAGAAGCGATTAATTTAAATTGCTTTTCTGCAGCAAGTTCCCGAAGAAAAATTAATAAACAAATATTATTTCGAGCGGTGTAGGTGCATACTACAAGTGTCACTTCTTGGCAGGATATACGCGTATTTCCAAATGTTTATTTGCAGATTTAACCTCATGTATGTCCCTACCACACTATATTTGATGTGGGAGAAAATAAGATAAGTAATGTTGCTATTTTCAAAAGTGTAGGTGCATATTTTTAGAAAAAAACGTGCCGTAATTGTCGCTTATCTCACATATTTTTGTTACAGGTTCTTGACTCACCGAAATTCGCAAAGAAAAAAAATTACGAATGATTTGAATATTTTTAACAAATTATTGAATTAATTAATAATCTTTTGTAAATGGTATAAATCAAAATTTAAAAATTGATTTGTTAATTAATTACAAATATTATAAGATGAGCAACAATTTGATATTTCCGCAAGTAGACCTTGACTTTTTTAAGCTCTTTTAATAAGTACAAAAATTAACCTTTGGGTCTTTTAATTTACAGACTTTTTTTTTAATAAATGTCTTATTTGTAAACACAAAAACAAACTCATAAAATAAAATTTTGGAAATTACAAAATTTGCGTTCTTGGTGCTCAGAATTATACGAGGTCTGTTCACAAAATAATCGAACATTTTGTATTACACGAAAACAGAGATATTTAGTGATATCCGATTGACAGCACTGCCTTGCGCATAACCTCTTTTTAAACCACATGTTTTTAAGTCTCACAATTAGTGGCGATTTTAAGAATGTGCGATTTCCTACAGTAAGGATGCAGCGTTTAATTTCGTGAAAATCTAGGAAAAAACTTTTACAAAAACGTTTCTAGTTTTGAAATGTGTGTACCATCAAACGCCTTTTTGAACGGTTACGTAAAAAACCCGCAAAAAAACGCTGTTTTCAACAGGGGGCAACACTTTTTCCCCCCACCATCATGCCCAAATTTGTCCTACTACAATTTTGACTATGTCACTTCAATATACTAAGTTAATTATTTATAATATTTCTTTATATTCGCCGTTTTAAATGGTTGCCCACAACTAATCATGGCCGTTGTGACGTCACACGTGTTTTACTTTAGTTATCCACGGGGTATTACAAGGGTTAACAATTTCTGCCCCCTATATTTTGTCAGAGTCGGGTTAACTGTGAATGGCAACTTGCCAAAATAAATTTCTCCAAAATTGATGAAGTTAATTTGGTTACTCTGGAAACAATAATAATAAATAAAAATTTCTGAATTATCTACTTGTCAAAACTCAAAAAATAGTTGCAAGACAACCAGAATTTGACCTGTTATTAACGTGGGCAACATAAAATAACTATTAAAAAAATCTAGAAACTGCGGGGATCTACTTTTAAGTTGGTATTGAAAAGTCAAACCGAGTGACAACATTGGGTCCCATCTAAAAGCATTGAGTTATCGTCTTTTAGTGTTCAGAGTATTGATGACATAAAAGCAAATTCGTTACAGACCTTAAAAGTAATCTCAAATCAAGCTATCCAGGTCTGCTTCGCGAAATGTAAAAGCCACTGGGAAAAACGTGTCAATAGGACAAGAGAGTACTTTAAAAAAACAAGGACCAATAATCAAACTTTAAAAAAATAACGTGCGGTTATTCTCTGAATAGACCTCGTATTTAAGCGTTTTTCTAAAAAAAGAAAATTAAAAAGAAATTAGTACTTTGTAGCAAAATGTATTATTAGTTTTTCAGAGTACAGAAACGTCAAACAAATTTCTGGTTATTACATAAATAATTTTAATAATAACCGAAATAAATCGTATAAGCTTTCTGAAAGTTAAGAATAGTTCAAAAAATATTTTTTGTATACGTATTGTGTCGAATGGATAAAAATTATTTCACACTAAAGTTATTAACATTTATTCTTAGTTATTTTTATATCGAGCGTATCTTAAAATAACCAAAGTATTATGGAGTTCAATTAACATTGAAGTTTGTTTTCGTAGATCGCTTTTATTGGATGTTTAAATTTGAAGATATCTTTCAAGTATTAATTTTTAAATTTTTTCAGCTTTATTTAAATCTGTGAAATAACATAAAAAAATTTACTTTAACGATTTTAAAATAAATCGATTGAATACAACAGGAAATTTGTAAAAAGTTTTGAACCAGTTTGGCACAAATGCATTAAAGATAAAGTGTACGTTTTAAAATAATCTTAAGATGATTTTCTATATATAAAATCCGAAAATATGCCAATCAATGAACGTCATGTGAGATAGTTAAATGTAGAAATTTTATAGTAGTGCAAGGTCGTTTTGTGATTTCGTTTTTTAAAATTGAATGCAATTGATTTTTAACTTAAAATTTTTTTTAAAATTTTAAATATTGGAATTTTAAATTTAGAAGTATTGCAGACACTTTTATGACTTGAAGATTAACTTTGATAAACGTCTTGTTGCATTTATGACAGTTAACACTATGCAAAAGATAAATATTATACTTTCAGCAAATTGTATGATGTAAGATTCTTTATTTTCCTAATTAATTTTTTTACAAATTATGTAAGTTGATTATTAACAAAGAATAAGTAGGCCAAACTGTATTTTTTAGTGTAAATCTACTTAATAAAATTAATTTGTTTCAAAATAATCTGATTAAGAAAATATATAGGTACGTGTTCTCTTTAAAACAATTACAGCAAAGTGAGCCAAAATTTATTATTAAAGTAGTTCTGTAAATATATTTTATTACACAAATAAAGCTTAAAAAAGTCGTAGTATAATTCTATTTACAAAATATAAGTTTAAGTTTCGACATAAATAAATCGGAATATTTATTTTGGAACAGAGGTAACAATAAAATACCTTGTTTACTAACATTTAAACTATTTTCTTTCATTTTTATTTAAAAATTGAAAATATGCTATAAGACAACTAATAGAAATCATATTTGCAAAAAACACATTATTTTTATAATTTATTGAAAATTCATTGCTCATTATTATTTAACGACGTAGTAAAATATAACGTCACAAAATATATTACAAAAATTCAGAAAAGATTGGGCTTATGTCATAAAATTATTTTCAAGTTACGCACAACGGGCCATGACATTTTTTAAAACAGACAAAAAATTAAAAACGCGTGTTTAGGTCTTGGTAACGATAAAATAACAATATGAGCTTAAGAAAAAATCTTTATTTCAAAATTACAGACAGACACTTCTATTTTATTTATATTTATAGATGTATAGATTAATCACAGATTGTTGTTTTAATTAATGAACACTATTTAATAATTTACAATTTAAAAAATTTAATATTTAATATTGTTTATAAATACTTCCGACATAAAAAGTAGTCTAGATTGCTGTCTGAAAAGTTTTCTACCTGCCAATAAAAGTTCCATCAAAATAAGTTCAGCGGTTGCAGAGATTACTCGGGCCAAATAAACAAATAGACAGACAGACAGACACAAAATTTTAAAAACGCATGTTTGGGATTTGGTAACGCGCGATTAACCATATGAGTTTAAGAAAACGCCTTTATCTCAAAATTACAGACAAACACTTCAATTTCATTTATGTGTATGGATGACTAGATGACATTAATAACTTATTACATTTAAAATTTTATATAAATAAATAAAATGTGAATAAAAACGCAGAAACAAAAATTTATAAATAGATAAACTACAATACAAATCAAAATAAATCCTTAGATTATTTTCAGCTTTTTACTGTACGAATTACTTTTGCAGATCTTCAATACTATATCTGTATTTTCTTTTGTTGGTATAAGTGTCTGCCAGTGTAAAATTATTAAAACACTTCTGGAGTACAATCGCCTTCACTCTCCGACATTATATTAACACCGATTTTTTTTGCACAATGATTGAACCGTGTAGCGTAAACATCTCCATATTTAGGATTAAAACAAGAATCTCCAAATAGATGAATGGCAAGCCTATCTTTACAGTCAAAAACTCCATCACAATTGCAGTCCTTAAAACGTTTCAAAATAATCATTTTTGTATTTTAAATCTTTAAAAAAAAAACTCACTCTTTCTCCAAAAAGTTCCGTGTAGCCTTTAAGCGTATTCAAAATACAATTTTCATTTTCCATGCAGTTGTGAAAAGCTTCTTCGGAATCTTTGAATGGACCCGTTGTGTGGCTGCCTGCTCTGGTCCAATATTCTTTCGAGATTGAATATCTCGCACAATTAAATCTGCTCCAACATCCTGATCGGGCATGGCACATACAGTTCAGACATTTTTGGATATCTGTTCCTATTAGATACTCTAAACCTAAAATAATTTAATCGAAAAACAAATAACGATAAAATATTGAATAAAATTAATAGCTCATTGCATTATTAAAAAATATTCATTCTTACTTTGAACACTGCCTGCAACACATAAGAAAACGGCTAATACTAATATTCCTGAAGAATGCATGTTGGCGTTGCTAACTCTTCCAAAAATAATTCTAAATGTTCTTTACTAGCAATCTGCATGAATTTATTAATTAGATTTATCAATTGCCTTGAACCCTACTTATCTTTGGTTTTCCCAATACAAATAATTGTGAAAATGGCATAAGTAAATTACTTTATTTATCAATAATCTTTGTTTTTTAACAGTTAACCATTTTATTTAATGTTAAATTAACAATTATTTATTTACTTCTAAGTAACGGAAAGAGAATTAAAACCGTTTCAATAAACAGGATAAATAGTTTTTGATTCTGTCTAATTCGACATTTGCTTTTTGATACAGCTTTCCTTCGAGCGTTTCTTTGGGTTCGTATTTCAAACAATCCAGTGCTTCCCTTAGAATTTTTGAAAATTCCTAAATATTTAAATATTATAACAGTTAGGTATTGTAATGTGTGTTGTTCTTTTTACCATTACGGTTATGGGAATCTCTTTGATATCGCCTGTTATCTGTCTTCTTTTACAAGCCTCTGCTAAAGCTAGATGTAAATCGATCAAAAGGTTACCAATAACTGTTTTTTCAGCTAAAAAATAAATAAACATAGAAATAAATAGATTCATTTATACAAAACGGTTAGTGTATTTATGTATACAGGGTGTGTACAAATTCCATGATAAGTTGACTGCCAAATGGTCCGATCGGGTCGTTCGGGCATCAATGGGCGATGCCCATCGCTTCGATCGGTCCACCACACGTTTTATTTTCAAAGACTAGTATAAGTTAGGCAAAAAGTGGTGATTACTCTTTGTGCGGCATCCTTCAGAGATCTTTTATTTAAAATTTAACATAATTTGTTGGTAGTTTGTTTCTCATTGATTTTCTATAGCAAAACGGATTCCATATCTAGACCTTCTGGTCATTATGCATTTTTTACCACTTGTACGTTGTCCTAATCGTCAAAAAAAGTCGTTTGTATTTATTTTAGACTCTATATTTAACTTTTGACATAAAGCGTATTTTGTTTTGTGTACCTGTGTTTTATTACCATTTTATATTTCCAGGTTCTTTTTATAATGTACTTATAACAATGTAAGTTCTGTAGTAGATTTGGGAAAAAGAAATATAGAAATACAGATAGAAAGAAGAAGAAAAAGACTATGAGGGGCTGCGTTTGGTAAGCTAGGGCATATTCTTAAAAATAAGAAGATGCCCTTATACTTTAAAAATACAGTTTGCGATAAATGCGTGTTGTCAGCACTAAGAAAAACCTTCCCAAGTATTCAGCAACGTTTTTATAAAATAAATACATTGAAACGAAGTGGAGGACCAGAAAGGCCAATGTCAATAGAAACGGTAGAAGTAGAAGAGAATGCACATGATAGAGGAAGCTCCAGACACTTCTACTAGAAAAATTGCAATTCATTTGAATGTACATATGTAATGGGACTATTTGGAAAATCTACAAGAGGTACTTAAAGATCGTTTTTAACCACAGGTCTTGTTGAACGTTTTGGTGGAAATTATGGGTGACTGTCTAATTGGAGCGATGCATTGCAACTTTTTGGAGCACACGCTATATTAATTACTGGAAGATGTACTATGACAACAAAAAATGCAATGTGTTTTATGCACGGTGGGTGTTACTTAAAAAACGAGTCTGATTTTTTTCAGAGTTCGGTAGTCAATGAGGAGAAGATTGGATTCTTGCATTCTAGCTGGATGTAGTCATTTTAAACAGTTATTGTAGATTAAGACGCTTTACATATAATTTTTTTTGATAAAATGTTATTGTCAAATTTTTTTGTTGTTCTTTGCCTTTAAAACAAAGCGATTTTGCAAAAATTATCAAAGTACAAAATACACTTGGAACAATCCAGAAAATAATCTTTAAAAAATTTTTCGTTTGTTGATGAAACATCCTGCAAATTCAATTCGATTTTTGTGAGTTATTTTTGTAAAATCTTTGCTTTTTTTCGTGATTGTTTATGTATTTTTTATTAGTTTTTGTCGTTATTGGGTAAAGTGTGGAATTAATATGTAAATCTATTTCTACCAATGATAAATAAAATGTTTTTGAAAATTGAAATGTAGAACATTATTATTGCAGTGTTGCCAAAGGTATATTTTTGAAGTGAGTTCTAAAAATATAAAAATTTTTGATACAAAACAGATCATACAATATCGCGGTGTGTAACTTTTGCGCCAATTTATACACACCCTGTATTTTATACCTAAATCGATTAAATATTAAAAATTACACAGCACTACCGTGCGCACGTACCACTACGCATTTAAATAATTCTTTTAAATAATCATACAAATTACCTGGCCCAATAATTTTTAATATTTCAAGAATATCGCGATTCAGTTTGATTTTTAGGTTAAGATTGTTTATAGAAATCGAGCCTGGATTATTTCCCAATTTTAATCCTATAAGTTGAGATAGTGCGAGTTTGACGTCTATCATGACGCAGTTATTTTTAGGTAACGTCTTTTCGTGTCTTTCCAAAAACATTTTGTAGGCCGTCGTTGTTTTTTCTGTGGTCTTTACGTCGCTGACGACTTCCCTTATTATTTTGTTGGCATCGTCGGCAGCTATTATATTCTGGCATTTGTTGCAGGACCACGGGCACTCTTCCTCCAAAAATGTATCTGGTAGCAAGATTCCGCTGCAGTCTCTAAAAAGGACGTAATATATTTTTGGTTTTGAACGAGAAAGTCAATGCAGACTCGTTTTGGCATTTTAATGCGCTGAAGTTGGTACCAAATTCGGTCACATCCAAGCAACGTTTGCAAGTACAGGACAAAAATTTGGTACTATTAAGGTGACGTCTTCTGCCTAATGTGGTCCATCGAAAGTTTGTGTAGCATATGCTCAAGTGCTCGTTTTTTTCTATTGATTTTCCGGCTATTATTTGTATTTCGCCTTTTGATGTGTACGTTTTGTAACAATTTGCACTGCAGTTGTGTTCTAAAAGGCATGCTAACTCATATATTGCCATAAAATGAGGCGATGAAAATGACACTTCATGAGCATTTATCTAAAAATTAATAAACGTAAAATTAAAAAAAGGAGTTGCGAAATTTGGCACTGTCTGAGCGATTTGCATTTTTATGCATTATTAGTTTGTATAAGGTTTCTTACAGCATTATCTCTTGACATGAATATATTTCTTTGAGAAAAAATGTTTACAAGACCGCTCATATAAAAACAGCAACAAGAAACAACGATATAACAAAAACAATGCACGATATGAATATTTAATCTACAATAGATGATGTAAAATAAGCGAAGCATACAATTAATGAAAAAAATAGCAAATAAAAAAAGACGCAAAACCTATAAACTGAACATGAAAGAAATTAGAGAATATACAAACAAAGCCGGAGATGTTAATAGGGATACATTTATTAATAAACATAGACTTTGAACGATAAGCAAAATAATTGTTCCCTAAAAAACTATAAATTTAAAGAAGGCACTATCTTTATAGGAAATTTTTTTGTAAACTATGTTTGTCCAGAAAAAAACAGGTGTGTGTACTTGTGTATACGCATTCAAAGTAATACTTCTTTGGCGTGTCTAAATTCAATATAACCATGTGTTATGTTATGCAACTTCCGTTTGTGTATAGCTAGACCAGTGATTCTCAACCACTGTGCCGCGGCACTTTTGTGTGCCGCGAAATTCTAAAAGTGTGCCGCCAAAGATTAGACATATAATTATGTTAATATTATTAAATAACTATTTTACGCAGTGTGTTATATGTATGTAAATAACTTTTAAACATCTTTTTCTTTGTGTGCCGCCAAATTTTGAAATCGTTAAAAGTGTGCCGCAGCAAAAAAAAAGGTTGAGAATCACTGACCTAGACCATTGTTTTCCAAACTATATGTTACTGTGCCTCCTTTAAAAAAATAAATTTTGAGGCCTCCCCACTCTATACCTATTCCCCAATTTACACGAAGAAAACTGCGTAAATCAAAAACAAAGCAAAATATGTATAAATTGGTTATTTCTTTTTGAAAATCAATAAATTTTTTTAAGTAAAATAGTTGTAATTTTTTGGTGCATCGAATTATTAAAAAAATACTACAAATCTATGATATAGAAGTGTGTATGTCTAATTCATACGAATGTATACAGTAATCCCCTCTATAACACGGCACTCTTATAACGCGTTTTCATATTACGCGATTTCAGGTCCCTCGTATAACACGTGTTTTCCCCCATATAACGCGGGAATATGACACGTTGTGTCAATTGTAATCTTATAAAATTAAATTAAATTATTTTATGAAATTTTTTTTTCTAGTTTTTGAATTATAAGAACATTGAATAAAGATATATTTACTAAAAGGTGTACATAACACGTTATACAGGGTCATACATCTATTTCAAGAGTTTAAGAGTATTTCAGACAAATTACTTTTTGAGCGTATAAAAATAGAAAGAATTCCTTTGTTTGACTATATTAGCAGTCTCGTCCAACAAATTTTCTTAAAAAAATAACTAAAAATAACCATTTTGTATAGCAAAATGTATATTTTAAATAATTTTCAATAATGAAAATTTTTTGTTTTCATTTTTATAAGCCGTGTACGAGCGAAATCGTGTAAAACCAGTAGCGTGTAAATCAAAGAATAAAAGTGGTATTCATTATAGATTTTTGTTCAAAAAATGAGCATACAATTACGTTTTGGAAGAATATGCAATTTTTGCTCGAATGTCCAAATCAGTAGGACGTTTTATTTGAGCACATTAGTCTTTTCTTTTTTAATTCAAAAATTAACGTAATTAAATTATATAAACACAAAAGATGTGCACATTCGAGCGAAAAGTGGCACATTTTCGAGCGAGGGAAGCAAATGAAGCGCGACGCGGAGCGGCGCGCTTCATTTTCCCGAGATCGGAATGTGCCACTTTGAGCTCGAATGTGCACACTCGGTTTTAAGCATGATTTGCAAAATTAATTTATTTTACATATAATTTTAATTAAAATTGCACTATAAGAGCCGATGTAAAGTACCAACCACAACTCACAATTTCGAAAGAAATGTTAATTTTAAAACTAATGTTATAAAAATATTTTTCATATCACATGCATAGAAACAACGAGTTTTGATCTGTTTTGCCAGTCGAAACAAAACAATTTCAGACCAATGCGACTGTGTCAGTCAGAAACGACATTTGTTTCTCCCCTAGGGGAGAAACAACGTTGTTTCTCCCTTAGGGGAGAAACAAATGTCATTTCTGACTGTCAAAGATTTTAATAAATTACAAAACTCGTTGTTTCATTACATGTGATATGAAAAATAGTATGTGTGGCACGGGATGAAACGAAGACGATTTCAGACCAGGGCGATGACAGCCCTCGCTTCGCTCGGGCAGTCAACTCTCGCCCTCGTCAGAAATCGTCTTGTTTCACCCCTTGGCACACAATATACTATTTCTAACAAAAATGTTTAATTATAACACAGGCCTGCAAATTTTTGGTCATGCCGTCCTCTCTAGAATTTGACAACTGATTCTGAGGTATTTTGATGCGCTGATTACAAGTATGAACTCGTTTTTTCTGCATCACCCACAGATTTTTTGGAAAAGCTGCAAATAGAATTTCGAGAAAAAACACGTTTCCTCACAGAAAAAAATATATAAATAAAAAAGTAGCTGCTTTCTAACTTTGGAAACTATTAAAATATAATTAGAATAAAATTGTTAAGCTACAATGTGTTTAATTTTCTTTGTGGAATCTGCTCCTTTTTTCCCCAAGTTTCTGTTGTGCGATTTTCTTTTAAATTTCTTGTTTGGATAGTCGCGTTTCAATAACCAACAATAGTCCAACATCATGGTAGAATTCCATCTCCCTCGATACCTACCTTCAAGTTCTTTTAAATCTTGATGAAATCTTTCGCCTTGTTCTTCGCTAACAGCTCCTAAATTTTTTGGAAAGTTTGTAATATGCGAATTTAGAAAATGAAGCTTAATGCTCATATTACAGCCCATGAGACTCAAATTTGATATTATTTTGCCTACTATTTCTTTATAGTCGTGTTTATTGTTCCCCAAAAAGTTTTTCACCACTTTTTTTAAAGATTTCCACCCTTGTAACTCGACATCATTGAGTTTTTCGTGAAATGGTCAAAAGGACAGAAAAACATCTTCCCCTGGTGTGGGGACCCATAAAAACTCCTACTATAAAGAAATAGTAGTCAAAATAATAACAAATTTGGGTCTAATGAGCTGTAATATAAGCATTAAACTTTATTTCCAGTATTCGCACATTGAATACGTACCAGAAAATCTAGGAACCGTTGGCGAAGAACAAGGTAAAAGGTTTCACCAAGATTTGAAAGAACTTGAAGACAGGTATCAAGAAAGATGAAATTTCACCATGATGGTAGATTATTGTTGGTTACTGAAGCGCGACAATCCAAACCAAAAATTTCAGAAAAAATCGCGCAACAGAAGCTTTGGAGAAAAAAGAACCAGATTCCACAAAGAAATTGATATGTATTGTATCTTAACAATGTCTTGTAATAATATTTTAATAGTTTTCAAAGTTAGAAAGCAGCTACTTTTTTATTTATATATTTTTTTCTGTGAGAAAACGTGTTTTTTCTCGAAATTCTATTTGTACCTTTTCCAAAAAATCTGTGGGTGATGGAGAAAAACCGAGTTTATATTTGTAATCACCGCATCAAAATAACCAGAATCACTTGTCAAATTCTAGACAGGACGTCATGACCAAAAATTTGCAGGCCTGTGTAATCAAAACAAACTTACATATAGGATTCCACATATCTTTAAAATTTCTTCTTCTGTAAAAGCATCTTTTAAAGAAAAGTAATTTCTGATAAACTCAGCTATATCTCTTTTATAATCCTCATATTGAACACTTTTTTTAATATCGTTCAGTTTTGATTCCAAGTTATTTATTTTCGACCAAATCTCTGGAGCAAATTGTTTCTGATACAAACATCGCAAAACTGTCACACATTTGTAAACAGGATGCGAAGCTAAGTGATCAATCGAAATCTACAAAATATAATATCAAAGCACAAGGTTTAATCTTTTTTTTTTATTTACTTTCTGCTTTGTTTTTTGTGACGTAAAAAAACATTCGGCAATGTGATTCGGATTAGTTTGACATATTGGGCTGCAAAAAGGCCATCCGCATTTTTCGCAAAACGTAATATTACTGTCTTCGTTATACAAATTATAGCAACCTATACAAACGCGTACCGAGATTAATAAAGGGCCAACGACTAAAGGTTGCTCTTTTAATATGAGCGTCCCTTCACTTATTGG
The DNA here is from genome assembly GCA_036325965.1 of Sinopyrophorus schimmeli. Lineage (NCBI taxonomy): Eukaryota > Metazoa > Arthropoda > Insecta > Coleoptera > Elateridae > Sinopyrophorus > Sinopyrophorus schimmeli. Next base: position 3,264,151 of record JARFIZ010000404.1, read on the forward strand.
GGTGGTTGCAACCAAATAACGTCCCAACTCTTCACTTTCTGAAATCTAATGACATATGTTTGACAAATAAAAAGATGTTGACAAACGCAAAAATTTTCATACCGCAAAGGGCCTGCATTTCTTTTTGTGGCCCTTCCATCCAATTCTTTGGTGCTCCCTGCAGCAATAAAATGCGCAATGGCATCTTCCGCATTTTTTATTGGTGTTTTTTTGACACACTTCGCACCGCGACTCTTCTGCCATAATAAAACAATTTTGTAAATTGTGATACTCATTACTAGATCCGAAATTGAGAATAAAAATAGCTTTCTAAAAAATGCGACATTTTAATGGAATGCTTGTTTTATAAATATTGTGATAGAATGTTTTAGAAGTAATTACGAAACTATGTCGTGTTTTGAATAGGTCTTCAAGATTACATAAATAACTCCTAACGCTGTTGGTTTAAGGTATTTAACGTTTAATTAAATCATTCAATGTGAGTCGCTCTACAGTAAAATCCGGTTAATGTGATCACGGATAATGTTATCAGTCGGCTATTGTGATCATTTTGGCTGAGAACCGTTTTATAGAGAATAATTAAAATTGTTTCAATAGTAATTAATATCATTCTTAATTAACAATTTAGCAGTTTAAAAAATCATTGTTAAAAGTTTATAACAAACACCAATAAAATTATGAGCTTAATTTTACATCTACCATTTCAGGCAAATATATAGGTTTTTAATAATGTTAATAATTTTTTTTATAATTTAAAGTATGAATGATTTTCTTTAAATTTTTAAATTAATAAATATAATATAAAAGATAACAACATTGCCTATAATCCAAAGAAGTTATTAAAACTTTATTTAAAGACTTTTTTAAATAACATACCTATATTTGTTTTTTTAAGATATTTTATTTTAATCATTTTATGTTAGAAAATAACTGAACTTTATTTTTTTAAACTTTATTCATTAATTTTATAGATATTTGGTTCTTGTTCTTTTCAACGTACTTCCCTCATCTATTGACACATTTTTTCCAGCGGTGTTTGTATTTCGCGAACTAGCGCCGGATTGCTTTATTTGAATTGTTATAAATAAAAAAAAATTAAAACACCCTTATTTTAAGTTGGGAATAATAAATGTTTTTTGTATCTGTAAAGATTCGAAATCGGTTTCATGGAAATGTGAAAATTCGAAAAGCGGTTTAACAAAGCGTGGGTTTTTTGAACAAACCCTCAAAGTAACCTTACGGTTGATTTGTATTTAATTATAAAGAAATTAGGTTAAAGCGGCCAATCTCCTGTAGATTTTCTTCTGGCTTCTAAGAACTTGAGTTTTTTGTATTTTTGTTCCTAAAAAGTATTTGTAACGCATTAGTCAAACAATTTTTTTAAACTAATTCGTGGTAAATATAAAACATATTTAATCGAAACACTATTTTATTAATGAATAGAATAGTAAAAAATAATTTGGAAAACAAAATATTAAATGAAAAATGGATATTAATTGATCAGAAATGTTTGAATAAATATTTTTGTATTGATTAATAATTTTATTATTTATTAATTTCTTTTTGCGCATAACTCTTTAATGAAACAAACTACAACATAATTTCTAAACTTTGGTTAAAGGTCTAATTACAGCAATTTGCTTAGCAGAGATGTTCAATAATAAATGGCTAACTCCCGCGTAAAAAATTGATAGAAGCGCAAACTTTCTTTAATTTAACGTGTCCATCAGCAAACAAAACATCGAATAAAATGAGCAATAAAACAAAAGAGAAGATCTACACCTTGGGCATACGAACCCATTTTTATAAAGATGCAGTAAAATTTTCCATGTTTCTACCCAAATTAATACTGTCTACAGTGAAATTTTGGCCAAAAAAATACAATGGCTTCACGAAAACTCTTCGTTTTGTAATGTTCATTTCTCTTGTTTTGTTACAACTCGGGCAACTAATTTATTTCGGCGAGAACATTAAAGATGCTACAATTATGGCTTCGACTTTTTCAACCATCTCCACTTCGTTTCAGGTGAATTTTCAAAAAAATATGTTTCAAATAATATGTGCTTAATGAGCTGCTATCTTAGAGTGCAATTTTATTGCGTTAATTGCTGTATTGAGAGCTTGTTAATTTCACTTATTATTTTCAGGCACTTAGCAAAATACTAATTCTAATTGTATACAATGATCGACTTGTCAAAATTAAAGAAATATTATGGAACGAATTTTGGCCTTCAAAATTTTTAGAAGAAGAACAAGAAAAAAAATTACAAAGAAAAGTCAGCAGTGTTGTGCACACTATGATTGGAGTTTTTGGATTTGCCGTATTATACGAAATTGCCATTCTACTAGTACCTTTGCGAGGATCTGTAAAAAAATTACCATATGAGTGTTGGTTACCGTTCAATGGAAGAGAAAGATGGAATTTTGGCATTATTTATATTATAGAATCTATAATCTGTGTTTTCGTAATTGTACCATGTATTATGGGCTACGATTTTTTGTTTATCACTTTCTGCGTTAATTGTGCGGCCCAATTTAAAATTCTTGGAGCCGCAATGGAAAAAATAGCTTGCGAAAATCAAATGGATATTAATAAACAAATAAGTAGTTTTACAAATAATGGAAATGAAGAAGTTAAAGGAGAGGTCCCAGAAAAAGAATTATTAATCAAATGTGTGGATTATCATAATAAGTTAATCAGGTACAGTCGAACATCGATAAGTCAAAGTTGAAGAGAAACTAAAAATGATTCGAGTTATCAAAAATTTGACTTATCGAGGTTCGACTTATGGAGGCTCGACTGTATATTGGGTGTTTATAAGCACAGGCAACTCTCTTACAAAAGTGTATTTTATAACACGTAGGTATTTATTTTAATGCAATTGTAAAAAAAACGGTAACCTTCAAAAAACACGATGCCCATCTGCACGGTTTTGTCTTAATTTAGTAAAAAAATTGACGAACTAATTGTAAATATAGTACGAAGCTGTATAAAGCTATATTTTAAGATTCAAAACGTTTTGAATTTGGCGCCACAGTTTTTAGTGTACCTATTTCATAATTTAAATGTGGTTCAAATTCACTGTCAAATGTAAGTAAGTGATCTAAAACATGTTTTTTAAAATCATTAATATGATATTGACTTATTCTATTTAAAAGACCGTCAAAATCAATTTTTTTTTTAAAATTTTTTTTCTAGTTACAGTATAATTTTATAGACAATCAAAAAATAAGTTTCTGAAAGTTTCAATTAAAAATTTGAGTTTTAAAAGGTCGCTCAGAATTTTTTTTTATTTATTAGTGCATCACTTTGGATTTTTTCGCGTGACATTTTAATATTCAAATTAAAATTTAATACGCACTTTAACGAAACAATAAATGATATTAGTCTAAATAAAGTTAAAACCTTCAAAATTTAAGATTTGTTATTAGAATTAACAACAAAGTTTATTTAAATATTGTTAAAATGTTGTCATTTGTTTCATTTTTAGTTCATCTCTTTTTGTTGATTATTTTACTAAATAATAGAAAAAAAAATGTATGAAATTTTAATTTGAATATTAAAATGTCGCTCGAAAAATCCAAAGTGATGCACTAATAAATAAAGAAAAAATCTGAGCGACCTTTTAAAACTCAAATTTTAAATTTAAAGTTTCAAAAACTTATGTTTTGTTTGTCTATAAAATTATACTGTACGAAAAAAAAAATTTAAAAAAAAAATTTGATTTTTGACGGTTTTTGAAATTTTAAAAAATTTTGAGCACTTTTAAAATTTTTTTTTGTCTTTTGGAGGTAGCTCTTAAAACATCAAAAACTAACATTTTTTCACTCAAGACTCAAAAAAAAAAATGGTCGGTTTTTTTCCGCCACCCTAAGAGACATATAACGTTACTGGATGTCTAACTCCTGATCACTCAATGCTTATGAGTTTAAAGAGCGACGTTTTATTTAAAAAAAATATATTTTTAGTTTAAAATCGATATTTATTTAAAAAAAATTAATTTGTTTAAAAACAAACGTACAAATAATGGCTCCTTTTGTTCAAAAAAGTAAAGGTATTTAACATTGTAAATAGTGTTAAACCTGAAGGAAAAATCCGAAATGACGTAAACAAATCGGTTTTTGAAGACAATGGTATTGATGAAGGTTACAATGTTAATAATATAAAAGCTTGGAAAAAATGCTAAATTTAATTAAAAATCAAAATAAAAAAAAATAAATATGCTATCATTCAATCAAAATCGAGCTCATTTTTTACTGATGTGAGCAGTAACATTGAAAAAATGCTTCAAAATAAGTTTCCATTAAATAAATACAGTAGAAAGTTTTTTTTATTTATTCTTGATTTCAGTATTATATTTAACAAAGAATAACGTTGCTTATATAGAAATAAAAAAAATGTTTTTAACAAATTCTGGAACGTAACCTGGCTACTCTTGCATAACACGCTTTTACGCAACAGCGCAATTTTTAGGAACGTGTAATAGGGGGATTACCTGTAGAGTAAATTCAGTTGAACGCGCATTGCCTGAAACCGTTAAATTGAAAAGGTCAAAAGTAGGCATCAAAAAAAATTTAAGGCGCCTTATGCAAGTTGGGGTTGTATGAGTCAATGAATGGCAGCAGATGCACTTAAGGGTGGTTTAGTAACGGTTTCCAGGTGTTCGATAATGTACATAATACCCGTACAATTTATTCTCTATTTATCATATTGCATCTAAGAACAGCACAAAGTATATAAGATTTTATCTAAAATTTCTGTTAGTTTACAAAATTATCTGCTGAAATAAAACGTGGTTAATTAACACTTGAAAAATTATACAATCTATTAATTTAACACTATTTTGTAAAATAATTCTTTTTATGTTTTAGAATGTGTAGTGATATAGAAAAGGTGTTTAGTTTTACGAATTTTCTGCAATTATTTTGTACTACTTCGGCGCTCTGCATTTCGAGTTTTTTATTAGTTAGGGTATGTATTGTAATTACTTACAGTCTTCGAACTTGGCCTAGACACAAATTTCGTTGCTCGTTTGTGGCAGTGCTTCTCAATATTTCGACCCATGCGTACTTCTTTCAGATATTTTTCAATATCTTTACCAAAATTGCAAAAATACTAATGTGAAAAATAATGCAATCGTCATTTTGCTTTTAAATGGTGTTGCGATTTTCATCCAATAATTATTAAAAAAAAAATGTTCATGAAAAATATCTTATTGCTCATTAAAAGAATAATGGGTATTGTAAAAGGAATTACTAACGTCACCAATTTTTTTTCTGTTAAAACGGGACGCTTGGCAATCGTGCTTAAAACCGAGTGTGCATATTCGAGCTCAAAGTGGCACATTTCGATCTCGGGAAAATGAAGCGCGCCGCTCCGCGTCGCGCTTCATTTGCCTCCCTCGCTCGGAAATGTGCCACTTTTCGCTCGAATGTGCACATCGTCGTATATATTCGATTTACCTTAATTAATCTTTCACTTTCAACTCACAAAATTAAAAGTTCAGTAAATATGAATTTCTTGTTCTAAAAATGTATTTACCATAGCAATGAGTGGAAGCGAGCGAAAAGATACGACAATTTCGTACGTGCGAGTAGGAGAAAACGATTAAATTTGAGCTCGAATGTGCACACCTCTGCAAACAAACAAACACACTCACGCACGTGAACACACGATGGAAAATGGATACAATACTCAATAAAAAAATAATGAGTAGTAAGTACGCACACAGCACCTACATACCTACAAACACACATACGCACGCACGCATACGCACCTGCACACCCACACACACACATATACAGTGTGTCCCAAATAGAGTAGGCTAACATGGTATCTTTCTTATTAGTGAAGATAGAAGTTTGGTTAAATGGGCAATGTTTTGCAGTTTTAGGTGCCCATTCAGATTCTGTTGAGGAAATTTTAAAATTCCGAATAGTTCCAAAGTTATCGTAAAAAAACTGAAAATTGTCATTTTCTTTAATGTCGAATAACTTTGTAATTATAAAATTTAAAAAAAAAGTTTAATACAGTGGTACCTCGATATACGAGTGCCCTAACATACGAGTGTTTTGAGATACGAGACGCCGAGCGAGCGATATTTTGCTTTGAGATGAGAGCAAGATTTGAGATACGAGGACAGCTTTTTTAATCGATCTGCAGGTAAAAATGAGCAAAGCGTGACGAAAAAAGCGAAGACCAGTAATGAAAATTAGGCGTTTCCGTAAGCACTACACTTTTTTTTTATTATGTTTTTATAGAATATGTATTTGTTATTTATAAACATTATAAATGTTTCTTTTTGTAAATACATTTTTCTTATTCAAAAAAACTTAAGGTAAAAACAACTGAGGTGATGTTTTGGGAGCTGGAACGGATTAATGGCATTTTAATTAATTTCAATGGGGAAAATTGCTTTGAGATACGAGAAATTTGACATACGAGCAAGGTTACAGAACGAATTAAACTCGTATGTCGAGGTACCACTGTATAAAAGTTACTAAGTTTCATAAAGTACAAATATAAATTAAGTCAAAATTAAATTCAAAATGGCGGTTTCCAAGATATTGATACCAACTTTCTTATTTTAAATAGATGCTATATTGGATTTTACATAGTTAAATAGAATTTTTTTTTCTCTTTTCAACCATGTATAACAACCCATATTTAAATAAAAAAATATTAACAATATTAAATTTTTCTGTTTTAAATCAAGTAGCCATGAATGATCAAAGAACAATAAAACAGCATAATACAAGCTAAGGTCATTATATTTATTTTTTGACTGATATTGTAAGTTTTTTGAATAATAATATTTATTACCTTATAAATAATTCAAAATAGCAAAGTTTTGAACTGAGCAGTATGATATGTTTTGTATCTACATTAAATGTTACAAAAGCTCCTGCGTTGCTGCACAAACATACTTTAACAGTTTTCCAATTTTATGAAACCTAGTAATTTTTATATTAAACTTTTTTTTGTAATTTTATAATTACAAAGTTATTTGACATTAAAGAAAATGACGATTTTCAGTTTTTTTACGATAACTTCGGAACTATTTAAATTTTAAAATTTTCTTAACAGAATCTGAATGGGCACCTAAAACTGCAAAACATTGCCCATTTAACCAAACTTCTATCTTCACTAATAAGAAAGATACCCATGTTTGCCTACTCTATTTGGGACACACTGTATATATATAAATATATAAAACAAAATGGGTAATGGAGTACTTATCCATTACTCATTAAAAAAAAATGATTAGAAATTATTTAATTACTTGTTAAAAAAAAATGAATAATGAAAAAGAAATGAATTGCTCATTAAGATAATACTGAGCAATGAAACTTCAATGCATTATAAAAATAATGTGTATTTTGCAACTATGTTTATTACCCGTGGGTAGAAAATTTAAAAAAGAAAATGTTACACAGAAGCTTTTTAAAATTGTTTGCGTACTCTTTGCAAACCCTACGCGTACTCTTACCAGAAGCACAGGCATATGGGATTTATCTCTAGACCAATAGAAAGCAGCACTGTGCATTGTAATTTATCAGTTAAAAGAATTATCCGAATGTCGCTTGTTTTATTTTAGACTGGAACATCTCAGATTGTAAAATTATTGGCATATGGTTTAGGACATTTCTTCCAGTATTTTATTATTTGCGGAGCAGCAACAGAATTAACCACCGAGGTATAAAAGTATTTATATTTATGGATATCAACATGGAATGTTTTTTAGAGTGAGATATTGTCTATAAATATCTTCAATTGTGGTTGGCACAATGAAAGATACTTGAAACTAAAAAAAGAAATACAAATGATATTATTAGTTTCGCAAAGGCCCCGAAAGATATCGGTATGGAGTGTCATAAACATCAATTACATTTTGCTTATTTCGGTAATATATGAGTAAATCAGAAATCAGAATAATTTCATAAAATTCTTTTGTTGTAGATTGTGAGATTATCTTTTTCGTTTTACACATTCCTTTCAACGATTGTTGAAAATGCTCATTGAGATCTTATTCTAGTGAGAACTTGAAAAAGTATTAATATTGATTACTCACTATTCACTAATTTTACATCACCTTTTAGAATTTTACTTATCAATAATTGCAGATTTCACAACATAAAATAGAAATGTAGAATTAAAAGCATATTTAAAAAATATATATCTTTAATAATGGTAAACTATTTAAATAGTTATTTATAAAGAAGCATAAAATCATTCATAATAAAGTTAATTTTGAATTTACTGCGTAGCTTTCTGTGCCATCTCGAGGCGGTTAGCGGAACTTGTGTAAGTAGCACCCTTTTTAAAACCAAATTATTGGACACTATTTATTATTAGAGGGCACTAACATGTTGCTTTAGGTGAAATTATTGTATGCTTTTGAAATTATTAATGAAAATATATTAACAAAATAAAGATTTAATTAATATATAAGTTACTGCATTAACTAGAGAAATAACTTAGATTATTCTCATATTAATTTTGTTAATATTCAAAGTAATAGAAAATAAATTTGTTAACCTTTTGTGGTTTTCTATATAAAGGAGGAAAGTAATTTCGAGGAAGATGTGTAAGATTGAAATTTAAATAAGAATTTTCTGATTGAAGTGTTATTAGTGGTTTTAGTTCTATTATTTCTTACCCGTTATGCATTATTAGAAGTATATTTTCCTATTCAGATGATATGCATGCTGCAATTTAAATAAATTAATTCGTGATTGTAAATTAATGATGTGTTTTTAGAATAAAATCAGAAGTACATACATAATTATGGATTTTACATTAAATAATGTTGTGAAGTTGTCTTGCTACAATGGGATTCTAAAAGCCGAATATTTTCTAACATAACATTTATTATTCTAATGTAAATTAATTAAAAATTAAAAAATAAAAGAGTAAGTTATTTTATTTAATTTTGTAAATGTAAAATTAGATAAACATTGTTAAGTCTATATTTAAAAATTAAAATTCAGAGATCACAAAAAGTTTTTTGTATATATTGGTATAAGGTTTAAATTTTAAAATTTTCGTACAAAAGAAGGCACTAATCGATCTTAGAAAATGTTTCTTCTTCCTCCTAGTCATCCTTTATATGTATCTCATAAAAAAGTCAAAGTTTGGAAAAAGCTATTGTGTTTCTTTTTTTAATAATTTATTTCATACCATTTTAATAAATTCCTGAAAAGATCTCAGCGATATAAATAACTACTCTTTACAGAAATATTTCAAAAATAGTTGTTTCTGAATATTTTGATTTCTGTTAATCAGAGGTAACAAGTACGTGATTACAAAAAATGTTGATAACGATATTCTCCACAAATATGGTTTAATGTGTTTGTCATGTACGAGCACAACAAAGTTACCAAACTTTTCTACGTTAAAAAAGTTAATGGGTAATTCGATGCAAAAAAGTTTAGTAACTCAAGGGCAATACTATCAAATTTTTAATCAAAGTTTCCATAACGATTTTATAATGAAATAAGATGAGCCAATCAATTCCGTTTTGATTTCTACATACATTTCCTTGCTTTAAACATGGTCCTGAAATATATTTAAAGAGAGATTATTTATTTTAAAATCTTCCTTTTTAAAGTTTTAATGAATTTTGGCACTTTATATAAAATCTTATTATTTATTTCTTAACAACTACTATTCTATTTTTTTTTAAAACGAGCGCTTTTGATTTTTATTAATAACAAATTGTATTTTAATTATCATGTGCCAATACATATTTTTTTAAATATCTTTTATAACCTAAAATTCCATAATATTCGTTTAAAACTATTTATTTTTTTTGGCTTCTCAATTTATATCAACAAAATACATTTTTCTAGGAGCTCTGATAACTGATACCGAGACACACATATAAGCGTAGCCGACTTCCGTAATAAGCAGTCTAAGACTAAGTTTATTTTCGTGCTGTTCAATGTCAAACCGTTTTCAAATTTTGCGAAATGATTCAGGTTACGTCAAGACAAGTCCCAGAAGTTTGTGTTAATTTGTCAAAACTAATCTCCGCTATTGTACATTGCGAATTGCGCTTTATAGAATATGATACGGTGGTCAAATGGAGAATGCACTTGCTCTCACACATATTTATGTAATAAAAATAGATCTCACTTGTTATATTCCAAAACGGAGTGGCTACACATGCAAAATAACTCTAATAAATCCACGCAGCGTGAATTTAAGACTCTTACATTCATTTTGTGTACAAATAGCACCGTCCATTAAAAAAGTTTGAGCGCCATTACCCCTTAGCCTGAGCGGCATTACCCAATGTCAGGGGTAATGACACTCAAACCTGTTTTTTTTATAAAGTTTTTCTACCACTAATAAGTCAAAGATATATAAGTTTCATGTTAAAATGTTGATTACTCGATAGTTAAAGACATTGTTAATTTTCTTAATTTTTATATAAAACCAATATTTAAATAAAATACATCGAGTTTTCCTGAAGTGAACGCCATTCTCCTGCTTACCCTACATTGTAATAGACAATTGTACTAAAACCATAGTAAATACAGATTTGTTTCAAATATTTGAACAAAATTTGACTTATTCTATCAAATTTTATGATTTTTATTCGCTCTTGTACCAGTCTAATAAATTATAAAATATTACTTGTTACATAAACTCGGAATTCATAGTAGAAACTAATTTTGACTTAATCTCACAACATATTGTGGCTTTTGTAAATAAATACACAAAAGCAAACTATCACATAAAGTCACACGAAACATTTCTGTCTGAAAAGCAAGCCAACATTTCACATAAAACGTGTGTACCTTTTATACATTTTCATACAAAATTCCTAAAAACAAACTCGATGTGGTAAAAAAAGACTGTTCGTAGTGTTTATTTAAAATTAAAAAAACACGTTTAAGGACATTTCAAATATAAATAAAGCTCTCTCGAACATCTGTAGCTATAATTTCATTTCAAAGGAATACACGTCGTAGATTCTTATAATTTTTACAAGTGACGTCGATGGTCCCATTATAACAGCCTAACTAATAAAACGACATATCAAATAAGTTCTGACTTTCTTTCAACGATGCAATCAGATATTGGGATCAAATTGAGAGCAATTCAATACATTTAATCTTCTGCTATTGTTGGTTCCCATTGTTATGATGCCTGTCTAGATTGTATCCGTATCGGAGATTGGGAAATAATTCATCAATTTTTATTAAATCTATTGTAGAAAAAGAGATACTAAACTAACGCAAACATTTTTTCTTCGAATTTATTATTCGCTTTGTTCGGTCGAAAATGCGATACTAAAATATTAGATATTTCGTCTTGCGAGTTCGATTTCTGCTTCTGCAGCGCTTTTATAATTACTTATGACGGAAAGACGGAAGGTCTTAAATTTTGGCGCATTATGTGAAATTGTGTCTTTGTTGAAGCGTGTTTTTTATATTTTACGATGAAATAAAATATTAATATAAAAATTCTCATAAAAATTCACCTAAATGTAAGATAAGTATTAGTTCGTAAGATTTTTTAATTTAATTTTTATTTCTACAAATAATATACATTTTTGTGAAATTGGTACTTTGAAAATATCTTACATGACACAAAACTTTAATTTTACTTCATAGTATTTAAGTATTGACGTGATAACGTCTCACTCTGAGTTGAGTTACACGTTCGAAAAATTTAAGTACAGTAAAACCTCGATTATCCGGACCTCAGTTATACGGATTTGCGATCATCCGGATTGTCAACCGCATTCGTTTTTTCCTGTTAAAACGGGGCACTTCGTAATTGTGCTTAAAACCGAGTGTGCGCATTCGAGCTCAAAGTGGCACATTCCGATCTCGGGAAAATAAAGCGCGCCGCTCCGCGTCGCGCTTTATTTGCCTCCCTCGCTCGGAAATGTGCCACTTTTCGCTCGAATGCGCACATCCTCGTATTTATCGGTTTTGCCTATATTATTATTTTATTCTCCAATTTAAAAAATTTAAAGTCGAATAAATTAGATCTATTTTTTGTTTGAAAAAGGTTAGATATTTTATTCCTTTTGAAAAGTTATCGTGGTGCTCTTCCGCACGCCTAATTGTAGCGAACTTGATAAAAATATTTTGGGGTGTACTTTCGAATGTTTACTAATTCGCGTTTTTGATTAATTAAAATTGTATGAGTCAAATTTTCTGAAGTGGGCCACTGAAAATCAACTAGTTGATTTTTATATTATCCTTTGTAGATTGTTGAAGATTTATATGTCAAAATTAATTTTCATTTTTTTGAAAATTATAAACAAATTAGTTTTAAGGCGCATTTTGTATACGGGTGATTCCATGAAAGGGTAACTTTTAAGAAGTTGTTGTCCCCAACATGTTTTGGACGCTCATAAATTTGCGATTAGAGTATAACGTGAATAATTAAGTTATTATGTCATACTTAACAGGGCCAGTCACTTTATGAAAAATGTTATAAAAAAATAAGGATTTTGTAAAAGACATCTAGGAACTGACAGATATGGCTAGCGACTGATAAAAAATTTTATTATTGTAAAACTGATAAACATTAAATGATTAAAAAATATTACTAGTTGAAGTAAGTGAAAATAAGGCCTTTGCCACTCCGTCATCTCTAGTCACATTTGCGGCAACGGACGGACGGTCTAGGGACTGACGATTTGTAGAAAAACTAGGAGAAACACATGTTCTACAATAATTACTAGAATATCTAATGTCATATATCAAACAGGACTAACAAAGCGCTAGTAAATAAATATTAATTAAAAACAATTGCTTATTATTTAACAATTAAAATAGTCGTCTAGGGACTGACGCAGTGACTGGAACAACACGTATTTTTGCAGAATCAATCGCTGTAACACTGAATTAAAAAATTATCGAAGCAAACAAGTGGCCTCTGCGAGTAACTTTATGTCCTTACTTTAAAATCAACTGCCTTATATTCACTCATTTACTGGTTAATCTGCGAAATTTTAAACATTTGTAAGCGACTAGGGCCTGACGGTTAAAGTCGCGGACACTAATTTGACTTGCGAAAAATACATAATTACTTTTCAAATTTATAATAAATTGATGTTATTAAGTGCATAATTAAACTTTAAACATTTGTAAAGAAAATAAAAGTATATGGGCTAAATGGTTTTTGAAATATAAATGCCCGAATAGAAAATTTCGATGCGCGGACATGGCTAGGGACTGACGTTTACGGTCATTAGAATTTTTTTTTTAAATGAATATGACTTATTAATTTAAACAAAGTAAGCGTACTAAATAAAACACATTTTTATCTATTATTTAGCAATCTTATAATAAAATTAATTCAATTAGATGAAGTGAAAAGTACTGCGGTCATAGAGTTACCCAAATTTTATAGAATCACCCAAACACTGTTGTAATTAGACTTCATTTATGGATTAATTCAATTTTTAAATATAAAAAAGGTGGTGCATCACAATTTTAGAATGACTTGGGTGGGGTATGTTAAAAAAAAGGTGGGGAAATGAGAGTCAAAATTTGGAAATAGTTGAAGTATTTTTTTCATGTATGATAAAGTCTCCCATCTAGTCTAGTTTAAAAGTACTAAATTAGAAATGTGGTTTTTGGTAAAAATACTCTACTGTAATTTTTAATTAAAAGAAAAGCGAGAAGTGGTACGTTTAGTTCAGTTTGATTTAATTAATATTTTTGTAAAAGAGAAGAATTAGATAAGCAAATTCAAATATTAACGATTGTGTGCGCTTTCAAGCGAAAACATTTTTCGAATAAAAAATCTGTATTTGAAGGATTTGTTATTAATATACTCGAATCCAATTAACACGAAGATGTGCGCATTCGAGCGAAAAGTGGCACATTTCCGAGCGAGGGAAGCAAATGAAGCGCGACGCGGAGCGGCGCGCTTCATTTTCCCGAGATCGGAATGTGCCACTTTGAGTTCGAATGTGTACACTCCGCTTTTCGCCACAATTAACAATGATCAATTTACTTTTAATTTTACCTAAACATTTTATGATTCTTTTTGGTATTTTTTACTGAATAAGGTAAACAATAGCTGGAACTGCAACAAAATTAGATACTATAAATACATATTTAAGCACTTAGCAGATATCTGTTTGTTTTTAATAACATACGTGGGCTATTTAGAGAATAAAGATACATTATTATTAATATTAGAGATTATTGGTCCTTGTTCCCTTCAAAATACTTCCCTCCCCGATTGACACACTTTTCCCAGCGATATATCTATTTTACAAAGCAGTCTTGGATAGCTTTGTTTGACAAGACGAAACCCTACGTGGACATAAAGTCATAAAGTAAGGTAACTGATCCAAATAAGGCCTAGTGTACATTAAAGCCTAGTTTTTAAATTTTCCGCTTTCTGAGTTCGAATCATCGCCAAAGCTTGTATTAATGTACTTGACCATAACCTGCAATGGCGAACTTACTTCGTCGCAAAGTGCAAGTTGGATTTTATAAAATATCTGCAGCGAAAAGGAGAAGTATTTTTAACTATATGCATGAGTCGTCTAGTTTTTCTTTTGTTTATTATATGTTTATTAACCCTCCTATGTGTATTTCAAAGCCATCCTATCAGTATATGTTATGTGACAAATATTTCTATTACATATATGATATGTTCTAATAAGGCCCTCTAAAAAAACCTAACTAAAAGCTGTTAAAAATTTACAAGTCAATTTTTATTAAAAATATCAAATTATAACCAAATATTTTAAGTTTAATAACACTAATTTAATATAAATATAATAATGATAATAATAATATTAAAATTGATATTAAGCTGATTTATAATATAAAGAAATCTTTGGCCCGTATTGGGTAATAGGTTCCTCAATAAGGCCCAACTGACATATTTTTTATATTTACTCAAGGTTCCTTCTTTTGTTGCAAAAGAAAAATTGTTACTTTTATTTTCCAAGTTTAATATAAATAAACATTTTGATTACGAAGTATTGATGCATTTTTTTCAAAAACCTATTAATTATGCCTTTATAAATTTAAGCCTTTTTAATATTTATTATATAGCAAATTTAACAAAGTTGCCTATTTTTTCATGTCACTTATAACAATTTTTACTATTTAAAAACAGAATTTAACAAAAACAATAATCGGTAGATAAGTATTGTCGCATTACAAAAAAAACGAGCTTTTAATCTGATTTTAAAGATCAATAAATATTAATACATACCCTGAAGTAAAAGCATTAAACATTTTATATTCCGATAAAATTACGAGTTTTTTCTTTTTAATTTTAGATTGATCTTAATTAAAGTTCGCTGGTAACATAATACAGGTAGGAAGCGATAAGGCTTTATTGATTGGCCGTTATGTAGTTAACAATGTTAATGTTTTAGTTTTTATTTTTACGTCTGTTGTTCCATTTTTATACGATCAATAGAATTTAAAAAACGAAAAAACTACAATAAAGTTAATATTGGATAGATTTTTAAAAGGCTTACATTAACCAAACTCGATATTCTTGTAATCAGATGTCAATTTGAATAAATGTTTAGGACAGGATATTGGTTTAATGCTCGATAAAATTATCAGTTCCGGAAATAGCAGACCAAAGTGAGTTTCAAACAACTAAATTTTGGGGATATTGGTGTACAAGATTGGTATGCAAATTTTATATCAGCAAATAGTAGGGGAACCTGTTGTACCTTGGCCTCTTTGTACCTTGGGCAGCTTTAATTTTTTTAAATATTTGCGGAATTTTGTTACCCACAATTTTCGATATTTCAAATGTCACACTGGCAGACATTAACGTAAAGTTAGCTGTAGATGGACAATATAATTTGTTAATGTATGAGATCAATCGAAAATTTTAATCGGGAAAAAGTAAGTTATTTATCTATATACTTTTTACACTTGTAATATTGTATTAAATTTGTAATTACAACAGTTAATTTTATTTTAAACATTTTTTTTTAATTTATAAAAGTAATTCAAAAACAGATTCATTTAATTTTAAATGATAGAATTTTTTTTATTAAAATGGAATTGTTTTTCTTTATTGCTAAAATGCTATTAATATATTAGAAAATTTTAATTATTAATTATAAATTTTGCAACAATGTTAGAGTGAGTTTGATTAGTAAAACTAATTGTGCATAATTTGTAATTTGATTAAAAAAGTAATATCTTTTTTTTATTTTTAATATAGTTTTATAAAGAATGACTTTTATTTATTTAATCACATAACCAAAAGAAAAAAAGTTATATTTAAAACACATTACATTTCTTAAAAAATTATATGAGATTCAAAGTAACTTTAGATGTTATATTTAAAACATCAATTTAAAAGGTTTGTCAAAAAAAAAATTATAATTGTATGTGCCTGTATAGAAGTCAAGAGTTTATGTGTATACGAGGTCTGTTCAGAAAATAACCAAACTTTATTTTTTAAAAAGTTTGTATCAATTTTACAGATTATTATTGGTCCTCGTCAACTTCAAAATACTCCCCTCCCTATTGACACATTTTTTCCTCCGGTGTTTCCATTTCGCGAAGCAGTCGTGGATCGCTCCACTTGAGATCGTTTTTAAGGTCTGTGACGAATTTGGTTTGATGTCATCAATAATCTGAAAATGGCATCCTGTCAGCACTGATTTTAATATCGGAAATAAAAAAAATCTCAGGAAGCCACGTCTCGCCAGTAAGAAGGCTGCGGGTGGACAGTCATCTAATTTTGCACAAAACTGACGAATTGACAAAGCAGAGTGTGCGGGCGCTTTGTCCTGGTATCCCGCCACAACTCTAGTGTCTTTTTGCGCTTTGATAGTACACACGGTTGAAGTGGAAGGCCTTTCTGGTCGAGGATCGTCTTCAATTGACTGACGACTACTTTTCAATCGTGAAAACCATTGGTAACATGATATAGGACCCAGAGCATCATCTCTGTTAGTTCATTTCAAAAGTTGAAAATGTTTTTGTGCAAGTTTTCTCCGGTTTTACGCAAAATTTGACGTTGCAACGTTTCTCCAGAAAATCGCACATTTCAAAAATCGCCACCAACACTTAAAATTGAACACGTTGCACTCAAATAACAATATCACAAAAACTAAACGACATAACAATCCAAATAAATGAGGTTATATAAGAGATTATGCGTACGGCAGTGCTTCCAATCGTATATCACTAAATATCTCCGTTGGCGCGTAGTTCAAAATGTTCGGTCATTTTCTGAACAGACCTTGTACGTACCAACGTACTTTTTTAATCTTAATATTAATTTTTTTCAATTATTTATTAAATTTACAAACATTTTGTAATTTAGTTTTATATAGATTGTTTTTTTAGAAAAGATTTAGTTATCAAATAACTTGTGTAGGTACCAATACGTTTCAAATTGAAAAGTTGTTGTTTTTGGTATTGAATTTACTTCTCAATTTATAATTATCTTTAACAAAATTAAATTCGCATTTTTTGTTAATCAAATTTGCTTCTTTTTAAATTGAATTTGAGAGCTTAGCTTATTGCTTGTATTGGTACGAATTTCTAAAAAGAGAACGTGTGACTAAAAACGCTTTTACTAGATTTCATCGTTAACTTAAATTTAAGAACAAGGTGCAGTAGAACCTCGATAACTCGAACCTGTTTTAGTCGTAATTCTCAAACAGATCATGAAAAAGCCATTTCCTGTCGTTGAAGTCCTAAATACGCAATATCTCAAATTATTTAGACTCTGTAATTCGAACAAAATATTATTTCTCCATGAGGGACTATTAATGCATATTTATATTCTATAACTTAAAGATCAAGTTCAAGATATCGAAGTTAGTAAAATAATGACGTCACAGTTAGAATACCTCTAACTGGAAGCCATAAAATCTTAAACTTTGTGAACTATTTTCATAAATTTTTGATGCTTTATTTTTTGTCATTAATTTTTTTAAGTATGGATTTAGAAGTTATGTCATTCTAAGTCAAAATTGTAGTTGTAAAATCCTTTGTATCTCGAAATGATCGCTAAACTGAAAACTCATTTGCTCAAAATTTTTGACATTTTCCTTGAAATTCGAGTTATCGAGGTTCCATTGCATATGTATTTGTTTATTTTTCTCAATAGAGTCAATACT
Organism: Sinopyrophorus schimmeli; assembly: GCA_036325965.1. Classification (NCBI taxonomy): domain Eukaryota; kingdom Metazoa; phylum Arthropoda; class Insecta; order Coleoptera; family Elateridae; genus Sinopyrophorus; species Sinopyrophorus schimmeli. Next base: position 3,282,255 of record JARFIZ010000404.1, read on the forward strand.
CTATTTCAATACTTCTATTCAATAATTTGGTGGTAACAGCTTTTAGACTTCTTGTCTTAAGGGGGCGATCCGAGAGACCTGGGTTGCCTAATATCGACGAAAATTTAGACGTTTCGTACTTCAATTACCATTTCTAATTAACAATATATAATGTTGTAAAAAATTTAATAGACCAATAAAGGATTGGACTAGAGCATGGCATATTTCATTTTATCCAAAAATGTAATGTAAATCTAAAAAAAAACAATGCTGAAATTAACATGCTTTAAGGAGCAGGCTGTAATTGTACAAAAACTAAGAAATTTTATCAAATTCAAAATATGCTATGCTGTAGAGGCATTTTTGTAAATATATTGTTAGAAAATTGTATTGAAAAGTGATTAATAACAATTTGGTAATTGAAGTGCCGAAGCACAGTTTTTGATCTCGCTGGGCATGGTTATGTTATGTTTTTTATTGCGGTTTCTCGTCTTCGCTAACCAAAACTTTGACCCTTGTATGATAGATGGCAATAGCGCTGAACAGTTGTATTTTAAGATTTTTGTTTACCATTGAGAATTACTTTTGTCATTTTCAGTGATTGAAAGAGCCATATTATTTTTAATATAGTTCTGATCTATCAAGCTTTTTGCTAAATTTTGCTTTTAACGATATTTTCTGACGCACGTTTGCTGAACAAATAACAAACGGTAAAGTGCCACCTATTGACAAGTGGTTAAATTTTATGTTGTTTCTGGCAGATTTAACTTGATTCAGAACGCAACTATTGTTATTTAACTATTCACCGCTTCAAAAAAAAGCAGCACTTTTTCGGACCGCGGTCTTAAATTCAATCCCTTCTTTACACTACTAATTTCTAAACTATTTCGTCTAAACGAATGCGTAAAATTATTATAAACCGATAAAAAAAGCAAAGAAAACATTGGACCAAATAAAATACATTAATTCGCAATAAAAAGAAACTAAAAATTATACGCGTCTTTTAAAATCTTTTTAAAGTAATTAAAAAAGCAAGTTAATAAAAAGCTTGATGAAATTATCAAAAACCAGCTTAATTATTATTCGTTTAAGAATAAAAAGTAATAAAATTTTCAACAGCCGTCGATTTAACCGAAACTCCACCCGGAGATAATTTGAAAGCGCAGACAGGCGGGCGCTACCCTTTAAAAAATAACAATTTTTTTCTTTAATTCGTTGAAGGGTATAATTAAAAACGTATTATTCTGAAACAAACGCGCCACAAAGTTAGTCCAGTTAGATTGTTTACAATTAAATACAAAAGCTAAGAGTTTTAAATGAACCGAATGGGAAACGGAAAAGCCACAATAACGACCAAGCAGGTACTTTATATAGAAGCGACGGTTTGCACGCAATTCGGGACTTGCTTCTATACACAGGAGTCACTTTAAACTAAATAAAAGGTATTCGGGTAACACGCCAATTTCGGGTCATTAACTAAGGAATAATAAAATCTGTGGGGATTAAAAGGTGGACACTTTAATGCCTGAACACTATTGATCATTAGCCACTTTATACAGATTGCTTCTGTAGAAATTACTGCTGTTCCTTCTCGGAGCTCTCATAAAATTTCTTGAACTTGATCAGAAATCTGTTTCATAAATGTAAGTACAGTAAAATCTGTCTAAAACGAAACGGGATCGTTTCGCTATTTTTTTCCTTTTTACACAGGTTTCCGCCTTACAAAAAATTGTGTTTTAATAAAACAAAGCACAATAGGTATGATCGTTTAGGATTATAATCAAACAATAATTTAAAATAAAAGTTCGTACATACAAAAATAGATTCATATATCTAAAGGGTGTTTCAAATTGAGCGCATTTTTTTAAAACTAAAAAAAACATAATTTTTATTGATTTTCAAAAACTTTTTATTGGCAATTGAAGTAAAGGGTAAGTCACGGAAAACGGATGTTTTTCTGGAAAGTCTAACTCTGTAAATTTTTCAAAACAAAAAATCTATTTCCATAAAATCAACCACTAAACTATAGTCTGGCCAAATTGATAATTCAAATAACAAAAATTCCGACAAAGCTAAATTTTGGTTGAGACTTAGGTACACCATTAGAAATAAAGTGCCAAAAGTCCCTATCGATCCCATGTGTGCTAAAAAAGTTATTCGGGCTCAAAGGTCAAAATTTGAGGTTTTTTGGATTTTTTTCAAAAACGGTAAATTTCATCAAAAAAGTAGTTCAGACAAAAATTATAGATCTTAAAATTATCTACAAAAATGGTCCTTATACTTTTTTTACTAAGAATCACCATTTGTTAGATATCGCGATTCTACACTGAAGGAAAAAATTAAAGGGTCAAGAAATTTTTTTAAAAGTTTTGGTGATTTTGGACAGGCTGTATTTCAGTGAAAAATGGTAGTATCTAAAATTAAAAAAAAATTTTAAGCTCCAAGATTTTAGTTTTCAAATCTTTTAGTCAAAAATTTTAAGAGCTACCGTTATCACGCAATCTTAAGCAATACAGTTTGTCAAAATGACCAAAAGATTTAGGAAATTTTCTTGACCCTTAAATTTTTTTCTTTAGTGTAGAATTGTTATATCTTCACGAATGGTGATTTTTAGAAAAAAAAATATAAGGGCTATTATGGTAGATAATTTTAAGATCTATGATTTTTGTCTGAACTACTTTTTTAATAAAATTTACCGTTTTCGAAAAAAATCTAAAAAACCTAAAATTTCACTTTTGACCGCGAATAACTTTTTTAGCACACATGTGATCGATGGGAACTTTTGACACTTTATTTTTAATAGTGTACCCAAGGTCTCAACCAAAATTTAGCTCTGTCGGAATTTTTGTTACTTGACCACTATTTTTATGTCTAATTTAACCGGACTACTATGCCATTACGTAATGTATATTACCAAAAAATTATATCTTACAAATGATGACCGCTTTCACGAACACAAAGTCGTTCTTGAAAGCCAGCGTTCACTCTTGCCAAATTTTCTTCATAGATTTCTGAAATTTCGGCACGTATTGCAGTCTTCAGATGTTTAAGCGTGCGTGGTTTCTCTTTGTAGACGTGACTCCGTCTTCTTCAAATAAGAAAAACCCGAAAATTCCGCATTTCTGGATACCGCACCAAACAGTCATTTTTGGACTGTACAGTAATCGCTCATGCAATCCACGAGGACTTTCTAAAGCACAGAAACTACAGTTTTGTTTATTAACTGGCCCATTAAAATGAAAATAAGCTCTATCGGTCATTATGATGATCAAATCCCCATTTTCTTCAAACATGTCAAGCATTGTATGATAAAAATTGAAAAGTTGTTGGTAATATTGCTCATTTAATTGTTGGACTAGCATAATTTTATACGGGTGAAAACTTTGTGTAAAATTCTCTGCATAGTGCTTTAAGTACAACGGTGTCAAATCACATGGTCTTGGTGGTCCATTATCATCACCGTTTCTGGAAATTCCACGATCAGGAAATTTTTGTCTCAACAACTCAATCGTTTCATTAGCAGTATGAGGTTTTCCACCAACTTGTTAAATTCATAAATACTCTAGATCAATGTCATTCAGATTCTGTTAACATGGCACGATAACAAACACCATTCACAGTTACAGGATCACTAGCAGCATTATCAAAGAAATATGGTCCAAGTACACCACCTGACCATAATGCACACCAAACAGTGACTCGTTTAGAATGTGGGAGGGTTTCTCATGAATTAATCATGGACTTTCCTCACCCTAAATTCAGCAATTTTGTTTATTAACGTAACCACCAATTTTAAAATGTGCTTGATCAGAAAAAAATATTTTTTGGGAAAAATCATCTGATTGTTCTTTAATCCAATTGACAAACGCACCATTTTCTGAATGGTCCAAAGGCTTTATTTCCTGTATTATTTGGACCTTATATCCCTTTAGAGATAAATCATTTCGCCAAATAAGGCATGTTGTTGTTTTACTTGTCCAACTTGTTGTGATCGTCGACTAATAGATATTTCAGGCTCTTCAGCAACACTTTTACGAACCATATCAATGTACTCTTGTGAACGACCACTAAGATTATATTTTTCTGTTTTTTTTATCTTCCACGAAACCAGTTTCCTTAAATTTTTAAAGAATTTGACTAATAATCCTTCCAGATGGACGATTATGTAAACTATACAAATCATGTAATTTTCTAAAAATATTTTTCACAGAACGCTGATTTTCACAAAATAATTCAACAATATGAACGCGCTGTTGTATCGTGCACGACTCTATTTTTATAAATGTCATACATCACACTTCTTAAATGTCAAAAGACCCAGGCAAATTCAATGCGCTATCTTTGTTTTATTTCGAATGAAGACTAAGAAAAAGAAGAAAGTTAGGATAAGATATAAAACTCACATTGAAATATTAAGAAATTTATCAAAAATATGTATTTTATACATTATACACCATACTGGTATGGCGTTATTTACTATAGTGTATTACAGTATAGTAAATAGCGTCATACTCATAGGACTCCTTGCGATAGTATGAGACTAGAATGGTGATAAACGACAAACCTTGTTTTCTGTCTACCATATGTAATAAAACAGCAATAAAATTTAGTTAAAATTTTTGTATAAAATTTAAAGATTTTGGTGCAAGTGCTCTTATGCCAAACCTAAAATATAGTCTAGTAACTTTACCTTTTTCATAAATATGTACCTATATGTATTATAGTTAATTTAAAATCACGTAAAGACGGTTATTATAAAGTAATAAATTATTCTTACAACTTAATTCTTCAGTAACAATAAACATGTAAGCAATTAAATGCGTGCCATTGCTAGAAACAATAAGTATTAAGAATAGAAAATAGGCCAACATAATGCAGCCTTTGCTTACTGATTAAACAGTTTAAGTTAGGGAAGGGTGATATATCTGAGTAATACATACGTATACGAGCTGTAAAATGCAGTAATTGCTTTCATTATTACACCTTGCATAATTTAACACTAAGCGTTTAAATTCTTAGATGTTATGATGCTACATAAAGCCCCCCCAAGCTACGAACATTGAACATAGCGGCCCTTAGAACTTAATAGGGCTATACGTTAAATTCATTCTGAAGCTTGCCAAAATTTCTCAACGTTTCCTTATGAATCAACTTATCTAATTTTTTGATGGTAGCTTTCAAAAATAAAATATTACTTTTTGTAGTATGTATTGCTAAAACTATACAGTATGTATACAGGGTAAAACGTATTTAAATACTAGTGCTTAGCCGGCTAATCACGTGTCTAAAGTAAACAAAAATATACTTTAAATCAAATGACCTTGTAGGCAGTATTATTGAGAAACTTCCGTTCAAAAATGTGTAATAAATACCTATTCTAAAAATTCTTGATTAAAGGCCTGCTTACAGTAGGAGCTGCTAACTGGACAGTAGACAACTACTGCACCTGTGTTTTAAATTTCTTTTCACCGCGCGTTAGTGATTACCTTAAGTTTCACCAAAATCCAGGTGTGTAGAGAGCACTAACTCCAAAAAAACAAAACTTTTTCTTAAACTGCTTATTACGGGAGTCGGCTGCGCCTATATGTGTATCGGTTATCAGTTATCGGTATCAGTTATCAGAGCTACTAGAAAAACGAAGATTATTTTTATCCAGCATTCAAGGTAATGTAAGATAGATGTTTCTCGAGCGCGGGTTTAGATTATTGTATCACGTTTGCTTACATTAACCTTTTACGTTGGATTAAATTAATCTATTGCGTGTGCTACACAAATTATAATACCCATTACACAGTTTTTAATAGAAAAATTTATACCATAGAATTTTTGAAGCGTACGTTGATGGAGCTACTTTATTTAGAATTATCAATATTTCAACACATGATAATTTTTGATCAAAAATTTAACAGATTCTGTCTACTATTGTATACATTTGCTATTTAATCCATTTCTACTTAATACTCATAAATAATATATTTTATCAATAACATCGGGCGTGCAGTCGCAATTTTTTTTGTGTAGATATAACTTGGCTAAGAAAAGAACATTTTTGGTTTAAATTGGTATTTTTATTTTGCGTTTTATACTAAAAACAATAAAACATAATGAAAATTCTTTCATTTAAACTACTAAGTTACAAACGTAATAAAACAATAGTAAAGCTTTCATATTCATTTCCTGCAAATATCCTTAGTTCCAAGAATACTGCAATCTTTTTTATTGTACGATACATACAACTTTATGTTACTATGTGCGAGGTTTGCGTTTTGTTCCCTAATGACTATTAAACTACTCGTTTTGCTTTTATGCCGGTACCATTTTAAACAAGATTCCTTTTATTAAAAAAAAAAACGGAAAAATCAATATGAGATTAGAAATAATTTTTTATTAAAATAAATCTAAATTATTCGATAATAAAATTTCGGAGAAAATTTGACTGTCGGATAATGCGAAATCAAAGTTTTCAGCCGTTTCATAAAAAGACAGACTACCTTTTATTATTAAGGACGAGGAGCAAGATTTTAAAGTTAACGCAATTTACTCTGAATACAAAGTTTCATAAAATCTTTCGCTGCAATCACTGAAATTTATTGCTATACGAAAAAGTTCCTCTGCACCTCTGAAAACTTTGTTTGCGATAACAGTTTTCGCGTAAAACTTTTTAAATAACATCCGAATTAAAATTAGACAAATGATAATAATTACTTTTAACGGTTCTAATTATTTTTTATTTTTTCTTGTTTATTCAGTATGCTAATTTCGGCTGTTCTATGAAATTACTTTAACATTAAAACTTTAACTGTAATTAAAACATTTTAAATGCGACCATTAATTATGAATTTTTGGAATATTCTGAAGCACTTCCCAACTTTATTTGGAAGCACGTTTCATTTAAGTATTGTAATACCTCTTTTAAAAAAGATACTTTTATTAAATCAAGAATTAAAGATAATTTGTGGTTATTAATAACTCAATTAAATATATTCAGTGCCGCCGCATGGGTAAGAGTTGTTTGTGTGCAAAAGAACTTTAGAGTCCATATAAAATATAGAGTTCAAAAATGCAGCGAAAATCGGTTTATGCGGCTATTTTTTTAATATTCGGTATTCGACCGAATATTGTCTACAATTCGGCCGAATACGTATTCGATGCATCTCTAATTGAAATTATCGTGGCGACTCGGCGCCCCTTCAATAAAGCGCTCCTGTGCAGCGCACAACCTGCCCACCCGCATGCGGCGGCTCTGAATATATTTTTTTAATTGTGGTCCTTCAAGCCGGATGGCCGAATGTATTTATAATTAATTAGATATTTTTTTTAAATTTAAAATATTTAAAATGAAATACTTTATTTAACTATTTTTATTTTTTTATTTTATACTTCTTTTGTCCAAAAAACTAATTGTTGTTGCTTCAATTAATTATAATTTAAACAAAAGTGAATGTACTTATCTAAATCATTTTAGCGACAGAATATTTACAATTGGATATGTGAATATGTGTATTAAGACTTTTATATCAAACTAACATAAGAAGTGTTGATAAAATAAAAACTAAAAAATTGTAGCTTTTAGCGCTAGAAACATAACAGCTATGTGTTAAGCCCTAATTGCTTATAAATCACTAAAATTGCAATTTTTGCTAAAACCTAATGCAGTAATTAAGGTTATGGAAACTGAAAACCAATTATCGTAAATTAAAATGTCTATAGTTTAATTAGAGTTAGCTTTAGTATAACCAACCAGTATGCTATATAAATATTATATTACAATGGAGCACACATGAGAAATAAAGCAGTCGTTAAGCTTCTTAAATTAAAGGGTTAATAATGCTTTATAGCGTAAACTTTGAATTTATAATAAATTTGTAGTAAAAGGGATTAATAATTTAAATTTACAAATTAGTTTTTGATGCACGTTTATTCCATATTAAGGATTATAAAGGTTGGGAGGTTAAACATAGTTGTTTGTAAAAAAAATTATTAAACCGTTTTAACTTAGAATGTTTATTTACAATAACAGTGTATCAATTAAATCACACATATACCAACTGTATTTCTTCAACAAAATACATAGTTTTACAAAGGAAAAAAAAGTAATCAAAAGAAAAAAGTTAGAAGTTAGAAAATGCAAACGAATTAATGTTGTAAAAGCTTTTTCAATTACATTTTTTCTTAAAATCATCAAATAGTAAAGATGTTTCTGAAATGTTTTATAAACTTTTGTAGAAAATGCATATGTCAACAGGAACGAAGTACATGACATATTTTTAAATGCTTTCGGTTTGATTATGTAAAAAAAGCAAATTAAGTTGAGCACTTTTAAATACAGAAAAATTCATCTAACATAAATTAGTTAAATGAATTAGTGTTAGTTTTTCTATTATTGTTATTGTTATTTTTTTTTGATAAAGTATTTTCAATAGACGTCTTTTTCTTATACAGTCTTTCTCTTATACAAAAATTTATTCATTACTTTACAATAAGAGGTAGATTGTAAATAACTTTTTAATAATATAACAATACGATACAGTATTTTAGACATTTTTATATTTTTTACAATTTGATATTGAAAATGTTCAATTTAGTTTAAAGACCAATAAAAAAATATTGGACGCTTCCTATTAGATTTTATAGCCCAAAAAACTTATTAAAAATAATAATTTTTTTTATTTAAAGAACGAAAATTAATGTAAGGTAACTGATTCAAATAAAGCCGGTGCCCAATAAGGCCCAGTTTTTAAAATTTCCCGCTTCCTGATTTCGAATCATTGTAAAAGCTTGTATATGTTACAAAAGAAAGGTTGTTACATTTATTTTGAAGGTCAATATAAATAAACATTTTGATTACGAAGTATTGATGCATTTTGTTCAAGAATCTATTAATTATACCTTTACAAACTTACGGTGGGCCTTATTTGGGTCCGTTACCTTACAAGTAAACGACTGGGTTAAAAAAAGAAGAGCGGAATAGAATAGTAACATATCGAGGATGGACGATGCACGAATTGTGAGGAGAGTTAGAGATCTGTCTCCAAGCGGTAGAAGATTACCGGGTAGACCTAGGAAAAGATGGAAAGATGTGCTGGACTAAAACAAGCTGCTAAGCTTACAGAGAAGAAGAAGACCTTACAAGTACTAAATTGAGAATTACTTAAAAGTGATCAACGGCGGTTCAATTCAAACATTGTTATTAATGAATTCCATGCAACCAACTTACAATGGATCAAATAATTCTACAAAATTTGATAAAATCTGTTGCCAACTGTTTAAGACCGCGGTCCGAAAAGTGTTGCTGTTTTTTTGAAGCGACAAATATTAGTTGTACTTTGAATCGAGTAAAATCTGCCAAGAACAACATTAAGTCTTTTGTTTTATATGCATTAAGTATTAGTTTTAATAAAAAACTGAAAATCAAAAAAGCAACTTAAATTACTCGGCAACGTAATGTTGAAAATTTAACACTAATATTTGTAACAATATTTTTCATGTTTTGATTTATACGTATGCGCCATCTATCAGAATATAGACAAAGTTAATGTTGAAAGAATATAACCCTACAACTAACATTTATAATGGTTCGCCAGCTCCATTCCCAAATTGTTATAAGATACTTGTCAGTAACAGTTTTCCAGGAATTGGTACATAAACGATGTCTCTACAGGGTGACATATTTTAAACTCGATAATAATCTTTAGTTTTTGTGAAATTATAGTTTAAAAAGATTACATTTTTGCCCCTTAAAGTAGGTTTGATTTCAGCTACTTTGCAATTTTTTTTAGAATATACATATATGTTATCAGTTTTGAGCAAAACAAAATATGTCACTCTGTAGTCCTATATTTCGTTGATCCATTTCTATTTTTTTATATGATTAGTTGATGAAAAAAAATGGAAAGGGTACTACGAAAGGTCTAATTTCTCCTCGATATTAGGGAACACATTTCTCTCGGCTCGTGTCCTTAATTAAGACTTTTTGTTCTCTCGGCAGGAGACCCTGTTGTACCTTGGCCTTTTTTTCACTTGTAATTTTTTTTAAATTGTATATGTAACAATTTGTTGATAAAATGAATTGCATCGTAGTGGGGCACTAATAAGAGGTATTCATCATAAAATATTTGAAAGAATTACCAACCGTTTACTTAATTGCTATAAGATTTAAAAATTAGTGGATCTATGGCCTAGGTTACAAAAGAGGTAATGTACCTTGGCTCTATTCACATTAAGCAAAATAAAACTCATTGTTCTATAAAAACTAGAGAAAACAGTATAGTTATTGGCCAGTTAAGCGACCTTAATATCGAAAATATTAAGTAAAAATAAATAGAACAGTTAGAAATGAATAAAAGTTATGCCATATGGTTTTATATGAATGTATTTATTAGTTAAGACACCTTACATACACTTTTGTTAAACATGTTAGGAATAAAATTCAACATAAAAAATAAAACATAAAGTTATAGTAATTGGCCCTATTATTGCAGTTATTGGCCAAACCAAAGAATAAAATATAAAATAAAACTTGAACAATAACTTGACATTCTATAATCACTAATACATATCTTCATGATAATGTTCATCTTCAGAAGGTTCAGAATCATCATTTAACGATAAACAGTTATGGCATATAAAGTCAGAAAGCTCATCGTTTGTTCCTCCGGCAAAAATCACAAATTGGAAAAGAAACAATCCACCTAGCAGAAGTTTGTTGAAACTTTTTGACAGATAATAAAAGTGTTGCCATTGATGTTGTTTTAAATCTACCATTTATCTAGGGTGTTGCTAGTTTTTTAACATCAAAGTTGAAATGGCCAATAACTGTATAAAGGCCAATAACTATACCGTTTCCCCTATATATTTATTTTTGTATTATAAGAACTACTAATGTTCTTCTTTGAAATGACACTAAAATTGTTTCAAAAATTAACAAAACTTTTCTGGTATACTAAAATTTCACATAGTTAATGGTTAACTTTGAAAAAATTAAATTTTTCGTTAGACTTGCGAGGCATATTATCTGAAGCAAAATAAAAAAAAATAAGAATTTATAACAAAGGTATATCTAAATTTTTATTTATTGTACGCTGATCTTAGGACCAAGATACAATTTATTGACAGTGACCGAGGTACAACACACCTACCCTTGATGTTTAAACTCAAAAATAAAATTAAAGATTATGCTGTGCCAAAATTAGACCACTACTATGCAAACATTAATAAATAATCTTTCCATTACGATGAGTCATTTGTTATTAGGTAATAAAATTAATGAGATATTTAAGTAAAAAGATTTACTTTTTTTCGATTGAAAATATTAAAAAATATAAAGTTGCCCTGGGTACAAAGGGACCAAGGTACAACAGGTTCCTCTACATATTTAAAATATTATTGGTTTATTTTACTGATGTTATTTGTAGATTAACAAAATAAAATTATTTATCATAAATTTACTATATTTCAAATCAGAAAATATGAATAATAATTAACAAAAATCGATTTTCGGTAATAAAGTAAGTGTGTAGCTTTAAGAAAAATAAACAAGTAATTGACCAAAGTTGGAAGGATTAATGCGCCAGTAGTTCACTGTAACAAATCTATACCTACCATCGATCAATCAATCACAATGGCATTTTGCTTTCGGCAAGCTTTTCGATGTCTGCAAGTTCCTCTAAACTTAATTTCTAATCGTTCTGTCGATACTTTTAATAAACTTTAACCTTCCGTGTACTAGGTGGGTATAATTAATGCGAATAATTTTTTTTTGTTAAAACGTGACGTTTGGTAATCGAGCTTAAAACCGAGTGTGCACATTCGAGCTCAAAGTGGCACATTTCCGCTCTCGAGAAAATAAAACGCGCCGCTTCGCGTCGCGCTTCATTTGCTTCCCTCGCTCGGAAATGTGCCACTTTTCGCTCGAATGCGCACATCTTCGTGTTTTTTAATTTGCTCTAAATAATGTTTTGCTTTTTCAAATAAAAAAAAAAAAATTAATAAATATGGATTCTATGTTCATATTTACTATAGCAATGAGTGGAAACGAGCGAAAAGATACGACAATTTCGTAGGTGCGAGTGCGAGAAGGCGATTTAATGATTTTTTGGCTAATTTATTAGTCTAAATTTTGTGAATCGTGCTTGAAATCGAGTGTGCACATTCGAGCTCAAAGTGGCACATTCCGATCTCGGGAAAATGAAACGCGCCGCTCCGCGTCGCGCTTCATTTGCTTCCCTCGCTCGGAAATGTGCCACTTTTCGCTCGAATGCGCACATCTTCGTGTTTTTTAATTTGCTCGAAATAATGTTTTACTTTTTCAAATAAAAAAAAAAAATTTAGTAAATATGGATTCTATGTTCATATTTACTATAGCAATGACTGGAAGCGAGCGAAAAGATACGACAATTTCGTAGGTGCGAGTGCGAGAAGGCGATTTAATGATTTTTTGGCTAATTTATTAGTCTAAATTTTGTGAATCGTGCTTGAAACCGAGTGTGCACATTCGAGCTCAAAGTGGCACATTCCGATCTCGGGAAAATGAAGCGCGCCGCTCCGCGTCGCGCTTCATTTGCTTCCCTCGCTCGGAAATGTGCCACTTTTCGCTCGAATGCGCACATCTTCGTGTTTTTTAATTTGCTCGAAATAATGTTTTACTTTTTCAAATAAAAAAAAAAAATTTAGTAAATATGGATTCTATGTTCATATTTACTATAGCAATGACTGGAAGCGAGCGAAAAGATACGACAATTTCGTAGGTGCGAGTGCGAGAAGGCGATTTAATGATTTTTTGGCTAATTTATTAGTCTAAATTTTGTGAATCGTGCTTGAAACCGAGTGTGCACATTCGAGCTCAAAGTGGCACATTCCGATCTCGGGAAAATGAAGCGCGCCGCTCCGCGTCGCGCTTCATTTGCTTCTCGCTCGGAAATGTGCCACTTTTCGCTCGAATGCGCACATCTTCGTGTTTTTAATTTGCTTCTAAATAATGTTTTAATTTTTCAAATAAAAAAATTTAGTAAATATGGATTCTATGTTCATATTTACTATAGCAATGAGTGGAAACGAGCGAAAAGATACGACAATTTCATAGGTGCGAGTGCGAGAAGGCGATTTAATGATTTTTGGCTAATTTATTAGTCTAAATTTTGTGAATCGTGCTTGAAACCGAGTGTGCACATTCGAGCTCAAAGTGGCACATTCCGATCTCGGAATGAACGCGCCGCTCGCGTCGCGCTTCATTTGCTTCTCGCTCGGAAATGTGCCACTTTTCGCTCGAATGCGCACATCTTCGTGTTTTTAATTTGCTCGAAATAATGTTTTACTTTTTCAAATAAAAAAATTTAGTAAATATGGATTCTATGTTCATATTTACTATAGCAATGAGTGGAAACGAGCGAAAAGATACGACAATTTCGTAGGTGCGAGTGCGAGAAGGCGATTTAATGATTTTTGGCTAATTTATTAGTCTAAATTTTGTGAATCGTGCTTGAAACCGAGTGTGCACATTCGAGCTCAAAGTGGCACATTCCGATCTCGGAAAATGAAACGCGCCGCTCGCGTCGCGCTTCATTTGCTTCCTCGCTCGGAAATGTGCCACTTTTCGCTCGAATGCGCACATCTTCGTGTTTTTAATTTGCTCGAAATAATGTTTTACTTTTTCAAATAAAAAATTTAGTAAATATGGATTCTATGTTCATATTTACTATAGCAATGACTGGAAACGAGCGAAAAGATACGACAATTTCTAGGTGCGAGTGCGAGAAGGCGATTTAATGATTTTTGGCTAATTTATTAGTCTAAATTTTGTGAATCGTGCTTGAAACCGAGTGTGCACATTCGAGCTCAAAGTGGCACATTCCGATCTCGGAAAATGAAACGCGCCGCCCGCGTCGCGCTTCATTTGCTTCCCTCGCTCGGAAATGTGCCACTTTTCGCTCGAATGCGCACATCTTCGTGTTTTTAATTTGCTCTAAATAATGTTTTACTTTTTCAAATAAAAAAAATTTAGTAAATATGGATTCTATGTTCATATTTACTATAGCAATGAGTGGAAACGAGCGAAAAGATACGACAATTTTCGTAGGTGCGAGTGCGAGAAGGCGATTTAATGATTTTTGGCTAATTTATTAGTCTAAATTTTGTGAATCGTGCTTGAAACCGAGTGTGCACATTCGAGCTCAAAGTGGCACATTCCGATCTCGGAATGAACGCGCCGCTCCCCGTCGCGCTTCATTTGCTTCTCGCTCGGAAATGTGCCACTTTTCGCTCGAATGCGCACATCTTCGTGTTTTTAATTTGCTCGAAATAATGTTTTACTTTTTCAAATAAAAAAAAAAAAATTTAGTAAATATGGATTCTATGTTCATATTTACTATAGCAAGGAGTGGAAACGAGCGAAAAGATACGACAATTTCATAGGTGCGAGTGCGAGAAGGCGATTTAATGATTTTTTGGCTAATTTATTAGTCTAAATTTTGTGAATCGTGCTTGAAACCGAGTGTGCACATTCGAGCTCAAAGTGGCACATTCCGATCTCGGGAAAATGAAGCGCGCCGCTCCGCGTCGCGCTTTATTTGCCTCCCTCGCTCGGAAATGTGCCACTTTTCGCTCGAATGCGCACATCTTCGTGTTTTTTAATTTGCTCGAAATAATGTTTTACTTTTTCAAATAAAAAAAATTTAGTAAATATGGATTCTATGTTCATATTTACTATAGCAATGAGTGGAAACGAGCGAAAAGATACGACAATTTCGTAGGTGCGAGTGCGAGAAGGCGATTTAATGATTTTTTGGCTAATTTATTAGTCTAAATTTTGTGAATCGTGCTTGAAACCGAGTGTGCACATTCGAGCTCAAAGTGGCACATTCCGATCTCGGAATGAAGCGCGCCGCTCGCGTCGCGCTTCATTTGCTCTCGCTCGGAAATGTGCCACTTTTCGCTCGAATGCGCACATCTTCGTGTTTTTAATTTGCTCGAAATAATGTTTTACTTTTTCAAATAAAAAAAATTTAGTAAATATGGATTCTATGTTCATATTTACTATAGCAATGACTGGAAACGAGCGAAAAGATACGACAATTTCGTAGGTGCGAGTGCGAGAAGGCGATTTAATGATTTTTGGCTAATTTATTAGTCTAAATTTTGTGAATCGTGCTTGAAACCCAGTGTGCGCATTCGAGCTCAAAGTGGCACATTCCGATCTGGAAAATGAAGCGCGCCGCTCGCGTCGCGCTTCATTTGCTTTCTCGCTCGGAAATGTGCCACTTTTCGCTCGAATGCGCACATCTTCGTGTTTTTAATTTGCTCAAATAATGATTTACTTTTTCTAATAAAAAAAAAAAATTTAGTAAATATCAATTCTATGTTCATATTTACTATAGCAATGACTGGAAATGAGCGAAAAGATACGACAATTTTGTAGGTGCGAGTGCGAGAAGGCGATTTAATGATTTTTTGGCTAATTTATTAGTCTAAATTTTGTGAATCGTGCTTGAAACCGACTGTGCACATTCGAGCTCAAAGTGGCACATTCCGATCTCGGGAAAATGAAGCGCGCCGCTCCGCGTCGCGCTTTATTTGCCTCCCTCGCTCGGAAATGTGCCACTTTTCGCTCGAATGCGCACGTCTTCGTGTTTTTTAATTTGCTCGAAATAATGTTTTACTTTTTCAAATAAAAAAAAAAAATTTAGTAAATATAGATTCTATGTTCATATTTACTATAGCAATGACTGGAAGCGAGCGAAAAGATACGACAATTTCGTAGGTGCGAGTGCGAGAAAGCGATTTAATGATTTTTTGGCTAATTTATTAGTCTAAATTTTGTGAATCGTGCTTGAAATCGAGTGTGCGCATTCGAGCGAAAAGTGGCACATTCCGATCTCGGGAAAATGAAGCGCGCCGCTCCGCGTCGCGCTTCATTTGCTTTTCTCGCTCGGAAATGTGTCACTTTTCGCTCGAATGCGCACATCTTCCTGTTTTTTAATTTGCTCGAAATAATGATTTACTTTTTCTAATAAAAAAAAAAAATTTAGTAAATATCAATTCTATGTTCATATTTACTATAGCAATGACTGGAAGCGAGCGAAAAGATACGACAATTTCGTAGGTGCGAGTGCGAGAAAGCGATTTAATGATTTTTGGCTAATTTATTAGTCTAAATTTTGTGAATCGTGCTTGAAACCGAGTGTGCCATTCGAGCAAAGTGGCACATTCCGATCTCGGGAAATGAAGCGCGCCGCTTCGCGTCGCGCTTCATTTGCTTCCTCGCTCGGAAATGTGCCACTTTTCGCTCGAATGCGCACATCTTCGTGTTTTTAATTTGCTCTAAATAATGTTTTAATTATTCAAATAAAAAAAAAAAATTTAGTAAATATGGATTCTATGTTCATATTTACTATAGCAATGAGTGGAAATGAGCGAAAAAATACAACAATTTCGTAGGTGCGAGTGCGAGAAGGCGATTTAATGATTTTTTGGCTAATTTATTAGTCTAAATTTTGTGAATCGTGCTTGAAACCGAGTGTGCACATTCGAGCTCAAAGTGGCACATTCCGATCTCGGAATGAAACGCGCCGCTCCGCGTCGCGCTTCATTTGCTTCCTCGCTCGGAAATGTGCCACTTTTCGCTCGAATGCGCACATCTTCGTGTTTTTTAATTTGCTCGAAATAATGTTTTACTTTTTCAAATAAAAAAAAAAAAATTTAGTAAATATGGATTCTATGTTCATATTTACTATAGCAAGGAGTGGAAACGAGCGAAAAGATACGACAATTTCATAGGTGCGAGTGCGAGAAGGCGATTTAATGATTTTTTGGCTAATTTATTAGTCTAAATTTTGTGAATCGTGCTTGAAACCGAGTGTGCACATTCGAGCTCAAAGTGGCACATTCCGATCTCGGGAAAATGAAACGCGCCGCTCCGCGTCGCGCTTCATTTGCTTCCCTCGCTCGGAAATGTGCCACTTTTCGCTCGAATGCGCACATCTTCGTGTTTTTTAATTTGCTCGAAATAATGTTTTACTTTTTCAAATAAAAAAAAAAAAATTTAGTAAATATGGATTCTATGTTCATATTTACTATAGCAAGGAGTGGAAACGAGCGAAAAGATACGACAATTTCATAGGTGCGAGTGCGAGAAGGCGATTTAATGATTTTTTGGCTAATTTATTAGTCTAAATTTTGTGAATCGTGCTTGAAACCGAGTGTGCACATTCGAGCTCAAAGTGGCACATTCCGATCTCGGGAAAATGAAGCGCGCCGCTTCGCGTCGCGCTTCATTTGCTCCTCGCTCGGAAATGTGCCACTTTTCGCTCGAATGCGCACATCTTCGTGTTTTTTAATTTGCTCTAAATAATGTTTTACTTTTTCAAATAAAAAAAAAAAATTTAGTAAATATGGATTCTATGTTCATATTTACTATAGCAATGACTGGAAGCGAGCGAAAAGATACGACAATTTCGTAGGTGCGAGTGCGAGAAGGCGATTTAATGATTTTTTGGCTAATTTATTAGTCTAAATTTTGTGAATCGTGCTTGAAATCGAGTGTGCACATTCGAGCTCAAAGTGGCACATTCCGATCTCGGAAAATGAAGCGCGCCGCTCCGCGTCGCGCTTCATTTGCTCCCTCGCTCGGAAATGTGCCACTTTTCGCTCGAATGCGCACATCTTCGTGTTTTTTAATTTGCTCTAAATAATGTTTTAATTTTCAAATAAAAAAAAAAATTAGTAAATATGGATTCTATGTTCATATTTACTATAGCAATGAGTGGAAATGAGCGAAAAGATACGACAATTTCGTAGGTGCGAGTGCGAGAAGGCGATTTAATGATTTTTTGGCTAATTTATTAGTCTAAATTTTGTGAATCGTGCTTGAAGAGTGTGCACATTCGAGCTCAAAGTGGCACATTCCGATCTCGGGAAAATGAAGCGCGCCGCTCCGCGTCGCGCTTCATTTGCCTCCCTCGCTCGGAAATGTGCCACTTTTCGCTCGAATGCGCACATCATCGTATTTATTGATTTCCTTTAATTATTCTTTTCATTTCCAAATCACAAAATTAAAAGTTTAGTAAATATGGATTTCATGTTCAAAAAATGTATTTAACCATAGCAATGAGTGGAGGCAAGCGAAAAGATACGACAATTTAGTAACGAGTGGGAGAAAACGATTTTTGAGCTCGAGTGTGCACACTTTGCTTTTTGCCACGATTAACAATGATCAATTTACTTAAAAAACAATTGAAGTAAGTCTAAAACCGTAGTTGTGCTCTCAAAATTATTTCTTGGGGCTTTGCTTATTTTTCATAATATTTCACTTTCTTTGTTAAGAAATTGCCAGGCAATTAATTTGTATTTAATTAAAGAGGCAAAAATGTGAAAAAAAGTGATACAGTAGAACTCCGATTATCCGAATCCATTGGGACCGGGGTCGATTCGGATAATGGAAAATTCGGATAATCGGACATAGACTGGTAATAAAGAAAAACGGTCTGTCACACATAGAAAAAACTTTTTTAAGTTTAACAATATAATAATTTTATATTTGAGATACAGGGTATTACGCTTAGGACCGATTCGGATAATTGGCAATTCGGTTGATCGGCGTTCGGATAATCGGAGTTCTACTGTATCTGGAAAAATGTCAGTAAGAAGTGGTGCGTCGATGAGAATAGAAGTTAGCTCAGAAAAATTGTGTCTTTGATTGAAATCACCAAGGTGGAAATTATAATCTCAAAATTGACCATTTTGGCAAACGGTTACCAAACATTTTAAGGGTGATTTTGAAAGATTTGATGGGTAGTTTGATATTAAATTTTGAAAAGTTTGGTAACCGTTTGCCAAAAATGTCAATTTTGAGATTATAATTTTCACCTTGGTGATTTCCGAATGTTGCAGTTTTCACCTGCTGATGAAAGCAACTAGGTAATTAGATTATTGAGTATTTCATTCACTGAATTGATTTACAATCATTTCCAGACATCATCAAGCCTAAACTATCGGAAATATCATCTTTTACATTTTGACCAAAAAATAACTAGTACTTTTGTATCTCAAAATATTTTTAAAGGTTTTTTTGTGTGTATATTCTGCTTATATAACACTCTAATTACACCAAGTTTGCAAAGAATCGGAGACCATTTTTTCTTATACTTCAAAGCCCTTTTAATTTAATTTAGTAAATATCGATTTTATATTCAAAAAACGTATTTACCATAGCAATGAGAGGAAGGGAGCGAGAAGATACGATAATCTTGTCAATGCAAGTGAGAAGGAACGATTAATATTATTCTATTAATTTTTCGTGTAATTGATTGGTCTAAATTATTGCGAATCGTTAAGAAATTGCCGTGAAATTAATTTGTATTTCAATAAGAAGCCAAGAATAAAATTTTGTTAGGTTTTCTTAATATTCGTATCGTAATTGACACGTGTCATTGGAATTTAGTACGCAAGAAAAGACTCCATAGTTTATAAGTTGAAAAAAAAGTTAAGTTTTTGTATTTTTATTAATAGAAATCTATTCTAAGTCACAAATAAATATGTGTTTTACTCAAACCTATTCATTATTGGTTATTAAAATACAGGGTAAATGCGCCGGTTAGCCGGCCTGCGCCCGTTCTCGTCCAGTCAGCAATAAAACAAATAAAAACAATAAAACACGAATTGTTAAACAAACTTATGATGCGCTATTTAGTTACAGTCATATTTAGTATTAATTATAATACCTCAACTTCCTGTTGTGACTTTCTCTTATAAATCTAGACCCCCACGGCCGAAAACGGCAACTGTTTTTTAACTGGCCGACAACCGGCGAACTTACCCTATTTCTTATCATTTAATTGTCATAAAGTACAATTTTGTGGATTTTATTTCATTTTATTTTTTGGGTATGGCAAACCCCACCTAGTATGGCATGTAACGTTTAGTCACCTAGTATGCGGAAGGTTAATACGCCGCTCTTTCGTTAGAATTAATCCCAACAAAACCTCCGTCCGTTAACTGTCCCTCGTCAAGCAATTATATAAAAGGGCCGAACGTCGGCGACGTCCAACTTTGAAAATTGGTGCCAAAATTTAAACAACAATAGTTTAATATTGCGAGCTTATATTAACGATAGTTAAACGTTGACCTTTCTTGTTTATCGGTTTAATTACAGAAGGGGTACGGTGCAGTAACGAGGTGCGTTGAAGCACCTAATGAAGGAAGGCGACATTATAAACACCCTCATATATGGGCCTTTCTAAGTTATTGTGGGCTGCAGTGGTTAAATATCCACGTAATACGTGCTTTAGAAATCCCTTTACGGCTCCTTTTCAAAACTAGTGATTTGCCGAAACTTTTACACGCTTCGCAGGGCGCCAACCGAAAGCCGCTATTAAAATTTAAAATTTCGAAATTAGAGAGCCTGCGACAGTAGAATTTTATTATAAAACTTGCTACTTTAGTAATGTAATGAAGACAACCTTTGAGCTAGAAAGTTCATTAATTAGCTTTTAGTTTGATAAATGATTAACGCGAAGTAAATGGATTTTCAAAGTTATTTGTTTATGAGATTTACATTCGCGATGTTGTTCTTGAAACTTCTAAAACTAAAGAGAGAGAGAGAAGGAGAAAGGGGCTAAGGATTGCTATACAGAATTAATTATTTTGTAACTCCCTCTAAACATCTTTCTCTACGTTACAAGGGATTTATGTGGGACAAAATTAAATTCTTCCTATTGCAACTCAATTTACATATGTAACAAAATTTTTGATTTTCAATACGAAACCCGACGCCCACAATTTAGGTTTAACAATTTTCTTCTAATGCGGCATAATTACTTCGGGGACGTTCCATAAAATATCGCTCTGCTTGAATTTCGCTGCAACAATAAAATTTTTATTTCAAGTTGCTTACAAATTGCTGTGTTTAATTTCTGTAGATTTTTATGCTTTTTTCAGCTGTCGCTAGAGAGTAAAAATTAAAAAAAAATCATATAAAGGGCCGGTTATTAAGTGACAAGCAATTAATTAAGGAGGAACGCCTAAAAGGATATAACAAACTACAAGGGTTGTACAATTGAAAATCCACTTTAAGCGTGTAACAAGGAAGGTCCACTAGGAATTTAGGTACAACAAATCTTAATCTGTAACCTTTAACCACAATACCCTTTGAAATATTCAGTTTCAGGCCGCAACATACGAGCAGCCCGTACATAATTCTTGGAGAAGTGGGTTGAATTAGAAATAATCATATGCATTCAATTGCTTGTAGGTTTTATGTCAATTTTAATGCATTCATTATCGTGTTGGTTTGGCAAGGAAGTAATTTCGGTTTTCACAAATAGATGGCGTTACAATTTTTCTTGAATCACGTCGGTCAATGTTTCACTTTTTATAGTAGTGACCTTTAACTTACCTTAGAAACAAATTACTTCGTATTTAGTTTAAAGTTAATTTATTGTCAAATTGAACGTAGGGCGCAAAAATGAACATTTTTGTCGTATTTTGCTTCTAAGGCTCACAAAGGCCTATGTGAAGTTTATGGTGACGAATGCTTAATGATTACGCATGTCTCAATATTGATCTAAAAAATTTCGTTTTGAAAACTTTTTATTTGAAGATGACCAATGTTCTGACCGACCAATTGAAGTTAATAACGATCAAAGCAAAGTTATAATTGAATCAGATTGTAATACCTATAACTATAAAAAAGATTACAGAGAGGTTAAATGTATTATACACAATAATCAAAAATTATTTAAAATGTCTTGAACTTGTTTATAAACTTGACATTTGGGTTGTATATGAATGGATTTATTTAACACAACGAAATCGATCTTTTTTCAAACGAATGGTGATGAAAACTAAGATGTCTACAATAAAATTTATTAAAAACAATAATGATCCAAGAGTGATGAACCTGCACAAGCTTCATTAAAACTGAATTTTATTAAAAAAAGATCAGGTTTTCAGTTTAGTGGTATTATAAACATGTTGTGTGTTTTGAGTTACTTCCCCGAAATAACAATTAATTCAAATGTTTACTGTCAACAACTCATAAAATTCAAAGACGGAATTAAATATAAATCGCCAGAATTGTTTAAACATAATGGCATTGTGTTGCAACATGCCAACAGTCGACCCCACATATCTTGAGTAACTCGTCAAAAATTATTCGTATTGGTTGGAAGCTCTATAGCCCCGACCTTGCACTATTAGATTACCATTTATTTATTTGGATCTTTACAATATTCTTCAAATGGTAAAAGAGTGATCGCGAATAAGAATAAGGCTCTGGCTTTAAGTTTAGAATAGTACAAAAGTTGTCCTACATGTGTAATAAAATTATTATCGGGGGCGACCTGCGATTCGCGACCCACATGCTGCTCTTTGGAAATTTTTTATGGCTCTCGATAAATATAACTCGAGTTCTTTTTTCATTTTTCTGTTATTATATTTTAAAAAATTACTATCGCTCCGTATGTGCTTCAAAATGTCTTTTAAATTACACATATTTGGTACTTTTATTTATGTTTTCAATAAATATAATTTCTGTAAAACAATTTTTTTTAATATCTTTTATGCATACGTATTTAATTGCGGCTCGTAAAAAATTTCAAATTTTGAAAAATGGCTCGGACTATCAAGGAGCTTGGCCACCCCTGTTATATACATTAATGTGGTCGTTAAAAATTAATTTTTTTCCGACGGTGCAAAAAAATTTTTCTTTTGATGAAAAACTATGGGGAATTTTTTAACGAAAATAACACATGCCTCAAGACAATATAAGTTTATTTTTTGATAAAATCGAAGTTTTTTGTAAGTATCTCTTAAAGTATACAGATTTGAGAAAAAGTTATAGAATCAATTTTGTAGGAAATTTAATTCTCTATAATAAAAGGTCGTTTTTATTTTCTTGATAAAATTTATATTTATAGAGATATTCTTAATAATAAATTCATTAACTCCATATAGTCAACATTTTAAGACCTACAAACGTTATTTTTCAAAAGTATAATTTTTTTTGTAACAACTACAATTTATTACAGTTTGTCAATTATAGTATGTATTGTTAACATTTTTGACTTATAGAATATTGAATTCTGATTGTTAAAATGATAGTAATAATAAAAAAAAATATTCCAAAAGAGTATAATGTATTTAAAAAAGTTCAGTAATTTATTTATTTATTTTTACAATAAAAGAAAATTTACAATTAAATAAATTGGATATACTTACCTACTCTTCATTAAATAAAAATTATTTTTCAAAATTTAATTTGCTTCTAAATAGCTATAAAGAAGTTTATTTTTGATCAAATTTTAAATGACAATAATATTATAGAAAATATACGATATGATTATATTTTATTTGATTCTAATACTTGTATATTTTTTTAAATAAAGCGAGACTTCAAAATTTTGTTATTGATTTCAGGTTATTTAAAACCAAGTAACAAGTGCTATAAAAATTAATTTCTTTGAAAAAAGTATTCAACAACACTTTTTAAGGTATAAAATTTTGTTTTATCAAACTATAAGCTATTTTAATTAAAAAATACCTATAGATAATGTTTTCCTTTATTAAAATATAACCAATCTCAAAAATAACAAATTTCAAATAATTGACTTTAGTTTTTAATTTTTAATTTAATTATTACAATTTTCCGGCTTACTTATAAAATCAAATTTAATTAATAGAGCGAATTGATTAATGTGGTCAGTTCCGCCACTTTGAGGACGTTTTTAAATATTTAACAGTTCGGTATATTTTTATTATAAAAGTGGGTCACTAATTAACATTTTACGATCAGCTCATACGGGCGCACCGTAAAACTAAAAGCGAAAAAAAAAACGATAGTAAAATCACTTTCATTGATAAATGCGTTACTAGTAATTTATATCAATTAAAAACGAATCATAATCTTATGCGACAAATAGAAATAAAATCACGGCCACACAACAAAGAAACAAAGCAAATAAATGAAAGTATAATTGACCGTGATTGAAGGTGTTTCAGTAATCTAACATAATCACGTAACATCACTTTCTATTGTAACAATTTCATTTTCGTTTACCGCAAATTGTCGTAGTGCAACTTTTTCAATGCAGAAACAGCAGCATGAATGCTTAAAAATTGATTTCTACCTATTTTTTTGCAAAATTTAGAAACAATAGAGGCTTTACTACGGTAGAGAAAGGTCAATGTTTGCAACATTTAGTTCGATTTCACTACTTTAACATTTTGTGTTGTAATCTTCCAGTTTTTTTTGCTTCGAGATAATTTATTTAAATGAAATATTTTAGATCTGTTTATAGAGAAACAAGCATAAGGAGCTTTTAATGCAAAATAAATAAAAGTGTAATTTAAATGCCATGGTCAAGTGGAATACATATTGTACCGGAGAACTGCGAGGCAAAAATTGACTCCTTGAAGAGTCTAATGCAGAACAATTTGAAATAAACACGAAATAAAGATTAAGGATCTTTTCGAAATAATAATGATTCGTTTTTAATTGGGCCAAATAATGCGAAAAAATCTGTCTAAATACAAAAGCTTTTAGTTGAAAGGTCGCAGATGTTAATTTTTGCTTGGTTTTTGCCCGTTTTTGAAACTGGGATGTCTCGGCTGCGGCAATAATTAAATATTTTAATTGTTGTTGAATATTTATTTGAATGTATGCAATAAAACTTTCGTAATCGCTCCAATTCTCTTTTGCAATGTGTTTATTAATAAGCGGCTAAGCGAATTGTTGCAAGTGGCGAATTACAAATGCACTTGTAAATATTGACCGATCTACGGATTTTATTTGTTTGCGTCATTCTCGATGATCGAGGTTTAGATTTAATTGAGGCCGCTTTGTTAATTTAAGTGCATATTTAGAATCGATCTCAAGATTAAATTAAATTCGAATTCTAATAAAACTAAGTAATGAATGTAAGTGTTATTGATTTTGAAAATGCAAATGCCAAAGTGGAAATTAAATAAACATAGATAAATAGTAATCATTAATGTCTTCAATTAAAAAAAGACATATTGCTACTGTTGAAGTAAAAATTATTGTTACCTTATTTTTCAAGGTCGTATTTCAAAAATAAAAAAACTGAATTTTAATATAATTTAACGGCTTATCTATGCACTTTTTATTGTTGTAACGTGTCAATGTCATATTATTACACAGAACCGTTTAGAAGATTTTCTAATGTAAACTATATCAAAAAATCAATTTTTTCAATTCGTGTAACTGCCATATGTTATAAATTAATTATTACTAAACCGAATGTTTTATATAATAAACTTTAGTGATTTAACAATAATTGTTTTATTATCTTGTGTAAATAATAATTAA
Organism: Sinopyrophorus schimmeli; assembly: GCA_036325965.1. Taxonomy (NCBI): domain Eukaryota; kingdom Metazoa; phylum Arthropoda; class Insecta; order Coleoptera; family Elateridae; genus Sinopyrophorus; species Sinopyrophorus schimmeli. The sequence goes on from JARFIZ010000404.1 coordinate 3,307,552, forward strand.
TTATTGTTTTATAGCAAATTTAATGCTAAGTTAATATTAAAGCGAAATGTGCATAGCACCGCTCTGCATCATCCGTATCATGGTAAGCGGTCAGCGGCAAACGTCATATCGAAACTATTTTGCAGTTTCTTATCAATTTGATATTTGTATTGAATATTGCCGTAGAACGGTTAATTATTAATTTGCAGCATGCAGATGCTAAAAACAATAAATCGAAAGAATGTTTGGATAATGCGAAGTATTATTTCAATACAGTTGTAGTATTTATAAACATCATTCAGTTTTTACGCGTTAGATACGGTCCAGAAAAATACGTCTTATAAAAATTGTGTAAAAAAAACATTGTATCTATAGACGAAAAAAAGATTGGTTCCAGACGTTAAGAAATCGTAAAAATAATTTTATAAAAACCGCATGAAAATATTCGTTGTAAACTTATTATTTTATTTCGACAAAATACGATTGCAATATTTGTATGGTTTACTACAGACATGTCTAAAATAAACTAAAATTTTAAAGAAGCGGTTTGATGGGCTTTGTTTGAGTATTTGTCGCAACTTATCATATTTTTATAAGCGTAAAAATTGTTAGAAATTGGATTGTACCGGCTGTGTTAAACCAAAATGAATCGTGTAAAAAGAAAATTAAATAATTGCAGTTGAACCTCCATAAGTCGAACCCCGATGAGTCGAATTTTTGATAATTCGAACCTGTTTCCCTAGGACTTGCCTATTCCAACGTTCATACTTTTATATCGATAACTCGAATTTTTGTTAACTCGAATTTTTTTTACTTTCCCTTCAACTTCGACTTATCGAGGTTTGACTGTATTTGACTTTGTGTTAAATCAAATTTGTGTAAATAAATAAATTATTTTTAAATAAATCTATTATTTACAAATATTAATTTAAATATAAATAATTTAACTTTGTTTAAAAAAAAATTGTTTCTTTATTAAATATTTTATGATAACGACTAGGCGGTAAGAGGGTACGTTCTCAACTGAGTCACATTCCTCCGTAGATAAAACAGAAAAATTTATTAGTGTATAAGTTGAGTTGAAATTTTTAAAGGTCTTTTTTTAGAATTAGCTGGCAATTCAGTTTTCTTATATTAAAGGGTGAATATCCTAAAAGGGTACTACTTATATACTTAGTGTCATACCACAATAAATTTCCTATGTCGTGCCCTCTTCTTGTTGGACAAATACATTTACGTTTACAAATGATAGTTATACGTGAGTGTGTTATTTGCCGCTTCGTAATAATTGTAGAAGTACTGTGCGCCATAGAGTCATCCCCCACTTCTCCGGCATCACACTTTTAGGTACTTCTAGCATGATTTTAATTGTTTAAGAGTTTATTTAATATTATTTTTGTTAACAATACTATGGAGTAATTTATTTTGTTTTACCGTTCAATATGCAACCAACATTTGCAAAACTTTCAAATGAAGGAATTGAAATACAATCAAACTAACTTTTATAACTCTTTTTCACTTAAAGCAATAGCATAAAATTTTAATAACACTATACTAAAAGGGTGCATTTATCATATACCTACATAAATATAATTTGCTTCCGATGCATACTTTTTTTATGAATTATTTATTAAAAGTAAACATTTGTAAAATATGAGTAAAAAACCTAGTTTTTTGAACACAAAATTAAGATAACTAATTAACGCACTGCAAAAAACTTATAAAAACATTTATTGATATGTAAAAATATATTCTATATAATCCAAATTCATTTTGATTGAAATCCATTGGGTATTTTTCGAAATCTGAGCCTTTAAAGTGAGGTGACAATAACTTTTACTTCAATAGTAGGTAATCTTACAAAATTATTAATGAGCAATATTCAATCCATTACGCGTAGATTTTTTTATAAAGCACTATAAAATAAATTCTGAGCTTAGTTAATATTATATTGATACAATTCGGAAAGCGACTCAATCTTTATATTTTAATTACAAGCTGTGTCAATAGTAGCAAGCATCAAAAGTTTCTTTTCAGTATAAATACCATAAAATTGGACTTCTTTAAATTTACGATCAATTTAACAGTTTTTTGGCTTTGGTGAGCAAATCTTACTTTTTATTAGTCAGTTAAATTGAGCTTAACTAATTTATCAATTGTGAAATTAAAACAATTAATGCTTTCGGTTCGTTAGAAGATTTCCATTTTATAAGTCAGTCATTTTCAATCTGTAAAAGGGAGCCTGAGAAGTTTAAAGAAGTATCGAGACTTCTAAAACTTTAAATATAACCAGATTTAAAGTAAAATATCCATTGATTCTTTGAATTTGTTACTTTTTACCAAAAATAATTGCTTTTTCTCATAAAGCAACACAGTAATCAATATATCTTATTAAAGAATCGTACAACTTGAAATTTTAAACTGTAGTATAATACTTTTTTAAATTATAATTTACAAATAATATTGAATTAATGTTACGAACGTTGGTGGAAGAAGAAATTGCATATTTATAAAATTAATTTCTAATTATATAACAATGTAGAATTTTGAAAATCGAGTGTTTGTATTTTCAAACAAAAAAATAAATAATATTTCAAAAACACAGAATTTATTAAATACTACAAGCTGTTAAATATTCAGAATCGTTTATTTAACCTGAGTTTTAGAACGGAGTGAGTTCTGATTCAAAAATGTGATTTTCAAAAGACTGTCTCTTGAAATCAACAGAATGTAATATTTTTATTGTTGTTTCTCATTTCTTCTCTTTTTTGTATTAAGTTTTATTGCTTATATCTTAAAGGTCAATTTTTTTTGTACAAGAATATTAATTTAAAGATCAGTCTTCTGAAATATACCTTCGCAAAGATTTGGAAAATATTTAAAAACACAACAGAGAAAAATTTTTCTTTGTCTATGTAATATTAACTAGTTTTATGGAAAGATGTAGGTAGGTATGAGGTCTGATTTAGAGTATAACCGAACATTTTGAATTATGAGTCAACGGAGATATTGACTAATAGGCGGTTGGCAGCACTACCTGTCGCATAACCTCCCTTGTAACCAAATGTTTTTGGATTGTTGTTATCTCATTTAGTTTTTGTGGTTAATTGAGTGTAACGTAAAATTTTGGGTGAAACTGAGAAATACTTTTACAAAAACGTTACAACTTTTGAAAATATACGCAAAAAGAGAACGAAGACAAAAATGGAAACACCGCTGGGAAAAGTGTCTAAATAGGGAGGGAGTACTTTAATAAGGACCAATAAATGGTAAAATTAATAAAAAAGTTAAGAAAAATAAAATTGGGTTATTTTCGGGACAGACCTCATACATATTTTGGTACTCAAACTTCGAAAGAAATCAGTACACCTAAAGTTATATAAATCCATTAATTTTTTCAAAATTATTTTTGTTTAAAAACCACTTTTTTAAAATCTGCGTAATATTTTTTAAGTGTTTATTAAAATAAAATAAAATCCCTGACGTTTGTGTTATTACTCTATTTTTTTCTAACTCATATTTTTGCTCATTTATTATACAAATTTTATTTTTTCAAATTAAACAAAATGAGGAAAGAATCTGAAGTCTTATTTTTTTGTGATAACTATTGCCCAACTATTTATACATTAATTAAATTTTAGACTTTCCTTATTAAAAGTAGCAAAATTAATAAAAAATGATTAGAAGTAATTTTCACCTTTCTCGGGTACCTACTTATGTAAGTTAATTAGAATCGAATATTTAAAAGATGAATTAAGGAGTCGTAAAATTTATCTTCTAAGGGTAACATAAATTAGAACACAGGGTTTGGTTGCCGAAATGTATAGTGATAATCAACTCATTGAAAATTTAATCAAGGACTTTGAACTCAGTTAGCTTTGTCATTGTCGCTACCACCAAAGACTAACGTTGTCGATTTTCGGGTTTATGAATAATCCAAGCCACACACACCATTTCTGACTTATTACATAATTGATAACTAAAAATGAATGTTTTTTTAAGATCGCCTTTTGAGACATGGGCGCACGCAGTATACATTAAAGTGTGGCAGGTGAACCCCTTGTCTGAAATTTAAAAGTAGTCACAAGTATTAAAAACAAATGCTCAATCAATATAATTTCAAAATAAACTCATTAAATATTTAAAATTTAAAAACCAACAAACTTACTGTTACTCATCAAATGATTATTTTCAGCAATAAATTATTCGTGTAGAGATTTTTGATTTTCTCATGGTCTATGAGTCAAGCCTGTGCAAAACACAGAAAATAGTCCTATCTTGCTCCTACACTTTGACCTGAAAACATCACCATTCTTAATCATAATGTTCACGTCCAATATGTTTTAATAATGTTTAATGCTTTTATAATATTTTATTATTATATTATATACTTATGTTTATATGTATGAATGATATTACAGACAATAATAATAATTCATTCTGTTTATTTTCATTTTAAATAAATTTTGTAGGGGGTCTATATCTAATAAGGAGATATATCATTTTATATGCGGTTTGCAAAATTATAATGCATTTCCAAAGTGGTCCGCACGATCATTTGCGTTGACCAACCCTTCTCTAGTGTATATCCTTTTAAATATAATTGAAAAATACAAATATTTGATTTAAAGGTATTAGTCATAGATAAAAATATACTGTTAATTACAAGGCATAAGCACATTCGAGCTTAAAGTATCATATTTGCAATCCCGAGAAGAGCAATTAAAGAACGACGCGGAGAGACGCTACTGATTATGCCTAATTTGGAAATGTGACACTGAACTGAAATTCCACACTTGGTTGTTTGCAATCATTTTACTAACAAGCTAAAAAACTTTAGTTATAATTAATTAATTGAGAATTATTTAGATTATAAATTTCTTTCTATAATTCACAATATGCCAAATCTTTAGGGTTTGAGTTTTCAATTAAATGATTTAAACACAATTTTCGTAAAAAGAAACAATTTTTGAAAACCAGTAGTTATCTTTAAAATAAAACAAAATTATAAAAAAGATTATGTTTACATAAACACGTTATTTAATAACTAAAATTTTATTGGGTTATTTAATTTACTAATTTTTTTGAAATCTAAAATAACGCTGACCTAAAAAAATGTGCTTATTTAAATGAAAAATGGCATACTTTTAGCTTAACTATAAAAAAAAATATTTTTATTTTTATCAATATTAATATAACTGTAAATTTACGTTCAGATACTCAAGGCCTTAGTTTAATATACATATAATGACATCTTAAATAAAATAAAAAAAAAAAAAATTAAAATTATACAACTGCATATATCAGTGGTGGCCAGCCCTTGATAGTCCGAGCCATTTTTCTTTTTTGAAATTTTTTGCAAGCCGCAATTAAATACGTATATAAACAGTATGCAAAAAAGGTATTAAAAAAATTTTTTTTACAGAAATTATATTTATTGAAAATTTAATTAAAAGTACAAAATATCTGTATTGAATTTAAATATTAAAAAATAAACACATTTATTTTACTTCTCTTGATAATTCTTTAAAATTTCGAGAGCCACAAATAATCCTTCAGAGTCGCATGCGGCTCCCGAGCCGCAGGTTGACCACCTTTGGTATATAATCTTTGATCTAGAATCATAGTTCCAATATTTCATGTTTGACACATGTTCAATTTTTGAGTTTTGATGGTTAAATCATTTTTTGAAATTTTAATGTAGGGGTAAACAGTACAGTTGTTGGCCAGTCGACAATGATTGGCCATATTTAAAAAATTATTTAATAATAAATCTATATTTCCTAATATATAATTTCTAATAAATGGTTCGTTTTTTTTGTTAATTTCTATATTTTATTTTAATTAGAACATATTGGCCGATCACTGTAAATTCACTAGTCAATTACTTCATTTATATAGCCAATAACTATGTTGTTTAATAAAAGGGCCAATCACTGTACTGTTTACCCCTATTTTATAATTTTTTTTATTTATATAATACTTGTAGTTATTTTTATATAAATTTGTTAATTTTCACTTGCTTGATAAAGTTTCAATAAAGAAACGAAACGTTGCAACTTTAACAATAGTTGTTTTATTGACAATATCCAATTCCTGTTAACATTAAATAATATTAAAAGATATTGGACGTAAAGATTATAAGTAAACAAATATTGTTTACCTACAATAGTTACTTCTTAGGTTAATACCTTCATAAACGATATGTATTCTATTAAATTCAGTTAGTTATAAAACTATTTTCAAGTAATTATTCACTTTTTCAAATTTCAAGACACAATTAACATATAATTTTTAACACAGTTTAGTTGACCGATATTATGACACTCAAAAGATAGAACAAACTTATCATAAACAATCATGGCAGTAATAATATCGTTATGTTATTCCCTGAATTATCGACAGTTGAAACTAAACATTTCTTTAATAATACAACACTATTTTAATACACCGGGTGTCTCACGAATAACTACTGGAACTTAACCCACTTTTAAATGACCCTATAACTGAACAAAAACATAACTGAAGTTAAGTGATCTTATGTGTCATATTTTTGAGTTATAGTATCATATATTTTAATTTAAAAATGCGTAATAAATAACTTAATAGGGTAAATACGCCGGTTAGCCGGCCTCTACTCGTTCTCGGCCAGTCAGCAATAAAGTTCGTAAGAACAATAAAACACGACTTGTTAAACAAACTTGTCATGCGCTATTTAGTTAGTCATATTTTATAATTATAATACCTCAACTTCCTGTTGTGACTTTTTGTATAGATTTCTAGTTAATGCAAGACCGCCAAGGCCAAAAAAAGGCAACTGTTTTTAACTGGCCGACAACCGGCAAACTTACCCTATTTAAAATATTTTAAAATTTTTGTTCAAATTTGTTATAACGATGACATTAAAATAGAATCAAATAGACATATAATAGATTTTTTTTAAAAGATCAAAAAACCATAGAAATCGCATATAAAATATGCCAATTATTAATGAAGCAAGTACTAAAAAACCGTAATCTTTTTTAAAAGCATATGGGGGCCGGAAAACCAAATGCATTTTTCTCAAAATTCTTTAGATTTAGGACATATTGTATATAAACTTTTACTGTTCAGATTTGTGTAAGGTATCACCCGGTTAAGTTTCAGTACCTGTTTGTGTGACACCCTGTATACCAATAAAATGAATGAACTAATTAATTTATCTAGTATCTATAATTAGTTTTAATAATAGATAATATTACTATATGTATAATAAACTAAGTCCTTGAATATACGATCTGAAGTTCACAGTATTTATCACGCTTTTATAACGATCCTCTCATTTGTATTCCTCTTGTCTAACTGGAAATTATTTTCACCCTCGAAATGACGAGATGTTAGTGCTGTTTCTTATTTTTATTTAAATTCTCAGTTTTGCAGTCTGTTCTATGTTGTCCGATTGAATAAAAAAAAATTAAAACAGCATAATTATGTGAGTTTACGACTTTTTAGTGACATTACTTATTATACAACAAAGTCGCCATATATCGACCCCTCTTGCAAAGAAACCTCCGGACGCCCATGTTCGGAGCGCATTCCGCTGCAGCGCCAACATTAAAATTGAAAACTCGCCGAAAAATAATCGCAAGAATCGGACGAACTGTCATGCATCTGCAGAAATATATTAGCAAAAGCTAACGGGAACCGCTCCTGCGAAGCATATGAAGGACTAAAAGATACATTCGGCGCGCGATTGCGACCGAACAGGTGTCGGGAGCGGCCGACATTTCGCAGTATTATTGTTGATATTCCGCTAAGAGACGGTAGTCTTTAAAGCGTCGTTGTATGGACGCACAGGGCGTCTTGACGACTGCGTCTCTTTAACCTTACGAAACGTCGAGTGGCGCGCGCGCGGTTTTTAATCAACCCCAAATTTTGTTGCAAAACTTCGTTGCTTAGAAACGACTAATACGCTTCGCATTGACTTTAAAAAAAAACTTGGTTAGTGTGCAAGTGCTCTCTATCTAAAAACTTAACTGCAGGTGCATTTAACGATTGCTTTCGTACAAGGTAAGCAACCGACACATTTCTACCTATTTATTGGGTGTGTTTACATTTGAATGCCTTACGAGTTTTCCATCAAAGCAATCGATCGACGAAAGCGCCTAAATTAAATTAAAACACTCCAAAGTTTGTCCCGATGCAGAAAAAAAAATGGGAAAAAACCTTTCAGATTAACTCTTCGTCCAATTAAAAAAAGAGTTGAGCATTCTCATCCGAAATAATAGCTGTCACAATAAGTTTAAATTGAATTGCGGGTTAATTTGATAATTTCGCCTCCCGTCCGCGAAGAAAAAATCTTTTGTAAATGGGCCGTTTAAAAAAAAATCTAATTAAGTTATTTCTGCCGAATTAGAAAGTTCTTAATTTAATTTTCGGATTTGAGCATAAAATTAAAATAATATGGACGATTATTATTTATATTAAATGGTCGCGACTCGCGAAACGTAAGAGAGAAAAAAAATGTAATTAAGAAATAACGAGGGGCTTATTTATACAACATTAAAAATGCAGACGTTCTTTTAAGAGGTCTGTTTATTGGATTGTTTCGAAACTTTTGTAAAAAGGATCTGGAAATTAGGTTTGGTAATATGTATTTCCTTTTTTTTTTTAAAAGGAACACTTTCTGTTTTAAAACGAGGGAAGCGTATTAAGCGAAAACGCTGTTTATAACCTTGTTTTATATGTTCAAAATGTAAAATGATAATGTTATGATCGGATTTTCGATTTGTGAGTTTTGTCCAAATTTGAGTTAATAAAAATATTTTATACATTTTTCTTTATTTGTTTATTTTATTATTTATTATCGTTAGTTTTCTTCTTACAATTAGAACAGTAGATGAGGTGCCTTTTTTTGACTCAGTTTTTGAAATATATTCGATTTACAAAATACGAGAATTATATTTCTGACAGAAAGCTGTGACGCCTTTTCTCAATGCCAAAATTTCAAACCGTAATTTTGATCCACAACCAAAAGTCGAATTCCAACAAGTTTTTAATTTAACGTTTTGTTTACGCGATCGCCTTCTTATTTTAATTGACTTCGCGGGCTCGATAAAAATATAAAGCAAATACAAAGGCGAAATATTTGACGGAGTTGAGGGACGAAAAAAAAATTTTAGATCCCGCCGAAACGATGAAAGTGCGTGCAAAAGCAAAGATAAAATAATTAAAATGGCCCAACAAAAGTCGATGTCAATCAAATTTGGAAAATATAAATCCTCTATATATCCGATTTAATTAAAAGGAGCTTTTGTATCATATTCTATCAATTAAATTGTATTTTGCATAATATCATCCCTGCCATAATTACATTGCGTTACCAGCATGAACGAGTTAATTTATCACATCGTTAGTTTTGTTTTCGTTTATTAACGAGTTTTCTCGTTCCATAAAAGATTTTTTTTTCAAATAGAAAAATATCAAATTTCCAGAACATCAAAGCTTAAGATAAGTGTAGGAATAATAATATTTACCAATAACACTGCAGTGTAGTTCAAGGTCCCTACAGAATTTTAAGATAAGTACATCAAGGCCGTTCGTAGGTGTTAAAAATGTGCTTAAATATCCATCAGATTCCCGTTTATCGTGTTATGGTAATTTTCGGATAAAGCATAATCTGCTTCGACACCATTACTTACGTCATATCTTAAGAAGAACCTTTTGTTTACCTCTAATTATCACAAGAAGTTTATTTAATTCAACAATGGAATGTGTGTCAAGATTAAACTACTTAAATATGTCTCGCAATTGCATTCTTCGCATTCATGCAAACCGATTTATATTTCGGTTGGCGTAAATTCAATTAGCGCTCAATTAATCCTGCAAATTTTTTTTTTTTAAGGCGGAGCAGGAGTAAATTGCGCCCGTGTTTCCGGGTAAGCTATAAAGAATTATGAAAAAAAAAAATTTTAGACAAAGAATCTTTGGGCAAATTTCTAGGGATGTATCGTGTTATTTTCTTGTATTCAACTTTTTAAATTCGTTTTTTTTTGATGATAAAGATGCAACTACTCGAAATAGACCGATTTTCAAAATGGTTACTCGAGACATCCCCAACTAGAATTTTTTTTTTATTTCCTTGAAGTATCATAAGGACCTCATCAGGTGAAAATAAGGTTAATCTCATTAGGGCAATCCTAACGAGTTCCCCAGTAGGGTTGCATCAAGATGACCCTATTGAAAAAAAAATTACTTTTTATCGAGTTTTTCTGATTAGGTCCATGCAAGGAACATTTCAGGATCACCTGACTAGAAAAAAATATTATTTTTCATCACGTTAATCAGACCAGCTAACTAGTAGGAACGCATCAGGATGACCCTATTAAAAAAAAATTACTTTTCATGTGGTTTTCCTGATTATGTCCATGCAAGTAATCTCTCAGGATTACCTTATTGGATAAAAGACTATTTCTCATCGGGTTATCCAGAACAGTTGTCTAGTAGGACCCCTTCAGGATGACTCTATTAAAAAAAAATCCTGATCAGGACCATGTAAGGTAATCCTAATAAGGACCTCATAAGTCATCTGCGTTACAGCCTTATCAGGTTCTCGTTAGGTTATCTTGACTTATACCTTATCAGGTCATGGGGTTAACCTGATAACGTCCTCATCGGGTCCTTATAAAAAATTCTAGTCGGGCCCCTTCACAATTGTCATACAACTACATTGCCGAAAAAAATTTGAATATCTCCAGAAATAAATGAGGAAACACGGGCGAACTGAAAAATTTTATTTTATGGCGATTTATTTGGATGATTGTGTTGGGGATATCCGAAGTATAGTAAATCGTTCGAACGTACTTAAATGCATTTCAGGTAGAGATATGTCCAGCCTATTTAAAAATTAAGTAATGCAAAAGTAATATTCACGTTTGCATTGGATTTAAAAAAATTAAATAATATAACAAATTTTTAATACAACACTGAAATGTAAAATCAGTTCTCCAATTAAAAGACAAAATTGTCGGTTAAAGTATTTACAATAATTAATTTACTGAAAAAGATTTTTCAAAATCCAACTAACTATATGGTAGACAAATATAAACTTTTCTTAAAACCATGTGAAATAGAACAAAAATAAAAATAATTACAACAGGTCTTATCAATAGACCGACCATTTTGGATGTTTAATTTATTACTAACGAACAAGTTTTTGAAAATGTTCATATAAAAAAAAAGAAATATATTGTATTTTTAAAATGTCTATTTAAATCCGTATTGAGAATTATTCTTTCCGAAAAAAAGTGATTATAAGTAACAACAATTTTAAAAATTGGATACGTCTATGTGCGCGACGATGTAGTTTCAAGTTATTTATGTTAGTAATTATATAGTTTTTAAAGGTTTTAAAAATATATTACCAATTGTAGATAATGTGTAATTTTAATGTTAATACATAGCTTAATATTGCGTAAAATAGATAAGTTTTTATTTTTAATATTGGTTTGATTTAGATGAATTTAGTAAATTCAATGACTTACAAATTTATCCAAATATTTAATTACTTATTAATCATTTTTGTAAGAAAGGTAGAAATATTTACCTAATTAATAACTTATTTGTATCATTCCTTCTCACTTGTACCTATGAGTTTGTCCTATCTTTTCGCTCGCTCCTACTCACTGCTATGGTAAAAATACGTTTTTCGAACATATTATCGATATTTAAATTAAATTTATTGATTGGAAAGAAAGTTTAATATACAAAATTTAATGAATACCACGATGTGCGCATTCGAGCGAAAAGTGGCACATTTCCGAGCGAGGGAAGCAAATGAAGCGCGACGCGGAGCGGCGCGCTTCATTTTCCCGAGATCGGAATGTGCCACTTTGAGCTCGAATGTGCACACTCGATTTTAAGCGCGATTCATAATAATTAACATACTTTCGATATAATACTACATAATTTGATTTAATAAAATAAAATTCTGATAAATAATAACTGCATTTAATTTAATATAGAGCGGCGCGCTTCATTTTCTCGAGATCGGAATGTGCCGCTTTGAGCTCGAATGCGCACACTCGATTTTAAGCATGATTTGCAATAATTATGGTAACGAAAAATTAATAAATAATTTTTATCATTTTCTCTCACTCCTACCTATGAGTTTGTCCTATCTTTTCCCTCGCTCCCACTCACTGCTATGGTAAAAATACGTTTTTCGAACATTATCGATATTTAAATTAAATTTGTTGATTGGAAAGAAAGTTTAATATACAAAATTTAATAAATTCCACGATGTGTGCATTCGAGCGAAAAGTGGCACATTTCCGAGCGAGGGAAGCAAATGAAGCGCGACGCGGAGCGGCGCGCTTCATTTTCCCGAGATCGGAATGTGCCACTTTGAGCTCGAATGCGCACACTCGATTTTAAGCATGATTTGCAATAATTATGGTAACGAAAAATTAATAAATAATTTTTATCATTTTCTCTCACTCCTACCTATGAGTTTGTCCTATCTTTTCCCTCGCTCCCACTCACTGCTATGGTAAAAATACGTTTTTCGAACATTATCGATATTTAAATTAAATTTGTTGATTGGAAAGAAAGTTTAATATACAAAATTTAATAAATTCCACGATGTGTGCATTCGAGCGAAAAGTGGCACATTTCCGAGCGAGGGAAGCAAATGAAGCGCGACGCGGAGCGGCGCGCTTCATTTTCCCGAGATCGGAATGTGCCACTTTGAGCTCGAATGCGCACACTCGATTTTAAGCATGATTTGCAATAATTATGGTAACGAAAAATTAATAAATATTTTTTTTTTATTTAGTGAAAGAGTATATTATAAATACCTGGGGTTAAACTACCTGCGAAAGGGGAATCCAGTACAGCGGTTCGTCAAAGTCAAAAAAGTTTTAGACTTAATCCGCTCGGCTAAAAATTTTTACTCCTGCTCAGCGTTGATAACAAATCTGCTATGCAAAATGCACATAAACAAAACGTTTACCATTGTAGATCTTATTTCTAATTATCCTTCGTTGTCTTTTAGTGGAATTAAAAGCAGGTGCGCGTTTGGTATCCTTAGGACTAAGGACGAATTATTTATCGTTACAATTGAAGAGTTTCGGTTATCAATAACAGTTGTCTTGGTTGTTTGAGGTAATTTATTTGATTGCGAAAGGAATACTCAATCATTTTTGTTACATCCAAATTGCAAAACCACGGATATTTCGATGTTGTTTTCGTGTTATATAAATTGTCCAATCTTAAAAGCTTTGTTTAATAACGTTTATTTCTTAATCGTGTCTATCGGTGACTGATAAATTTACATACGCTTTGATTCTTGAGCAATCGTACGTTTGCGTCGCTTTTACACCTAAATATAGTGGATCGCTGCGTTTTAGTCTGGTGCAGTTGATAGGTTTCATCAAGAACCAGTCTGCTTGACTAGCTCGGAATTAATTAATGTAATTTTGTAAGAAACGTTTGAGGAATTAGTTTATTATCACTTTGAAGATGTTGATTCCAGACCGCGAAGAGATTTTTTGAAGTTATACTTCTTTTGGGACGTTGAGAGTAAAATATGAGCAGGCAACGGAAGTTGCGCGCGCACAGATAACAAAAATTCAACACTACGAATTTAGTCATCGAAGGAAGTAAATTACGTATTGTGAATCATGCTTAAAGCCGAGTGCGCACATTCGAGCTCAAAGTGGCACATTTCGATCTCGGGAAAATGAAGCGCGCCGCTCCGCGTCGCGCTTCATTTGCTTCCCTCGCTCGGAAATGTGCCACTTTTCGCTCGAATGTGCACATCCTCGTATTCACTGGATTTGTCCAATTTCCCTTTTTATTTTTAGTACAATAAATGAAAAATTAAAATAAACTCCTACCTAAATACAATCTTGTAATTTTTACTTAAAATTATTTAGAAAATAAATTAATTATTGTGAATCATGCTTAAAATCAGAGTGTGCACATTTGAGCTCAAAGTGGCACATTCCGGTCTCGGGAAAATGTGTCGCTCCTCGCTCAAATGTACACATTTTGCTATTTATTGAATTTAAATTAAAATATGCAAGATGAGGTCTTTTTTTTATTTTTCAATAACTGGGGGTGAAGAGATACGAATATCAGATGTACACAAGCCACATAAAATAATTAAAAAATACGACATTAATGAAAGTTCCTATTTGTATTATTGCAATGAGTGGGAGCGAGCGAAAAGATACAAAAATCCCACAAATGCAAGTGAGAGGGAATGATCAAACTTGCCCTCGATATGTATTAGTAACATTTTTAACTACTAATTATTTTTATGAACATATATTTACAATTGTTTTTAGAATTGATTATTGTAAATGGTGCTTAAAGCCGAGTGCGCACATTCGAGCCCAAAGTGGCACATACCGGTGTAGGGAAAATTACGCTTTCCCCGCTCGGAAATGTGCCACTTTCCGTTCGTTTGTGCACATCCCCGAATTTTTTGAATTTGTTTACATAATTTTTGAATTTAAAAAGAAAAAAACAATACATCCAAATAAAACGACATCTGTACACATTCGAGAGAAAAGGCCATATTTTCCCAAGACCAAATTATACAAACGACTTTCAACCATAATGGGGAATAGGTGAACAGTAGGGAAACGCCAAGATTTCATTTTTTTAAGGGGGGTGCAGTATCACACAAGGGACGCACGTGGTTATATTTAATTTAGATAGGTCAAAGAAGTATAACTTCTAACGTGCGTACATAAGTACACGCATCTGTTTTTTTTGAAATATTTATTCTAAGTACGTTGTGGTTAAAATATCTATATTTTTTTTGAGTTTTGAAGAAATGTAGATCCAATTTGTAAATCGCTTTATTATCAACTATGTGATGTAAAGGGTAAAAATTGGTTAAATTGTTAAAGATGTAATTCAAATAAGCAATATGGGGCATATAGGTTTTAAGATAATTGGTTCTTTATTTTGATGACGAGCTATAAGCCTACTAAATATTGATTTCAACCTTTTATATGCAGGGCATTTTTTAAAGATTGAGGAGTGATTGAGCAAGTGATTTAAACCCGTTTTTTAAAAATTATTAATAGGATATTGACCAGCCCTATTCGAGACGCCACTGGCAACTCCTGTCCAACAGGTATCAGCCGGTTGATTTTATGGGGCCATATTCAAACTGTCAAAATCACTATGTTATTGTTATTTTGATTTTATAAAAGAGACATTCCAAATTAATGATTAACGGTACTTTTTAATAAATTCCTACATTTGTAATAACAATTTTTGATGGTATTACTATTATTGGAGATGTTCTTTCTCATTCCTATTAAATACGAAAATGGTAGATGTACCACATTATTGCTTTATCAGTATTCAATTTTTGCATTGTACATATGCTTTTCATGATAGCCTTTTTGGTGCAATGTTTTTATCACTTAAAATTATTTATCAAGTGAAAATTAGTCAAAACACTTTTATTTTAAGTTGAATTTAAGTAATTACAACGTATATAAGTAAATTCTCTTTGCGTAGATTGAGCACCTTGTCAAGAGTAAAAAATTACTCCAAAGAAAAAAAATTCTAGAAATTGTCGTGGTTCGGAACTCACGTAAAACTGTAGGTCCTTTGTATCTTTGATAAACACTACGACATTTACAACAAAGATATATGTAAGAGGCGAAATCGCCTAAACGCCTGGCTATGGGTATAGAAAAAGCGCAAAAGAAGAAAAAATATGTATTTTTTTCATTTTTATTGAAAAATAACGATTAATTAAAAGCTTGTCAATGTTTATTTTTTAATTAGGTACCACAAAAGTATTTTTAACCATATTTTTAACAAATGTTTTTTTATCGTTTCATCTAATGCAATAAATCTTTAAATGTAAGTCAACTGTTATAATTTTGATAAACGCTTTGCTTGAATTTATAAAACGTAGTTTCATTGGACACTAAATAGGTTATTACTACCTTTTTACAACTTTTCAATATTTGTTTATCCAAATTGTATTAATTAACATTTATTACAAAAATATATGCAAATCGGATTAAAATAATAAAGTATAAAAATAGTCGTCCACAAGATGCACATAACTGACAGAATTGCAACCGGTTTAATGAAGGCCGATCGTAATTGAATTGATATGGATTGAAAACTGGACGTGATCAAATTAATATGAAAATCTGTGCTTCCTTTTTAAAAAAAAATATTTACTTATACCTAATACCAACATAACATCATCTAAAAATTTCCCAGACTAATTGTAAAATTTTGAAAAAATTCTATAGTTTTTATAAAACGTGTAGGTACTTGTGGCAAATATGAAAAATGATTTTGAGGCAACTTATTTAAAAGTTGAAGGTTGCCACAAGTTATATCATAGACTTATACATATATTCGTATGGTTATACTTACTAATACGCAGAGGCGTACCGGAAGAGCAGTAGGTCCCCTTCGAGTTTAGTTACTATTTTATTATGGAAATAAGGGGGCATAATAGAAATTTATATTTTATGTATTGCATTCATCTATATTTAGGTCTATAAGGTTCCTTAATTTCTTGCAAGCTCTCCCGTTGCACATGGTAGATGTTTTAGGCTTATCAAATATAACAAAGGAAGCAAATAAATCAAATTAGAAAACAGCAAAAATATCGCCCGAAAAATGAGCCTTCAACGTATTTGTAAATTTTGTTGTTTACGATGATTTAATTGAACCAAACTTGTACAATATTTATAAATTGAGAAATAAAAAAGTAAAACACCAATGCGTGGTAAGTTATCTCATTTTTTAGGTTTTTTTTAATTGTATATTTATT
This sequence comes from Sinopyrophorus schimmeli, assembly GCA_036325965.1. NCBI lineage: Eukaryota > Metazoa > Arthropoda > Insecta > Coleoptera > Elateridae > Sinopyrophorus > Sinopyrophorus schimmeli. Next base: position 3,324,338 of record JARFIZ010000404.1, read on the forward strand.
ATCCACAAGACGCTTATGTAAATTATTTTATTAAAAAAATTAAAAACAAATATTTACGATTTGAGCATGGATATGTACCTTTGTTTTCTTTGTATTGTAATTTTTATTAACATATTTCTTCTTTTTCTTTATCTTGGCCCTTAATGCAGTTGGTCCAACTGCTCCTTTATCGGAGTAGGCGTGTTTTTAAGGATTATTGTCTTCTATTATAAACTATTTCTGGCGGTATATTATAATCACGTTGAAGCTTCACAGAAGACCTATTCCAAATACTTTTCGGTCTGCTTGTTTTTTTTTTAGGTTTATCGATTGCCAAAATTCGTGGCACTATGTGGTTTGGATTTCAACGTTGAACATGTCCATACGATTTTAACCCTTGACATACAAAAAAAACCGAATTTGATGAGTCCGAAAAAAACTATTAATTTGGCTCAACTTAACTGTTATGAGCATACACAAATAACATAAAATAAATAATTAATAGTTTTAAAATATTTTGAAATATGTAGAGAAGTATTTCCCAATCTTTTTTTAACATTCCTCACCTAAGTCATTCTAAAATTTTGATGCATATAATATATAACATATAAATATTTTTTTATATTTAAAGATTGAAGAATTCCATAAATGAAGCCTAATTACAACTTGTTCAAGACACAGGATTTAGGTTTTAGCAAGAAATCACTAGGAAGTTATTAAGAGAAAAAAAACAAGAAGTAAATTTTAAAAACATAAACTAAAAAATATTTTTATATCGATAGCTCGAATTTTTGATAAGGCGAATTATTTTTAGTTTCTCTTCAACTTCGACCTATCGAGGTTTGACTGTATTTAATTTTATAAATTTAATATTTCTGAACAATTAAGATAATTTATTTATTGAGTTTTCTCCAATATTAATTTTATTTGCGTAAATTAATGATCTTCACAGTTTTTTGAAAAACCACAAATTTTGCATTTACTCTATTTGAGTTTTCTGAAAATACATAATAATTTTTTCATCAAAATTTCCTTTTAAATTTACCGAATAAAGTTTTGTTTTGTTTTATTGAATTTGTGTTATACAAAAAAAATAGATAATTAAAAATTTCTTAAGTTCTTAAATATATTTTAAAAATTTTCCAAGTTATTAATTTATTTAATTTGAGTTGTCTAAAAACTTAAAATAATTTATTCTTCGAGTTTACTTTAATAATTTTGCTAAATGTTTAAAACTGAATTTCATTCTATGTAAAAAAAAACCAGTGCATGTATCTATGTACGCACGTTAGAAGTAATACTTCTTTGGCGCGACTAAATTAAATATAACAACGCGCTATGTTGCGCTTGTGTATAGCTAGACCAGTGGTTATCAAACTATATGTTACTGCGCATATGTCGTTTTATTTGAATACATTGCTATTTTCTTTTTAAATCCAAAAAGTAATTTAAACAAATTGAATAAATATGAAGATGTGCGCATTCAAGCGAAAAGTGGCACATTTTCGAGCGAGGGAAGCAAATGAAGCGCGACGCGGAGCGGCGCGCTTTATTTTCCCGAGATCGGAAATGTGCCACTTTGAGCTCGAATGCGCACACTCGGCTTTAAGCACACTTTACAAGAATTAATTTACTCTCTGACAATTCGCAATTAAATATTGCAGAATTATATTAATAACAAAATTCCCAAATCGCCAATTTTGTGCGTTTTAACAAAATTATTGTTGAAAACAAACCTTTTTCGGAACGTAAAATTAAATACAGTTTTTGACGTCTTAGAGACGTCAAAATCTACAATGACACCCTAAATAATTGACGTCTCCTAGACGTCATTGTATGTCAAGGGGTTAATTGAGATATATCCAGAAAGTCCTTAATTGATTGAACACCCAACGAACCTCAGATATTTTTATTCCGGTACTAGGTGCCGTCCGGCGTTAGGTGAATTCTTCTTACCTCAAAGATTATTTCGAGAATTATGGAGTTTTTTGTGGAATGTATTAAATATTTTCTTTAAACATGAATGGTGGATTATTTTGTACTTGTACCTTTAATATCAGACTACTCTCTTATTTCTGCAGCAAACTTCTTGGAACATCCGAAAAACACTTGTGACAAAGACCTTCAGAGATTACAATAACAGCAAACGGTGGGCGACAATTACAGCGATAAAGCTCAATTGCATTATCCCAAGGACATATAAACGGTTAATAAAATCTATTTAAGGAAAATTTAAGCTTTGGTCAGCTATTAAGTAGGACCAACATAAACCTAAGTGAATACTCTACTAAAATTTAGTTTTCGTAGCCGGGGGCTACATCCTTCTAATGAACAAAGTATTAAACGCCATAAACTTAAGAATGGACTCAAAGGACAAAAGCCTTCGAAGTTTTAACGGGTTTACGAAAGAAAGTTTTCCGGAATTTTTTATATTTTCCTATCAAATATTCAGTTTGAACCAATACCCAACTTGGTCGATCTCGACAGACACTTTCTAATTTTTTTAAATTTTAAATTAAAATAAAACATTTTCTCCCTTTTAACTAAAAATAGTAATTTTTAAAAAAAAGTTTTTTTTATGGGCCGAAGAAAACGTTTATTTATGACTTTGGGTTTTAGTTTGATCTTTATTATTCAAAATACAGTGAAACTTCTGGTGGCGACCATTTCCATAAGGAGAGCACTTCTAAAAGCGTGCAGTATGTTTCACAACAGATAAACCGTAATTTAATTCTTCTTATACTTTTTTCTCTAAGGCGACCACTTTCTAACCCGACCACGACCGTTAATTGCGAGACCGCTACTTCTCAAAATTATTTAAATTTGGAAAATTTTGTATAGATAATTGCTGTAAAATCCAGCATTTACAAGCATTATTTATGATTCTAAGCCTGATTGACATTTTAATTCTCTCATAGTCTGTAAAATGAAAATATCTGCAGGCGTTTTTGGAACATTTTTAATTTTACTTGCTGTCATGTTCTTTGCAAATTGATTGCTTATAAGAAAGCTCTAGAATAATAGCACACACTCAGTTTTAAGCATGATCTACAATAATTTAGGCCAATAAATTAGACGAAAAAGCAGTTGAATAATTTTTTAACGTTTCCTCTCGCTCGCACTGACGAGATTGTCGTATCTTTTCGCTCCCTTCCACTCATTGCTATGGTAAATATATTTTTCCAGCATAAAATCGATATTTACCAAACTAAATTAAATTTTTTGATTTGAAAGAGTTAAGGATACAGTTGACAAATCTAATAAGTACGAAAACGTGCACATTCGAGCGTAAAGTGGCACATTTCCGAGCGAGGGAAGCAAATGGAGCGCTACGCGGAACGGCGCGCTTCATTTTCCCGAGATCGGAATGTGCCACTTTGAGCTCGAATGTGTACACTCGGTTTTAAGCGCGATTCATAATAATTTAGACCAATAAGTTGGACGAAAAAGCAGTTTAATAATTTTAATCGTTTCCTCTCGCTTGCACTGACGAGATTGTCGTATTTTTCGCTCCCTTCCACTCATTGCTATGATAAATATATTTTTCTAACATAAAATCGATATTTACCAAATTGAATTGAATTTTTTGATTTGAAAGAGTTAAGGATACAATTGACAAATCTAATAAGTATGAAGATGCGCACGTTCGAGCGAAAAGTGGCACATTTCCAAGCGAGGGAACCAAATGAAACGCGATGCGGAGCGGCGCGCTTCATTTTCCCGAGATCGGAATGTGCCACTTTGAGCCCGAATGCGCACACTCGATTTTAAGCATAATTTGCAATAATTATAGTGACAAAAAATTAATAAATAATTTTTATCATTCTCTCTCACTCGTACCTATGAGTTTGTCCTATCTTTTCGCTCGCTCCCTCTCAATGCTATGCTAAAAATACATTTTTCGAACATATAATCAATATTTAAATTAAATTTGTTGATTGGAAAGAAAGTTGAATATGCAAAATTTAATGAATACCACGATGTGCGCATTCGAGCGAAAAGTGGCACATTTCCGAGCGAGGGAGGCAAATGATGCGCGACGCGGAGCGGCGCGCTTCATTTTCCCGAGATCGGAATGTGCCACTTTGAGCTCGAATGTGCACACTCGATTTTAAGCGCGATTCATAATAATTAACATACTTTCGATATAATACTACATAATTTGATTTAATAAAATAAAATTCTGATAAATAATAACTGCATTTAATTTAATATAGTATTTGTAATTACATTTGTATTGTCTATCTTTGTTTTTTCTCTTTAAGACGACCACCCCTACAAAAAACCGACGCTGGTCGTGTTAGAGAGATTTTACTGTACATCAAATATTAACCTTTCATACACATTAATTGCAGGAATTTGTAGCTTTCAATGAACTTTTCGCTTATCAGGTATGGCTAAAAGACATTCTTAACCTGCAATTAAGTTAAAATGTCTAAAAACTGTTGAAGCAGCGCGTTTTTACGTTTGGAATATTCAGATTTGCGGAACAATCATTCGAATTCAAAACTAAATACTTATAATGCTGCTTTTCCTAAACTCTATAATTATTATAAGGTTCGTGGATTATATACTGCAGTAATTACTTTGCCTACAGTAATTACCCGTGTGGGATTTATTCCGCACGCTATAATACAACTTCTAGACATCAACTGCTTCAATATTGTAATATTACTACCGGCTTGTTTACTGTTTTCTTGAAGTTTAAAGAGCCTCTCGATTGGTATTTTCATCTAAATTTAAATTTGCATTAATATTAAAGTCGCTTTAGTTGTAGATTTTATGTTCGAAATGAGAAATTGAGTTTGCAAGATGATAATGGATTTACTGAAATAGAAATTGTAAACCTACTGTTTTCTTAAATTTCGCTTTTCCATACGTCTGCCCTGGAGCTTGTTCGATTAAAAACTGATTATAACAAAAAATGATGTGGAACCTGTTTATAATTAAAAGTTTGATTCGCTTTAACCTGTTTGCGTTATTTTTAAAAATAGTTTGTTTATAAGATTTTGTAGTTAAATCCAAAGCTTGATCAAAGTTAAAAAAAAAACTTAAATTTTTGCGCAAAAATACTTAGCCTGATTGGCATTGGTAAATATTGATGCCAAAAATATTTAGTGATTTTTCTATAATTTTTTTTAGTAAATGTGGAATCAACAATTTTATAAATAATTAAAGACTTCTACACGGAAAATAAATTGTAGTTGCTACAACAACAAATGTAGTTGAATTTACCAAAGGTTGGAGTACAATAAAGATAACACCACTTTGGAGTTGACCCAACTGCAATATTGTAGTAGCACCACCTGCACTGAAAAATTATAAGCTGCTACAACGTGTGAGAGTTTTAATTTCCGCTGTTGTTCAATTTACTATAACTGTAATAAACTAATGTTCCATAACGTCATGTTAACAATATCATGTAGTGCCATCTGTTGTTGAGTAGCTAATATCAATGCATCAATACCCTACTAGTATTTAAATATTCTATGAGACGGCGTTAGAAAAAAAATCCTGTTGATGATTAATTGTTGTTTATCCACAATTTATTCTAATATTTAATATAATTTATAAATATTACAAGACGAAAGAAAATTACGTGACTCCATGAGATACGCACTTTATTTACTATTTATTATCGTTTTTGTCTTTTTTTAGTTTCCTTGACAAAAATGCGCCTACTTTTATATTGTCGCAGAAGTCAAAATTTCTGATTGTGAATCTCTACAATCATTTAAGAATAAAACTGCAATAGCTATTTTCGGAATTGGCCAACCACTTCTCACTTTGGCTGATTTCGGGCTCTGGCAATAACATATATTTGATGTCCCAAAAGTAATTGACAAACGAGAAATTCGGAGACGAAAAGTCTTTTGGCATTTTTTACGTGACACATTCTTAATTAGTTTTTAATTCAATAAAGTAACCAATCTGGAGAGCGCTTTAGAGTAATTTTTAAGTACAAATAATTCTAAAATTTATCCCAAAGTCGTGGTTTAAAATTTTTTTGAGATAACATATTTTTTTCAAAGTAAATTTTTCATTCAGCAGTGTCAAGTCCGCTGCTTTGCCTCAGTCATCTAATGTGGGCTATTGATTGAATTTTTTATTTAATTAATAACTAATTAAGATTGTGTCAGGTGAAAAAACGCCCAAGGACTTTTCGTCTTACAATTTTATTCTCTATTCCTCTCTTCTCGCTTGTCAATTACTTTTGGGACACTCTGTATATATATATATATATATATATATATATACAGGAATGGGTCGCTTTATGTATAAGATATGACGGACACGAGTTCTGTGGTGCCCTCAACTGGTAATAGAGAGAAGCACAATGTATAGTAAAAAAAACCACAATATAAGAGCAAATCTAGCCTTTGAATTTAGTAACATTTGATACATATGTATTTACCTTTACTATCTACATATGTATGTAATATTTGTTACTATAACGACGTTTGACACAATCTTGTAGTAAAACGAACTACAATTTATTTTCCGTGTAGGTTTGGGATAATTATTACGTTAATATCTCTAACCTAGTGTTTTTACGTAAAAATTGAGACAAATTTACATTTATTTATAGTTTTGACAAATCAAATTGGATTTGAACGTAAAAATAGTAAAAACTTGTGTGGTTTTCGAAAAAGTAGTTTTTAAATTCGCGATTAACCAAATCCCATAAAAACAGGCTCAGAATAATTTAATTATAAACTTTAGTTTGGCTTCTTGTAAAATTGTCTAATTTTAAGTCGAAATCATTGATAGACGTGTAATTTGCATTATTTATAAGTGTGAGTAAAGTTTCACACATTGTTTTGATTGTGCTTGCAAGGAAATTGTGATCGACAAGTAAACTTTCCTTCCGAATTCATGACGACTTTTAGCGTAATTGGAATAATTTAACATTCGGCAGCGAAACTGAAGAGAATTAGAGGAACCTTGTACGGATTTCAAGGATTATTTTCTACTTTCGAATTGCTAATGTGCCTTCTTTTTTTTTCTAAAATAAACGCAAAGAATACTCCGGTGATGTTCTCATATTTCTTTAAATAGCTTTAGTGTAATTAGTAAAAAAGAAGAGAAAAGGATCGTTGGCGGAAGGTTGTTAGTTTGAAATATGAATGCGTAACTAAATATGGACCTTCGGGAGGTTTATGGTTTATCCGAAACTTTGCTAGTGTGTTTTTTGTATTAGCAATATTTATGGAAGTTTTACTATAAAAGCATTAACCGTTTTGCATAAAACGTTCTTCTTTTATGAATAAATTTGTCTCGCAAAAACAAACAAAAATTTGAGGATATGTAACTTTGTTAATCTATCTTTGGTTATGTTTTTGAAACTTTAAATGCTCCGTAAAATATGTTGTTATGTAAAGAATTTATTATTGAAATTAACATAAAGTTGATATAGTGAACTTCAAAATTGCATTAAAATTAGTTGGGTTGTCTCATTTTAAAGCATAGTAACAGAAAAAATTTCAAAAACATTTTTTTTTGGTCTCTTACTCACGACTTTGACTTTATTTTATTTAAATTGATTATTTTCATAGAGAAATTAGTTTTCTTAATGTTAGTAACTTGCACTTTGTTTTCTATTTGCCAAATTCAAAATACAGTAAGAACTAAGGCAATTTTAAAAACTTTGACTCTTAATCTAATTGTTGCTAATTCTTCGTCTGGTTCACGCAATTTATTATATAAAAATAACTTTAGGGATAATTATACTAAAATTGATTTTTTACGCTTGAAATTTACTATTTCTATGCTACCTAAAATCCAACATGATTTTCGTGGGTATTTAAATGAAAAAATTATTGGACAATTAGTTCCATTAATCCCAGAAGAGAGAAGAATTTTTGGGCATCGTTGAATGTTAATGAAAAATCAAAAGACTTAATTTAGCCCAAGTCAAGAATTACAGCAAAGTGTTGAGAAATAATGTATGGTATTTTCTTCAGTTGTTAATATTAGTTAATTTGTTTACGTTGGTTATATAGCACTTATTTATAAAGTAAATTGCTTAAATTTTAATTTTAATTAACTAGGAATATCTGAACTAAGAAAAAATTATAAGCTTTTTTAGGTACTCCTTCGAAAAAAGTGTTCTCACTATTTCTATGTATAGGTATGTTTTTATTTACTTAAAACAAAATTCATATTTAAATAAACCAATAATTATATAATGCATTTCGCAACCTTAAAAAAGTCGTTAATTAAAATAAAAATAAATAATAAAACTAAAAAAAAATCTGATTATTATTATTCTTCACTATTAATATCAATTAAAAATATAATGAAAATGTAAAATTTATTAACCTTAAAACTAAACAAAAAGAAATGTATGGCGTTTGGCGCCGTACTGGATTCGCGCTCTACCGTCGAGTGGCTTAAGAATGGGGTCATTTACTATACAGTATGGTGTATAACTCCATACTTATGGTAGTAATGGCTATCAGTATAGTAAATAACAACATAAGTATGGGACTCGTTGCCATAGTATGCGACTAGTATGGCGATAAACGACATACCTTTCTTTTCGTGTAGTAGCCCATTATTTTTCTCTTAAATTACCATTTGATAAATTAAGTAAAGGCTCACACTATTTTAAAATGAACAAAAAATTAATAATTAAATTATTTTACAATTTTCGTTTTAGTAAGTGCCGTAAAAGTTATATAAACAATTTTATTTCTAAATATTGATATATTAGAAAATTCTAATTAATATGTTCTTTTCGTGTTTCTCAAAAGTTGTCTTTATGAAAATTTGGGTTTTGTCAAGACTCACGACGACATCGTTTTAGATATATTAAAAAAAGGATAGTTCTTAGGTGGAAAAATTGAGTTTTTTTTAATTCCAACGTTAACAAAGCGAGAGAAACTATTTATTCAAGAAATATTATTTTAATTTTTTTTTATTTAAAAAACTCGGAGATGCCCGTGTTTTACTATATTAACAATTGGTTTGTTCCTGCAGTAATTACAAACAGTTTGGAAACTTTTATGCAAACTAGAAGTTGGTAACAAGTTGGCAAATTTGTTTTCTACTGGAACACAAAACTGAAAATGTGCAATATAACCGCGAGGTGGCAGCGCTTTTCTTCGCCACGTTTGAATTAAACCTAACCTGTCTTTTACCCAACGTTCAATTTTTTATGTGGTAAAATCAATTAAAATCTAAAATAATAATTTAATAATTACTTATGTAAAAACTACTATGTAAATGTAACAACTGTTTAAATTTTAACCTAATAATTACTAAGTACGCTTTTCAACTAAACCGTGTGCGCATCTCCAACAAAAAATTTTCAAGCTATTCAATATATTTTAGACAAAGTTATGCTAGCTGCTGAAATACTAACCTATCAGTCAATTTGATAAACTTTTAAGTGCAAGAACGCTAATTACCATGTGCGCAAGCGCCTCACAATTGACAACCGTTTGTGACTGTAATGGATATACGTCTAATATATTTTATTCACAGAAGTAAAAACTTCCTTCCTCTCCCGCGCATGCGCACCTCCTCGATTGTCTCTTATGTGTATGAAAACTTTAATAACTTGATATTAATGGGAAAAATCGTGATGATTTTTATTGGAGATATAGATCAAGAGTCTAACGAATAAAACTAAAAGAAATTGATCAAAATCTAGCGAGTAGTATTTGTGTGATGCGCGCACATCGACGATTTTAGCCATTTTTTTATTTATATGGATGAAGCCTACATATTTATAAAAAGTGAGTTAATATTAAACGTAATCCACAAATTGGTACAAAATTGAAATTGACCTTTTGGATTTATTAAAATACGTATTAATTTTTGTAAATTAGTTGATTTTTGTATTTAAATATTTATAAAATGTATTTGGAAAATAGTTGTGCTTCGAATATGTTTTTAAAATCTTTCTAATAAATTTTATGGACTAATATATGATTTAATATAGATTTAAAAAAAAATAACATTTCCGATAAAGTAGGTTAACTTTTTTTTTCGGGGTTGTATTTAATGTCTGTATTGTAACAAGGCTGCATACAATATAGCGTTTGGCATATTCCACCCTTCATATTTTCCATTGTTGATTTAGTTTACTTTATCAGCCGTGTCAACATACCATAGTGGAACGTAACTTTCAAACTAATGTAAGTAAATCAAATTATTTTGGTAAGTCTATGTTTTTGTTTATACAAAAGCCCGTATTAATTTTGTTCTAAAATCAGCCGCATTAAAATTACAAATTCAATTAACAACAATTTTTAATTCTGTTAATTGTACGGCAAGCCTTTTTGCAAAACTAATAACGCGCACTACATGGTTGTAGCTGATTTTTTTTGTTTTTCTTCATAAATTATTCAGCCTTGCTTTCTGACAAAAGCTAATTGCAACTTCAAGTTTCCATAATCAACGAGAATTTTAATTTTACTCTTGTTAAATTATCTTGAAAAGTGATTAAAAGAGATGCGGTTGGAAGTAGAATTATAAATGATTTTTATATGCACCGTATAATAATATTTAAATAGTAAATAGAGTTTTAGATATTTAAAAATATCCACATTGCATTTGAGTTGTTTTTCCCAATAGGTGGACATTTATTAAAAATAAAATCTTCAATTTTAATCAAGCACAAGAGTAATTTTTCAGGCAATCTACTTTTGTGTTTTTTTTTAATCAAGCTTTACTATACATTTTAAGGATATTAGAATCCGTTTTGGAATTAATTTATAAGGAATGTTCCATTTTAATTTCCGAGGAAAATATCGATTGGGAATGTCGTGCTTTTTCCAGAAGCGATCAAATGCAATTTGCAGTTAAATTATGTAGCGCCCGATTGACATTGGCTTGACTTTGCCTATGGATAATTGAAGTATCGAGTTAGAGGAAATTGGTTTATAATAATGTGTAATAAATTAATTTGTAGTATGGTAATTACTGCCCATGTTGTGCCATAAAAAAAGATTGTTACTAAATTTAATCGTCGGTCAATGCTATGCGCGACGTTAAGGCTATTTAATTTACAACGTCTATTAAACAATTTTTCGTTTAATTATTTTTCGCTGTGTTTTGTAATAATTAATTACGGAAGATTTTTATGGCTTATTTCTTTTAGTTTTAATTTGATTAGATTTGATGGCTGCGTTTCCGTTGGAAAGAAAAAGATGTCCATCTTGCGTTGTACAGTCATTTGCATTTTTTGTTGTAATTATTGGTTTTATTTATTTAATTTACTTGTTTGGTGTTTTTATCGCTTCCTTGATTATCTCGGGATTACAAATAGGTACACGCATAACCATAATTTGAATTTTCTTTTTGTCGTTGGGTATGGCAGTTGTTATGTAGGTACTTTAATAAGTAAATATTTATATAGTCTTAGATTATTAAATTAATTAAACATAATTTTTAAATTTTAATTAAATACTTATTAAATAAGAAGGTAAATATTGATTGTAAAACAGATATACCGGTTGTCCATGATTCGATTGCTATAGCTTAACAGCCTATTCTTTTGACAATTTTAAGTCTAAAGTACTTTATACACTTTTGTCTAAAACTCAATAATTAAGGAGTTATAAACACTATTAAATTTAACGAATAAAATAAGGACATTGTTGAATAAAGTAATGTAATGTTTTATTAATTAAGAATTTTTTTATTGTTAACACAAATTTAATTAAAGTTTTGATATAAATGCCCCCCACCCGCCCGCCACTGCCACACAACACATTTTTGTTCATCCAATAATTCGGTTTTAAGCACGATCCACAATATTAAAAAAATTTCTGGAAGTTTGGTAATTAAAAACTGGGGCGCCAAATTCAAAATGCCCAGAAACTTAGAAAATCACCCTGTATTTTTTTTTCAAATTAAAAATTATAAAGTTAATGTAAATTTTTGTTTGAAAAAGGGAAAATTGATGTAGGAAATATAATTAATACCAAGATGTGCACATTCGAGCGAAAAGTGGCACATTTCCGAGCGTGGGAGGCAAATAAAGCGCGACGCGGAGCGGTGCGCTTCATTTTTCCGGGATCGGAATGTGTACCTTGAGCTTGAATGTGCACATTCGGTTTTAAGCACGATCCACAATATTAAACTTATTTTCTGGAAGTTTATTAATTAAAAAATGGGCGCCAAATTCAAAATGTCCAGAAACTTAGAAAATCACCCTGTATTTTTTTTTAAATTAAAAACTATAAAGGTAATGTAAATCTATTTTTTTTTGTTTGAAAGAGGGAACATTAATTTAGGAAATATAATTAATACCAGGATGTGCGCATTCGAGCGCAAAGTGGCACATTTCGGAGCGAGGGATGCAAATGAAGCGCGACGCAGAGCGTCCTATTTTATTTGCTTCCCTCGCTCGGAAATGTGCCCTTTTGCGCTTGAATGCGCACACTTGGTTTTAAGCCTGATTCACAAAAATTAATTTACTTTCTTAGACGGCTAACTTTTCGCTAGCTGTGCGCGCGCAATTTTTGTTGCTTGCTAAAATTTAACTCTCAGCGTGTCAAAAGAAGTATAACTTTAAAAATGCTAAATATGAAATAACCCTTTAATTAGAAAAAGGTTCACCTAAATCCAACTTTTTATTATTTAATAGTAAAAAATAAATATAAGTACACTTACCTAAATTAACTTATTTTTCTAATCTAAATTAATTTTACTAGTTCGTTCTTTATGTTTATTGCCCAGAATCTGATGTGGTAACAAATTATATCGCGGCACTATCCCAATCATATTTCTTTTGAAACGATTTGCATTGAATATTTAAATATTCAAACTTTGCATTTTATTGCATTTAAAGTGGGAGACGTCTTTCAAACTTTTAAGAGATACACATAAGTAACGTGACACATAAGAAAGTCCGAGCACGCGATGCTTGTTTTACTAAATTGCAGTTTGTTCTTCATAATAAATTTTATTGTCTCGTGCAAGTTCCCTTATCTTAAAAGGAACGTGTTCTTTAAAAAATTAATTATCTTATTTGTTTGGAATTTTAGAACAAAGCCGACTTTCAACAGAGTTAAGCAAATTGAATTTTCTTGAGTATGTAAATTTCGAATACGTTCCTCTTATTTGTCTTCATAGTTTAATAAAAATGTTCTTACGAAACAAAGGCGAGCATATGTAACACTTACAACTGTGTCAATAAAGATAATCTTAAAGGTTTTGAAGAAAATCGATGCTTAGGTGGTGTATCCAAGTGCGCTCTTTTGAAGCAGTGTTTCTCAACGTGTGGCGCGCTTGGGGACAATGTGAATATTTTAGGGGGGCAATACAACTCTAGTTAGGAAAAGTTATGATAAAAAAATAGTTTTCTTATTGTAGATTCTGAAAAAGAAATATATGATGCAAAAAAAACGCATCATGACTGAACTTCATAAGTTTAACCCTTTGAGGACCACTGGTAACTTGAGATGACCACAACTCAAATGTCGCTTATCAAATTTACTTCTGGTTTTCTGAGCGTACTGGCATGTAAAGTTGTCTCCCTAACGTGTTGAAAATATTTTGGGCCATGTATTGCACCGGAAAATGATTTTTATCGGGTTGTTTTTTCCCACTCTTTCTCTTTCTACGAAAAATACTATGTAAGGTCCTAGAGGATCGCTAGATATAGGAAGTGGCAGGATATGGGTCTGCGCATGGTCGGAGTACTCGCGTCAGCAACTATGTCAAATACTGCCGGGAGGGGGGAGGGGCAGCAGGCCCCTCTTGAACAAAATCCTGAGGACGCTTTTGGTACGGTATTAAACTTCTTACGGTGGTATCCGTTTCTCCTCCTGTACTCATTTTTTTTCACAACGTTTACTAAATTAGGGATTTGTTGTTTTTGCTTGTTTTGCAGACACCAAATCAGTTTAGCTGGTTATTGACTTGATGAGGTATTTCTCCATTGAGGAGTCCCCGTTAATCATTCTTTAGGCCGACTTGCCAGATTTTTTTAGTCTTCTATTGAGTTGTGGTTCTAAAAGTGGCCGAATTGCATCATTTGGGTGGTATTCTAATTTTTTGTGATGCTGGAAAATTTTTTCCTTTCTCACATCTTTTATCTATGGTATGTTTAGGTCAGTATGTAGCATGTGGTTGCTTACATACCATGGTGCATTTGCTAATGTCCGAAGTAGTTTTGGCTGACATCTCTGAATTATTGTGATGTTTAATTTGCGTGCACATCCCCAAAGTTTGATTCCATAGACCCATCTATATGGGTCTATGGTTATGATTATTGTCTTGTGGAGAAGAATTCTATTATCTAAGGACAGGTTGGATTTCCTCCCAATTAGCTAGTATAGGTCTTTTGTTTTTAGATCTATTTGTTTCCTTTTTTTGACTATATGGTTTTTCCCAGTTAATTTATTTTTGTATAAATGATGCCCAAAATACGAATTTAGCATTTTAATCAAAGGTTTTCAAAAATCTATGTTGGCGTTGCTTATGTTTTGTGATTTAACCATATCTATGAATTTTATTCATTAACTCGGCTTTAAACATTTTCCAAAAAAAAAGTATTGCGTTTTGTGCAAATTACAAAATTTTTGAATAGTTATTTATGACTTATAATTCTTAATAGTCTGAGGTAATTTGTTTATTGAAATTGACGACTCTTAAATAATGCGATTGCTACCAACACTAAAAATTCACAAAACAAAAATTTGAATGTTCAAAGTGGGGCTCGGCACAACTGACGTTGAGAAACACTGCTTTAAAGCGTATTTATGCATAGAAATATTCGCGAAGTAAATTGAGTAGCACCGACTTGCAAAGTTTATTCAAACTAATAAGTAAATCCTCGGAAGTCGTGATTGTTAAGAAACTAAACTTGAAGCTAAATTCTCAGCTAAACTTGTTTTCCTTTCGGGATGCATTTTGAGCTTGAATTGCTCTTTTCTTAATTAATGACTTTTATCTAAAAGAACTTACCCATAAACTAGTCTTATCGGAAGGTAAATATTTTCAAAACTTCTAATCCTCGAAAACTTTGGAAATGTTTGTTTAGGTATATCAAATGGCACACGCTCGCACTTACGTAGCATCCCCAAGAAACGACTTTTATGAAACATAAAGTCGCCATAAATTCTTTTTAACTGATTCGTATTTGCGTTGTAAATTATTTACAAACAAGACAAGACAAATAAATATTGTGTTTTGTTGCTGAAAGACGCTCAGGAAGAACGTAATTTTTGTATCAACACTCCGGAAGTCAATTAAAATAAATGCATTTAAACGCTTTTCTACAGTTAAATTAATAGTAAAATATACTTATAATTTAGTTAATTATGTGTTTTTTCATAAATATCTACTTTACATTTTATTCTAACAATTTTATTTATTAATGTTTAATGTTGACTGGAATTGGACACTTGACATAAAACACATATTGTTAAACTTTATCAAGCAACTTAACAAAACAAAAAAGATTTTAACTATTAAAACTCAAAAATTCTACATGCGCTGATCTAATTTTCGGCTCAGTGTTTTTGTCGGTAAGTTTAGAATTTTAATGCTTATTTAATTGTTGATCCAACTTTTCTTAGTACTAAACCATTCCATTTTGTGATAACGTAATAAAGTTTTAATAATTGCATCTGAATATTTTGAAATATCAAGATAAATTCAAAACGACCGTTTGGGGTTATGACGCTCACCTAAGCGCCATTACCCCGTACAAGGGAATCTTTTTAGTTGCTCGTGGCTTTATGCAACGGGACTCACACCATTCTATAGTGCATCAAAATTACTCTAGAAACCGTTTTCAAATTTTGCGAAATGATTCGGGTTAAAAAAGTAAAAAAGTTTGAGCGTCATTACCTCTTAGCCTAAGCGGCATTACCCAAAGTCAGGGGTAATGATACTTAAATCTGTTTTTTTTTTATAATGTTTAGTACTTCTTACTACTATATCTTAAAAAGGCTATAGCTACTTTTTTGTTGTACAGTATCGGATTCTTTTATACCTACTTTATAAGTGCTAATGCTGGTCAGCATTTTGGCATCAAATATTTGCAATTCAACGCCAATTTCGAAATTATAAAAGGACATTAACGTAAGAGGGATAACGTAAAAATTTATTTTTTTAATACGCGAATTTGTTGAAATCTATGTTATAATTAGAAATCCTTTAAAAAAATTAATTTTTTAATATAAAATTACAATTTTTAGCGGCATTTTGTAATAAAATAAGCTCTCTTCGGTATTATATTAATTGGTATACTTTTTTTTTATCTTAGTTAAAATTGTTAGTTTTTTAAAAATCTTTTACCACATTTTATTTAAATTCAACAAAGATTTATAAGATTAATTAAATATATTTGCTGCCCATTTATGTATTTTGGTGCATAATAAAGCAGCCCATCACGCACTAATGCGTGTTCGGCACGATACGTGTTAATGTTCCAAATGAAACAAAAATGCCTACTCGACTTACATTTGGGCTCACGTTTACTTTAATTTATTTTTGATATATTTTTTCTAAAAAACCATTTATTTTGCATTATATTTTAAATTTTTTGTAAATAACAACATTGATTTGGTAAGGAACAAAGCGGAAAAGAAAATAAAAAGATTGTTCTACAAATTGTTGAAAACATATAGGCATAAAAAAAGTAATAAGAAGAGCTTTGGTATTGTTTTACATCTCCAATATTCGTAAAATGGAAGTTTTATAAGGTTTCACTACGAATCTTTTTCCTAGTACCATAAGCTCAGCGATTTAGTAGTATTCGTGGGTTAAAATGATTTAAGGATAGATCTGAAAAAGCTTGCGTGGCAATCTTTTTGTTACGCAAAAATCTATTACATCGCCTCTGACAATATGCGAGCTGTTTCGATGATGTGCAATTTTATTTTTCTTAAACTCCGGAAAAAAGCGAATTTTATTTTTGTTCCTATTTTTAAAGTTCATTGTGAGTGGCGGAGGTGTTTTACCACCTCACAACGTTTTACACTTAAACACTTTTAAAGCTCAAGCTTTTCGTAATGTAATTCATTTTACGATTTGAGTAATTTTATATATTTTTGATGTAAAAGTTATAAATCGAGTTAGAACTTATAATAATACCACGTACTTTTATTTTGAAGAATGTTGAATAATAAACTCTTATAATTCATTTTATTTAGGTACATTAGTAGGCACTTACTAATAATTTTAAAAATACATTTTTACCAAGTTTTATGTTCAAATTTTTATTTTCGAAAGCCGCAATTTAAACTTTATTAATCCATTAGGAGGTATTTTCTAAATATGTAGGTACTTACATTAGATTAAATCATTATCGCATCAAGCCAGACGACGTCGCACCTGGGAACACTGTCCAAAAGGAAATCTAATTAGGGAAAAATAAAAATAAAAGTTATCTTGCAGAGGAATATAACGATCAAAAATTTTCATCGTTTTCTTGTGATTTAGTGCAAAATTTCACATCTTTATTTAAAGGAAGACGAGCAATTTTACATGAATAAGAATTATTTTAAATACGATGGTGCAAAACTATACACATGGACGTATTTTGAACCGCACCCCAGATCTTTAGACAAAATATGTTATTTATGAGTATTAACAAAAAAACAAAAATTGACCAGGTGGTGAATGAATATGATAATATGTGCTTTTACATACGACCTGTTAAATTTTTGATTAAAAATTATGATTTTCAAGTGGCGAAATATCGATGATTCTGAAAAATGTCGTCTACTCCGACGAACACCGATTAAATACAATATTATTTGTATCAATAAATTTTGGATAAAAATATTTTTAATTTGATCATACAATTACGTTATTTAGTTCTAGCGTAAAACTTCACTTTTGGCGTATACGAGGTTTAGATTTGATGACGATAAGTTTATTTTGTTACTCCTATTTTCTGTTTTTTTAATTTTTACACTGGAACTTTTACTATTTTCGTGATAAAAAATAGCCAAATTACTCTCTAAAAAGTCATCTATCTACCAATGAAAATCTTGTTAATGTCAGTTCGGAGGTTTCGGAGATTAGCTCGGACAAACAGACAGACAGACAAAAAATTGTAAAACGCGTGTTTGGGTTTTGGTAACGTGCAAATAACCATAAGAGCTCAAGAAAAAGCCTTCATTTTGAAATCAGACATTTCAATTTTCATATTTTCATATTTTAACACTTTAAATTACAATTTTTGATCAAATATATAATAGCTCCAATGTATGAGGATGAACTATTCTATACATTTGTCATTTGGTAAATTTAATATTCATACATAACATATTTTTCTATTTGATGGGGGTGCAATTCCAAATGCGAATATGTGTGTACAGTTTTATTACAGTAAGTTAAAATAAAATTATCTTATAAATTCTGAACAATGAAATGCGACATCTATGTACTTTGCTTGAAAATCGTAAAATTATTATTACTTTAAACTTCATAGCTTTGGTGTCGGTCTCGTTAATCTTATATTTAAATGAAATAGTTCTCTTAAAATTAGTTGGTTATTTGAATAGAAATTCCTGCAAACTTAATTATAATTTAATAATTATTATTTGTAAATCGTGCGTACAGTTGTATTTTTGTCTTTTTCACAAAATGAAGTTCTTAAAATAAACAGTATTTAGTTCTTAAAATATTATGAAAGAGATTGATTTGTGAAGGTATAGTGAACTTTTTTAAGGCTATAAATTTTGAATTATTGGCGATAAATATTGTGAGGAGGGCGAGTTCTCTCCTTGAAAACAAAAACATTTGACCATAGTTTGTTGGGAATGGAGATTGAGATAAGTTTTTTTGCGAGAAAAAAAATTGAGAGTTGCGTAGAAGAATATTTCATCATTAATCTTCAAAAAGTTATTTTTGAGAAGCAATTACCAAAGAACAGTTTAGGAATAGTTGCAAAATTTATTACATTTACTTATTATTGGATAACTATCACATTTCACAAAAAAAATATAATTCGCATTTTCTGATGTGGTTATTTTGTGATATTTGTTATAGAAAGAATTATTACAAATTGAAGTAAGAATGCTTAATAATCTCATCTTACAATATTGACCATATTTGCGAAGTCATTTTTATACAGAGTCAAAAATAAAAATAAATACTGGGTACATGAAACTTATTAAGAGTAAATCACAAAGTTATTAAATTAAAAAAAATATGAAAAATTATTGTACCTACTACACATTTTGATAACGCACTTTAAAATGATCAAAAATTATAAATTCATAATTTCTACTGAATTGTCTACTATTTTAGCAAAAACATTTTTCTTGTGAATTATTGCTTGATTAATTGTCTGGTATGAACAATTAAAAAAAAGAATTTTTTTTCGCTATTAAGTTAAAAAAACATAAAATCAACGTTTTAATTTTTTTTCCGGAATACATAGGAAATGAAAAATTGATGACTTTTAAAAGATTGCAAACGAGATATTTAATTAGATAAACTTTGTGGTAGGACGTGCTTGATGGGGTGTCGTAATTGTAAGGGTGCAAAACTTTTACAATCTATTTTTTTTAAGTTTCGCTTACAATTGGCTAAATTGCTCTTACTTTTTTAAATAGGATTTTTAAAGTCTATTAGTAAATATTTAATTTTAGTTTTCTATGAGGGATTTGCATTCATTCATTTCTTGTAACTGCATTATAATTTTAAGTTCTGATAAGTAATTGCTTTGTAAAATTTATACTGCATATCTGCAAGTAAGAAGTCAACTGTATCAAGTCAATTTTTTTCATTTATGATTATTAGGTAGTGAATTATTTAAATTAATGTGTTTTATCTAGCTGAAAACATATTTACGTTGTAGCAGTAACCGTATGGGACACAAGTACAAAAATAACTTATAGAAAACATCCAAAAGTTTTAAGTAATTTTTTCAAAATTATAAATTTTAAATATCAACAATTATTGGAACCACAGTTTCTTTAGAAAATGTGAAATCTCTAAAATTTAAATATAAATGTTTAAAAGCAAAGGGTTATAGAGGAAAACGTTTAGTGAATGACCGATTTCAAAATAAAGACTTTTTCTTATAAAACTTGTTTGAAATGTGTCTTTTGTAAAATTAACATTATGTGACTTAATTTGGTTGACTGTTGAGGTACAGATATGTCCATTCATACATATGTAAATCGTAACATACAGTCGAACCTCGATAAGCCGAATTTTTGATAACTCGAACCTGTTTTTCCCGGACTTGCCTTTTTCAACGTTAATATTTTTATATGATTTTTTTGTCCAAAAATTTATATTATGTTGTTACTGTTTATACAATTTTCTTATACAATATTTTTACAATGCCATTAAAGGCAATTAAGACTTAAATAGTTGATTAGAGAGCTATCAAAATTATTTTCTATCAAATACGTTTTTACTTCATAACAAGAGAAATAAATGTAAAAATATAATTTGTAGAATACAGTGAATCACTCTTAACAAAGATAAAAATCAGCTTATATAATATTTACTGCTAAATAATACAACTTTTAATAAATTCCTAAAAAAGAAACCCACATATGACTAATTTTCGTTACAATAAAAAGCGTGACCATCCACCTACACTTGACCAACATTTCGTAGAAAATTCTTTGACCTCGTAATACACATGGCTGTATATAACTAAAAATAGAAGAAAAAAAGAAAAAAAAAGAAGTCGTTTGCTGGTAAAATAAAAGTCGAGATAAGAACCCGAAGGAAGCAGAGCTTGTTCATATTGACACAAAAGCTTCCTCACTGCAGACAATAATTTAATCAGGGCAATTTTTGTTTCACTTCTATCCTCAACATTTGACATCTGAAGATGGTAACCCAATACTGTTAGTATTAGATCTTTTTGTTTCGACAAAAAAATATTTAATAAAAATTATGTGTAAATGAGCATAGCGCGGCTTTTTGAAAAAAAAATTGGAACAAAAGGAAATTATGTTTTACATACAATAGATATCCTTTGCGACTGTATGCCCTATCTAATTGAAAACATATGTATAATATACAAAACTGACCAAATGCCCGAATGTATAAGGGAGCGTTCAAGTATTACGTAACGCAATATGGGGGGGGGGGGGGGGGTCGACCATCGCGTTATGCAACATTTTTTTTTAAATTTAAATAAAAAGCTAGGGAATTAAAATTTCCCAAGTTGGCAACCCATTTCGTTTATGTATTACGGGAAAATGGTCACTTGGTTGTTACGTAACGTTTAGGACTGGGGGAGGTTTGAAAAACGTTACGGTGCGTTACATAGCGAGGGGGGGGGGTCAAAAAGTTTCAAAAATTGCGTTACGTAATATTTGAACGCTCCCTAAAGTGGTTTATTATTTTACACGGGACCTGTTAATTTTTGAATCAAAAATTATGATTTTAAAGTGTTGAAATATTGATAATTCTACCTAAAGTTGTTCTATTTGTCGAGTGCCTAAAATTCACGGCATACAAACTTTTTTTATTTAAAATTATATTTTTAAAAAATTATAGATATTACCAAAATAGATATTTAAGAAAACCTTTAAAAAATTATTTGAAGTAAAATTTCAAAAAAATTATAAATAGTAGTACCAAAAATTAACGTAATTTCTATTTGACGGATAAAACAAAAATTTTATTCAAATAATTACAATAAAAAGTCAATACTTTAAACTTGAAAAACTAAAATATCTAAAAATCTCGCAGATTACATTTTATATCTTAGGCATTTAGAAAAATATTATTTAAGGGTTGGAATGTTGTAATTTAATAGATACACACATTTTGTTCATAAAGTTTCCGGAAATAAAAAACTGGAATAAGTTGAAATACGTAAAATATTTTTAATCTTCGCTCGCTTTCCGAAAACTAATAAACTCATAGGAATTTATTATATTAGTTACATTGCAATAATCGCAAAGTGGCTCATACCAAGTACGGCGTTTTTATTGCATTGTTTTGTGAATTAGATGGGACGAGAAGACTTAAGCGTCATTTTTCTTACGTAGTACCGTTCCAGTCTTGGATATGTATCAAACACAATTTAATCGTGACCGCAGTGTAATTTAATGTATAACATTTTTCTATTTGGTGCCGAAGTTTCGTCAATGAGGAAGAAAGTAAAACAAAAGATAGGAACAGTGGAAATGGACCATATGGGAAGATGCCTGTAACTAACACACAAAGATGAAATCCGAAATGAAGTATGGTAACAAATGCATGTTAAGTGCACTATATCAAGAACCTAGAAAATAAAGTAATACAATGGTACGGCCTTGTAAATAGAATGGGTACTCAAATGGCAACCAACAAGCTGGAAAAGAAGAAGAGCACCAGCACTAGCAGGGGAAAAGTACATCCACAAAGCTATGGAAGATAGAGACCTGTCAGAAAGAAACCGGCAAAATAGAAGGACATAGAAAAAAAACCGCAAACTCATAATTTTGGATAAAGCCGAAGAAGAAGAAGAAAGCAGTCGAGCACAAAAATATTTAACGTAGTTCACCTTATTCCACGTTATTGCGTCCGGCAACTTTTTGACTTAAAAGCGTATAAATTATTTTATATTTTAAACGCGCTATTCTTGTATATAAATATATACCGGGTGTCCCATGACTCGATGGCCATAGCTTAAGAGCGAATTCTTTTGACAATTTTCAAATTGAAGTTTACGATACCATAACTCAAAAATATGACACTTGACTTAGGGTAGTATTTTGTTCAGTTTAGAGTTATTTATAAGTGGGTAAAGTTTCAGTACTTATTCGTAGGACACTCGGTATAATGTTTTGCTCTCTAAGTTTATCTAAATACGGTCATCGCTGAAAAAATGCGTTTTCAACAAAATAAATTGTCTAACGTAATCTCATAAAATATTGAAATATCAATAGGCTAAAATATTCATGCATTTATAAATAACAACAGATGGCACTATGTTTATATCTATATATTGCAGTACTTAGGCAACCGAAAATCATCACATTGTCACGGCGAAATCAAAAGACGCCGAGCAAAGCACAGCCACCCAGATATTGACAGTTAAATGATATTTTTTGTAAATGCTCAAGTTATGAAATGAAATCTATCCAGTTTTAAGAATACTCTTAACTATTTTATTTTTCAAATTTAAATTTGTACTGGCTTTTTATTGTATTTATTTATACAAAATTGCTGTTTTATGGACTAAATACAAATTACTCTACTTTTTGGTACTACCACTTCTAATTTTATTTGCAATAATATTTTTGAAGTTTTTTTTAATCACATTTCTTGATAATATCTACAAGATATTTATAATTTTTTACAAATACACAGTTTTTACTAGATTACGTTATTCCATGAAGTTTTGGACACAGTTCAGACTGAGCTACTTTATTTAGTAATCATCAATATTTTAAAACAATTTTTTATTAAACATTAAAAAGCACCTGTATAAGAGGACTAACTATAGTATACATTTGCCATTTGGTCAATAGATTTTTAACAACTTATACATCACATGTATTGTAAATTAGATCAACCGTTTACTTGCAAAAACTTCGTAGGGTAAAACGACCAGTCTATGACGACCTACCAGTGAAAGACCGCTACGAGAAATACTGTTTATAACAAATTAAAACATTAATTTATATTTATTTATACAATTATGTATGTCTCCTTTTTCTTTTAATTGCAAGAAATAAAAGTAATAAACAAGTGTATAGCTAAAATAATTAAATTTATATTGCAATATGCAAGATTCCTATAAAATATTGAAGCTTTAAAGAACGCATTTAAAAAGATGGGCGTAACTTCTTAAATGCCATCAAAACCTGTCATTTATAGAATACCAAAAGGAACTTTAATAAAAAAAAACTACACGAAGGTACATCTAAGCCTATCGTTTAAAATAAATTTTATAAACTATTCGTTTTTAACAGGCGAATCAATTAATCGGTCATTCACTAGGCTATATTCGGTCATTTTTAGTCAAAACTGGTCATTTACTGGATTTCTCATTTTATACTCTTTATAGTTAATTTTATCTCCGAATTGCGATAATTTAATTTAGTTCTCGATGCAAGAAATCGGTCATTCACTGGACGTCTTACCCTATTTTATATCAGATCGGCCGTTTGCTTGCAAAAACTTAATATTGCACATATAGCAAAGTTTTATTAAGTAATTTCGATTTAATTATTTCATTGAGCGATTCTATTCATGTCACGATTATTCTTGGAACTGCAATAAAGCAGAGAAGTACCTGTGCATCTTCATGGAGTGGATAAAATAACAATCCAATCGATTTGTAAGCTATTAATCTCAAAGTATGTATTTTATGACGCATCTACAACAACTGGTTGGATTTAATGCGGTCTTGCAATGTCAATTTCAAGGTTTGCTCGAAGACAAGGTCGGTTTCTCGACCATTATTATAGTTCAGAGATTACAAGCTGTTAATAAATATGATACGAAGTGAAGGGCGACGATATTGCAGGTGCTCATTATACGGCCGAAGCCGTCCCGGCAGGAATTTACAAGAAAATGATTTTTTCTATCCGAACTCGAAACGGTTCACGACTTACCATAACGAGCATTCAATCATGGCAACGTAATTAAGGAACCGAGTTTTAAGTATATTTCCTTTTAAATAAGTTTAATGAAAGTTAATTTTTTGCCGGTTAACGAAGACGCCTTTCCTATGTCAGCTTAAAATCTTTTATATAACAAAGTTAAAAGTGCTGATATTCTCGATGCCTAAATTCCCTAATTTCTTAATTTAAATCGATTACCAAATTATCTTGACTTAAATTAAACATCTAAAGTGAGCGTCTGCTTCGTTAACTCGATAATTGAAGTTGAAAAGGATGTAAAACCGCACTACATAAATGAACAGGGTTAGTTAATGCATAAAGCACTTTAAATATTCAGTTTCTAATGTCCTTTGTGATACTTTTATAAAACAACTTTAAACAAAAAACTCATTTGTGTCATAAAGTTCGGAAACTTCCGACTGCTCAAAAATGCTGCGAAAAGCACAAACTGAGAATCTTCAACTTCTACATCATTCATAATTTATCATTTTTCATAATATTTTTGTTATAAAACTTCATGGTTTGTAATAAATAGTGGGTTTTATTTTTTGAAAAAAATTTTTTGTTAGATGATACTCAACATATGAGCTTTTTAAAATGTTTGTATAGTTAGAAATTGTATTTAACGAATTAAAATATTAGGTTTAGTTAAAAAACGCATTGTTTTTGTAATGCATTAAAGTTTCATTGCTCATTATTATTTTAATGAGTAATGTATCCATTTTTTACAACTCATTTTTATTATTACTCAGTTCGAAACTATTTTTCACTACTCATTTTTTTAACGTTAATGAGATATTTTAAATTAACAATTTTTTTTATGATTAATCTATCAAAAACCCATCACTATTAAAAAAAATGACAATTCCATATATTTTTATATTAAGATTTTTTGCAATTTTAGCTAATGTTTGGTTTCACTATTTAAATATTATTTAATTTATGTTAATAAAAAATAATTGTGCAGTAAAATAGTGGTCCTTTGTTTCTGTTAAAATTATACTGAAATTTGGATTCAATATTCGAAATTAAGTTTTACTTTTCGTTGTTTACAAAACGTTGAGATTTCTTAGAAAGGTTTAAATATATGGGTAATTCTGTTCTAATTGTTACTTTTTTGATTAAACAGTATATAACTATACTTTTTTGTTTTTTCATGCATATTATTACTCTATTTGATATTAAAAATGAAAGTGCGAGAACATTTTGCTACAACTTTAAAATACCAAGAATGAGAATCAAATTTCAAATTTTTATTTGTCAAATAATAATAATACTAGTTAAAAAATAATTTACAATATTCTTTTAATGATGCATGAACCATGATGATAATTATCATAAAAACAGAGAAAGCACTAAATTTTGCGCCATCTTGCATTGTGTAAAACTTTTTTACAAAGACAAGGTATTTTTAAATTTTCTAGAGAAAAACATACTTCGTTGATGTTCATAAATATTTCAGTCATTATAAAGCTGTGCCAAAGACCTTCTTCTTCTTCTTCTTTTTCTTTAATTAGGCTTATCCCTTGTTTTTCGTCGATTTTACCTCGTTATTTTATTGAGCAAAGTTATTTCATATAAATTTAAAAAAATACAGGGTTGTATAGAGAAATGGAATTTCTTTAAACGGTGTGTCAATTGACAACACTTGCAATTAAAAAAATAGTGAGTTGATGCTGTGCTCCAAGGGGCGCGATTTGTGGATATGAATTTTATGTAAAAATGTCTCTTATTTCAAATAAAACTTCACGCGTTTTTTAATTTTAAAATATTTTTTTGTGGCAAGTTTTTGTTGTTACACCCTGTATATCTAAGCCTACAGAGTTTGCAGGTTTTTCGCGTTAATCTAGTCCACTTCAGACGCTTTACGTATTATTTTGAACCGTCTCGAATACCGCCATAGAAAAACTATTCGCTGCATCAAGTTGATCCAAGGCCGCCTTACTTCGTGTATTATTGTTTAGTAACCGATATACCGATTTGTTTGGAATTTGCACAAAAATTTATATTAGAGGTACGTATACACCGCTACCTAAAACTTCAAAATCATTTTTTAAAGTATTTTTGAATAGTACATTTTACTGTTTGCAGGATATAGTGTTGAATTAGTGATTTTCAAATGCTGCAAGTATGAACAAAATCTGTGATTCAGAGTTCTGAACCTCTCCTTGTGAGATGTATTGTTTCAGATGCTATACCGTAATTTTGTGCGAGTTTCAATTTTTTTCTTGGAACATTTAGTAGAAATAATCTTATGAAATAATCTTTTGATACCTGATATCTTTTATATCTGATATGATTAAAAGATTTTTTTAAATGTTAGCAGCCATATTTGATTCACTTACTTTTCTACAGATTTAAATATTTTGAAACTTCGATAAACATCTATCAACATCTTAAAAGCATTTTTTTGACGAAATTACAAAAAAATGTAATAATTACATCATCGAGCACTAAAAATTAGGAAAATGTCAAATTTCGTTGTGTAAACTTAAAATTGATGCATAAATCAATTATACATTAACTTAATTACAAAAATATTGTAAAAAAATTGAAAGAGTAGATTTATAAGAAAATTCTTATTTTATGCCTTTTTTCTACTGAAATGTAATTTGTTAATCATTGTCAAAAAAAAGCGAAATAAATAAAGTGGTTTTTAAATTTTAAAACCAAACATAATTATTCACAAATCGGACGCCAATATGCATATTTGGTGAACGGCGTCATCCGTACACAAACAACTCTCGTTTTTATGACACACTTAAAACATATTTTCATAGATGTTTATGCAGTTTTTATATGACTTATGATAATTAATTTTATAGCATACAACATTTAATTTTAATTTCAAAAGAAACTAGATTTCAATGTAGATTATTTTTAACAATTTTTTTTTTACATTTCAAGTTAATTGGTAGGTCGGGAAATGCATTAAAATACAATTAGGCAAATATGTTATTTATCAACTTATTTCTTCCCCACGTGTTATTTATGAGGAGAACACACAAATTATGTAATATTGTTTGTTGATGATGGTTATTCGGGGAATTTCAGTTATTGTTAATGGGTTGTTGTTTAACAATCATTTAAAATTTTAACAAGCCTTGTAATTAAAATCGAGGTTTTAATATATTTTTAGATATACGTATTATTCGACCACAAATTTTTTGGAACAAAATAAATCGTAATTTTTTTTCTTTTTCGCTTTTTGCTTATTTTGATGCGATTTTTTTATTTTTTGATTTGTTCGAGTATCGAAAAAACAGAAAATGCATAACTAATTGTTTATTTATTCTTGAAACACTGTTAAAAATATTTGTGATGTATCGAAAGAAAATTGTCAATTTATAAAAATATGTACTTAGATAGTATACACAATTTTTTAATTAAAAACTTTGAAACAAATGTAATAATTTATTGTTTTTATAACAGTAGATATGAAGGTTCAACGATCAATATGAATCACTTCTTCTAAAAAAATGTGTTTCTTTCTTATATTTACGCAACAATTATTAAACTTTCATTTTATAAAAAATGTGAAAAAAACTAAAAAATATAAAATTTAGGAAATTACCCGCTTCACCCAACAAGGGTGCCTAAAGCGGGTAAGCTCCCATAAACCAATCGGATTAATCAAATTATTTGAAAATAATTATCTACACTTAACATGTTCTTGACAGTAACATTGGTATTAAGTAATTAAGCATTTTATGTTATAAACTGCTAATTCAGACTTGTAATTTGTTCCAATCTTAATATCACTTTGGTTTACCATTATTTTTAAATCTTAATTGCTTCAACGCTTTAAATCACTTATTTTTAATACCAATTTATTCATATCAACTAGTTCCTATCAATTATAATAAAATTACTACTTCTGGTACAAGTAAAGAGGGTACTTACCCGCTTTGCCCAAACACACATTTCTTGGTTTTGATACATTAACGTAAAAAAATAATGGATGGATATTAAAATATTTAGTCAAATAATAAAATTAGTTCATTGTAAAAGACAAAACCACTTTAAAAAATGGGTTAATGTTAAGGCCTTTGTAACAATTGAAGTTAAATTAATTTCAAACATTTTAGAAAATTATTAACCCTCCGCATACTAGGTGACTAAATGTCACATGCCATACTAGGTGGGGTTTGTCATACCCCGAAAATAAAATAAAAATAAAAATAAAAATGAGAATGATATTTTATAATTTACATGCCACGGTACTGACATAAAATAAATTTGGTAGACATTCTTCAGAAAAATGATTAAATTCATTTATGAATTGTATTGTAACATTTTAAAACTCTTTTTTATTGATTATTTAACATTTCAATAATCCATAGTAATTTATCTATAACAAATAATACATTATAATTTATATCAAACATTAATCAACTCAAATCTAACACATTTCACAAAAATTAACTTTAAAATTTTTTTTTTTAAACTTCTACACAGTGATACAGTTTCAGTCATCTTTGGCAATTTTTTAACTTGCGATGAATTCTCAGATTTTTTTTGCGTCATTCTGTTATTTATTTTTCCCATCTTATCATTTGAAGAATAATCAATTTTTCTCATAGAAAAGTTTCTGCATACATTCTTATTAGAGCAATAAAAGCAACTTAACGGATTGAATAAAATGCAATTACGTTGTAATTTATTCCACGTATATACTTTCACTGTGCCTACAAAAGGCTTAAAATTGTCTGGTAATTTGGAAAAATTGTACACTACTAGCCCTAAAGTGTACCTACTGACTGAACTTCTGTTTTATATTTACATATTCATTTTCAGTGAAGTCAATATTATTTAGTAACAATTAAATATATTTTTATTATTTTTTGACACGGTACTGACAATTTAAATTAAAATAACAACTGTAATTTTTTTATTATGAATTTGGTAATATCCTTTTACCCTATAACTTAGGTTAGTAATAAGTACAGATATTCATTATTTATGAGGAAAAAATTAATCGTTAATTAAGTTTACCAATACCACGGTACTGACAAGTAAATTTATGACATTATCTTTTAAAATAATAATAGAATAGTCAAACAATGTAAAAACGGCATACCATCAGAAAAAGACCCCCCGGAAGACCAGCGAAAAGATGGAGGCAGAGCTGGTATTCGTCCTCAACAGAATAATAAGGCAAGGCAAACAGGACATAGTCCTAGTCGAAAGGGAGAAGAAGAAGAAACTTTTAAAAATTGAGTTTTAAAATGACACAAACTCGCTTGAGAATTTCACTTGTGTTATGTTTGTAAACATAACTCAGTTAAGGTACTTTCAATATGGCTTATTAGTTGTTTTATTAATTTGGAGGTAAATGGAGCACGAGTCATACAATTTCAAATTTAAAAATTTGCTTAAATCTGAGGACAAAAGTTATTAAGCCGAAATTCAATCTTAAATTGATGTATTAAAAAAAAATTCGTTAATTTCTTTTAAGTTTGATTATATACATTAAGATTTATCAGTTAATTGGTTTGAATTACAAAAAAAATTACCGATTTATAAGTAAATTCTAGAAAAGGACATGACACGGTACTGACATTTAAGTGACATATTGCAACTTTTCTTTGAACTGCAACTTATATTCTACAAGAAAAGTGATGAAATATGTTCATGATGATCGTATTGATACAAAAACTTCATTAATAGATATATACTAATGTATGACCAGTGAGAGCAAACAGTATAGGACACCAAAAATCACAGTTAGAATAGAATCACCCATTTACAAAATTTAATTAAAATTTTTGGTTTGAAGGAGCGCATGGTAAATTATACTAATGTAATAAACACGAGGATGTGCGCATTCGAGCGAAAAGTGGCACATTTCCGAGCGAGGGAAGCAAATGAAGCGCGACGCGGAGCGGCGCGCTTCATTTTCCCGAGATCGGAATGTGCCACTTTGAGCTCGAATGTGCACACTCGGTTTTAAGCTCGATTACCAAACGTCCCGTTTTAACAAAAAAAAAATTATTCACGTTAGTTGTTTTTCAATTTTGTAACCTTATTAAACAACTTACTTGTCAAAAGTAGTATGGCATCAATTAGGCAGGGTACTGGCAGGGTAAATACACATATAAATTCCAGCTAATATATAACATATCCACATAAGGGCCGTTACCCGTTTTGGGCGACCTACCCGCTTTAGGCCATCTTCCCCTGTGTTTTGTAAAATTGCATTAGAAATTTTTAACAGTGTACTACCTAAAATTTAATATTGATGATTTTAGATTGAAATGCTGTTTTTTTAAATTTATTCAAGTACTCTTCTTGTTTCAAATTCGACGTTTTTAATGCAATATTCTGCGTGCCAAGAAAATTCAGTTGTGTAATTTATAGATTTAGGAAACGCTTCTTTGTAGGTACAGTAAGTGGATATGTCTGTAAGAGTATTGCAAAGCTTCTCCGACACAACTGTTTACCAAAAAGCCGTCCGAAGTAAGACGATGTTTGCAGATTTTGAGGACGTCTTTACCAGTTGCTCGTTATTTTATGGCCGTAAATAATGTTTTGATTTATTAACGAAGCACTTAGAAATGTATATGGCGGGCTATTTTATTTTAGTGGATTTCGAAATAAATGGATGTCGGTGCTTTAAAGCTGTCGTTAACAGATTTTAGTTTAATTAACTCTACGAATGCAAATTTTTCGAATTTTGAATAATTAAGACCGTGTAGAACACGATATGAAATGCTCGTAACGTTTCGTGTAACGTTGTCACAGTATATTTTTAAACGTCAACATAATAAATTTTTAATTTCTAATTAATTGGACATTAAAGTTACATTTTTTGCGTTTACTTAATAATGCATCTTGTTTGTAGCTTTATATTTTGTATATAATTTGCTAGTTAATTACGTGTGTGAATATAATGGGCTGGATTACAGATTTTTAA
This sequence comes from Sinopyrophorus schimmeli, assembly GCA_036325965.1. Taxonomy (NCBI): domain Eukaryota; kingdom Metazoa; phylum Arthropoda; class Insecta; order Coleoptera; family Elateridae; genus Sinopyrophorus; species Sinopyrophorus schimmeli. The sequence goes on from JARFIZ010000404.1 coordinate 3,355,742, forward strand.
AGTAATTTTTGATTAATTCAAATTTTAGAATCGCATTATGACTTGTTTACGATACATATCAATAGACAATTTTATCAGAAAGACGAAATATTGTATAGTATATTCGCGGTAAAAGTGACATGACGTCATCATTATTTAAAATACAATTGCTTTTACTATGAGATTATTATTTGTATTAGTTTTGATACTTGTTTGATTATTTGAATCAAAATTTTTTAATTTTTGTAAAACCAAAATTAAAAAAAACGTTTAAATATGTATAGCTTCATAAGATAAATTTTATACAAGATAAGTTATGGACTATGTAACTTTTTTTTACAAAAATTTATACAAAAGTAATTAAAAGTTTATAAAGTGGTTTTTTATGCGTTATTTTTGTGGTTTATGATTTAGCTTCTTTTTTTTTGTCATCGATGGCCGATGAAAAAAATTAAAATAAAACCTATATTATAATAGTGGAATTTCTATGCAAATTAAAAGTCATTGATCCTTTCCTTTGCTAAATATCTTAATTTGTAGTCTGGAATACCACTGATTACAGGAGATAAATTTCGGGTTATTGTACGGTTGTACGAAACGTAGTTTAATATTATTCTATCAGGAAGGTCAATGTTGAGTCCAAATATCCTGTTATTTTCACTTTCAATTTTAATTTTATCTTCGCAAATGGTTGCCGGAATTAATATAATATTGACTTTGATCAAAAGTTTAAAAACAAATGCTGCAACACTTTTTTAATTCTTGACGCACAGTACCAAAATATTGAGATATAAAAAAATCCGCGCAGGTACATAAGTGTTGCGACTTTTGATAACGTTGACTTTGAACATATGCGGTGACTCAATGATATGTTGTGTCAAAAATGGAATCAAAATTTTAGCACAAAGATGGACAAAAGACATAAAAAATAATGTCTGTTATATCTTCAAATCTAGATTACTAGCACAGTAGGGTGTCCGTTATTGTTCAAAATGTTTTTTTATCGTAGCGCCTCCTAAATCACAAATTTATACCATAAAATTAAACTTAAAACTGAAAAAAATTGCGTTAAAACTGTTCGTAAATCACTTTACTTTTTCCATTCATTTAACATGGGTTTTTTAAATCGTTTTTTTCAGTCGTTTTATCAACTACTTTAAAAATTATTGTTAATTTTCCTTCTAAAATGATAGCTCTGGATAGACAAATTTTAATATTAGAGGAAAAAAGGTTTTTAAAGTAACACTCAATGGTTAGATGAATGTATTGTTCACATTGCAGAAACCGGATCAAACAAGCTAAAATATTTTGAAAAATTGTCAAAATAATTTTTACACTTTTTTAAACTATGTATTTGATTTTAACCTATTTATGTCTTTCATTTCTTTCAATGTTTATTGATGTTGAGAATTACTAACATCAAATGAATGAAAAACGGTAGAACTGGAAGTATTAATAATTTAGGCTAATAGATGGCGTTAGGAAACAACGTGAAAATCAAAATTAAATTTTGCACGATTTTTTCGACCATTTGCATTGAACTTGTCAAGTAAAAATAAAAAAAATATTTTTGCATTAAAATGTATACAACAATAATTTAATTTTAAACTAATCGCTAATACCCAAAAGGAATCGTGGCGCAAATGGTTCAGTTCAGGGGTCCTCAACCTTTTTGCGCCTAAGAGCACGTCCTAGAATGCCGGTCGGACGGCGGGCATCATTTTATTTTGGCTAGAGCTAATGCTACGTATACACATAGTAGGCATTGCGCATGCGTGTACAATTCTTTCAAGTGCCGGTTGAAGTCGGAGATAAGGAGGCGTTTTTTTTTTGTTTAATCCAGGCCAGTTTACTCTACCTTGCCTAAAGAAGTTTTACTTCAAAATTACACTGCACACCCGATGTAAGTTTTTTTTTTCTGCGGATTAATACCGCGCCACCGATCATAGTTTGGAAAATGCGCTCTTATATACTTATTTCCTTTTAATTTGGATGTATGTATTATTAACAATAAGTAAATGAATCTCTTTGCTTAAGAAATTCGTGTATAAATAAAATGCTATTATATAATAATGTCAATGTCAACCAATTATAAACCATCACAATGATTAATATAATTAATTTAAAACTCTCACCCACTTAAACCAGATACCTACATTACAATTTTGAACCATTACCAATTATGAAAACCTTCACTTTTTACCACTGTTTTCAAGGTATTTGTGTTAACTTTCGTGGTAAATACTGTCTAACCACTCAGTTATGATAATGCAGTTACGTAACAGATTTTGATTTGCTATTATTTGTTTAAATGACAAGTATATGCATCCAACCGTTACACTTTGCAATTTTGTTGCTAACTATGGGCTATTTAAACAATCGCTATTATTAGTACAAGTCTTACCTATATGTAAAAAGTAATATTGTATTTTTTTTGTTATTATTAAATATGAAAAAATATGATAGAGAAAGTTTATAGTATTTGAGTAAGATTGGATAATCCACATTGTTTATAAAAGTCGTTAAAATTTAATATAAGCCAATTGGATTTGAATTGTTTTTTGTGTCTTGGGACATTGTAGGATTTTGCTTTTTTGCCGCTCTTATTAATGAAGTTCAACTCAAAACAAACGAAAAAACTATTTTAAAAAAATATTAGATATTACACAAATTGTATATTTGTTATGCCTTTTTTATTTGGTCTAATATTTTTTTTATTTTAATTTATTGGTATTGATATTGCAACTTTTGATAATATAAAATTTTGTACTAAAAATTTTTAATATCATGGCGTCCGAGCTTTACTTGGCGTCTTTCGAGTTTGCCGTGAGAATGTGATAGCTTTTGGTCACCTAGGTACTAGTTGCTCAATATTCTATGAGATGGCGCTAGTGAAAAAATATGTTTTAGTGTGAAAATGCAGTTTTTCATAGTTGACGCCTATCTACATAAACTTGAAAAGTAAAATATAACCTAAATATAAAATTGTATTCAAATCGTTACAGCTGTTAAATATAATAAAGCTTTAACCAAAAAAAAAAGTAGTTTTCAAGCGTCTCGCCAAAAATTTTAAATTATAGTTATTAAGTCATTAAAACTCAATTTCGAAATGTTCTTCACTTAAAGATTTTTCTTTCTGTGCAGGTCTTGGCTAGTTTATCAACCTTCAACGGTCTTTTATCAAAAAGGTAAGTTGGTCCCATGCAGCAGTCAGAACTTCTTAAATTAATTTCGATTTAATTCATTCGTAACCACCGAGGAAACCAACCTTAAGCTATAACTTGACTAATAAATACATTGTTAACTGTTAATTAAGTTTCATACAAGTTTGTATTATTCAACACCTGTTGGATGTAGTTGGTTTGTAATTTGGTTTGTAGTTTATATAACAATACAAAAATTGAATCGGTTTATTACAATTTTTTTTAATTATTAAGAATGAGCATGACTAAAATTTTTTAACAGAGTGGATTAAATTTAAAACTTTCCTCACTTTGACGGCCCACTCCATTATAATTTCTTTCTTAGAATCTGCAACTTTTAGTGTAGATAGTAAATCATTTTACAAGTGTAATTATTTACTAAAATCTATTGTAAAATAATTGAATCTTTAACGAAGTCAATTTCGTCGTTCAATAATGCCATACCGTTCCTCTAACTTTAGATAGGTATCGGTAAATATTGTTATATCTCGCACAGAAGTATTATAAAATATTTACCCTATCAGCACAGAATATTTCAAAATATTTCTTAGAAATGTATTTATATTTTTTTGCAATTTTTGAGAAAAATATTATATAAACCTGTTTTAAACATGCCTTTCCCAATATTAGAAAAAAATATTGATAAAATATTTTTTTAAGATATCAGAAATAAATATTTTCAAAATATTGATTCAAAATGTAAGTAAACTACATTGTAAAAGCATTTTTTTTAAATATTGCTAATAAATATATTTAAAATGTTTTTAAAAAATATAGCATAAATAATTGAAAATATATAAAAAAATTATTTTAACAATATTTTGAAATAAAAAAGTATTGCAAATATTTCCAAGAAATATTGTTGTGTTGAGGCGGTAGTAATGTTTAAATCGATAAAACGGGCCCCTTTTTTGATCTATTGAAAAAGTACACATACCGATCACGTTAATTTGTTAACAGTCATGAGTTTTTTGTTCTTTGGTATGCGATGTTGATGAGGTACATTCAAAAAATGAGGTTTGTGAACCTAATGGGTAACAAAATTGTTTGAAAAAATATATCTACTGTTAGTATGTAAAACCAAATGAATCGTATGACAATTTTGCAGAGATGTGCGGAGGTAGAATTTTGAAAATAGATCTATTTCGAGCAATCTAACATAAAATATTTATTAACGACCTAGGTTAATATTAAATCATTGTAAAAACAACTGAGTTTCAGTTTAAGAATAACAGTACACAAATAAAGCATTGTCCTGTATCATAAATAAAAGAGTAAACAATACCTCTATTAGTAATAACCGAAAATAAGCAAATAGCTCTAAGTTGTATGAATTTGAAATATAACTTATTTAAATGTAGCGGCAGTAGTAAAAAATAGGGTAGGTCAGTGCCTCATTTATTCGTAATCAAAATTGTATGTCATAATGAAGTACATGGATAAATAAATAGGTTTAGAATATTATTTTTATAATAAAAGCTTATCAAACAATAAATTAAACCTGCGAAATTAAATAAAGGTGGGCGATCTTTATAAGTTTAAAAGATTCAGTTACAGTTGTTTTACAAATAGGAAAAAGCTAGCGGTTCCAAAACGGCTTTAGACGAAAAAATTGAATTTTTGCAACTTCTTATTAGCAGATCATTTTGATGTATCTCTTTCGAAAAACGTCTTCCATTAATTGTCCCCAACCACCCTTTTGGAAACACCCTGTAGTGTTAATATAGTAAACCATAAACGAAGTCGCGGGCATAGCGACTTATAAAATAAAGCAAATTCAAATACTTTGACACTTCCCTAAATAAATTTCTACAGATTCTTTGCGTGAGAAAAATTTTCATTATTTTTTACGGTTTAAGCGGGAGCAGGGGCGCAATTAACATTGTCTTTCTTGCGGACGATTTTACTCCTTGCTCTTAAAGACAAATTGAAATATCTGTATACCAACGCAAAAAAAATAAAAAGTATAGCTTGTAGGTGTTTTCTACAGCCTTCTTAAAATCAAAAGCTTTAAACTTGCATAAGATATATATTTTGCGGTCTCGAAGACGGTTTTTTTAAATAGATTGCGGTTAAGTGGTCGAAAAGTAAAAAACGATTCGAATTATTCGTTCGCTCTGTATATTTGACAGTGCCACACTCTTTTCGCAAATTACTTCCTGGAATCTCGACAAGCAACTGCAAATACAAATCTGTTGCCGAAATTAGCGTCCGTAACAATTTAAGTAATCGAGTTAAATAGCAGAACGTCGCAATATTTACTATTAATGGTTTGATTGCGTATGACCTTATACTAATTTAATTTTTTGAGTCAACCTATCTAGAAAGTTACTGCAACAAATACGTCCACGTTTTTGAGGACAAAAACTGTTTTACTTCGTTTCGACATTTCGTTTGCTTTTTTTCACAATTTAATTGCAAAACCGATCAAGTGTATCTTTATAATTAAATCCAAAGTTGGACTCCTTAAAATTTAATTACTCACTTCGATTCTTACAAAGTTAACTCGACTCCTAATTGTTTACGGACATGTCTGGAATTAATGGTATTAATATAAAATCTCGACATCGTTCAATTGTAAACAAGTTACGTAACTAATGAATTATTTGCGGAATAAATCATCACATTTGATACAAATACCTGTTGGAAAAATCCGCAATTCAGTTCAAGGTAATTCTGGCTCGTAAGTTAGAGAAAAAACAATACATGTTTAATGTTTATTAATTATAAACAATATTTGCATGACATTCTTCGAGGAGCGATTCGGAGCTTTGCACGTGCGAGCGATTTTAATTTCCATCGAATTATAAGTTGAGTTTTTTAAAAGTAAGGGATTAAAAACTGTTCATGGGAAGTTGAAAAGGAGCTAACGTCGAACTTTTAACGAACGTCTGGTTTTTATGTCCTTTTGTATTATGTAATATTTTTTAACACTTTTAATTATAAATTTTGCATTATTTTAATTAAAAACAATGCTTAATGATTTCTTCAAGGATGAGTTTAATATTTAGGTAAGGTGAAGTGTGGTAAATTAGACTTTCGACCCGTATATCTTTATTTTGTTTCGTAATTAGGGTAAAACGTCTAGTGAATGACCGATTTGTTGCATCGACTGCTATTTTGATATAAAAAACAATAATAAACAATTTAATAATCACAAAACAAACGTTACAGTTGAAATGAGATATTATTTAGTCATAAACATTGTTAAATTAATTAGAAAGAAATTAAAATGAGGAGTTCAGTAAATGATTTTTTCGTTCAATTAATGACCGGGGTAGAGCTCAGTGAATCCCTGATTTGTCTATGAGAAACAGATAAATTATAAAATGTTGTAAAATTTATTTTAAACACTATACTCAGCTGTCTCTTCGTGTAGTTTTTTTTTATTAAAATTCCTTTTGGAATTCTATAAATTACGGGTTTTGTTGGCGCTTAGGAGGTTACGCCCATCTTTTTTAATTACGTTCTTCAAAGCTTTAACATTGTATTTAAATATTGCAAACTGCAATATAAATGAAATTATTAAATTAAATTATTCACTGGTAGGGGGTCTTAGACAGGACAGTTTATTCTATGCAACATTTACAGGTATTAACTAATTTTCATTCTTTAGTTAACATTGTCAAAATCATTTATTTTGCTAGGGTATTTTAGTTCTTAAAGAAAACTGTAACACATGGAAACTACTCTGCACTTTATCCGAAAATAGGGCTAGTGCGTATGTGCTCATTTAAAATGCTTTGAAATTTATTTTTTATATTATGCGCCAAGACAAGAATTATTTAGCAAGCAAGCTACAAAACGTTTTTTTGGTTTATTGAAATATGTGAAATTATTTAAAAGTTACACATTTTTAAAGATATAGAATGATTTTGTAAAGAGGTTAGTCCAATAAACTCACCATATAAAGAAGTTAATGTATTTTAAAAAATGTGTTTTTTTGTTAAGAGTGATTTTGATTTTATACCACGTTTTCCTTGTAAGTGGTCCACTATTGTATTTAACAGTAATTTGTATTCTTTGTTAGCCTTGTAGGCATTGAGACGTCCTGCGCTAATCTCTTCTAATCCTTCCTCCATGGTTTACTTTGAATAATTACCCCGATTGGTTTTCCTTATGTGGTTTCGAACTATGACGACTCTAAAGTAACTTTAAAAAAAAGTGTTAATGAGGAATTGAAGAACTAATATATGGCATGAAAACCCTAATCCGCTCTTACCTCGCTATAGAGTCTGCACTTGCTGCGTGTACTAATATTTTAGGGCCAAGTCAAGGTAGTACTTTTCTCAAAAATTTTTAAGGAATCAATAGAATGAATTTCTTTAACGAAAATTATAATCAATGCTCTTTTGTACTTACCTAAATTTTGTATAAAGAGAATTTTCCATTAAAACTTATAGTTCAAATGTTTACAAGAGTTACCTAGAACGAATTGACGGAATTAAAAGAATTACCGCTACGTCAGGAATCTTTCTTATTTTGTACTTCAAATTTTACAGTGTTCATTGGTATGTATTATAAGTTGGCAAATTTATCAAGTTCTCATAAAGAAAATAATACATATAAGGAATTATTAAAAATAAATATCTAAATAATAATTGTTCTCAAAAAACCCCAAATAATTTGAAATAAAAGCTTGTACATACATAACAACTAAACTACTTAAATAAATAACTTAACCTTAACATTGTTAATTAATTTGTAATATTAATCCTTACTAATATTATAAATGCAAAAGTAATTCTGTCTGTATGTCTGTCTGTCTGTTACCTTTTCACGCTTAAACCACTGAACCAATTTTGATGAATTTTGGTATAGAGGTAGATTGGACCTAGTAGAAAGACATAGGGCACCTTATGTCGCAAAAATAGAACTTGAAGAGGGTGTAATAGGGGATGAAAGATTGTATGAGGCATCAATCATATCTCAAGTAAGAGATTTAAAAAATAGACTACAGCTAGTATGGATATAAATATTAGTTTAAACAATAAAGAGGTACAATATTTTTTCTGACAAAAGCATTTATCTAATACAATATAAGCGGTATCAATAATTGATATATGTACCTAATAATAAGAGGAAGCGTGGCGCAAGTGGTTTAGTGTTTGGGCTGCTGCGCTAGCGAGGTGGATTCGAAGTGGTTCGAATCCCCGCGCCGTCCATCGAAAATTTCACGCTCCTCTTCTCTTCGCAAGGCTGAGCACCTGGCAAGAGTAAAACTGCTCAAAAATTTCCTTAGAAATTGCCGTGGTTCGCAACCCACGTAAAACTGTAGGTGCCTTGAATCTTTGAAACACTACAACATTCACAACAAAGTTTCAAGCGGGGAAAACGCCTAAACCTGATACAGGTATAAAAAGGCGCCAACAACAACCTAATAATAATGACTATTAAATAATTTTGAAATTTTTAGAACGTCTGTCGCGAAAATTACATATAAAAATCAAAAAGTAGCACAGGAGTCTTGTTCCCACCCGAATTCGTACGACGAAAGTCGATTAAACTATTAATCCGTACAAAAGTTTAATACTAACCAGCACTCGTATTTAATTTTCCTTCCATTGCCTTGGACACACCATAGAAAAGATCAAACTTGGAACCTGGAATTTTTTTTAAACTACATTGTACAAGGTAACTCGTTTATTTTAGAAAATATTAAAATTTCTAATAAAACTAACTAAACATTAAAATTTACAGAACTTTCATTGTAAATTTAATAATTTATTTTTCAGTTTATCTTAATCATTGTACTTACTAATTAAATTAACATCTCGATAAAAAGGATTTAAATGTGGGGATGCTCTAGGTTTCTAGTGAAAAGCACTGCAATTTTTAACCAGAAATTCTCTCCGCGTAGCACTTTTTATGATAGCCTTAATCGGGCGTTGGTCAACTGCGCGCCGCGGTCAGTCTACCCTCCGTTTATGTTGCCTTGTATCAAAAGGCAATAGGACTATTGCGCTTGGTGGTCCTTATTGGGTTACTTGCAATTTCTAAGAATTTGTTTAGGTAGTTACATATTTGCATAATAAGATGGTCATAAAAAAAGAATTTTTTGTTTGTTTATTTCCCTTCTTTAATCTCTTATAATTAAAAATGCATGGTTGCAATTTTAATGTTTTGCTCGTCAGTAAAACAAAGTCAAAAGACAAAGATTACTAAATTGTGCAACGGGAAATGTTTTGTCTTTTAATTGACTCTAAAGTCTGGGTTTTTTGCATTTCAAATCTTGTTTACGTTCGTGTTTTTCCAAAATTAATTTCTGGAACTTTGTGCACGTTTGCTGAACTGATGAGGACCACTTACTGAAGTTGTTGGACGTCCAATTTTTTTATTGCGTCAATTTTTGCCTATTGTTAGAAGATAATGATGCATTTTAGCTAATTTGTCGATTACGTTAATTATTTTTGCGACCCAATATGTAGGTTTTTATGTTACAATTTTTATAGAATTAAAACAGCACTTACAGACGTAATTTGAATATTAATTATTTATAATTTTTATTTGTTTTACAAAACTATGACTAATACAATCTTTTTATTACATGGAAATTTTACGTTTATTTTCTAAACAAATTTTTATGATTATTATATTATTATATGCACACGTTATAATTTATAACATTATTAAAATATGCACTTAACATAAACTAAACGCAATGACAATAAGCATGTGTAATAGATTTTATCAAGGCAACGTGTTTTCGAATTAATTAAATTGAGAGACAATGCAAAGAGTAAAATAGGTAATTTCGATTTCGAACTATTGCATAGTTTTCAGCTTAATAAGAAGTGAAGGCTGAAATAACCACCTGGGGAACCAGCACATCAAAAAGGGTTATTGCGAACAATAAATTTCGGGGCTAGAGGGACATAAAGGAGGACAAATAAAATCTAAAAGGACAACAAATAACTGAATTTATGAGTTTTCGCTTCTGCTTACAATGATATCCGGAAACGATTTCAGCTTTAAATGTTTGTTAGCGTTTTTTACTATTTCAAGAAATTATTGGCAGTGTTTTAAAAGGAAAACAGTACTAGGCTGTTATAAATAAATTCTATTTTTTATTATTTAATTTCAGATGATTAAAAACAATTAAATTATTATTAAAGCTTTTTTATAAACAGCGATAAAGTAACAAAATACTAAAGTACTATGAAAAATAAAGTTGGGGTAACATTTGAAGACATGAATAAATTTCTATTTAATTTCATAAAATGTAAAATATAATATTTAATTAATCGGTAACATGAAAATACATATAACACAAAAATATATATTTCTATGGAACTTCTGGTTCAGGAATAAGGTCTCTAATTTTTTTTTTAAATATAATAGTACAAGTTATAGCAATGATATTGTCAAATTTGAGCTCCGTATTAGTACGATATTAATATCTATGTACAGTAAAGCCTCGTTTAATGCTTCCTTGATTAACGCTGATTCCATATAAAGCGGTCTACTCAAGGGCTTAAAACAGCTCAAAATTTACAGATTTTCAAAATGACCTTGTTTAACACTGTTTTGTTTATTGCTGTGTCTAGAAATGCATTCTAAGCGCTGAACGAGGCCTTACTGTATGTGCATTTTTTTAATTTTATAATTTTAATATTAAATTCATTTTATGTAAAATTATTTCTGAGACATCTGGTTTGCACATAAAGTTAGTTTTTTTTTCTTAATACAGGAAGACCTCGTTTAACGCTTCCTCGGTTAACGCTGATTCGATATAAAGCGGTCTACGCGAAGCCTCGAAACAACTGACAATTGACGTTTATTTGACTTAGTGCGGCATTTCACAAAAACCTCGTTAACGTTGTTTCGTTTAGCGCTTAAACTCATTGGAACGTATCCTCCGCGTTAAACGGGATCTTACTGTATTTATAAAAATCATTAATCATACATTAACATTTCAGGACCTTATTAGTATATGACCAAAATGTTTTTTTTTAATTTATGATTTTAAATACAGCGTGATCGAGAAGGATTTAAGTGTATTTAATTTTGGCACTCTATCAATTTATTGTTTTTCTATAAGTTGGTAAGCTATGCCATAAGATATATGTGCGTTTTATTTATTATTGTCGGTTATTTTTATTCTTTATTTTTAAATAATTTTTTTAACATTGTTATTTGCTATTTGTCTTCATAAATTATTTGTTGAACAATGCCTTTGAATTTTTGTTATTTTTATTGGTAAGTTAAAACGGAAATTGTTTCAAAGAATTAAACAAGCCACAAGTGCTATTAGGTTATTATATTTATGTTGAGCATTTACCTTTATACCCACAAGTGACGTCTAAGAATTTTTAAGCATCGTATGTTACGAGTACCAACTTGTAAAATTATTTAGTAAAGCGGTAATTTTGAACACACTTCCATCAATCTGATCATACTGTACATTAGTCGCATTCGCAGAAAATATGTATGTACTATTTAGTTACATGTGAAGTGAGCCACAATAGCTCACATTACATTAAACTAAGCTTTTTTCCTGCGTAGAATATTTAACATAAAAATCTGTTGTTACTCTTTTCTCTAAAATATCTGACCGCTAATCAGAGGTAAAGTTTCATGTGAATTTTCAAAAAAATTTTCGTAGCCGTGACCGTATTAGAGAGGTGACCGTTATTTGAAGGATTATTGTTACAAGAATTTCTATATAAATGGTCGGTAAATTTGAAAACAGGCCGTTATTAGAGATGGCCGCTTCTAAAAGTGACCAAAAATTGAGGTTTTACTATATTTAAATATTCTGTATTTTGACAACCACGTTGCAAAAACCTGTATGTACAAAAACTCAAAAACCTCAAAAAACTGTTTATTTTTTATTCTATGATCTTCTGATTTTTTCTTCTATGCTAAAAAACAGATGAACATTTTGAAAAAAATTTGGTTCGTTGATGTTGTTAGCACCGGAATGCGCACAAGGCCAGAAATTACCACAAAGACTCAAAAACTTATTTTAGGCAAAAAGCGAATTTACAGGTTTTCGCAACGTGACTGTTGACTTGTGCTACACCGTAATTTGTACTAAAATTGATCTAAAACATTTAGATTTTTTTATTAAATTTACACCCTTGTAGATTCGAAAGAATAATAGTCTTAGAAATTTCTTTTGTGTAGTAACAAATCTTTAAAGTGATATTAAATACGTTTGGAGTATTAAAGTAGGCCTAGAGAACTGTAGCTACAAAATTTACTGCTACGCTTAAAATAATTAGTTCGGGATTAAAGCGGAAATTATTGCTAGTCCTACCTTGTCAAAAAGCGTAAAAATAATGTACTTTTTTAAAATGTAAATTGAAATTAAATGATCCAATAATAGGTTCCTAAATTTGACAGATAATTATGATTACATAACAAATTATGTTGTTTTAAAATACCAAAAATTAAAAGTTACTTCCTCTAATCTTCACGATTATAATTATCACAAAATTTTGTTGGAAGCACAACAAAAAGGCCTAAAATAAGAACCCTTATTTTAAATCATAATATTAAAAATTAATTTTGCCTAGCTACTAAAATATTTATTTATTTCTTATTAATTTTATACTTTTTTAGTTTTTTTCTGTTCTTTGGATAAAGTGTTTTTATTTTTATATACAGGATTTTAATTGTAATTTATATCTTACAAATTATGCTTTAATACAATAATTTATAAATTAAGTACATACAGTAATACCTCTCTCCAGCGGACAGTCGCGGGACCAACGATATTTCCTGTTGTAGAGGGGCGTCCGCTGAGAAGTGGGCTCAAATACATTGCTTTCTTATAGTTCTCTCAGCCGATTTTTTTTTAAATTTTCCGTTGAAGAGAGGTGTTCCTTAAGAGACGATTTACTGTAGTATGTTCTTTAGTCATACCAATTTTAATACAAAACATGATTGTCCTATATTTTCGCTCTCTTGCACTCATTGGTATGGTAAATATGTTTTTCCAACATAAAATCGATATTAACTAAACCAAATTTAAATTTATGATTGGAAAGAGGGAAGGATAAAGGGGAAAAATTCTGCAAATACGGGGTATGTGCGCATTCGAGCGAAAAGTGGCACATTGCTGAGCGAGGGAAGCAAATGAAGCGCGACGCGGGCGGCGCGCTTCATTCCAGATCGGAATGTGCCACTTTGAGCTCGAATGTGCACACTCGTTTTAAGCACGATTCACAATAATTTAGATCAATAAGTTAGACGAAAAAGCAGTTGAATAATTTTAATCGTCTTCTCTCGCTCGCTCTGGCGAGATTGTCGTATCTTTTCGCTCCCTTCTACTCATCGCTATGGTAAATACATTTTTCCAACATAAAATCGATATTTACCAAAGTAAATAGAATTTTTTGATTTGAAAGAGTTAAGAATATTGTTGACAAATGTAATAAGTACGAAGATGTGCACATTCGAGCGAAAAGTGGCACATTTCCGAGCGAGGGAGGTAAATGAAGCGCGACGCGGAGCGGCGCGCTTCATTTTCCCGAGATCGGAATGTGCCACTTTGAGCTCGAATGTGCACACTCCGTTTTAAGCACGATTCACAATAATTTAGATCAATAAGTTAGACGAAAAAGCAGTTGAATAATTTTAATCGTCTTCTCTCGCTCGCTCTGGCGAGATTGTCGTATCTTTTCGCTCCCTTCTACTCATCGCTATGGTAAATACATTTTTCCAACATAAAATCGATATTTACCAAAGTAAATAGAATTTTTTGATTTGAAAGAGTTAAGAATATTGTTGACAAATGTAATAAGTACGAAGATGTGCACATTCGAGCGAAAAGTGGCACATTTCCGAGCGAGGGAGGTAAATGAAGCGCGACGCGGAGCGGCGCGCTTCATTTTCCCGAGATCGGAATGTGCCACTTTGAGCTCGAATGTGCACACTCGATTTTAAGCGTGATTTACAATAATTAACTTACTTCCAATATAATACTACTTTATTTATAATAACTGTGATTTGATAATAATATGATTTTGATAAATAATAACTGCATTTAATCTAATATATACTATTCACAAAAATTAAGGGATATTAAAAAAATTCCAAATTTTTGGGGTGTTCTTTGACAAAGAATAACTCAGGGAATAATGGTCGTATAAAAAATTTAAAAATATTAATATTTTAGCCCCAAGTTTCTAGTTTTCGAATCCGAGCATCAAAATTTTTGATTATGAGCGGTTCATGAGTAATCGTAAAAAAACCAACGGCAAAAAAATGCTAAATTTTTTTTTCTTAAAAATGGTCCACGAGCTTTAAAAAATTTTTTTTTTGATTATGCCATCTTAAAGCTCTTTTAGGAATTTTAATTCGCTTTAATTTGACTTTTTGTTGAGTTCCGTGTAATGATTTGGCGCGAAGTTATTGTTGATCAAAGCAAAAAAGTCATTTTTGTTTGTGATCAACGAATGTTCGGGAAATAATGATCGTACAAAAAATGCAAGTAGGGTTTTGTAAACTGAAAATTATTCCCTATCAGATACTATTGATTGCTTTTGGTGAAACAATTTTATTTGATGTGATAATTTTATCTGGAGAAAATGTAAAAAAATTGGAAATTAAGGGATATTTGAATACTTTGGTATAACTTTGGATATAATGGACGAACGAAGGATATCGTTAGTAATTTTTCAACCTCAAAGTGTCCAAAAAAAACCTCAAAATTTCAAAATACTACGATTTTTTTTCTTTGTGCCCCGGAAGTTTAAATATATCGTTTTCTTTGAAAATCACCATAACGAGCAATTTTTCAATTTTCATTCATTTTTTTAACTTTTAATTTTTTTTTCGGAATAATGCGAAATTAATGAGCGGTTCGCTCATGCTAAAAAAATTGGATGCGGGGATTCGAAAACTAGAGACTTAGGGTTACAATTTTCAATTTTTTAAATTTTATATACCACCATTATTGCCCGAGTTATCCTTTTTCGAAAATCACCCAAAAATTTGGAATTTTTTTAATATCCCTTAAGTTTTGTGACTAGTGTAGTATTTATAATTACATTTGCATTGTCTATCTTTGTCGTTCTCTCTAAGATGACCACCTCTACAAAAGACCAATTTGAGCGAAAACCGACGCTGGTCGTGTTAGAGAGGTTTTACTGTATTAATTTTTAGTAATTCGAGTTAGTCGCATATATTTTTATCTAAAATCGAACCCGTTTAATAAAGAAGTTAATAAAATGAGCAATCGCATTTTTATAATGAACGTATCATAGAGCTTTTAAAAAAGTATAAGAGCCAGGCAGTCGCTCTATAATTATATCTGGCATATAATTAGACCGATCTCGTTTTACCGGTGCATAAAGAAGGGCTTACAGTATTTACTTTTTACGATGGCTTTTAAGATGTAAGCTACTTTTTTCCCGAAGTAGATTCTGTTTTATAATAGAAGGGCTTAAAACTGGCACGTACTCTACTTACCATTGCACCTTATTTAGCCTCTCATTAATATAACGAAGCTATTCGTTCCACCATGAAGCCTCGCCCCTAATAGAAGAGGGTGTTAAATTAATTAAAGACTTAAAACTGTGCAGAAATTCTTGAAGCGAAATATACGATAAGGATACCGTGAATTTATAATTATAAGCAATTTAAATTCCAACTGTGGAATTGTATGCAGATTTCGAATAAATTTTTTATATTTTTTTTTCTTTCTTTATTTTATTATTTATTGTGCTATAGTATTAAGCTCAAGTTTAATTAAAAATTTCTTTCTAGGTTTCATTGTGAATTACCTTTAAACGTATTTCATCCTTGAAGTGTACTTAAAATTGTAATTTATTCATCTGAATATGATTTATTCGAAAATAAAAATTACAGATAAAGTGCTAAGTTTTTCCATAACCTTCCCGAATTGTTTTTAAAATAAACAGCACTTATGGGCTTGTGAGAATTACCTAAAGTTGTCCAAGGAAGTCATTTTTATCTCTTGACCTCACATAATTGCATAAATTAGTAAATCAATCTTCAAGTTTATATATCTGTGTTTACTTTAAATAGCCTACAGATATTATTTTTTTTTGTGGGGTCATAAATTATTTAGGTTTATTTACACGTTAGGTCGCACAGTTTGTGATTATGTAAGGTACCGTTTATATTGTACCCAAAAGTTTAGTTTTACATATAAAAAGTTGTTTAAAGTACTACGTCTTGGTTTGTTGAAAGTCCTTTTTTTTAAAGAGAAATATTTTTTCCTTTTTCTTCCAGTTTCACAGATAATTAAACATGTTTTTAAAGCAGTAAGTGCAAAAAGCTGTATTTTAGATTTTAAATATTTAGATTGTAATGAATACTTTAGGATTATTTACAAAATGAAGTGGATTAATTATTTTTAAATCTGCCTATCAAATTTCAAGATGAATTGGGAAGCTGTGTTGTGTAAATTCTATATTTATCGTTTTATTTAATTTTTAATTAATACCAAAATGGTTTTTGGGATGTTTTTTTTTAATTGAATATCTGATTTTTTTGAGATGAAATAAATTCAGCAAAATAATTGTAGTTCAGGGGTGGCCAAGAAATCGCCCGTAAAACACATTTTGAAAAAATACCGATAGAACTTCATCGTTCTACTTTAATTGATTCGCAAGAGTATTCAATCAAAAATTTGCAAAAATCAGAGATTTTTTTCTTGTAGAAATACGATTTTGTAATTTTTTATTGAAAAATTTGAAAAAGGTAACTTATTATTGTAGATCGGTCTTTCTCAAAGTGGGCGATAACGCCCCTATGTGGGCACTGGAAGATTTCAGGCGGGGGGGGGGGGGCAATAGAAGACTCAGAAACAATTAGGGGGTGCTAAGCGGCGTAAAGGGGTGAGGGTAAATTAAAAATCTCGAAAAATGTTTTTTTCTGATACATATTTCGAGAGTTCGACGGTTCCATGGCGCCGCGATATGAAGACGAATTTTTTTCGTCGACATATTAATAATAAATAATGTCAATAAGTTAACAAATCCTTAAATAAAACATTAAAATAATGTAGGTACCTATCGACTGCAAAATGTTTATAAGAGAAAGAAATGTTTTTTTCAAAAATTGTTTCCCCACACGTTTTTAATTCAATTTTTAAAATATTCAATTAATCGGTCATTCGCTGTTCTATTCACCGGTCATTATTAAAACGAAAAGGTCATTTACTAGTTTTCATTAATTCATAAAGAAAAATAGTATCTTATTTCAACTGTAACGGTTGTTTTGAGTTTATTATTTTTGTATATCAAAATAGTTCTCGATGCAACAAATCGGTCATTCACTAGACGTTTTATCCTATTTAAATATACAGAGTGTCTCACGAATAGGTACTGAAACTTAACCAGATGATACCTGACACCAATCCAAACAATAAAAGTATAAGTATATATAATATGTCCTAAGTCTAAAAAATTTCCAGAAAAATGCATTTCAATTTTCCAGTAAATGGCAACACGGCATCGTTTTCATATGCTTTTAAAGGAAAGGCAGGTCATTTCGTACGCACTTCATTGCTAATTGGCGATTTCTATGATTTTTTTATTTTTTTAAATTCTAGATATGGCTTTAATGGCATCGTTATAACTGACTTAAACAAAAAATTTTGAAATATTTTAAATAATTAGGTATTTATTACACATTTTCAAATTAAAGTGTATTATACCACAACCCAAAAATATCACACATAAGATAACTCGACTTGGGGGTAGTTTTTTGTTTACTTTAGAGTTATTTATAAGTGGGTTAAGTTTCGGTACTTATTTGTGGGACACCCGGTATTATAACATTAATTGTACCTTTTGTACTGGCACACTAAATAAATTAAACGATTCCGTGCGGAAGGTTCAATTATAAAAATTTCGTTCGATGTATTTTAATCAAAACTTTTCCAAAAGTTTGAATATTTCGTAATTAAGGTGTGGTTTAAATTAGTAGTACAAAAATTAGTTACCTTATCTGTAACGCCAATTAGGGAGACGTGTTTATCAACCCTAAAGCTGATACAGCACTTAACGTACTAAGGGACACATTAATAATGGAACACGCAAAATGAAGGGTGGAAGAGGACCTACGTTTGATATGATCAATCAGTACGCTCTAACAAGCTTCCAACTTTTGCAAATCTCATCATAATGCGCTCTTTCAAAGATTATTTCGAGCATTAAACGGTTTACGGCATAACCTAATGAATTTTTAAGAGACGTTGATAAATTTCCAATGTACGTCAGCTATTTTTTTGCATCATCTAAATTTTGGTTGCCGAATTTACATGAGCAAATATTAACGCTCGTAAAGAACGTTGCAGTAGGAAAACCGCGAGAAAAAATTTATTTAAAAATGCTGGTTATATTTCAGACAGTGATGAACGAGCTCAAAAGCAGAAAAAAAAGAGTAAATACTCGAAAAGACCGGCAAATAGTTTCACTGGAAAACTGGGTCGTATAAAAACAAGAAGTGGGAAAATGTAAATATAATTTTCTTAAAAATGTTTCTTTTTGGCGGACTTACGTTTATTGGTTTTATTTCGGTGAACCGAAGACTTTTAACCCAGATGGTTTTACTGTCATTTTAAAAGGACCATTGTTGTTACCGGTAATAACTTTTAATTTTGCTATTCTCGTGTATAAGTTGCAATCTTACCTTGGAGCTTATTAGATTTACTATATTTTAGTACAATTAGTTATACGTTTAAGTCGAGTATGATACAGTTGGTTTTTCGATAGAGACGATTAAATTGTTTAGAGTCAATATCAATATCAATATTACAGTTAACATTAACATTATTATTTTCTTTATTGTTTCATGTTATTCTGATTTTGATATTATTATATTACTGGATTTGTTTCGTACTCACTATGTTTATTGTATGATTATTAGGGTGGAACGAAAAAAATTTTTTAGCCTGGGATTAGAATTTGTGGCTTATAAAAAATAAAATTTTTTTTACTCAACATGTTGAGGTGGCCCACTGATTTTTTAAATTAAATTCAAGTTAAAATTCTTTTGAAACAAAAAAAAAATTCTTGGCTTGTAATCTTCAAATTTATCTAAAAATGAACAAATTTGATCGTTTCTAACTCAAAATTCACTTTAATGCTTAAGAAAAGTATGGTATTGTTTCGAAATTTTTTTAAAACTGCAATAATGGCGATAGAAAATTTTTTTAACTGAATAATTGTTTATGGGCAAGAAAGAGGACACTTCGCAGCTTCTGGAACACTCCTGGAAAATTACAAGCCAAAAAAAATTTTTTTTTGTTTCAAATGAATTTTAAATTGAAATTTAATTTAAAAAATCAGTGGGCCACCTCAAGATATTGAGTAAAAAAAATTTTTTTTTGCTCAACCCTAATGTATATATTTTTTTTACGCCCCTTAGGGAAGATTTGTTCTAGGGTCGCTTTTCCTTAAAATAAAACAAAAAATTCGTGTTATTTGTTATGACTGTGGTTTTTTGAGACACAAATAAGAAGGGAAGATGGATCAAGTAACTGGGATCTTTAAAATGTACCAAAAAAATACAAGCAATTTTTTAATATGTTCAATTCAATTGCATGATCATTCAAAATTTGATTGGTTGTATCATTTAGTTGTATTTTGCAATAATCGAAGAAGATGAAGGCTAAGCCATAAAAAGTGAATACGCCTTTTTTTAACGCATATTCAATAAATTTGACATTGTACTACATGTAAAAAACTGTTTCTACTCGTATCACAACAAAAAATAATTTATTATATAAAATACTGTTTAGTTATTGAAGATCTATTGCGCTTTAAATAGTCCGCTATAATCCTACTGTCCTTTTAAAATGACACCATTTTTTTTTTCAAAAAGTAAATATAATTATTCCATTTTTTATTATTTTTATTTTAGTAGACGTCACATCGTTGGTGATACTGCAATATCGCGTAACTAAAAATTGCAATACCGCGTAAGTACAAAAATAGCAAAAAGGAAATTTTGTACTTAAATTATGTATTTATTTTTTCTACATGTTTTGGCACATTTATTATTTTTTGATATTAAAAACTATTTTATATAGTGGTAATATCTTGTAACTACGGCCTACCGTGACCATTTAATCAATGATATCAGAATTTAAACAAAAATTGAAAGTAAAGGTAGTTTCTAATATAAATGTTTCCAAAGTTTTAAAATTTAATTCTGGTAACATATCGTCGGCGATACTGCAATAACGCGTAACTGCTAAAAATATAAATTTACAGGAGCTAGAAAAAACGATTTATTAAAGATACTATTGAACTAATATCTATGGTACAGAAAAGTCGATCTATAAATGAAATGAAATTAACAATATAAAATGTTACAAATAAATGTTAATAATGCTTAGGTGAAGGTGGCCTAAAGCGGGTAGGTCGCCTAAAACGGGTAACGGCCCGTATGTGAATATGTTTAATATTAGCTGGAATTTATATGTGTATTTACACTGCCAGTATCTTGCCTAATTGATGTCATACTACTTTTGACACCTAAGTTGCTTAATAACCTTACATAATTAAAAAACAAAAAATATAATAATTTCGTAAACTGTTTGAAATTAATTTAACTTCAATTGTTACAAAGCCCTTAACATTAGCCCATTTTTTATAGCGGGGTTTTCTCTTACAATACTCTAGTTTTATTATTTGACTAAATATTTTAATATCCATGCATTATTTTTTACGTTAATGTATCCAAACCCAATGTGTGTTTGGGCAAAGCGGGTAGGTTCCTTTTTGCTTGCGACCAGGAGTAGTAATTTTATTATAATTGTTAGGAACTAGTTGATAGGAATAAATTGGTATTAAAAATAAGTGACTTAAAGCGTTGAAACAATTAAGATTTAAAAACAATGGTAAATCGAAGTGATATTAAGATAGGAACAAATTACTAGTCTGAATTAGCAGTTTATAACATTAAAATGCTTAATAACTTAATACCAATGTTACTGTCAAAAAGATGTTAAGTGTAGATAATTATTTTCAAATGTTTTGATTAATCCGATTGGTTTATGGGAGCCTACCCGCTTTAGGCACCCCTGTCGGGCATTGTGTGTAATTTCTGAAATTTTATATTTATGAGTTTATTTCTACATTTATAGGAGAAATGTAATTATTCTTTTTTTAAAATGAAAGTTTACTAATTGTATTCCGTAAATGTATGACGGAAACACTTTTTTTAGAAGAAGTGGTTCATGTTGATCATTGAACGTTAACCTACCTGCTTTAGGCCACCTTCCCCTAAGTATTATTAATATTTATTTGTATTATTTTATATTGTTAATTTCATTTCATTTATATATAGACCTTTATGTACGATAAATAATCATATTCTGAGCTTATATATTTAATTTGATAAAAATTAGTTCAATAGTTTTTTTAATATTTCGTTTTTTCTTGCTCCTATAAAATTATATTTTTATCAGTTACATGGTATTGCAATTTTTAGTTACGTGGTCTTACTGTATTACCGACGATATATCACGTATGAAATTATTTTATTTTTGAAAAAAGAACTTTCATGACGATCTGGGTTAAATTGTTTAACTTTCGTTGTACAGATTGATCGTCTTCATTTTGAAGTAGAAAATCCTTAAATTGCATTTTGCGAAGCTCTTGTCTATCGAAAGTTGTAGTTCAGGTGACAAATTAAATTAAACGACTTTTATAGCAATAAAAGTAAATCCCTATACGTTATAAATTGACTTTTACGGTAATATTCTTTGTTTTTATTTTTATGTATGATGAATCTACAGAGTAAGGTATAAAAGTGGGTAATAAAATTGAATAGCTTTAGGATATAAATGACCCCCAACTTATTCATAATTGACCACTAAATTTCATTTCATTACCTTCGTATAGACGTGTATGATCCACAATTTATGTAAATTGTATGGAGCTCTGGTCTTTATTTTTCGCCAATGCGTTACGGAAAATTTAATTAGAAATAAATCGTAGAGATCTGAGCTGGAGCTACAGATCCGTGTTCCAAAATTTCAAGTACAACCGCTTTGTTTATCTACGACATTTTTGATGTGAACCTAAATAAACTTTTGATTACTAATTGAAAGTCGATGGTCCTTTACTGCCGTATTAAATCGAGCAAACTGCTACACATTAATTTACTATCTTTATGAGTGTTGTAAATATCTATGTTTTGGTGGATTTAATATTAACGTCAACAATTTATTATTTGTTGGGGAGTGGAGTCTTGTGAGCTGCTTACTCTAACAAGCGAAGTACCTCGGTTCGAAGATTTCGATTTGAACTAAATTTGGCAGACCTATAAATACAAATCCTTTCGAAATAAACGTTTTTTTAAAATAATAATGGATTTTTGTGAAATTAATCTCTGAAAGTTTATTAAATAATAATTTTATAAATTTAAATTGTCGACTAAAAGTAACAGACGATTTTTTAAGATTAAGAACATTTTAAATTTGGCGCCGTACAGCTTTATTTATATGTTGGTAGTACTGAATGAGATCTTTTAACAGGAACTGCTAGTGGCGTCACGAATTGGGAGGAATCATTTTAAAATATATGCTTTAGCTCACTTACTGTTTTGATACAAATCAGTGGCGTAACAATAGGAAAGCAGGATGGGCAAAATGCTTCGACCTTCAACCGGAGAGGCCCCCGGCCCAAGAGAGCCGTGATAACAGGAGGATCCTAATATTTATTCTTACAAAATTTAGTGAAATTTATGAATTTTGTATGCAATTAATTTAAGTTAAAGTACATACACAAATTAAATAAAAAAATGTATTAAGATTTGAACATATTTGTAACCATTCGTGTGACTACTAGTGCCGTGCGATCGTATTCAAAATTAAAATTGATAAAACTTATTTAAGAAATCCTATGAAACAAGAAAGGGTACGCAACTTAGATATTGTACAAATGCCTGACCCGAAAATTTAACTTTGATGATGTTATTAACACTTTTGCTGAACAGAAAGTACTCAAAAAGGACTTTTAATAATTAAAATTTTTAAAAAATTTAAAATTGTTATTTCAGTCCAATACGCTCTTTAAATTAAAAGTTGCTACAATATCAACGAAAAAATGGAGGCAATAATTATAATAGCGTTTGTACGTGGTGAGTTATTAAAAAGAAACTACGTTGGTTGAGCTTCTTACCATTGAGGATGGGTGCCATCCGATCAATTTGCCATAGGCCTCAACGGTATAGTCGCGCCACTGCACTATGGGCCAGGGTTGACCAAAACAACTTATATTTTAAAACATAGTTATTTCATGTATTTGACCTCGAGGGATCCAATTTTGAAAGAATTTGTGAAATCGGTAAGTTAATTTTTAATATAATTCCGAAAAACCGAAAAATCCGAAATTTTGGATTTAGCAAGATTTAAAAAAATGTGAGGTCCTACGATGTTTAGGATCGTTTTACTGATTTTAGAATGTTTTCATTTATTAAAATCGGTTAAGTGGTTTTATAGTTATTGCAAAAAAATTGAAAAAATTTGAAAAAAACGGGTATTTTTGAAAAATCATATCTCTGAAACGGTATTGTATTTTTTCAAGAGTATTTTTTATAATTTAAAGAAACACTTCAACTCAAAACAATAAATAAAATTGAGTTTTTAACTCGGAATTTTTAAAATACGAATTTTTGAATTATTTATCGAAAATATGAAAAATATGGAGGAGAATCCAAACTTAAATTGGGGTTTTATATTTCATTTAGATCATTGTTTTGCGTCTTAATAAAAATTAATTTAATTAATGCATAAATTTTTTAAACAAATTTATAGTTTGGATTCTCCCCCCATATTTTCGATAAATAATTCAAAAATTCGTATTTTAAAAATTCCGAGTTAATAACTTAATTTTTTTTTTGTTTGAAAGTTGAAGTGTTTCTTTAAATTATAAAAAATACTCTTGAGGAAAATCAATACCGTTTCGGAGATATGATTTTTCAAAAATACTCGTTTTTGTCAATTTTTTTCGGTTTTTTTGCAATAACTAAAGAACCACTTAACCGATTTTGACAAATGAAAACATTCTAAAATCAGTAAAACGATCTTAAACATCGTAGGACCTCAGATTTTTTAAAATCTTGCTAAATCCGAAATTTCGGATTTTTCGGTTTTTCGGAATTACCTATATTAAAAACTAACTCACCGATTTCAAAAATGTTTTCAAAATTGGATTCCTCGAGGTTGTTTTGGTTGACCCTAGCCCATAGTGCACTGATACAAAATGCAGCAAGCAGTAAAATTAAAAATGAGAATAAACTCAAAACACAAAACACAAGTGTAACTATGGAAATCAAAATAACAAAACGTTAAACCCTTTAGATTTTATAAGTTAAGCTCGACATTTGACAGCCAAATTTACTAGTTTCTTACAATTTAACCACATTTAAACTATAAAATACCCTAAAAATTGTGGCGCTGAATTCAAAACGTTTACAATGTTAGATAATCACCTTGTACCTAATGTATGTTGCTTTTGAGCGTTTCAATAGATATATTTTGATTTTTAATTAACTACCTATATATGCATATCTCAATAAAAAATTATTAATGTGAGAAAATAAATGGTTTTTTCGATGATTTTTCTTTAAGTAGCATTTAAAGAAAAATGAAGAAATGTTGCTTGGTTTTCCAAGTTTTAATAGAATTGGAAGATTATAATAAATATGAACTACGACTTTTTAATAATTGACCTTCGAAGGACCAGGGCTTTCCATGGTCCACCCCACTTAATTTAAATTATAAGTTAAGAACTAATGATTGGAACCATAAATACCAGAACATATTAATATCAAATTTTATATACCTGAAAATTGAATTAAAAATTACACTAGTGGAAAAACTTCAAAAGCCTAGAAACCTCGTATCATCTCGAGAATATCGAAAACATAATTAATAATACGTACTATACAATCTTAGACCTTCTAAAGCAATTCAACTATAATTACGGCAGACCTTCGCGAAGATGTTGTAAATATATCAGCAATAAACAGTAATTCATAAGAAATTAATACATCTCCTGTTTACTTTCTTGAGATGCGGCGTCTAAATATATCTTCGATTTCATTCGCGTCTAGAAATAAAACCGCCATCAAAACTCGTAATTCAAAATACAAATATTTCCAATTTGTGTTTATTCAAAAATTATTATGTGCAAATTCAGTTAATGAACTCGATTCAGATCAATACAAAAGACAAATAATAAAATTTCAATCGTAGATAATTAAAAGTTATTGCGCAGTAGCTGCGACGGTGTCGTCAAAAAAAGAGCTACCAGTTACTAAAACCAATCAATGAATTTCGCAAAAAATTTAAAAAAAAGCTCGGAGAGAGTTGACGTAATTTCCCCGTTTGACATAATAATAAGAAAAAAAATTAAGATTAATTCTCAGTCATCTCAGGCGGTAAATAATAATTAAAAATAAAATGAAGGCGCATAAGTTAATAATTAAAAAATAAAAGTAATTTAACTTATCAATTTTTATTAATCTTAATCTGTGCATAAAAAAAGAAAGTGATTTATTGTGTTTTATTGCGATTAAATTTTTGACAGTGTCGATGAAAAATGTAGTTTTAAACTAATTATTTTTTTAGGTAAATTTCGAGTTTGCTTTATCAGGGCTGGAAGTTTCTAAATTTAATTTCGCTGTTTTAAAAAGGGAAATATTTAAGTTAGTAGAAATACTTGCAAAAGTTATAATAAGTTTGGAAATTGATTACGATTCTAATTTTCTTATGCGTTTATTCTTTGCGCACGAAACGAGGAGGACTGACGTCTTTCATAGTGATTTTATTCAATTTGGAAAACCATCATTTTGCATACAAAATGTCAAAAATCGTTGAATAAATCTCTTACGTACGAAGGTTAATAATATCGTAAATATTCATCTGTGTTTTCGTTTCGTATTCACTTTTATGGTTTGACCTAAATGTGGAGCTTATTAAATTTTGTTCAGTTTCTTCAGAATGCACCTACTTTTTTGAACTATTCAACTGACATGACCAAACGATTTTTTTTGTGCTTAATGCATTCTTTGAAAATACACTAAGGATATAAAAACTAAAAAAAAAATAAATTTACAGTGGAAACTCGGTTATACGGACTAATTATTGTAACAGCTGATTCGGATAATCGAAAATTCGGTTAATTGAATCTATAAAAAAAAATTGTTGAACTATTTTGAAACTTTGAGCAGATCGCGTTATATCGAATCAGCGTTAATTGAGGAAGCGTTAAACGAGGTCTTACTGTAACTCAAATTTGGTCACTATTGCGAAAGATGTGTAAAACCGAGTGTGCACATTCGAGCTCAAAGTGGCACATTCCGATCTCGAGAAAATGAAGCGCGCCGCTCCGCGTCGCGCTTCATTTGCTTCCCTCGCTCGGAAATGTGCCACTTTTCGCTCGAATGCGCACATCTTCGTGTTAATTGGATTCGACCATATTAATAACAAATCCTTCAAATCTAGAATTTTCTATTCGGAAAAAGTTTTCGCTTGAAAGTGCACATACTCCTTAATAATTGAATTTGCCTATCTTATTCTTCTCTCTTACAAATAATATTAATTAAATCAAACTGAACTAAATGTATCACTTCTCGCTTTTCTTTTAATTAAAAATTACAGTAGGGCATTTTTACCAAAAACCACATTTCTAATTTAGTACTTTTAAACTTAGACTAGATGGGAGACTTCATCGTACATGAAAAAAAAATACTTTAACTTTTTCCGAATTTTGACTCTTATTTCCCAACCTTTTTTTTAACATACCCCACCTAAGTCATCCTAAAATTTTGATGCACCCCCTACGTAACATATCAATTTTTTTTATATTTAAAAATTGAATTAATCCATAAATGAAGCCTAATTACAACAGTGAAGGGACAATGAAACACGGGTACAATGGAACAACGGCGATCAATATTCAAATTTTAAACGAATTCGCGCTTTTTCATTTGCAATAATTCCAACGCCTAACTAGGCATACGGGAACGTAGTGAAGCTTGGTCGCTTTGCAACAACGGAGCTGCCAGAAGAAAAAAATAGTTTTTGTTAACAAAAAGTTGGAATTCTGTACTAAAGAACTTTTGTTTTTAGCAGGAAAGTAATAATAGTATGTATGTGATATTTTTTTACATAAATTTTAATCATTTTGACTATTTAGTACAGTTAACATAAAATTAAAAAAAATAACCTAAGTTTTTAAATTCGTGTTTAAAACTTTCGAAACCTTACGGGGTATAATGGAACACTGCTTCATTACTTTAATTGTATCTAACGACTTCGTCTTGGCCAAATTTTTCCGGAAGCAAATAAAATATTTCATTGGTCAAATTTGAAATTAAGTATTTGCGCCAAAGTGCAAAGGTTGACAACGGCTTTTATTTTCCTCTAAACCCTAATAGGGAAAAAGTGTCAATTCTAAATATAAAACTGGTGTTGTCAAGTCCATGTTTAGCAGGCACGACAAAGTCACAAAGCAACATATATACTTTTTCTCCAAGAGCTTTAAAGAAGTATACTATTAATTAATAATTATTTGAATATATTTTATGATGCAATTTCTTGATCATGTTCCAATGTACCCCAGACCCTGTTCCATTGCACCCCGGCCCTGGGGCACATTGGAACAGAGGAAGTGTTTTGCAAACACGCTAATGTTTCAGGTTTAGGGTTAATTTTTAATTTCTTTTTTGTGTGCAATTAATAGTTTAAGGTCTGTTCTTGAGAGTTTAAAAAAAAATTACAAAAATATAAAACACTGATTTTTCTATAAATCGAAACAACTTTTTCGTTCCCTTGTACTCCAACTGTCCCTCTACAAAATGTGCCTTAAAACTAATTTGTTTATAATATAATATAATATAAAAAAGAAAATTACCCAAAAATATTTGGAGACATTAATTTTGACATATAATCCTTCAACAATCTGCAAAAGATGATATACAAATTAACAAGTTGATTTTTAGTGGCCCACTTCAGAAAATTTGACTCGTATTCAATTTTAATTAACCAAAAATGCGAATTAGTAAACATTTTAAAGACCACCTGAAAATATTTTTATCAAGCTCGCTACAATTAGGCGTGCGGAAGAGCACCATGATAACTTATCAAAAAAAAAATATATCTAACCTTTTTCAAACAACAAATAGATCTAAATTATTCGACTTTTAATTTTTTGAATTGAAGAATAAAATAATAATATAGGAAAATCCAATAAATACGAGGATGTGCGCATTCGAGCTCAAAGTGGCACATTTCCGAGCGAGGGAGGCAAATGAAGCGCGACGCGGAGCGGCGCGCTTCATTTTCCCGAGATCGGAATGTGCCACTTTGAGCTCGAATGCGCACACTCGGTTTTAAGCACGATTACGAAGCGTCTCGTTTTAACAGGAAATTGTTAAGTATATGTTTACAAAAAACGCAACAAATATTATTCACTGAATAAAATAGTCCCACATTATCTTAAAATTAACAAAGCAAAAAAACACTGTTTAGTGCGAAATACAAAATAAAATATTTAATAAGAAATACCGAAGTTTAATTTTTGCAACCAGTTCGAAAGCGGTTGGCAATCCGGATAATTGAGGTTTTACTGTATTAAAATAAATTGACTTGTAAATGGGTACCTTGTAAAATTTAGAGCTTCCCATAAAATTAAATATTCTGACACATTTATTCGAAACGAATAGAATAAACAAAATCGTTGGAAATGCAAATGTATTTAAATTTTATATTTTTTTAATTGCACATTAAAAAATGAGGAAGTCTTTTTAATGACTGATTTTATAAAGTTGATTGATTGAATATCGAAATTGTTGTGATGTTGCGTTTTTTGCGGAAAAAAAATAAATTAATAAATGATGTATACGAAGAACAATAAATAATTTCATCGGCAGTATTTGCTTTTGCTTATTTACAGTTGCAAACAAGACGGTTTTGAGCTGGTTGTTGTTGATAAAGTTTCGAATTGCGAATTTGTTTTAAACTACTAAAATAACAAATAAATTTTATGGTCTGTACGAATGTTTATTTTAAATGTTTTCTTAACGCCAAGTGCTTTAATTAAATCTTTTATCCTATGAATACTTAAATATTTATCTGTAATATAATTATTACGTTTGTTTGTTTTCTTTTTAGAAATTTAATATGTTGTTATGTACTTTAGTTGTTTTTTATTATGTTTTGCAACCTTATCTTTAGTTGTTTTCGTTGGCTGTGTTTATATAAAAAAGCGATGTTAAAAACAGTTTGTGGATGTTTTATAATTACAAATTGAATTGTTTAATTCATTCTGTCGTTATTTTTATAATGGCTTGTGTACGATGACAGGCGTATAATACAGGCGGTTCTCAACTTTCGTACGATTCGCTATTTCGCACACATTCTCTACTGTATTTCAAAACTTCGATTTGTATCGAAACGTATCGTAAAAACGCAATATTTTAAATGAACCGCATTTTTTTGTTTTTTTCTTTATATTGCCTTACTTTCGTACATATTTCGGGAACCAATTATGGAAGAAAATCGAGGACCATCTGTACAGTTAAACTTTATTCTATTCAACACCCTCTACACCACTTATAGTGATCGAGCTATTCCAAGAGACAAAATCTGGTGCTGCATGGTTGAAAGAAAATTCAAGGTTGATCTTGGTTAGGTCTCTTGGAATAGCTCGATCTCTATAAGTGGTTTAGAGGGTGTTGAATAGCATAAAGTTTAACTATACACCTATGTAAACATTAAATTTTATCAAAACAGTACTCCTTCTGCGCAGAAATAAATGTTCGATTTGTCATATTATGAAAGACTAAGAAAAGTTTTTCAATATTGACAAGTAATTTTCAAATTTTAAAATAACAGTAATTTTAATTTGTAAATAAAATAAATTTTTTTGCATAATTGGTAAAAGAAAGTGTTTGATTAAAAACTGTGCGTTGTTATCGGGAATAAGTTAAATAATGATTTACTTGAATCAAAACTACTGCCGATATAAATGTATCGAAGAGAACTTATCAGGCCTTGGCAAAAATTATGGGTGGGTTGATGGGTTAGTAATAGCTGATTTATCATTTTTTAATAATATTCTTTTATCAGATATAATCTGTGGCATAGACTTTGTGACAAAAATTCAAAATTCGATAGATTTAATTTAATTCCTTTACTAATAGACAATATTAATATTTTGATAAAAAAATGTGCTTGATTTTAAATTATCTGTAAAAATATTTTTGAAAAAATAGACACGTTTATGAACAAGAAGAGGATCCAAATTAAACATATATTTCTGGACGGAAGGAGTATTTTACACCGCGTTTTGTTTGTATTTTTGTTAAATAACGAATAATCAAGTAAATATCACAAGTTTATTAAAAGGGTGAAATGTCCGTTACAGAAATAATTTTTGTATCAATTAAAAAAAACTAATTTATATTCATGATATGTATGCAATCTTGTATGTCTCTTTTTTGATTTAGTGCAAGAAATAAAAGTAATAAAAAAGCGTATAGATAAAATAATTAAATTTATATTGCAGTTTACAAGATTTCAATAAAATGTTGAAGTTTTAAAAACGCAATTAAAAAATATGGGCATAATTTCCTAAGTGCCAAAACGGCGTGTGATTTATAGAATACCAAAAGGAAATTTAAGAAAAAAATTAATTGGAAAATTAATTAATCAGTTATCCACTGGGCTATATCTCGGTCATTATTTAAACGAAAAGGTCATTTACTGGACTCCACATTTTATACACTTTATAGTTAAATT
Source organism: Sinopyrophorus schimmeli (assembly GCA_036325965.1). NCBI lineage: Eukaryota > Metazoa > Arthropoda > Insecta > Coleoptera > Elateridae > Sinopyrophorus > Sinopyrophorus schimmeli. Next base: position 3,386,666 of record JARFIZ010000404.1, read on the forward strand.
TACAAAGCTTAGGACAAAATTGCAAAAATATTTTCATTAATTTAAAAACAAAAATAGAATCTCATTTTTTTTATATCGAAATAGCTCTTGGTGCAACAAATCCGTTATTCAATAGATGTTTTATCCTACTATGCATGAGACGGAGCTTCTTTCTGTTTCTTTAATATTTAAAGCTGTGTGTCTTTGAGACGGATAAATTAAAATTTATTTGTTCATATAATATACTACGAACATTATTTTTATAATTCAGACAAGGTTTGATCACAAATGAACCAGATTATTATAATATATTATTGCATGTGGGTACTCAGGTACCCTGGATATTCAACAACTGTATAATTGACGTTACCAAATTAAATTTTCCACTCATTTTTATTTTATTTCAAAGGTAAAATTAAGGGGTTGATATAAAATTGATCAAGTAACATGGATCTGATCGGAATTTAAATTATTAGTTTGGATAGATTAATTATTTTATATTAAATATACAGAAGGGTACCCAGGTACCCGATTATTAACAGAAGGGTTGACAAGCTGAAAATTTAAACACATTAAAGCTAATAATAAAAACAACTTAAAAAATTCAATATATAATTTAAAAAAATAATAATAAACTTATTTGTACATGCCACGTCTTAGAAGAAGCTAATTTTATAATTCAAGCGACCGATAAAAATGTTTGGCATAATTCAAAAATTTCCAAATAATTGGACATTAAACGAAGAGCGTTTTTTCTTCAATTACTAACGTAATGACACGGTAATTGTGAGAACTTGTCATCCTCAAGTACTTTTCTATCTCTACTAATTCGCAACATGTGTAAATTTTATTTATTCAAGTGCTGGCGCGTTCATTCTTAAATTTCTCGCAACGTAACAACATTCGTTTGCTCTACACTTCAAATAAAAACCATATTTATGATTCACTTAATTACAAAGTTACATAAAATGTGCAGAATTACAGCCGCACATATGAAATAATTCCATGTATGAAGCAATTAGAACTAAATATGACCCACAAAAAAAAGAGTGGTTTTTCGAAAAAAAATACGAACAGCTGCACATAATTTAAAATATATAACAGATTTGCATTGCGCAACGTAATAAACAATTCGTAAGTTCAGCTCGTGGAGAAATTTACAAAATAATAGACAAGAGAGAGGAATTGGTTCGCTTTTGAAATGTCGGCGATTAAAAGATTTTCGCGTTAAGAGCGTCGATGCAAACGCACTATTCAAGTTTGGACTTCCTGTGTGTTAATAGCAACTCAGATATACAGGCACATAAATCTAAATAATTCAATTAAACAAAGTCACGATCAAGGAAAAATTGCTTCTCATAAAAAATGTGTTAGGTAAGATCCAGTTGTATTTTCGCAATAGGAGAACCACACCTGCGTTGTAATCCATTGAGTAATAGTAACATCTCTTGAATTCCTTTCTTCTTTGAACAATGAAGATTGAAGGCTTATATGTAGGTTAAGGGCTTGGCTTGTAAACAATTCGAGAAGTATGAGGGTAATTAGTCAACGTTTGCAAACAATATTATATATTCAATAGATAATGGACAAAGAAAAATTTTAAAGTAGTTCAAAAGAATTTTATTATAAAAGTCAATACACGCGAATTTTTTATTCAATGTTTTTTTTAACTTTAACACGGTTTAAAAATTTTAAAAGAATAATGGTTAGGGCGTGCAAGTTATATGAGTAGGAAAGAAGGCATAATATAAATATCTTAGGCAAAATAAAGACGGCAAAAAATAGTAATAATTCATTTTCAAAAAATTTGAACATCAATTGTAAAGAAAAATTAATTGTTGCAGATTTTTGTTTTCTTTATTTTACTTAAGATACATATATTTCGTTTTCTTTCCTACTATAGGGTTGGCAAAAAAGTAAACTCTGTTTCTACAAATTAATGGCGTTACAATTTTTTTATATCACTTCGCTCAATGTCATCATTTTTTTCTTTTGACACTTGACATTAATGACTTTTAACACACTTTAGAAACAAATTAATTGGTATTTGGTTTACATTTGTTAGTTCAGTGTTAAATTTAACATGGAGCGCATATTTTGCTTCTTTATTTGCGTAAAGGCAAAAAATTAACTGAGGCCCACAAAAAGGAGTTTACGGTGATAAATGTTTAACAGAACGTACGTGTCACAATTGCCTTAAAAAAATTGATTTTGCGAATATTTTACTTAAAGGTGACCAACGTTGTAGTTGATCAACTGAAGTTAACAATTATCAAATCAAAGCCATAATTGAAACACATCGTCATATAACTGCGCGAGAGATTGCAAACAAGTTAAATGTATCACACACAAGAATCGAAAATTATTTAAAATATCTTGAACTTCTTAAGAAGCTCGATATTTGGGTTCCACATGAATTGAACACAACAAATGAGTATTTGTGATATCTATCTCAAATACAATAAAATCGATGCATTTTAAAAACAAAACTGCACTGGTGATGTTAAATGGGATGTCTACATTGAAAACAATCATGAACTAGCAAAAACCATATCAAAAGCTGAATTGCATAAAAAAGATCATGCTTTCAGTTTGGTTGGATTATTCTGAGCTGCTTCCAAAGACTCATACGATTAATTCAGATGATGACTGTCTACAACTTATACAATTGGACGAAGCAATCAAAGATTAATCGCCAGAATTGGCTAATCGTACAGGCATTATGTTCCACCATGACAACGCTCAACCTCACACTCTTTAGAACTTGTCAAAAATTGTTGAAGTTTGGTTGGGAACTGATGTCATATGCGCCATATAGCCCTGATCTTGCATTATCAGATTAGCATTTTTTCCATCTGCACAAAACTCTTTAAATGGTAAAAATTTCACTATTGATAACCTGAATCGCACTTAGTTCAGTTTTTTTACTGTTAAGAACTAGAACTACTATGAACGGGGAATCTCGAAGTACCAGAAAGATGGCCAAGGGTCACTAAAGAAAATGGTACATTTATAGTTGATTAAAATCCATTATTTGTATAAAAAAAATAGAGTTTAATTTCAAACTAATAAACCAAAATTACTGTCTTGCGAACTCGATGGTTTCCGTTTTTAAAATATAAAAATTACTAACTGTCGTTGGTTATATGATGTACTTTTACTTGTAGGCGCCATGGCTCAATAAAAAATGATTTTACCATTGTCTTATGTATTGTTTTTTAAGATAACTTCATAGTAATATTTTTCTTTAAGTGTTGTTGGCGCCGGCTAAAAGGTACAACATGTCATTGTTGGTAGTGGCCCATTCTTTTTGATGAGCACGTTTTGCATGTTTTAAATAAGCAGATTTTATTCAATGAATAGGTTGTTCTAGAACTTTTATTTTGCGCTGATAAATTTTTTTTGTTTATTTTTGCGAATGTTTAAGTGCTAAATTATAAAATTACATTAAAATTTATATGTGCCCAAATGATTCAATATTTCACTGTATGTTCATTATTTTTTTTATATGTATTTTTTGTAAAGCAGTTTTTGGAATATATTCCCCGTATAAAAAAAATCGGATGCACCTATAATCTGTTACATCAAAAAAATTAATACATAATTTTAATTATTTAGATAAGTCTATGTATTTTCTCTTAAATGAAATAATAACCAATGAGTTGTTTTTTAAACAGGATTTTTTTTAATTTCATTAATTTTTAGATAAATCACCCAAAATAATTAAGAGTGAACGTAACTAGCTCTGGATTACTTTAATTTAATATTATTTTGAAAAATATTTAAAAAAACAATACATAAGACATGTTCTCGTCAATTGCACCACTACAAAACGAATGCACCGTGATAACACGATTAAATTATCGACATTTCATAAATCTAGTAGAAATTTCAGGGCGGAAAATCTCATTGTGTTGAACTTCCAGGAAGGTGTTGGAATGAGTGAAGTAATAAAACGATGCCAAGAACAAACTTCGTTGTTTATTATATGGTCAAGTAAATGTTAAAGAATGTTGTGCATATAGTTTACTTAGAAGGACTTTAGTTCAGTTATAAGTTTTCTGCAAAAGTTTAATAATTAATTGTTTTACTTGTTCAACAAAACCGATTACTAGCGTTACTAATTCAATTAGGTATGTATCTAATTTAATTTTCTGAGCCTTAAGACAATTAATTTTATTATTATTGAACATTCTATGTGCCCACAGATTTTGGATAACTTAACAAAATGTGACCATATTTTTTTATAGAAATTTTGAAGGTTGAAAATTTTAATTTATACAAATACATTAAAAATAAAAGTTAACCATTTAACTTTTTTTAAAAGTTTTAGAAAACTTAAAAATTCTGTGAATATGAATTCATTTATAAACCAATTTGATTTTAAACAGTGAATTGGCGATAAAGTGCCACTGTTACTTTGATGATTCGTTTTAAAAAAGACTGCAGTGTACCGCGAGATTTTCTATTGTTGAGCGACTGATGCCCTTAGATTATTTTTGTATTTGGTATTAAACTATGTACTTGGGGCTGCCCGTGACTTCGTATGCAGTTTTTTAAATTAACAATGTATTTTATTTGCGAAATAGAAACTTTCTTTTTCGCGCATGCGCACCGTGCGGCTTGCCCCTTACGTACATAAAAACTTTAATAACTTGGTGTTAAATAGGAACTTTGTGATAATTTTTATTGGAGATAAAGACCAAGCCGTTAAGAAATAAAGTTTTAAAAAATTGATCGAAATCTATCCAGTAGTTTTTGCACGATGCGCGCACATAGACGGATCTAGCTATAATTTTATGTATATGTATAGTTAAGTGCCATTTATAGAATTGATAACATTATGAAACAACAATTACTATTATTAAATATATAAATTACAAGTATTATCGAATAAGATTATTAAATTGTTACTCCTCTTCAGCTTTCCTTGAGTAGGAACTTAAGGCAATAAAAGCATAAAATTTTAGAAAAAATATCATTTGTTAAACAAATTAATATTTAAAATTTTGTGGTTCTTTTGTTAAAACTTTATTTTTTTTTCTTTATTAATCGTTATCAGTTGGAGTATAGTGTAACAAAAACGTCATATTTATTTTTATAAAAAAAAAACATTTATTTTATCGTCCTCTTATTATGGTCTAAAGAATCAGCAGTCTTAAACCTTCATGTAAAATTAAAAAAAAATACTTAAAAATCACTTAATTTGGCAGTTTTCTGAGATCACAATTTTGTTATAGTATGCCCTTGGGGTGGGGTACAGTTTAACCGCCATAGTGGTACAGTAACAGTAACCTAAATTTGACATTAAACGAAATAAAATATTGTAACGGGCACGGTGATCGAGTGTAGAGCCGTGATAGACGTACATTAATCAAGCGCGAGATACTCATGCGACCATGAGATATTGAGTAAGCGGATATATCTCAATATCTCTTAAGCCACGACTAACTAGAGGTTTCTATCTGAGTTACCTTGAATTCGCCATATCTCTGTAGAGGAGATTTATCTCGAATACTCTAGAAGCCATTTCGATAGATACCACGACACATATATAAACTCCGCGGTACTCCTACACGGCAGTCTAAGTCAACAGTTGTACGTGAATGTCAATGTTCTTAACTCCGCTCGGTGAGTTTACAAGGTGAGCGCTATCGCTATCGGTATAAATGTAAACAACATACGAGTGTCAATCGTTTAAATAAATATACGAGTGTAAATAAATTAGTTAGTGTATTAGAACCGTAAGTTAGTTAGTTAGTAAATAAATAATTGTTAAGTGCTAGTGTTTAAGTTATTGGTGAAGGAGAATTTGTTTATTATTTTGTGTTAATAAATCGTAATTGTAAATTAAGTGGCCAACTGTGTGTTATTATTCACAACCCGAGTACGAACCGCTTTTGCTCTCGTTGGATTTGGATTGGGAAATCCGTTACAATATAAAAAATAAAAAGCTTTAATCCGGAATCATGTTTCTATAACGCATTTTTAGAAGTCATAACCAAATAAACTGAAACAAAATAAAAAATAAAATATGAAAGTTATTTTTTTTTCTAACTTAGATTAAATCTCTTCAATATATTTTCTGGAAATGAATAGAGCAATGAGGCCTATCGTTTTGTTTTTTTTTCCATATATATCATCCAATGCGATAGTAGCAAAATTCGGTTCTAAAAAAATAAAAGACATTACCATCTTTACTACTTTTGCTTAGATAGTTGATGGCGTATTTATTTTCTTCATTTTCTGTCAATAATTTTCCAACACAAGATTTTACTTAATACGGCCCATTATAACATGTAACACTTTGCCTCGTCTCCTACTGTACAAAACGAACAATTTTTTTAATTTTATAGGTTACAAATATCGATAAACTTTGTAGACTTTTTAAAGACCAACAAATTGAAGATTTAATGAAGAATATATATTTACTCAAAAGAAATTATATATTTGTTTTCCATCAAAATCAAAAATTTACTAGCCAAATTCTTCACAATTTTGCTACAAACGACATAGCACTATGACATTCGATCACAGCTATTTAAAAGATGGCGGCGCAGGAGAGTGTCAAAATACGCAAAGACGACGCTATAAACAAATTAAAAAGAACCAGTGATATTGTTAATGTTACACTGTGCCCCGTTTTACCCTGTTCCCACTTAACCCTACTTTTATTATATTAGAATGCAGATAGGAGTGTATTGTGAAAATAGCTGATGGCTAATTGTGAATTCAACAAAAGAAGTAACGCTAATTACTTTTTCTAATGGGTTGTTCATGCACGATTACTCTAAAAAAAGGAGCTCATGTATACCATGATGCAAATGTTGATTACGTTGGTCATTTCGTATTCAACTTCTCTTTTAAAATACAAATCGAAAGGAAATTTTTTTTCGCCTTAGAAAAGGCAAAGCTAAAATAAAACTTGATGTAATTACAACCAGTGCCACCTAAGACTTGGTTAATACGATCCTCGTAGTTAAATTTTAATCTAATGCTTTAAATTCACTTATCCTTTTAATTACAACCTTATAATGGCCCTGGAAGCATATTTAATAGTGGGATAGGGGCTGCATAGAGCTTTGGCTTAAAATTCAACGTCATGTTGCCGGTGCATTTAGTTAGAGATGCTTCATTTTAAATGGTTTGAAGTTAAATTTTAAACTTTAACTATGCCGCCGTGAATGGCGAAGCGATAGGGTACGGCAAAGTTGATTAAATGCGATTCATCAAAGAGAACGGGACGAGAGTTATTTTATATGAATAAAATTTTTATTTGTAGTTGGCTGTTTGTTTCCGTTGATTACATTGACAAATGCTGTGGTTCATTATTGAAACGTCGCTTTTCAAAGTTAAATTTGATAAGAGCAATAATTGAAAACAAAAATTTATTTGTAGCTTCAACTACGTATGCGACCCAACTCTAAATTATGACAAAATACTATTTAATTTTGAATTTAATTAATAAACTAACTTTTATTTTGTTTTTAAAATTTTAATTGAAATTAATAATTTAATTTTATCGGTACGGACTTTTCCAATTTTGTTCAAGTCTACTGGCGCTCAATAAAATTGGTACTATTGATAAAATTGTAAACAAAACAATTAAAATCAAATTAGTAAAGTTCTTCGAACTCACAGAAATGAACAATTATTATTAAATACAGAGAAAATTTAATTCTGCATCTAATCATGAAGAGAAAGGATAGATATATCTTTATTTATTGAAAAAAATTGTACTCTTGAATATTTTCTATAATTATGAAACTTCTGATTGTATTTATATTGTATTTTTCTATCACAAAAACTATAATAAAAAATAACAAAAATTATAAACAACTGTTTTCTTCAAATTTTTTAAGAAAACAATTAATCAAAAATTATAAATTAAAATTTTTATCTCCACATTTCTGAAAATTTTGTAATTGTTAACGTGGAAACTTAAAGTATGTGCAAGTCGTTAGATTTTTTATGAAGCAAAGTAAAGATGCAAAAGGTTAACAAATTGGCAATTTTAGTTTGCTAACTTCGCAAAAAAATAATTTAAATATATCGATTTGATAAAATAATTTCTTATCTTTTCTAAAACTGGTAATTATAATTTGCCAAAAGTTTTTCGAGAAGAAATTAGGTCTTCCTAATGATACGTGTTGGCAATCTTGGTAGTCAAAATCAATTTAAAAGAAACTAAATTAAGTGAAACCCAGAGTAACTTATTTAGTGTAGAATTCATCAGATTTATTTTCTGGTTTAACCAAAAATTATTTTAGTATGTGATCAATTTTATTAAAAGCACATTTATTTTAATTTTCTCATGGTACTAACAACGTTTAAAATTAATAGGTCTTAATTTGAACATAATTAAAAATGAAAATGTGTATGAACTTCGAAATTTCTTGCGTCTGTTTTGTTTACTGCTGCATTTCTTATTGTTACAATAATTTGAATCGATCACATTTGATGACACATAAACGCTTATTTTATTAAATTATCATAAGAAACCCCAACAAGCTTTGTATTTAGATATTCTAAGCGAAATAAAGAGAATTGCAATAAAATTAATATCAATTAAAGTAATAATGATAATAAAAACACTCTAGATGTTATTCACTGGAATTTAAAAAATGGGAACTTTGACTTTTAAAATCGGTTGTAAGCTTTGTGTGTATTTGGTCTGTGGTAATGACCATGTTTGCATTTTAATGGCCATTTTTTCCTATGTATCCATTTGTTCTCTTTCATATTCCTGCGCTTTATTGCATATTCTATTTCGATTTTCAAGACTTTTAGTCTTTCTCTTATGTTAGTTGTCCAGTGTTTGATGGTAGAAGGAGATTTTTTAAGATTGAAGCCATTTTGAATTTGGCGCCATCTTAATCAATTTCTATGTTGGTAGTACTGGAGAAAATCTGTTGGTCAGGAGCAGGGGTGATTACTTCTGCCCCCCATCTAGCCCAATTTTGTCAGAGTCGGTTTAACTGTGAATGACAACTTGTCAAAATTAATTTCTCCAAAATTGATCGCGTTAATTAGGTTACCTTGAACATAATAATGGTAAATAATACTTACTGACTTATCTACTGGCAAGACTCAACAATTTGCTGCAAGGAAATCAAATTGAGTGACAAAATTAGCTTCCATCTAAAAGCATTGAGTGATCACCCACTGTGACAGAAGTCGACATTTGACAGCGTAAATTATCACATTCAGTCTATAAAATACACTAAATAAGTCAATATTCTAGCGCCAAATTTAAAATTTCTTTAATGTTAAGAAACCACTGTGGAATTTATTTCTTCATTTATTCTTATCATATGACCATTGACCATATCATATTAATTGTCTATCTTCAATTTTTTTATTATGGTTATATTTTCTTCTCTTCTTAAGGTGCTTTGCTATTCAGTGTTGGGGACTAATAGTGATTACATTCTGCTATTGATGTCTGTCTAGTGCTGTATGAAATAATTGTTCCGCTGTTAGTCCCATCCACTGCCTACTGTTTTGAAGTCATGAGAATTTCTTTCTCGGCCTAACCATTTCATCTTTCTTCTCTTAGTAGTATTAAATAGATTTCTCTCTTTGTCGACTATCGGCAAAAATTTGTCATTTGATGTGTAGCTAGTGTCATGTACTTTTATTTATTTCCCTCTTCATTTCTGTTCTCTCAAACGTATAAACATTATAATCTATCGATTTTTATAATAAAACATCGGTTTTTATTATTTTCAATACGGCGTACTTTTACCATCAATTTAAGAATTTGAGAGGTTATTCTACATCAAAAAAGACACCAAAAAAATGTTAGTTAACAAATTGTTCTAGAACGTTATTATAAAGAAAAGAAATAATTTATAAAAAATCGCCTGTTTTTAATAATTATAAAGATTTTGAGCTGTTATTTTTTCTAGTATGGCCCTTTTATATATCTAATTATAGATTATAGATTATAGAATTTGGACACATTAATGTCCAAATTTTATTTAAATCGGTTAAGCCGTTTTTGTGAAAAACATTTTTTTTTTTTCGATTTATTCAAAAATCAAATTAGATATAGATATGAAACTAGCACAATCAACGTACCAATATACTGTCAAAAGATTATTCAGATGTTACTCTTTGGCCGATTCACTATGCCTATGGCCTTTTAAGTAAATTTTGTGAAAAAAATTATGTCGTCATACAGCTCTAACAATAAGAGGCAAAATTTTTTTGAACTTTTTATAAGCAGAAAAATGTTATCTTTGTAATAAAATTGTGTACTTGCCCATTTTGTTCGAAATGATTTTCATTTTTAACGAGGATCAAGTTAATGTAACGATTTCTCTTACGGTACAAGTCGTCACATTTGTTCTTTTTCGCGTTACGTAAATCTTTAGAAATATTCCAATCTGATTAGTTAAAGGTCTCAACGTGGGCTTTTAAAGAAATTCACGTTATTACAGATCACGTAATTCGGACGTACAAATAATCTTCAAATATATCAGAAATTTATATACTCATAAACTACGGGATTAATGCAGATCGCTATGGTTTTAATTAAAGTATCTAACGATTACTGATTGATGGTCATAATGGAGTAATAAATTTCGGGGAACCGACTCTGTCAATAAATGGCAAACGAATTTCCAAAATTCATGTGTTAAATTTGAGCGCACTAATTACGTATTAGTAAATAAATCCTCCTTTTATACCAACAAATTAAATGTCGGTAATTCATCAATCAGGATTAATTTAATTACAAATCGAACGAGCTGTTGAGGGCATTATAAATGCAATCGGTTTTAAGTTCGTTCACCGACGTCCGAAGTGGCAACGGTAGTGCGTCGACAGCGAAGAGGTGTTTTTTGATCGACCTCTTCCATCGACCTCCGCTGACCTAAGACCATCGAGAGTGACGCCGGCGCTTTTTTTCTTCTTCAAATCAAATTTCAAGTTTCCATTCGAGATTTGTTGACGTTCGCATCGTTTATCTGCCGCTAATGTTCCGCATATGTTTTAGAGTTCAACATTAATTTTGCGCTCGACTTAATTGAATTTAAGCGTAATTTATGTTTGCATATACAGTAGAACCTCAATTATCCGGACCTCAGTTATACGGATTCGCGATTATCTAGATGGTCAACCGCGTTCGGACCCGTTGCGAAAATTAAACCTAGGCATTTCTTACTAAATATTTTATTTTGTATTTCGCATATAGGGGCGAGTGGGGCAAGATGACGACCTTAAGGAAAAAAATGATAATTTCCAAAAAAATATTCACAGTAATAAAAAAATACACATATATATATAACAAGTGATTAGTGACTATCAAATAACATAGTTCTAAAACAATACAGATTAAATGGATTAGATATAAAAAAATAATTACATTTTTTTGACGTTTACGTCATCTTGCCCCACCTATGGGGCAAGATGACGTACCATATGGAGCAAGATGACGAATATGGTAGGATGTCACATTTCACAGATTTACACTTCTTGTTTTCGTGGTGTTTTCTTTTTTTTAACGTTTCTAATCGTTCTTTATTTGTCTTTGATGTTGTTACATAAGCTTTTTGCTTTTTTCTATTCGTTTGTATTGAGCGTATATATTTGGGAAGAGGCTTACTTTCAATCAATGTTTTTTCAATTCGCTCTGGGGAAGTGGAATGCTGTGGACTTACATTCGAAGAACAAGAATTTGTACCTCTCTTGTACTTTATAAGGGGTTCATCATCACTTGATGAACAATCATCGTCCAATATTTTCCAGTGTTTTGTAGTAATAGGCAAATTTCAGGCATTTGTTGTATCTGTTCTTTCACTTATCTTATTTGAGCTTAGGATAATTGTATAAAATTGTAAATGTTTGTATATGTATTGTTATAGAGCAGAATAGAATGGTTTAAAAATTGAAGAAAAAAATAATATGGCAGTTACAATAGGGGCAAGATGACGAATTCGTCATCTTGGCCGCCTCATCTTGCCCCAAGACAAATTTGATAGTTTTTTTCCAATTATAGAAAATGGGTCAAAATAATCGTGTCATTTATGGTACACTGGATACTCCTATTATTTCAATAATTGCAAAAATGTTTTTTTTGATAACATACCAACAGAAAGAAATAAAAACTCTTATTTTCATATCAAATATTTTACAAGCAACATATTTACTATTACACTTTTTTAATTCGCAGTTGACACAATGAACTTCGATAGCATTTATTTGTATAAATTACACATACATACATAGTATTTACGGAAAAAATTAACAAACCGAAAAATATATTTTTTTAAGGTCATAAAAAATTAAGTTCGTCATCTTGCCCCACTCTCCCCTACCTAACAATTTGACCAATTTTTTTCCTGTTAAAACGGGACGCTTCGTAATCGTGCTTAAAACCGAGTGCGCGCATTCGAGCTCAAAGTGGCACATTCCGATCTCGGGAAAATGAAGCGCGCCGCTCCGCGTCGCGCTTCATTTGCCTCCCTCGCTCGGAAATGTGCCACTTTTCGCTCGAATGCGCACATCCTTGTATTTATTGGATTTGCCTATATTATTATTTTATTCCTTTTGATAAGTTATCATGGTGCTCTTCCGCATACCTAATTGTAGCGAGCTTAATAAAAATATTTTCAGGTGTACTTTCGAATGTTTACTAATTCGCATTTTTGATTAATTAAAATTGAGTATGAGTCAAATTTTCTGAAGTGGGCTACTAAAAATCAACTATTTGATTTTTATATCATCTTTTGCAGATTGTTGAAGGTTCATATGTCACAATTAATGTCTCCAAATACTTTTGGGTAATTTGTATTTTTCTGAAAATTATAAACAAATTAGTTTTAAGGCACATATTGTAGACACTGTTGTAATTAGACTTCATTTATGGATTAATCCAATTTTTAAATATAAAAAAATATTTATATGTTACATAGGAGGTGTAACAAAATTTTAGAATAACTTGGGTGGGGTATGTTAAAAAAAGGTTGAGAAATAAGAGTCAAATTTCGGAAAAAGTTAAAATATTGTTTTTTCATGTAAGGTGGGTGGACCAGTCCCAAACCAGGTACCAGTAGTTGACCACTCGTATGTTCAATTGAATAAATTAAAAAATGGCGGGCATTTTGAAGAATTCAACTGTTTTGTTACATTGCCTAGACTGTTAACAACCTTCCAAACATATTTTTTACGAGAGTGAACTAATAATATCGCTACTTTGCACTTTTTGTCAGACCAGTGTCTCGTTCACGTGCCCTCTAGCCGCCAATACAGTTAGAAGTGCACGTTGACATGGTAAGTTAATTCTTTTAATATCACCTATTAATTCCTAATTATTGTCATAAACTTGTATTATTTGAAAAATTTAGTGTTTATTTAAGAGCTATGAGCTGCTATTTTTAATAATTAATGACATTATCAAGTATTTTTAAAGGTGGTTAATTACTGGAACACACTTTGTACTGAGTTTCTATTGTTGACCAACTGGTTTACTATTGGTACACAGTAGTAGAAAAAGTGTTTCTATGGTTGACCAGATTAGAGTTTTAACTTTGTTTCTCGTGGTTCTATATTGAAGAAGCCCCCCAAAAAGATATTTTTTAATAATGTTTAATGGTCAAACATGTTTGACGCATGTAGAATTTTTGAGTTTTGATGGTTAAAATCCTTTTGTGTTGTTAAGTTGCTTGATAAAGTTTCAATAAAGAAACGAAACGTTGCAAATTTAACAATTGCTGTTTTATTGAGTGTCCAATTCCAGTGAACATTAAACATTATTAAAATATATTGGACGTGAACATTATGATTACATTTTTTAATTATACAGAGGAAAATTTGTTGAAGTACCTCGACGAAATTATTAAAGACGTTAAAATAAGGCCAACATTTAAAAATTGGTTGTAAGTCATGAGAAACTTTCAGTCAATACATGAAAGTCAATTTGTCTAACAAAATAGTGTTTTACTTTCAATTAGCTACCTTTTTTTCATTAGTTTTTTAGTGGTTAACTATAGGTGCAAAAGTGGTTATTTATTGGAGCGCAGTGGTCAACCTTAAGTGCATTCCGGTTTTTGGTATTGTTCACGAAATCTATAAAAAACTGAAATATTTGGATTCAAATAATTCATCAATATTGCAATGTCAGTAAACAATAAACAATTTGATATATATATTTCTACGTTAAAACTACATACAGGTAGATAGATTGAATTCTCGGGCACTTTTGATATTGAATAACTTTGTAATTTGCGCGCTGTTAGGCGATAATATATAAGTACTTGTTGAATTCAGCGCAATGCTATCTATATTTTAAAATCAAAATCTTTGATCAAAACAAACATGGCACCTCAAATTTGTGGAACAGCAGTTGAGGGCCGAATTAGAACATTTCTGGACCTGGGCTGGAGCGAAAGACGCATAATTTCCGAATTTCACAAGAGCAATTTAAAGGTCAGTAAAGGAATAATATGGAAAATAAAAAAGAACATTGTAAACCCACAGACCCCCGTGCAAAAACGAGGGGCGCGAAAACGACCGCTAAAAAAACTTACACCACTTCAGTTCGATAAGCTAGTTCAAGCGGTCAATAAAAAAGATCCACCAACCCAACGTGCCCTAGATAATCAATTTAAGGTATCCCAACCAACTATCTTTCATCATATCCATCGGAAAATAAATTTAAAGACTAAATTTAAACCAAAAACTCACAAATTGACAGCCGATAATATTGAGAATCGGCGTAAACGATCAATGGCCCTTTACAAACTTTTAAACAATGGTAAATGGAAAAATTATGTCACTATATGTAGATGAAGCATGGATATATATATCAAATGCAAATGGAAAAATAAAAATTCAATACGTTAGTCGCAACGAAAAGAAGCCAATTTTAGAAGCATTTGAAAGGTGAGAACAACATGACAAAGGTTTTATGGTCTGGGCCGGCATCTCATTTAAGGGCAAAACAAGTGTGCATTTCATTGAACCAGGAGCCATAATCAATTCTGAATATTATATTAGTAATGTTTTGAAAAAATTTCTTGCATATGATGCCAAAAAACTGTTCCCAGACCGCAAATATATTTTCCATCAGGATTCGGCACCCTCACACGTTTCCATGAAGACTTTAGCATTCATGCAACCTCGAATGAAATTCATGGCCAAGGAAATACGGATGCCTAAAAGTCCTGACTGCGCTCCCATGGATTATTTTGTTGGGCTTATCTCAAGAAACTAATTTCGAGGATGAAAGTTGATGACATGGTTGAGTTAAAAAAAGCTATAAAAAGGGCATGTCGGCAATTATCTCAAGATATGATTAATAGAGCATTGGAAGCATGGCCCCGTCGTATTTATCAAGTCTATAAAGCCAAAGGATATCATATCGAACAAAAATTATAAAAATTTTACATTAATAAAACTTTTATTCAATTTCAAAAGTGCCCGAGAATTAAATATATCTACCTGTAATACCAGTGCAGAGCATTTCAAAGTCAAAATTTGTCCTTAACGGGTTTGGGACTGGTACACTCACTCCACGATGAAGTCTCCCATCTAGTCTAGTTTAAAAGTACTAAATTAAAAATGTGGTTTTTGGTAAAAACATCCTGTGTAATTTTTAATTAAAAGAAAAGCGAGAAGTGGTACATTTAGTTCACTTTGATTTAATTAATATTATTTGTAAGAGAGAAGAATAAGATAGGCAAATTCAATTATTAAGGAGTATGTGCACTTTCAAGCGTTAACTTCTTCCGAATAGAAAATCTGGATTTGGAAAATTTGTTATTAATATAGTCGAATCCATTTAACACGAAGATGTGCGCATTCGAGCGAAAAGTGGCACATTTCCGAGCGAGGGAAGCAAATGAAGCGCGACGCGGAGCGGCGCGCTTCATTTTCCCGAGATCGGAAATGTGCCACTTTGAGCTCGAATGTGCACACTCCGCTTTTCGCCACGATTAACAATGATCAATTTAATTTAAAAAAATTTAAGTAATTCTAAAACCGTAGTTGCGGTCTCAAAATGTCACATTATATATAGCTAAAATTCGTTTTTTTCCTATACATTCAATTAACCGAATTTTCAATTATCCGAATGAGCTGCAACAATAATTAGTCCGGATAACCGAGTTTCCACTGTATTTGCAGATACGTTTGTCGTTTACGAAACTTTTCGAAGCTCGTTCGACCGAAATTTTATTGGACTTTTTTAAAACGGAAGTTATTCGGCCGTGGGCATGTTTTCTTTGTGACTAAGAAAAACAATGTTTTCGAAATTGTTCGTCTCGTCCTTAGTTCTTGTACGCAAATTCGATGAGCCGTTCGAAGCGCGATTGCCGTTTTGTAACAATCGCGCAGTGACGTAACTAATGGGAATTCGGAGGGTTAATGGAAGTGATTAAATTGTTTGTAAACAAATGTCGGAGAAAATTATCGAAAATCTGGAGGTCGCTTCGGAGAAACTCCAATTGAATCGTTTCGATGGCACTGTGTCTTAATTAACACGAATGCCAAACTAAAATAGGCATTTGTGTAAGGAAAACTGAACTTCCTTTGTATCGGTTCAGGAAATGACGGATTTGTGTTAAAAAAACAATTTGCTACTTAGTATTAATTATTGCTTGCATTTATTTGAAGAACTGAAGAACTATTGGATAATTTCTTTAATGGTTTTAAAATCTGTCCTTAGATGTTGTAAATAATCGACCAAAAAAATCCAATGTCTATTTTTATTTCCTGATTGTTATGTTTTTTTTTTTTGGCGAATCTACTGATGTGAGTCATCTTCGCCACGAAATTTTTTGCTATCGGTTTCAATGTAAGCTAAAGTTATTAACTGCACGATCGAAATTGACCATGGTATTTCTATGTTTTGAGGATAAGTGACATTTAAATTGCATCACGATTTTGTCGTTAATTTCATTGTAACGAACAAAAAATGTGATTAATGTATAGCTTAGCAGTGGGAGGGTAACCGGGCTGCAGTCCCTTGCCTCCCTCTAGTATCTAAATGATAATTAAATACGAATAAAGGGTAAGGTCAATTTTTGAATGAAAAAAGTGCAAATAAAATGGGACAGTGAGGAAAATTATCTAAAGTACTAGGAAAAAATTGATCTGAAAAGTGTTGAGAAGTTGAGCTGTTTCTGATCGATTGATAAAAAGTATAATAGATACCTATAATCAAGCACAGACAAAAATCAAAAGTGGCTCTGGTAAATTTAGTGGTGTCAAAGTTTATGCAGGAGTTCATCAAGAATCTGTTATTTTTAATATCGTATTCAATTACTTGACAAGTGATTTGATGAAAAGGCTTTCTTGGATTAACTGATATGAAGGTAACCTGCAGACTACTGGATGGAACTGAAAGAAGTGGTAGAAATTTGGATAGAACCTTTAGAAAATAAAGGTTTAAAAATAAGCAGATCAAGGACCGAATGTATATGTGTACCCACATAAATTTCTCTGAACAACTTGGTCCAGCATTTGCAATATTCTTGGAAGGTGAACCATTACACTAGATAAAAATAGCTTCTTTGGAACAAATGCACGCATTCGTATTGTGAATAATGCGCAGTTTTAAGTGCGCCAATGGAAGTTCGAAAGGTGTGTCTATACTCTGTCTGGCCAACAGAAATAGTTAAGTCACTCCCACAAATGTGCGCTAAATTTAAATAATTTTTTTTCTATTGGCTTAATTTTTAAAGCACGTAACACAAGTAACCATATAAGCATTTATGTCCTGCAAGAACGCGGACAAACTTGATTATTAATTTGTACCCTGTAAAACTGGGCACTGCATACATTGGTTCAATTTAGTGGGGCGTGGTTTAACTATTTCTGTTGGCCGGACAGAGTATAGGTGTTTCCCTCACGTGTTATTCCGGATGTATGTAGATAGTCGTTCCAGGTACTTAGGTGTTAGGTTATTCGAAATTACAATGAGTAAAAGTTATCGATGACGTCGGATGTTGTTTTTATTGGAGGAAAAAGAATATATCCGGCACGACGATTCGCACGGAGGAAGTTTATGCTTCCAGCTGGTTTACCTATTGCCCCACTGATGCTTTTGATAAAGTTGATTTGTTAGATCGAATACTTGCGGTCTCGTCAAAGTCTTTTCAAATTTAACAATCACAACATTTGAACAGCCTTCTACGTTGATTATATTACACGTGATGACCAAAGAGTTTAAATATTTGGAGTATAATTGTGAATGATAAGGGAACAGCTGACTCAGATGTGAAAGACCGCATTGATGTTGGTTGCATGAAATGGAGGCCAATCTCTGGTGATGCCTATGCAATTGAAGGGTTATATTTACAAAACAGTCGTTAGGACTGCTTTGGCATATAGTGCAAAAACATGGGCGAGACGCAATTAACAGATGCACGTGACAGAGACGAGGATGTTACGATGGTGTATGGGTGTCACGAAGAAAGATCATATACATACTGAGAACATACTTGAGGTGAATAGGGTGTTCTCTTCATTATGGAGTTTATGAATAAATCTCAACTAAAATGGTACGGACATATTCACCGTTGAAATCAAAATCACATAGTACAGCGAACAAAAAGAAAAATTGGTTGACCTAAAAGTACGTGGAATAGATCTTCTTTTAAGCTACAAAGGGTTTATAGTTAATACAATCTGGTAAATGATTTACGACACAAGGGAATACTTTTTGAAAATACGCCTACTCCAATAAGATAAACATTATCCAAACATTATCAAGTCATAACTAATTACGAACCACCTGCAACAATAATTCATTAATAAAAAACCTGTCAGAAAAGCTTTTGAAACTTATAAAAAATAAGTGCAGTCCCACTCTTCCAAAAGAAAATTTTGGATGCCCAAATGCTGATTAGCAAAAAGTTTTTGCTTGAAAGTGCGCATACTCCTTAATAATTGAATTTGCCTATCTTATTCTTCTTTCTTACAAATAATATTAATTAAATCAATCTGAACTAAATGTACCACTTTACGCTTTTCTTTTAGTTAAAAATTGCAAAGGATATTTTACCAAAACCACATTTCTAATTTAGTACTTTTAAACTAGACTAGATGGGAGACTTCATCGTAGGGTGAGTGTACCAGTCCCAAACCAGTTAAGGACAAATTTTGACTTTGAAATGCTCTGAACTGGTATTATGTAGTTTTAACGTAGAAATGTATATATCAAATTGTTTATTGTTTACTAACATTGCAATATTGATAAATTATTTGAATCCAAATATTTCAGTTTTTTATAGATTTCGTGAACAATACCAAAAACGGGAATGCACCTAAGGTTGACCACTGCGCTCCAATAAATAACCACTTTTGCACCTATAGTTGACCACTAAAAAACTAATGAAGAAAAGGTAGCGAGTTGAAAGTAAAACACTTGTTAGACAAATTGACTTTCATGTATTGACTGAAAGTTTCTCATGACTTACAACCAATTTTTAAATGTTGGCCTTATTTTAGCGTCTTTACTTATTTCGTCGAGGTATTTCAACAAATTTTCTTCTGTATAATTAAAAAATGTAATTATAATGTTCACGTTACAGTAGGGTATTTTTACTAAAAACCACATTTCTAATTTAGTACTTTTAAACTAGACTAGATGGGAGACTTCATCGTAGATCAAAAAAATTGGAATTTTTTCCGAATTTTGACTCTTATTTCCCAACCTTTGTTGTAACATTGAGTCTTTTGTTGAGTACTAAATTCCAATGACACTTGTCAATTGCGATACCGAATATTAAGAAAACCTAACTTGAATTTCATTCTTGCCTCCTTATTGAAATAAAAATTAATTTCACGGCAAATTTCTTAATGATTTGTAATAATTTAGATCAATAAATTACACGAAAAATTAATACAATAATTTTAATCGTTCCCTCTCACTTGCATTGACAAGATTATCGTATTTTCTCGCTCCTTTCCACTCATTGCTATGGTAAATACGTTTTTCGAATATTAAATCGATATTTACTAATAAAATTAAAATTTTTAGTTTGAAGCAGCGTACGGTAAATTATACTAATATGATAAACAAGAGGATGTGCGCATTCGAGCGAAAAGTGGCACATTACCGAGCGAGGGAGGCAAATGAAGCGCGACGCGGAGCGGCGCGCTTCATTTTCCCGAGATCGGAATGTGCCACTTTGAGCTCGAATGTGCACACTCAATTTTAAACATGATACACAATAATTTAGAAGAAACATTAGTAGAATAATTCTGATCGTTCCCTCTCACTTGCACTTATGCGATTCTCGTATCTTTTCACTCGCTCCCACTCATTGAAAAATAAAAAAAATATTTTATCTAGCATATTTTAATTTAAATTTAATAAATACGCAGATGTGCGCATTCGAGCGAAAAGTGGCACATTTCCGAGCGAGGGAGGCAAATGAAACGCGACGCGGAGCGGCACGCTTCATTTTCCCGAGATCGGAATGTGCCACTTTAAGCTCGAATGTGCACACTCAATTTTAAACATGATACACAATAATTTAGAAGAAAAATCAGTAGAATAATTTTGATCGTTCCCTCTCACTTGCACTTATGCGATTCTCGTATCTTTTCACTCGTTCCCACTCATTGAAAAATAAAAAAAATATTTTATCTAGCATATTTTAATTTAAATTTAATAAATACGCAGATGTGCGCATTTGAGCGAAAAGTGGCACATTTCCGAGCGAGGGAGGCAAATGAAGCGCGACGCGGAGCGGCGCGCTTCATTTTCCCGAGATCGGAATGTGCCACTTTGAGCTCGAATGTGCACACTTAATTTTAAACATGATACACAATAATTTAGAAGAAACATTAGTAGAATAATTTTGATCGTTCCCTCTCACTTGCACTTATGCGATTCTCGTATCTTTTCACTCGTTCCCACTCATTGAAAAATAAAAAAAATATTTTATCTAGCATATTTTAATTTAAATTTAATAAATACGCAGATGTGCGCATTCGAGCGAAAAGTGGCACATTTCCGAGCGAGTAAAGCAAATGAAGCGCGACGCGGAGCGGCGCGCTTCATTTTCTTGAGATCGGAATGTGCCACTTTGAGCTCGAATGTGCACACTCGGTTTTAAGCACGATTACAAAGCGTCCCGTTTTAACTGGAAAAAACTTAGTGAAATTGTTAGGTATATGTTTACAAAAAACCCAACAAATAAAACAGTCGCACATTATCTTAAAATCAACAAAGCAAAAAAACACTGTTTAGTGCGAAATACAAAATAAAATAATAAAATATTTAGTAAGAAATACCGAGGTTTAATATCTAGTAAGTACCTATGTATCAGAATTAGCTGGCCGTTTTAATTTTTTGTGTACACAACAGTAAGTATGTAATATGATTATTCTGTTAAAAGTTTATATTTTTTGTGTTAGCAGAAAAAAATAGAGATAATTGCATAATTATGCAAAACATAAAAGCAAAACTTTTATTAATGACATTAAAAAACTATCACAAAATTAATATCTAAGTAGCCATCGCCTATTACTCGCACCTTACGTATATTTTATCATAATAAATACGGGTGAGTTTTATTAAAAAACGAACATGCTAATATGAATTTAAAATCAAGTTTAAATCAATTAAGGGGGACAAAGAAATCTAGAGCAGTTCCCGTCAACAAACGAGTTTTAATGAATTAATTTCTAAAAAAAAAATATAATAACATAACTCGGATAGCATTATGTAAGACGTTACACCTTTTCAAGGTAAATGTGGCAGGTATAATTTCAATGTCAGTTTCATCTTGCGAAGCGCTAAATGTCCTAAACGAAGTAAAATGTTATGAAATTAAGGTTGATGGCGAATTATGAGTTGCGGCAACGATTGTTAATTTTTTTGTTGGGATTCGTAGTTGCTAATTAGTACAAGGTTAAAGTTCGTTAAAGTTTATAAATAAAAGTTAATTCACTTATTTGCTAAATGTCAATGGCAGTTTTATTTTAAAAACAAATTGGAAATTGTTAAATAATCCAATCTTTTAATTAAGTACAGGAAGTACTGCTCTTAATTTGTTTTTTATTTACCTTTATGAATTTGTTAATTTTGTATTTATTTTATTTTTAGAGCAGTAAATTGCAATTAATTCGATACATTAAATTTGAAAAAAAAAAGGGATTTTTGTAGAGTTTGAAAGAGAGAAAAAATTGATTTATCAAACTTTTTGCTTTAATTAAATAAATACTAATATAAGTAATAACTAACCAAATGTAGATAGAAATTTTTTATTCTTCTTTTTGTGTTTTATAAAATATTTTTTGTAATACCTGCTGAGAAAATTTGAATTGGGAGGGCTGTGCGGCGGTAACTAAGTGGTCGATTTTCCCATGTCAGAATAGTGTATAGTTTCGCCGTACCTTTCTGCACCAGTGTGGAAAGTGCGTACTTTCGCTTTACGCACATTTATCAAAAATAGCTATTTATCTCATTATTAGCAATTTTAAGACTGTTTTGGTTGTAATATGTAATTAAAATTTCGATGTTTGTATAAAACATGAGTATTCTAAATTTTACAATCATATAAATATATCTTATTGAATTTTAAAGTTATGAGTTTTTTTACGTTGGTTTTTTAGTATAAGTATTTGTATGTGTATACTATTTATTGTTAAAATCTACATAATTTTTGAACGTATATTTCTTAATGTCTTTATGACTATAATATTTTAATTAAAATTATTTTTCTTCTGTACAAGGGTTCTATAAAACTAAAATTTTCAAACGACTAGAAATGCATATTCCTTTTATTTTTAAAATAGTAATTTTGAAGTGATAATAATAATATGCAATTACAAATTTTTAAGTTGTTAATTGGTGCAATTCTTAAAATTACACATTTCATTTCCCGATAATTTCTTAACTTTTGTAACTACTTTCCATTATTTTACAATCTGTATTTGTGTCAATAATTATTTTGAAATATTTCATTAGTTAATTGTTTTAATTTGTAAATCTTGCAAAATGTAGCAAAAAATTTAAAAAAAAATCTTTTTTTAAAATGCATAGATTAATAATAATTAAAAATTTGTTAATTGATAAGTAATTCGTTTTATTTAGAAAAATGGTTGAAAAACATTTAACGTAAACTTCGAATTAAATAAACAATTTTATGTTAAAATTGGTACCTATATGTATCTTAGGATACAAACATACTTCTTTGTAAACCACATTGTAATTTAATGATTTTCCCAACAAACGAGCAGTAAGTACCAATTTGATATAACAATTAATGAACTTTGTATAACATCAATGTACAAAGGTATACTGTGATATTTTAAGATTGGGGACATTTTGAATTTGGCGCCACACTAATTTATTTTTATGTGCGGAATAATGGATGAGATCTGTTGGACAGAAATTACCAGTGGCGTCGCATATAGGAGACATTAATAATTTTAAAGAGCTGTGTTAAATCATTTACTGTTTTTATACAAAATGTAAGGCGCACTAAAATTAAAAAGAGAATAAACGCCAAAAACACAAGTAAAATTACGGAAATCAAAATAATAACACACAAAACCCTTTAAAAACATTCACCAGTTGACCTCAACACTTGACAGGGAAAATTACTAAATTTCTATAATTTAACCACATTCGAACTATAAAATAACTAAACACTGTGGCGCCAAATTTAAAACGTCTTCAATCATAAAATATTAGTTTATTCTCCATTTAGTTTATTCTCTATGGTTACTTATCACTTTTTAAAAATAAATAAAATGGCCGAAAACAATAAAATGTAGGGGTAAACAGTACAGTGATTGGCCCTTTTATTAAACAACATAGTTATTGACCATATAAATATAGTAATTGACTAGTGAATTTACAGTGATTGGCCAATATTTTCTAATTAAAATAAGATATAGTAAATTAACAAAAAAAACGAACCATTTATTAGAAATTATATATTAGGAAATATAGATTTATTATTAAATATTTTTTTAAATATGGCCAACAACTGTACTGTTTACCCCTACGATAAAAATAAGAAAAGATGAAATTTTGTTTAATGTTACTATTTTAAATTTTGTTGCAATTTTTTGAAATTAAAATTTAAAACGTTTATATTCCAAACAAAAAAAAAATATAATTTGACTGGATAGGTTAGAATTATGATATTATATTTAAAAAAAATACAATCAATAAAAGGGTATTTTCTACGACTTCCTTGAGCAGCTATTTACAACTGTGACAAGTATTTTTATGTTATAAACTTGATTGATCTGTTTAGGAGGTTTCAAAAGACACTTCTAAAAATAAAAACCTTAGTATAAAGTTGAAGTTTAATATTTTTACTTTTATGAAGTAACAATAAAGAAGAAACGTTTAGTAAAATAATATTAGAAGAAGTATTTCTTAAGAGCTTTGGAGGTACAACGTAAAGGCTTTTATCCTTTATATTTTTTATCGGAATACATACACGCTGTTATAAACACACCACCATCTGTGTACTTGTTCTAAAACAATAAAACGAAAGAGACAAATCCTTTAAAACCGCAAATGTACATCTTCGTAATATTTTATACTTTTGACGGCCATAATACCCCCTATATGCCATCCAACACTGCCATAAATAACGAAAAGTTCATGAAACGTCGTCGACTATATTAGATAAAATATATATCGCTTCCAGCAAAAATGGCAAATAAATATCTCTGCTTAACTTACAGATAATATCCTATTAACAAAACATTAATACAGTGGAGACTCGGTTATCCGGACGAACTATTGTTGTAGCTCATTCGGATAATCGAAAATTTGGTTAATTGAAAATGAAAAAAGTAAAAAATTATGAAAAATAAGCGAAGCCTAAAGAAGACGGTTTTAGAATTACTTGAATTTTTTTAAAGTAAATTGATAACTGTTAATTGTGGCGGAAAGTGGAGTGTGCACATTCGAGCTCAAAGTGGCACATTCCGATCTCGGGAAAATGAAGCGCGCCGCTTCGCGTCGCGCTTCATTTGCTTCCCTCGCTCGGAAATGTGCCACTTTTCGCTCGAATGCGCACATCTTCGTGTTAATTACATTCTACTATATTAATAACAAATCCTTCAAATGCATATTTTTTATTCGTAAAAAGTTTTTGCTTGAAAGTGCACATACTCCTTAATAATTGGATTTGCCTATCTTATTCTTCCTTCTTACAAATAATAATGAATTAAATCAGACTGAACTAAATGTAACACTTCTCGCTTTTCTTTTAAAAATTACAGTAGGATATTTTTACCAAAAACCACATTTCGAATTTAGTACTTTTAAACTTTCATCGAACATGAAAAAAAAATACTTTAACTTTTTCCGAATTTTGACTCTTATTTCTCAACCTTTTTTTTAACATACCCCGCCCAAGTTATTCTAAAATTTTATGCACGCCCTATGTAACATATAAATATTTTTTTATATTTAAAAATTGAATTCATCCATAAATAAAGTCTAATTACAACAGTTTATACAAAATGTGCCTTAAAACTAATTTGTTTATAATTTTTACAAAATTGAGAATTACCCAAAAATATTTGGAGACATTAATTTTGACATATAAACCTTCAACGATCTGCAAAAATGATATAAAAATCAACTAGTTTATTTTTAGGGGCCCACTTCAGGAAATTTGACTCATATACAATTTGAATTAATCAAAAATGCGAATTAGTAAACATTCGAAAGTACACCTGAAAATATTTTTATCAAGCTCGATACAATTAGGCGTGCGGAAGACCACCACGATAACTTATCAAAAGGAATAAAATATCTAACCTTTTTCAAACATAAAATTGATCTAATTTATTGGAGTTTTAATTTTTTGAATTGAAGAATAAAATAATAATATAGGCAAATCCGATAAATACAAGGATGTGCGCATTCGAGCGAAAAGTGGCACATTTCGGAGCGAGGGAGGCAAATGAAGCGCGACGCAGAGCGGCGCGCTTCATTTTCCCGAGATCGGAATGTGCCACTTTGAGCTCGAATGTGCACACTCAATTTTAAACATGATACACAATAATTTAGAAGAAACATCAGTAGAATAATTTTGATCGTTCCCTCTCACTTGCACTTATGCGATTCTCGTATCTTTTCACTCGTTCCCACTCATTGAAAAATAAAAAAAATATTTTATCTAGCATATTTTAATTTAAATTTAATAAATACGCAGATGTGCGCATTCGAGCGAAAAGTGGCACATTTCCGAGCGAGGGAAGCACGAGCTCGAATGTGCACACTCTGTTTTAAGCACGATTACAAAGCGTCCCGTTTTAACAGGAAAAAACGCAACAAATATTAATCACTAAATAAAACAATCGCACATTATCTTAAAATCAACAAAGCAAAAAAAAATACTGTTAAGTGCGAAATACAAAATAAAATAATAAAATATGTAATAAGAAATACCGAGGTTTAATTTTCGCAACGAGTCCGAAGGCGTTTGACAATCCGGATAATCGCGAATTTCCGTATAACTGAGGTCCGGATAATTGAGGTTTTACTGTATTTTAATATCCTTTAATTTGATGAAGTTAACTAAGAAACAGTTAAAACTATAATAACAAGAGATCGGATGTAAGTATTATACGTAAAAGTAAATAAAACTGGCATCATTAGATTTACCATAAAAAACTATCGAAGAAAATATATAACTATATTTGATGTTCTTAATTTTTATTGTCAAACGCTTGCTCAAAGGAGGGGGTCACTTGTATGAGAAAAATGGACTCAAGCCCATCTGGACAAATTATATAATTATATAAAACGAAGGGGTAGTTCTTTCTAATAATAAACACGTATATTATTTGATGGCAAAATGTTTATTTCTTGACTTTTTCGATAATCTAATCTAACAATAATTACAATGCAATATTAAGATACATTTTTAGAAATATTACAATACTTTGTTGTAAAATTGAAGAAACGAGTTGTAATTTTCTTAATTCTTTGTTAAAATAAGATGCAATATGTAATTTTGCAGTAAAGTATAGCAGTTTTACAAAAAAAGCGATGACGTTTTACTAAAATGTTTGAGCTTTGATTTACTACGACACATGCGTAGAAACCCCTTTCCAAAAAAGATGGCGCCCACACATTAGCAAAACTCGCCTCCTCTGCACAGTAATCGACTGCGCAAAAATTACAATGGGCATGCGCAGAACTGCCCTGGAACTCGCTAAATACATCTACCTACGTCACTAATACCAATTTTTTATGACAATATCTAAAAATAAAAAACCCCGTTTTTATTTAAAACGATTTTTTTTAAGTATTTTAATCCAATATGATAACTGCAAAACTATATTTTTTTAAGTTGTACCTATCAATAACCTAAAATAAATAAAATATTGTTCAATTTGTTTTAATCATGTTGATCGTTTCTTTAATTTAATCAAGTGCTAACCTCACTTTATGTTAAGCTTTGTGCTCGAGAATTTGTCTTATTAGCATGCATATTCTTGGCAATTTCGTATTATAAAAAACAGTTCGTTTCAAAACTAATTCGGTATTGTATGGTTTTGGAAACAACGTGACTTCAAAATTATGTCAAAGCAATCAAAGGCGCCTGTCCTTTTGAAACGATGAACAAACACAATATTTTTTCATTCACAAATGACGTCACCATTTTTGATGACTCTTCTATATTGTTATATATTTTTTTCGGTGGTTTCTGATGGCGAATCTAGCGACACCAGTTTGTTTTATTTTTACGCATAACACTTAAACTCGATCCCTTGAAAGCTCAGGGTTCCTTTCAATCTTTAAGTGTATTCTTTCGCTCTGGAACCAGAGCTATTCTGAAGCAATTAAAATTTTTCGCAGGTCCACCGAGATTTCAAATTGAATTAGGAAACAATGTTCAGGTGAATATTTTGGATATTTGCGATGAGAGTAAAACATTCCGTGGTGGTTGTATTAAATGAACCCATAGTGCGGCCGCGAAAATCAAACTAAACTATTACAGCTATGAATGCGCCTTAATAAACAATTTATTTGATTTGTGGCCAATTTATCATCTGACCGCTGTGAGAAATTCAATGTGTGTATTATACACTGCATTAATGAAGTCATTTTTAAAGCTCGCAGGTATGCGAAAATATGCATATCTGTGCCCCAAATATACAGTTTAATGAAAATAAGCCGCAAACTCATAGCTTGAATTTTATTATATCAAGTTTCTACGCTTCAAGTAATGAAAAATATGTTTTTTGTTAATTTTTGTGTGTATTAACTTTCGGTGTAGTCTTTTTCAAACTGAAAGAGGCATGTAAATACATAATTTGTCAAATTAAATCTAAAATTATGACGAAATATCTAAGCTAAAGATTAAATGATGCTAAAATAGTTATTGTAATAAAATGTTACATGTTCTTAATTTGAATTTAGCTGCACGTATGTTTGTCTTTAAACTTTGAGTTCTCGTAATTTTTTTTGAAAATAGAGAAAACGGTGTAAACGTACATAATTCTGATGGCTGTTTTTTTTTAAATTGTTAAAAATATTTCAAAACTTGTAACATACATATTTGAAAAAATCTAAAATTTGTTATTTTTAAATTTATGTTTTTCAGATTATTCTAAAAGTTAGAACAATTAAAATATTTTTAAGCAAAATAAACAAAAGGTATACAATTTCATTTAATGACTTAAATTCTGTTGTTTTTAATAAATTATTTCCAAAAATAGTATGTGCAAAGCAGAAAAAATAAAGAACAAATAATACGAGTATACTTAACACTTAATAAATTAACAATATATAATCTGGAACAGTTTAACTAAATCTTCATATAAAAATTGTATTAGTACATATTTTTATGGAAGGTAATATGTTTTTTTGTACTTCTCTGCCATATTTGTTTAGATTTTTTCATTTTTTGTTATATAATAATTTGCCAATAAGCCAAAATTTATTTAACAAAAAAATTAATAAGTTATTTACAACAATAACTGAAATACTAGTGGTTTTACTTAACAATTGTTTAATTTATTTACAGTTTAATGCACTACACTAATTTTTTTACACATTTTCATTTATTTATTTTCACAGCACGTGAGAGATTACTTTGAAGTTCATTAAGAGCTGGCTGAGTAAAAAACTGAACTTATATTGTAATCTGCCCCGTTTTTATGTGTAGGGCTTCTAGAGACGTCGAGAGAAGTATCACCTTGAACGAAACGTACGTTCAAGGTCTTGGAGTTGCTTCTATGATAGATCTTTCTTGAACGTTTGATTAGGTTAATCTATCACGCTCGCTACAATAAGTATTTTTTGATATTAAATAGTTAAAATTGTATAAAAAATTAAATTTCATTTTTTTACCAATGGTTTAATAAAAAAAATTATAGAGTCGCAAAAGTATTAACTTCAGAGAACTTATTATGGATCAGTGATTCCTAAACTTTTTTAGTTTACGACCTTACTTCAAATTCAAAAATTTTCAACGACCCTTCCCATAGAAAAATAAACAATAATATTAAAAAGTTTTATAGGGATTATTTTATATTTCTTTTCCGATCCATTTAAAATCTTTAGACTTCCTTGGTGCTTGGGACCCCCACTTTAAGAACTACTGTTCTAGATATCTATTCGTTTGACCAGTCGACCGCGGCCATCCCTGATCTAAATGAACGTATTTGGATTTGCTAGAAATCTTTATACGGCAATAAATAGTATTGTAAATTTAGAATAGATTTACTTTGTTTTTAAATCAATTAAATCTTGCGTTCTTATACAAAATTATATTTGATTATTTTAGTGATTTTAAAAATCGATGTGCTTTTAAATATTGCTTCATATGTATTTTTGTTGTATTTTATGGAAATAGTGGAAGTTTCATTCGATATTGTTTAAAAGTTCTACTGCCTAATGTAAATAAATACATTATGAAATATGAACATGCTGCAAGAGGATAAATAAGAGTTGAGTAAATAATTCAGACTCATAAACAAAACGGCAAAGCAAAGTTAGTATTATGATTATTAGAATTTGAAGAATAAATTTCACTAACACGCTTTTCATAATAGTATTATTAAAATACGTTGTTTAAATCCTTTACGGCTGCTGTGTTGAGAATAACGTTATAATTGTAATTAGGACAGGACTCCGAATATTTGCATCTAGTTTGAACGCTTGTTATTTGATTACTAATTTCTTGCTTTTGTAGGATTGTTACACATACACAGTAAAACAACATTACACGTAATATCTATGTTGACATATAATACTGTAGCGAACACGCTAGATTTATCTGGACGAACCTTCGAAATAAGCTAATTTGGTTCGGCCTTGAACGCTCGCATCGATTAAACTGGACATCTCTAGAAGCCGCATATTGTCAACCAATTACACTTATATATAAGTAGGCCAGTCTGCGGTAGGAGCCGGGCTTTCTTCTTATCTCACTTTCTGTGAAATTCAAAGTGATCTATAACGAGCGTTGAAAATAAATAAGTTGAACTGTGTAAATAAATGAGTTTATTAAGTTAAATAAGTGTTAATTGTTGTTAGAATAAGTGACCGACCCTTAATATTCGCAACCCTAGTTCGAACCATAGCGAAATTGTTACAAAACGTTTTATGGCAAACCTAAATACTTTTATTAAATTAGATAATATTTCATATTTATTTAATAAAATGTATTTTGCTTAAATTCTTAACATATTGTAACGGATTTCCCAATTCAAATCCACTATCCAACGAGAGCAAAAGCGGTTCGTACTCGGGTTGTGAATAATAACACACAGTTGGCCACTAAATTTACAATTACGATTTATTAACACAAAATAATAAACAAATTCTCCTTCACCAATAACTTAAACACTAGCACTTAAAAATTATTCATTTACTAACTAACTAACTTACGGTTCTAATTCACTAACTAATTTATTTACACTCGTATATTTATTTAAACGATTGTCACTGGTATATTTAATTACATTTATTTATACGGATAGCGATAGCGCTTACCTCGTAGATTCACCAAAAGTACGGAGTTAGAGCGTTGACACTACACAATAACAGACTCGGTCGTAACTAAAGTGAGGAAGTGTTTCGGAGTTTATATATGTGTTGCTTAATCTATTCGGAAGCTTCGAGAAGTATCTGGGTCTTGGCGATACAGTCATTTCAAGGTAAAGTAGATAGAAAACTCTAGTTAGCTGTGTGTTGAAAGATTATTGGGATATCTACGCTTACCCAATATCTCACGGTTGCGCGCGTGAGATAGAAGTATCTTGCGGGTGATTAAGCAAATCTATCGAGGCCGCTTCATTCATTTATCGCGTTTGCTACAATATTTTTATTTATTAATATTCTGTCCTCATAGATTTATCTATTTATAAATATTGGGTTTAATCTTATGATATTTATGGACAATATTAATTCAAAGTCTATAATTACAAACATATCTTATTTTGTAATTAATTAAACTTTGGCGTTACTGCAATATCAGTGCGGTAAAACGTCCAGTCTGAGACCGCCAACTAGTGAATGACCGTTACGAGAAATAATATTGATAATAATTAAAAAGTTAATTTATATTTATTTGGGAAATCTTTCATTATCTGTAATTAAAACTTATAAAATGTGATGATTTTATAAACTATGTATTTTGATGATCGTATTTGTTTTTTTTTGAATAATCATTAGACTCATAATAATTTTATGTACTAATAATTGGTTTTGATTAACTTTATGTTAGTCATTCAGAGGGTTCTTTTATTAAAATACTCAGCAAGTAATTAACCGACTATTATGAGATAGTAATATTTTCATTTTTTTGTTGACAATGCATATTTAATGGCAAACAAATTTTTTAAACAATAATATCTACTAAAAAAAATAATAAAATATTTATCGTTGCTAAAACTGTGCAAGATTTAAATGCGATATTGAAACTTTGTGCCAACTTGCAGTGGCGTATTCAGGGTTTGATTTCTGGAGGGGCTTTAAATTTTTTTCATACAAAGTTTTTAGAACAAATGAATTTAAAAAATTTTTTATTGATCTTTCACATCATTTTAGGGGGGCTTGTGTGCCCAAAGTCCTATCCTGTATACGGCTTTGCCAACTTGGTAATTTGAATAAACTGTTAAAGATTAAACTTTTTTTAAACACATATTTTTTAATTAGCCCATACTGCCATAACTATCGCCAATGTTACTATTCCCGTAATACTCAAATCATGTATACATACAATTTTTTATCGAATAAAAAACTAAGCTACCATACTGTATGACCATCGCATCCATACAGCATAGTGGTAACCGCAAAAATCTTTTTCCGTGTATCTCATGTTGAAAATGGAATATACTTGAGGATCAGGCGATGAATGTTTGCACCCCAACAGTAAACAATCTAGGCGCGATGTTCGTAGAGTGTGTCAAATGTGCACACAAAAACCCTCAATAATTTCCTATTTTTCAAGAACATTCCCCTTCATATTTTTTTTAGTCGGAGGGAACCTTCAGCATTTATAAATCAAGACAGATTAAATATGCAAGCACGAAAAACGTGAATACTTTATCAGTCATTGTCAGATGCACTCGAAGCACGTTTAAATTAATTCTACTATTTTATAAAATGCAACGTAGATAATAACATTACATATTTTATAATTTAAATATTAATGTACTTTGTACTTGTGTGTCGACGTAACGAATGCAACCTGTAAGATATTTTATTTAGTGATTAATCTTGGTTTGTTTTGATTGCAGAACACGGACACCCACTTTGTTTACATCGGAGAGATAATTGTAAGTTATTTGTTTATTTTGTACATTTATCATTTTAAGTTATTTCATAACATAACATTTATTACTATTAATTACTCATCTTTCAATAATTCACAACTACTATCTTTGAAGGCACAGATCTCAAAAATATCTTTTAATCAAACTGAATTCGAATTATAGACAAATTATTTTTATACATTCATGAATAGTTTCATAATTTTTGAACACGACGTTAATCAGTAAACTTAATATTATGTTCGAGAAACTAGGTGTTTTACTTATATTTTACAAATGCTTACTTTTAAGAATTAATTACTAAAAAAGTATGCATCGGAAATTAATTATATTTATGTGTATGATAGTTATATTCTTTTAGTATAGTTTAGTTAAAAATTTATGTTGGTTTGATTCTACTTTAATTCATTTAGGTTTTTGAAAAGAAATTTTGCAAATGTTGGTTACATATTAAAGAGTAAAAAAAATAAATTACCCCATAGTATTGTTAATAAACATAATATTAATTAGCTTTAAAATATTAGAATTATGTTACGAAAAAGGATAACCCGGAGTTGCCTAAGGAACGCAGTGCGGTGCATATATGACTTTACCTTGTCCAATACTTCTACAATTATTACGAAGCGGCAAATAACACACACATAGAACTATTATTTATAATTATATACTTATATTTGCCTATATATACTAAATGGGGTATTAATGTATTGATATTATACTTTACATTTTATCGCTAAAATCCGCATCGCTATTATCTTCATCTTGCAAATAAATAATTACTGGAACCACGGCAATTCTACTTCAAAAATTATTATTATTCCAAAAGCAAGAAACAATGTCTTAGCATATTAAATGTAAATGTCAAATTGATAAGAAATTGCAAAATACTTTTCGAAAATCAAAGCGATAAATAATTCGATATGTGATTTGCCGCTGACCGCGTAGCATGGTACAGATGATGCAGAGCGGTGTTATCCTCGTCTTGCTTTTATAATAACTTAGCATTACATTTGCTACAAAAAAATAATGGAATACTATTAAAACAATATAACGTAAGTGTATTGTATAAAACAAGTTTTTTTTTACTTGATGCTATATATTACAAATGGCAATGACTTGACCTTTTGTTATCTACAAAGGCGAACCTACCAAATAATTGAAAACTAATGCATGTTATCTCTTCAAGGTTTTATTTACATTATTTCCAAATTGCATATCGTTCGATTTGAAATAATTGATTTATAACATATAAAAATTACACAAATTGGAAAACGTAGCAAAATATGGAAGTTTATTAATATACAGCAAGACCTCGTTTAACGATTCCTCAATTAACGGATTCGATATAATGCGGTCTGCTTGGAGCTTCAAAACAGCTTAAAATATACCTCGATTCAACTTATTGTAATATATTTCATAGTGATCTCTTTTAATGCTGTTTCGCTTAATCTCATTGTAATA
Source organism: Sinopyrophorus schimmeli (assembly GCA_036325965.1). Taxonomy (NCBI): domain Eukaryota; kingdom Metazoa; phylum Arthropoda; class Insecta; order Coleoptera; family Elateridae; genus Sinopyrophorus; species Sinopyrophorus schimmeli. The sequence goes on from JARFIZ010000404.1 coordinate 3,420,836, forward strand.
TATCCTCCGCGTTAAGCGGGGTTTCACTGTATCTTACAAAATCTCCTCAAGGGCTCTATGTAACAAGATCAAATTGACACGTTAGAACAATAAAGTGGTTAAATTTTCATAAAATTGTGTCCTTCTGTTTTGAAAATACGACCTTTTAAAATGAGGTGACAATACTGTTTTACTTTCCTGATAGTTTCTTTAAAGCCAATTTAACATTGAGCCTCCTATTAGCGAAATAATTACATAAATCAATAAATTAAATCGATTTACCCCTAAAACATTTTCTTAGAAATTAAAGAAATCGATTAGTAATTAAGTAAATGAAAGAGAAAGCAATTAAGAAATATTATTTAGCTACCATTAAAAAAAATCAAAACTCATAAACATGGAACCATTAAGTTTACAAATTAATTCCACCAACATAATGCTTGATAACTTCGATATTTATTTCAGTCTCGGGGAAGTTATATAAAACTTTTAGTACCTACTTCACAAAAAGTTTTACGAACTTATAAATACTTGAGAAATTATTGATGTCTCTACAAACCACAATTATAGTTAAAAACGTTTAGAATCGCCACAAATTTTCGTCGGCGTTTTTCGAATAACGTCACAAAACAGTATTTAAGAAAATAAAAACGGCAAACAAAGAGGAGACTCTTTTAATATATTTCATAAAAAAATTGTTTAATAATGCATTCCGCGCCTTTGTGTACATCGGTTTTAAATTTTGAAGCCTTGAAAAGATTAAAAATGCAGGTGACGTGACTGTATTGTACTAATAATTGCTTTTAATATTTTAAAGATGCAACCTTGCTCTTCTTATGGCTAAAATGACAGACAATGAGGTGCACAGAAATGTGCCGAGAAAAAAATAAATAATAACAGTCATCGATCTTTTTACCAAACCAAATGGTAAAAGTAAACCAATTAAAAACACACCTTTAGTAAATCATCGAGCGTTACAGAATGTAAAAGTACATTTGTTTTTTTAATAACTATTTATTTAACGTTTACAAAATTATACTGAACGCCTTTGTTTTAACAATTCGGTTAAACGTTTTCTTTTTTCTACATTTTCACGCTTTCAGTTTTTATACGAAAAGGTATGAGTTATTGCTATTAAAATAGAGGAGTGTTTAGAATAACAAAACGTCTGTTATGGAAGTGTTACATAAGAATATGTAAAGTTTGTAATAAATATTTGCGTTTTCACTGATGTGTACGTACGGGTAGGATTTGTTAAGTGATCGGTAAAGCAACAGTTTAGCAATTTAGCAAGCAAAGCGTATCATATTTAAAAAACATTGCACAATAAGAAATTTAATTTTCGATACCGTAAAACAGGTAATTAATTATTGCAATGAAGAACAATAAATTATACATGGGAAACTATTATTTATCGAAGTTATTTAATGGGTTACAAATGTATTAAAATAAATATTCTTAAAATGTTTACCACGACTGAAATTTCAGTAGTTGTATTAAATATATTTTTTTGTGGATGACTATTTTTTACCTATACCAATTTTAACTTGATTTTGGATTATTCAATATAAATTTTATTTCTAAAATTTTTTTGGCATAGCACGACCAAGAATAGAAAAAATCGGTAACATGAAGAACATACTTTATTAAAGTTAAGAATTTTTGTAGAGAAATATAGTGTTGTATTTTGAATATTTTGTAAAAAAAATAAATTTACAATTTGAACTTATAGTGGCGTACATTTGCAAGATAAATTTCTTATTTTTATTGATTTTTTTTGTAAAGTTTGTTTTTTTGTTTAATCTATCAATGCTCTTTAATACAAAAAATATACTAACAAGCGTCTTATTGATTAATTAAAATTGTTAAAAATTGCATTAAATAATTTTAATTAATATTAGTATTTTATCATGTATTAAATTAATTTAAAAATAGTGAATAACGAAAATGATGCAATTTGAGCATAAGAAATATGTACTATGAATAGGTACTGAAATTTAACCCGGTGATACCTGTCGCCAATTTGGATTGTTAAATTTTGTATGAAAAGTATAAGTGATATAAAACAGATTTTAAAAATGATTAATGTGATATTGATCATCCCAGGGAACAGAGATATAAAGAATGGACACTCCTATGCAGTTTATATGTAAGAAAACGACCACATGTTAATGGAATAGTTTGCTCATCACTCACGGTGGCGCTAGTGACTAACTAATAGTGTTATTTAATTTTAAAAATAATGTTTGCTGGTCTACTCTTTAATTTGGTAGCCGTATGCAAAACAAAGAGGCAGCAACAACCACATTTTAAATAATTGGTTTTAAATGAGTATTAAATTCAAATAAATCATAAAATCCGGCAAGAATCGGAAGGCCTCTGCCTTAAATTTTAATACAACACTTTTTCCAACCCATATTAAAAAAAACACGTGCAATTCAAAATTATGTTGGAGGCTATGTTGACAACAGACTACCAGCAAATGTCTAAAAACATAAACGTCCAATCAGAAGCTGCATATGTTGATCGATAGCATTGGCATCTGATAATAATATTTCATAATTATAAAGGATTTCTGTATTTTTAAAAATACTTAAATATAGTATGCTCTTTGAAACACCAGATGGCAGAAAATAAATTGATCGATAATTGTCCATTCTTGACCTCCCTGTTCCCTGGATCATCCATATGCGAGACGCCACTGGCAACTCCTGCCCAACAGATTCCATCCAGTCCTACCAACATATAAATAAGTTAGTATGGCGTAGAATTTAAAACGTCATCAATCTTAAAAAATAACCTTGTATATATATCTACCGAGATTGATTTAGTATAAATTTTAGACGGCAATTAGAATAATTTAATTTAGAAAATACTAAAAATAATAAAATGTAATACACCTATACATCACTTTGCGTCGGAGTTACGTTACAAAAAAACACGACGCAAATTGAAAAGACGCAATGTGAATTAAGAAAAAATTAGAAAAAAAAGTGGAGCCGTCTGTTAAAAAACAAGAAAAAACTAAAGACTCGAACCCAAAACAACGCAACCTCGAAAACCTAACGACGCACGGTGAAAATTAGTACTAATTAAGCAGCGACGCAACTTCGAAAAAAACGCAAAAAGAAACGACGCAAAGCGAGGTACGGGTGTACTTGCTTTATTTTTACTTCTCATATGTAACAAAAATAATAATTAGTAGCATATTAATTCAGACGCAACTTCATTTTAAGTGCCATGTATTAAAAAAAATGTTTTACAGGTATATTAACAGTTGAAAATGTACAAATAAATTATTAAATAGGTCATACACGCATCTAATTATGGAATGCAGATATTGCTAACATGTTGCAGTATAAATACGTATGTTTGAATCACATTTTTACCAAAACCCTTCTCTAATTTAAATTAAGTACTGCCGTTATTATCTTTCACACATTTTCAGTCTTGGAAATTAGTTGAAAGCAACCATCTAAATCCTCATATTATTATAAAGCTCTAAACAATTTCCGTAATGAAAATGTAACAGAACGTATGTAGTTTATTAATTTAAAATTGTTGGCAAACTTTTCGACTTAGCGAAATTGTACAACAAATTAAAATCGTGTTTGAAAATCCTTATAGAACGTGTAAATAACCTGGTATTTTCGCCATTAATAACTCGCAAACGCAACTAAAGCTACAAACTAACTCCAACAAATAAACTAAAGTGATACAAGAACAGGAAGCTTATATTCAAGCTTATTCTATCACATAATAATCCTAGATTAAATGTACTATGGAATTAGGAAAGAGCTGGTATACGAAATGAGTTTGTTTCTTGTTACATCTACCAAATATTTGCAATTAATAAGATAGGTTTCGTCCGTTGTTCCACATGTGGAAATACCTTGGCCATTCAAGGTCTGCGAACGAAGTATCTGCTTTTATCGCCTTCGAAGCGAATCTGTTATTTACAAAAGGAAATAATAATTAGCGAGAAGAAGGCTTAGTTTATCTTTTAATTTAAATTAAACATAAGTTATTTTGTTAATAAGTTATGACCATATCCCTTGACATGGATAGTGTTCATTAATTGATTGCAGAATGTGTGCTTATTACAAATGCAGAGTTGCATTTGCATAAGATTTTATGTGTGTGATTTTTACTAATTAAGTAAGAACGTTTATAAGTTTTTTTTGTTTTATTTAATTTGCCTTATTATAAATATTAAGTTAGTTATTTTTTTCTACATACGTATTCTGAATCATTTTGTAAAAAATTCGGAGGTACTACATATATAAAAAAAGTGTGTGCGTGGAGTGCATGCGCGACAGAAGTGAAACTTCTTGCTTATTAGGTATAGATAGAGATGAATTATTAATATTTTTTTTATTGAACAAGAGATAATATTTGAGAATAGTAAGGATATGTGTCTGGCTTCAAATAAAAAAAAGCCTTAGTGTTTGAACAGGCATTGCTTATTACCTCTACTCATAAAAAAAAGAGGCGTCGCCGCTGACACACTCTCCTTTTCTTCTGGTTTCCCACCATGTACCTAGCGTACCTAGCGTTCCGGGGGGAATAGCCCCCCGGAACGCTCGAAAATTGTAACCCCCTCAGCAAAGAAGCTTTACTTTAAAAACCATTGAGCAATGTGTTTTTTTAAGAAAAGTTGAAATCTGATATCTATAAAAGAGAGTTTCAAAAGTGAACGGCAAGAAGGCACTACATTTCGTAAGTAATATGTCGCTACATTTAAAAATAGTCAAACTGTAAAAAGAAAAGTTATTAGTAGCGCATTACTTAAAATTACACACTTTTACCCGTTTTTGGACACTCTAAGTAATTTGTGAACAGCCTAAATACAACTTCAAATACCTACATTAAAAATTGCTTTGTATGCAAGAAAATTCATTATTTAATTGATTTTTTCCTTTTTTTAATTTTTTTTATATAGAATGTTATTAAATTGGTACGCACTCGCATCGCAGATCCTTCTATGATACTCAACAATACTTTTGTACATTTATTATAGGAATATTTCTTTTATTCTAAATATATCAAAAGAAAATACAAACTGTCCAAAAATGGTATTGGGTCCATGCTCTATATATACTCTATCTAATTATATTTTACATTGAAATAAATCACTGAATTATGCACATTATATGTTATTCGATTTACAGTTTCTTGAGGAATCTATATTTACTGTAAAAGCGAAATCGTGTAAAACAATTAGAGTGTAGATCGAGGGATAGATGTTTATTGTAGATTTTGGTTAAGAATTTGCTCTTGCAAATATATGCATTCTTTACGCTAATATGCACATAAGTACCTACGTCGTTTTTTTTAGTATATTATTCTTTTCCATTTAAATCCAAAAATTAATACAAACAAATTTAAGTTTAATTTACAAAATTTAAACAATGGGTGATTCTACGATAAGAGGTTTTAAAACCATAGAGAATGCGTCAAGGAGAAAAATTCGAATTTTTTTGTATTAAACACATATATTACGATTTTAGTCCTGTTTATCTACACATTAATGTAAGGGCAAGTCACTTTATACATATTTAGTTACTTTTTAGAAGGCCAGGGTAAATACATCGGCCAGGGTAGAGACTAGCGCCTTTTAAGTGATAATTAGAATAATTTGTATATTACCTAATACTAATACCATACCTTTCATTAAATCAACAAGTTTTACTTATCATATAAACTAAAAAAAATCAGTAAAATCGGATTATAAGCAAAGAAATTATTATTTATTTTTTATCATACTCCTTTTCTTTTACCAGAATAATTTAAAACGTTTCTTGACAATGTTGATATATATCTGGATTAGTTTGCACAAACATCTTATGATCCAAATGATCTCTCCTGGTCAGTGAGTATCTCCCCTGCTAGTTATTTTACCAGGGAAAATACGACAGAGGAGAGACGTTTTCGTGACAAATTTAAAATTTTTAACTGACAAGTTAATATTGGACTAATAATACATCACACCTTAAAGTAATGTTACACATTACAGTAATGTTTAATTTAAGTAGTAAATGAAAATAAATTAAATGAATTTTATAAATTTTACGACTTACCAGGGGAGAGACACAATTACCATGTGAAACCACTACACCACACTGTCGCGTCGCGCCAGAGATAAATGTCAGCGATTTAACGAGTCGTGTGTTTAGTGTTATTAACTTTACGTTGACACGCGCCCTTGATTGCATTTTTGTAGAAAACTGTGTTATTTCTGTCTGTATTAAGGGATTAAAATTTTCAAGGGTAGATACGCAAAAAACGGGACAAAAATGAAGTTCGAAAATTATTGAAAAGAAACAAATATTGTTATATTTTCTCTTTATAATACTTAAGTATACTTGTTTAAGTTTGTGCTAAATATACTTTAATGTGGCAACTGCGCTAAAGAACGTATGTACTGTATGTGTAACTAAAAACGTCATGGGAACAGGCCAGGGTAGAGACTTTTTCAGACTTAAATATGGAAGTTCAGGAAAATGTACTTTAATTGGGCATTAAATCATAATGCTATTTATAAAATACATTAAGATGCTGTGATTTATTGCATAAAATGACAACACAGAATAAAAAAGCTATTTTATAATGAGTGCCGCACACATTACCTTTTATTGTAGAATCACCCAAATACAAGGATGTGCGCATTCGAGCGAAAAGTGGCACATTTCCGAGCGAGGGATGCAAATGAAGCGCGACGCGGAGCGGCGCGCTTCATTTTCCCGAGATCGGAATGTGCCACTTTGAGCTCGAATGTGCACACTCGATTTTAAGCAACATTTTACAATAATTTTGCTAACCAAAAATTTGTAAATAATTTTTATCATTCCCTCTCACTCGTACCTATGCGTTTGTCATATCTTTTGCTCCCTCCCACTCATTGCTATGTTAAAAATACGTTTTTCGAACATATAATCGATGTTTAAATTAAATTTGTTGATTGGAAAAAAAGTTTAATTTACAAAATTCGAAAAAGTTTTCTCAAAAAAAATTGAACTTAAAAATTAAAGCTCGCATTTTTACCACCCACATGCCTTTTAATTCGTTAATAAACAAGTAGAGAAAAAATTCCAAAACATGCAAAATACCTAACGGCGCCACCCGCAAAAACATTCTGGGCGCGCCACTGATTCGAGCGGTTCCATTTAGTACGACCTTAACTTCTTTAATTCAATTCGGAGATTATTTAAACAGGACATTTAGGTAGATTACATTTAGATTAGAGGAAGATTCCGACTTATATTGCAGTAAAAAGTCGCCGACCCAGAAGAATATTTTAATCTGCGATAGATTTACATAAAGCCGCTCGCTAATCCAATAAAAATCTTTGCTGGTACGCCAAAATATCATAACACCAAACGTTACGATTTACATAAAGAAACATGCAAATTAAAATTATATTAGATTTCAAAATAATAAGTTTTACGTCTCGGGACGGCATGCATAATGCATAAGAATGTAATATTGCAACCGGAAACAGATAAAACGGAGGAAAAAGAATAACCTTCCCTTAAAGTGGTGGTTAACTAGAACACTCAGATTACAAAGTTGCGGTGGAACATTAGATTTGGATCTTTTATTGGATTGAGATGTAGAAATAGAGAAACGGCGCGCAGTTTTATTTGTTTATTTCTTTTTTTTTATAAAGTTTTTATCCAAATATCGAAACGCTTTCTTATACTTTATGAGGCAACGGCGAAAAACTTGCGGGCGTCGAGCGCAAATTACTTTATCCTCGTTTTGATGATCGCGAACGTAGTGAAGATATAATAATAACACGTGGCCGAAGCACCTATTCTTTTTCTGACAATGATGTTCAATCCCTTTATTGTACAAAGCGAACCGGAAAATCAAAATGCCTCACACACCTCGCTTATTTTATCGGTTTGTTTGTGCTAAAGGTTCGACTTAGTGGAAGATGAAAGCTAGTTCATATTAAATTAATCGTAACAAATGCAATTGAAACGCTTGCAAAATGTTTTAACCGCCGTTATTGTTGATTCTAATTGAATCAACCGTAAACACCATTATGCATTACGTTTGCATTAGTCAAATACTGTGTCGGATAAGTCAATTCTTAATCGTTTGTAAACGAATCCGACTTCATATACTAAGTACACTTTGTTCGCATCAAGAATAATGTGACGTCATGATTAATGATAAAGTGTAACGGTTGCGGGTTTAGAATAGGTATCGTTTTATCTCGTGATGAAACTAACAACGTTTAATTTACGAGTTGGCAACCCTTTACTGAGTTGTCATGCCGATATCACTAATTGATTGACATTATTGGCAGCAATAGGAACCAAAGTTAAAAATAATATATTTGAAACCCTTTGTATTTTACCAAAACAAGTCGTGCTATTAAATGTGGCAATGCTGGGTAGTGGTCCTATTCATTTTCCACCGGAGATGCTTTTTGAAATATAAGATAATGTCTCAATAGCGGAATGAGACCCAATACCGGAACGTTTTGATAATAATTATGTACCTATATTTAATCGTGTATGCGATAGAATGAAATGAAACTTTCTTTATTTACAACCTTAATCTTTCATTTATAAAATATAATATGAATTGGACTTTAGAATCTATCCAAAATATGTAAAAAAAATGTATATTATGATAATAGTGTCAGATACACGATTTAACCATGTTTCTTAATGATTTTGCTAAGAAAATTGTCAATGATCTTAAGCTTATAGATAATGTTTAAAACGATTTTTCAATTTGTTTTTTTTAAATATATCTAAAAATACATAAAAGATAAGAAAACATATTAACAGTATTAACAAAATTTTATTATTTATATTAATTATACTGTTCCGTCTATTAGTACACCAAAATAAATTCCGACCCAGTAACGGAACACTCAGCTATGTTAATGTTATTGATTGGCATTCGCCGTGTGTTTTATTGACTAAATATAAATAATTTTCAAATATGGATATGATTGTTAATTTTTTTTTTCAGAGATGCGTAAATCAAAGTTTTAACATAAATATACAATTATGTCATTACATAAATAGCTTTAAAACGATGAAGTGTAGATTTTAGGTATTTTTGGGTGTTTATTTTCAATATCTAAGCATTTCAAAATGTACGCGGCGTTTTATTAAAAAAAAACGAAGCTGCTATCGATTTCTAATACCATCGGAACATCAAATAAATTGTTAAAATAAATTATAGTGAAAAATCAGAAAACCTATATGGCAAACATTTTCTTCTATTTTCAAAGTGATAAAAGTTATTTAGAAGAACTCTGTTAAATCGTATGTAAAAAGGCAAATGTTACCGAATAATCTTAAAGATATCTAAATATTGTGCTCTTTAGACTAAAAATTTGGTTAATAATAAATATATATTTTTAAGAGGGACTTATAAAGATTAAAAATATACAGGATGTTTTTTTTTAAATAACTGTTACTGTCCGTTTCTTTTACATTATAAAATTAATTTTTTTTTAATAAACTATTTAAAAATAAACAACTTTTATATAAAACATCTTATGTTACCCATGAAGTGATTATGATAAGCAACTCTATTTTACGTCTCAATTTTGAGGTATTATTCCCAAATTTATCTTCCATATTTCAATGCACATTGGATCTGAATTTTTTATTTATTACAAGAAATATTCAGCATATGACTTTAATTTTTCGAAATATTCTAAATAATATGGTATTTGTTACACATTTTTGAAATAAAGTTTACGATACCATACCTCAAAAATATTATTCATTTGGGGTATTTTTTTGTTTATTTTAGTGTCATTTAATAAGTGGGTTAAGTTCCAGTACTTATTCGTGTGATAGGCTGTATGTACAAAATATATTTTTATTCAAAATTAAATAAATACATTAATTAAATTATATTATTTAAAGAAAAATGTAAATGTCAGATTTCCTTGATAATTAATAAAAAGTTTGGGATGTGGTCGTAAAATTTAAAGTGCCAAATTAAACGGTTTGCGATATTAAGCCAAAGAAATCAAAAATTAGTGTTGTTTCCGCTGCATTTTACAGGCAGAAGAAAATGGTATGTCAATAAAATATTACCAAAAAAAGCAAAAAGCAAAGCAACTACATTTAACTTTTATTTTAATAAAACTTAATGTGTTCATAATATTTTTTTATATTACTGGTTATAAGTAAATTTCTTATTTGTTTTTGATTAATAAACTGTTTTTTGCTTAATTTGCCTTCTCCTTCTTCTTCTTTATCTTCTCCCTTAATGCAGTTGTACCAACTGCTCTCTTATAGGGGTAGGCGTGTTCTTAAGAAGTATTCTCTTCTATTCTAATGTATTTGCCTTCTTTTTTTTTAATATTGCAGTAAACCATAAACTCGACAATTCGGACAAGGACATATTCAATTTTTCGTATTTTTCAAGTTATTTTATCAAAATTACTCAAGTGTCTAAAACTCGGCCTAACGTGCCCAAAACCGGTACTTTTACCCTATTTAAAAAATATGATTATTTATTAAATCTTATAATGAAGGGTGTGGACGTCTATGCCCTTAACATTTATCTCAAATTAAAATTGATTTTCAGTTTATTCTAAATTCTTTTATTTAAAATAAAAATCGCACAATTTTTGTCTGTAAAACGTGCAAATATTTGAGCGAATACAATACCTCCGTGGCCTACATCCGCGTGTCAAGGTCGTTGCAATTATTGTTGAACGCTTGCAATAATTATCTTACGAAAGATTGTGCATCGGTTGATGATTTTATGGTTATAATCGCGCATTCAAAGAGTTTTTTTTGCACCTATGCATTCATTTACATCTTTGTGCTATAATGACTTGCATAAAAGAAGATATGCTTTATGATGTACGAGTCATCAATTAAGCGGCATTCTAGTCGATGCAATAATACTGTTAAAAAATATTATTGTTTGCGCCTTTAATTACTTTAATTTCGTTAATATTCTGGGAAGGGAACCATTTAAAGACATCGAGAATTCTAAAGTAGTCACATGTTCAATTTAAATCTGAATGTGCTTACTGAATAATAAAGAGGATTGTGTGTAAATCGATTTCACCCTTCTTGCATCTGTAAACGTAAATTCGAAAAAAAGTTACTTCTCTATTTAATGTCTTTTATTTATTTAGACCTTACGTTTCCTTTTCTTGTCTGCACTTTTACTTCTTTTTCGATAACTTGTTTAAATACAAGGAAATTCATTTGTGTAAAAACGAAGGCACGTTTCGCTATTAGATTTCAGCATAGAAATAGGGCTATATCTGATTTATTTTTGTTTTCTTATTTAATAGATTAATAAAGCATTCACAAGAAAATTGTGAATTTTAAAAATTATAATGTTTTTTGAGATTTTTGTAAAAAATATAATTAGAAAATAGTATTAGTTTTTAAAAAATGTAATTATTCATTTTGTTGAATAACTGGGATTCTGTTGCTAAAAAAATATTTTTGTAAAATTGTATATCCGACCTAATTTATCGTTTATGGAGGTAGGGATATAGAGTTGGGTTTAAAATAAGTACAATTATGCGCGTAGAAATTAGGCTAATTTTGCCTTAAAAGATTATCCATGCTAAAAATTATTATTTTCTGCAAAATTACAAAATTATTATACTTTTTTATAAATTTTGGAAAAAACAACTATTGTATTTTTATGTCTAAATATTTTATGATGAAAACGCTGGTGGATAGATGACATAAAAGAAATAACAGGAAAACATTGGTTCCACAAAGCATTAAACAGAGAGGAATGGAAAGAACTGGGAGAGACCTATGTCCAGGAGTGGACAAATATAGGTTAAGGAAGAAGAAGAAGAAGATTTTATGATTAAAAACTATTATTTGTTGTAAGATTACGAATAAAGTTGGACGTTACAAATTGTATTTTAAATTTTATTCAAAATTACAGTCAACTCGCGCTACAAGGATGCTCGATATAACTTAAATTTTCATATAAAGAAAGAATAATAAAAACTTCTCAAAAAAAAAACATTTTAAATAATCATGCTGAATTTTTTTGATTTGATCGGTTGATTACGACCGAAATTTTCTTCAGTTTATAACAACACTTTGCAATGCATTTATTTGGTAATCAAGATGATTAATATTTTTGCAATAACCTCCATAATATAAAAACACCATTACAATATAATTTTATTATTAACATTGTACCTTATAGGTAAACGTTTTTTTTATAAATGGTTCTTTTACAATTGTAGTTTTTGTAAATTATGACTCTAAGTATTATTAAATTTTTTTTTGCCAATACATACTAGGATATTAGGACACTAGGATCAGTTTAACTGTTGCCTCGGTGAAATATTTTCCTAAAATTGATATGAAGTTTAACTTATTTAGTATTAATATTCACAAATGCATAAATAATGAAAAATAAATTATAATAAAGTCGTTCTACTTACAATATGACATATTAATAATAAGAAAAAGATTTATTCTTTATATATCAAAATCTGCTTCTTTTAAAATGATATGTTATTATTAATTTAATTTATAGTAATAGGTATAATATATAGGATGTCAGACGAATAGGTACTGAAACTTAACCGGGTGATACCTGACACCAATCTAAACAAAAAAAATTATATGCAATATGTCTTAACTCTAAAGAATGTTGAAAAAATCGCATTTTAACATTTGAATAAATATAAACACAGCATCGTCTCCATTTTTTAATTTCATCAAGCGATAGTTCAATTCCCCACCAAGCCCAATTTTGTCGGAGTCGGTGTAATTGTGAGTGAGAACTTGACAAAATAAATTTCTCCAAAATTGATCTCGTTAATTTGTTTACTCTAGAAATAATAATAATAAATAAGAATTTAACTTCTTATTGGCGTGAAAAACATAAAATTTAGAAAGTGCGGGACTATACTTTTAAGTTGGTATTGAAAAGTCAAATCGAGTGTCAACATTGGCTCCTATCTAAGAACATTAAGTGATCACCCCCTAGTTCAAGTAATTGTGTATGAATTAAATAAATTATCTGTATTTTACTAAAAATTTACAACTTAACTAGTTAATTTAATTTAATCTAAAATACAGTAAGCTAATATTGGGATATTCTACTAAAAGTTCATATCGCTTCAACATTAATATTAATGTAAACAAAGTAATTATTTAACAAAAATAAGAATATGTACCTTATATTTTCAAAAGATTAATAAAACAGCACTGTTGATTATTGCAAACTATTCAATAAAATTCTAACTGACGGACAACGCACAACCTAAACCGGTGGTTCTAGATTCTGGATTAGTAGTTCCCAACCTTTTTTTGAGCAGGGACCACAAGGTCAAAAAATAATTTTTAATCGAAACGTTTATCCTCGCTCGCTTTTATTCATCAAGGCACGTTCATTGAAACTTTTAAATTTTTTGCGGATCATATTTTGGCTCTTGCGGACCACTAGTTGGGAACCACTCTTCTAGACTCTAGAAACATAAAATTATGTACAGGTGTTCATTATATAACGTAGATGAGCCTAAGAAATGATTTTTGAAAATTTATCTCTTAAGGGGCTTAAATAGGTGATGAAATTCTGGATGGAAGTAGGTCATTTTTTAAGTTAGCAACGTGAAAGTGGAGTTATAGGCGCGGGCAAAGCAAGTTACCCCAAAACCGTAACATTTGAGAAAAGTCTGATGGTTCCTGAGATGTTGCCGATGGGCAATCTCATCGTGCAGACGGCTAGTATACAATAAACTATATTTGACCTTGTTACCAAAATCCAACTAATCAAAGCGATAATCTATAAGTTTATGGGCAACAATTCAAAAATGGGATGGCCCAGCGGAAAAGAACCTTTTTATCGTTACGGTATTTATCCAATTTAATTTTTAAGTTTTACAATAATTGAGTTACCAAAAAAATAAAACAAAATTGTTCGGCAACTTAAAATACTCAGGTTCGTTATTACAGACATTACTACACCATATCGTAGTAATAAGCAATTAGAATGCTGATAGCTTGTCATAGTCTACGCAACGCCATCCGGGAAATAGCAGAAAGTAATTAGATTGCGAATTAAATTATATAATTCGTACGAATCTCTTGGAATCGTAATACCTTATTTTAATAAGGTGCGTTTTATAGAATCCACTGTTTTCTTAACACACAAATTAATGCTCTATTCTCGATTTCCTCCAGACTAGACACAACCGTGGAATCGCTTACTCAACTTGTTAAGAAACTACCGAAGCGTAATGTATCAGCCAAGTTACGAGCAAACGTAGAAATGTTCAGACAGGTGTTTGTGAATTACAGTAAAACCTCGATTATCCGGATCTCAGTTATACGGATTTGCGATTATCCGGATTGTCGTTGCGAAAATTAAACCTCGGTATTTCTTACTAAATATTTTATTATTTTATTTTGTATTGCGCACTAAACAGTGCTTTTTTGCTTTGTTGATGACAGTTTTATTTAGTGATTAATATTTGTTGCGTTTTTTGTTAACATATACCTAACAATTTGACTAAGTTTTTTCCTGTTATAACGGGACGCTTTGTAATTGTGCTTAAAACCGAGTGTGCACATTCGAGCTCAAAGTGGCACATTCCGATCTCGGGAAAATGAAGCGCGCCGCTTCGCGTCGCGCTTCATTTGCTTCCCTCGCTCGGAAATGTGCCACTTTTCGCTCGAATGCGCACATCCTCGTATTTATTGGATTTGCCTATATTATTATTTTATTCTTCAATTCAAAAAATTATAAGTCGAATAAATTAGATCTATTTGTTGTTTGAAAAAGGTTAGATATTTTATTCCTTTTGATAAGTTATCGTGGTGCTCTTCCCCACGCCTAATTGTAGCGAGCTTGATAAAAATATTTTCAGATGTACTTTCGAATGTTTACTAATTCGCATTTTTGATTAATTAAAATTGTATATGAGTCAAATTTTCTAAAGTGGGCCACTAAAAATCGACTACAGTCGAACCTCGATAAGTTGAAGTCGAAGGGACAGCAAAAATAATTCGTCATATCAAAAACTCGAGTTACCAAAAGAAGTTCAGTTAAATACTTCCGTATATATATATATCATTCATTTTTTATAGAAAATAACCAAAATTGATCTACAATCATTAACATTATTTATTTTTATTAAGGCCCTAAAAAATATAGTTATTTACATATTATTTACTGTTAAATTGAAAGTAATTTAAAATTGTCTTTTGCTTCATTGCTCCAAAATGTTACGTTTCTACAAATTTTTCCAATGATCTTACCGATAATAATATATCTGTAGGAACATCTTCTTGAGCACATAGGAATAGAGAAATAGTATCTATTGCATTGTAAACTTGAGTTGTTGAAGGGGTGTTTACTGTAACATCTGTATCACTTTCATATTCACTTTTACTTTCACAGTTTTTCTTATTTTCTTCTGGCACTTTACTTATAATGCTTTCATCGCTAGGAATTTCAGCAACTTCCAAATCTTTATCAACGTTGACATTTGTCATTTGTATCTTCAGCAGCTACAATTAGGTCTCTGTTTTTAAAATGGTTGATAAAGTGTTTGCGGAATACCAAAATCTTTAGCTATATCCTTTTTCTTTTGAGCCCACGTTCCACTTCTTTTATAAGATTAATTTTCTCCTTATGGTTAAACTTTTTAATTTTCGTTTACACTCCATGTTAATACGTAAATAATTTTAGAAAAAGTATTAAACTTTTTTAGATTTTCTGTTATACTCTGTTACAAACTATAAAGAACGTAAAACACATTTGTTAGTCTTCGTAGTCGACGAATAACTATCAAATTGAAAACTAAAATGCAAAAATAGTTTATTTTTTTGTAAAATAAACGGTAAAACCATCTCAAAAATTTATAACTGTCCATAAGGCATTTAAACATAAATTAGTTTTTAAATCCAGTTGAAGTGCCGCCGTTAAAACTTTCTTGTAGTATAAACCTTTTATTCGTAGTTAACAATAGAGCTTTTAAAGCATCAATAACACCAAACCAAGCCGTCGTTAATCCTCTCTCAGGTAGAGAAATTTTTAGAAAAGTTGTAAAATTTAACTTCGAATCATCGACCTATTTACTAATGGAAACTTGAATTTAATGAATTGTAAAACTCTTGGACTAATTAAATAATTTGATTTATTAAATTTTGAGTTATTGACATAAAAATATTAACGTTGAGATAGGCAAGTCCTACGGAAACTGGTTTGAGTTCGAGCTATCAAAAATTCGGCTTATCGGCGTTCGACTTATGGAAGTTTGACTGTAGTTGATTTTTATATCATCTTTTGCAGATTGCTGAAGGTTTATATGTCAAAATTAATGTTTCCTAATATTTTTGGATAATTTAATTTTTGTAAAAATTATAAAAAAATTAGTTTTAAGGCACATTTTGTATACACTGTTGTAATTAGACTTCATTTATGGATTAATTCAATTTTTAAATATAAAAAAATATTTATGTGTTACATAGGGGTGCATCACAATTTTAGAATGACTTGGGTGGGGTATGTTATAAAAAAGTTGGGAAATAAGAATCAAAATTCGGAAAAAGTTAAAATATTTTTTTTTCATCTACGATAAAGTCTCCCATTTAGTGTAGTTTAAAAGTACTAAATTCGAAATGTGATTTTTGGTAAAAATACCTTACTGTAATTTTTAATTAAAAGAAAAGTGAGAAGTCTTACATTTAGTTCAGTTCGATTTAATTAATATTATTTGTAATAGAAAAGAATAAGATAGGCAAATTTAATTATTAAGAAGTATGTGCATTTTCAAGCGAAAACTTTTTCCGAATAGAAAATCAGGATTTGAAGCATTTGTTACTAATATAGTCGAATCCAATTAACACGAAGATGTGCACATTCGAGCGAAAAGTGGCACATTGCCGAGCGAGGGAAGCAAATGAAGCGCGACGCGGAGCGGCGCGCTTCATTTTCCCGAGATCGGAATGTGCCACTTTGAGCTCGAATGTGCACACTCCGTTTTCAGCACGATTTGCAATAATTTAGGCCAATAAATTAGATGAAAATACAATTGAATAATTTTAATCGGTCCCTCTCACTCGCACTGACAAGATTTTCGTATCTTTTCGCTCCCTTCCACTCACTTGCTATGGTAAATACATTTATCCAATATAATATTGATATTATTATACATTCAATTAAATTAACCGAATTTTCGATTATCCGAATAATTAGTCCGGATAACCGAGTTTCTACTGTATGTTATATTCCAAAGAGCCATTATGATTAGCAAGTTAACGATGGATCCAATGTGTGCGTTTTTTTTAGAGGCAAAATACCAGAGAAACTTCCGAATTTCGAACACGAAGGCTTTCAATTATTATAAACGAACTCTCGAATTTGCTAATTTCGAGTTTCACATATGTTTGGTCGGAACAAGGCATGCCAAAAGTTTGGATTAATACATAACCAACAGGAATACACTTTAACAATTTCCGAACTGATATCTCCCAAGGCGAATTCTACGAATATGATACATTCTACAACTATAATGAAACTTCGTCGGCTAATTAATAAGGTGATTCAGGTGCTTTTGTTAATGGATAGTCTAACTAAAATTACTTATATCTGCTAAATTACGTGTTAATTACAGATTAAATCTTTTGAATTACCGAAGTAGGAAGTTTGCAACAACGAGAATTAATTGTTTTATGCGTTAAGTAAGATGTAAGCCAGAATCTTGTTATAACAATCGTTTTATATGCATCCGAAGCCTTTGCTAAGCCGCTATATTTTGTATTCAGTCATCTCGAATTAATTAGCATTGCAAATTAGACGTAACACTTATTAGGAACATAATTATCATTCTGTGCGAGTTCATAAATCAAACTTTAGCTATCAATATTATGCAGGATTGAATATGCAAAGACACGGTATTTTGCGGTTTACTAAACAGAATGCGATGGAACGTACAGAATTTACTAACGGCATAAAAAAAGAAAAGGATTTGGCATTTAAACTGCAGAAAATTGGATGCTTAAAGAGCCTATTTTGCAATTTTTAACGGTGTTTGGTCAACAACAATAAACTTCGATTTTTATTTTGGTTGTGGAATGAAAATTCAAAAAAAAACTGATGCAATGGACCACACAATGCTAAAAATAATCATAGAATACTATTTTGAAATGTCGATTTATTTTTTAATCAATTTTGATTGCGTTTTGCGATTTGGTGCTTATTGCTTCGATTTATGCAATTCGTCTATTAATGCTTTTTGTATTATTTCCACTGAAAATGTTCATAGTAAGAAAATATTCGGTAGGTAGATAGAATGATTACAATCTCGTCCAGTCATATTTAATCATTTTTTATGGTTGGGTGCTCTTAATTTTTAAAGATAATAAAAACAGACTTTTCTTGTGGAATTAAAAATGTAAAATACTTCGCGCAAAAATATTATTTGGAATGTTAATTAAGCAGAATGTAAGAGGCAGCTTTTACAAATGTTCGCCGAAGGATAAGAGGTCCGATTTTATATCAGATTAATTTTTGAATTCAAGGCTTTTTATTTTCTAGTTTTCAGTTATAATATATCAAAATTTAATTATGTTAGTACAGTATACGTAACGTAGCTGAATCCTTGGCCTTGGATGCGCCCTAAACTAACAGTAGAAAACGTTACAAAGGTCTTCAAAGTCTTCGTCTTGTAAACTTCGGTATAGTCAACTAAAAAATGTATTTCTGTTGTATTTGGACCTGTTTAAATTTTAGCTAGTTCTTGTTTTTATCCGATTTACACGTTTTTGTTATATCATCATCCCCCAGCTTCTCTCGTCCACTGATAGACATAAGCGTTCTTCGTATGCCTCCAACTACTCCTGTATTGTGCAAATTATATCCAGTTGTATTCTATTTTCCTTATATTGTCCACCTATCGCGTCGGTGGGTGCCCCAACTTCTCTTATCTTCACGGGGTCTCCAATCTATTAGTCTTTTCGTCCATCTGTCATCGTTGAGTCGTGCCACATGTCCTACAAATCTCTATTTTAGATTTGCTATTTTCTTTATGACGTTTTCTGTCCCTGTTCTTCTCCAAAGAAGGATGTGAAAATTTGTACGATTTTGGTCTTTTGAGCGTTTAGCAGCAATTTTTGATCAGTGATAGCGCAAGTGATGAGGATCACAATGATACTGATTTCGACAACGTGCGTACAGGGAAAGGACCGGAAAAATTTTTGAAAATTCGCCGTAATTACGCCATTTTTGCCGTTTATAACCCCTTTTTGGACATTTCCCAAACTTTTCGATTGCACTATAATTATGTAATCGTCGAGGCCTATCCGTGCATGTAACGCAATATTTGATGCGACTTATGCCAGTGTTGGTCAAAGTTTTCAAATAATTGATTAAAATTAAGAATCAAAATGCTGGACATGCGCAGCGACTGGACGAGACTCTGCGCAGATTTCTCATAACGCATGCGTGAGAAATATTAGCTGTTGACCAAAACAAAATTCAATCGCAAAAGCGAGCCGGACTTCAGTTTTCTGTCAAAGACCTCGACCTTGGAATATGGCTGTCATAAGTCGCATCAAATATTGCGCAAAAATGGCGGTATTCCGGCGAATTTTCAAAAATTATTTCCGGTTTTTTCTGCTCCGCATTTCCCCGAAATCGGTATCAGCCAACTCCTCATCACCTGCGTTATCACTGATAAAAAATTGGTGCTGTACGCTCAAAAGACCAAAATCATTCAAATTGTCACATCCTCCTTTCCGTATTCCTTACATGGTCCATAAGTTTGATTCTTAATATTGATCTTTCCTTTTTCCTCTGTGATATTCTTAATTTATTGATGTTTTGAGCGTTAGTGTTTTGGATCCATACGTTATAACTGGGGGCACACATTAATTTTATATTTTTCTCTTAAGGCTCATGGGGATGTCGCTATTAAATACATCCTTCAACTTGCTATATGCAGCCCACCCTAACCCAATTCTTCTCTATATCTCTTATGTCTAATTTTCTCTTGTGATTCTTAAGTCATTGTCAAGGTATCGGTATTGCGTAACTTCATCAATGTTATTGTTTCCTAACTTCATTGCCCCATCGGTGAGTAAGTTTATTATGAAGCTTGTTTTACTTTTGGTGATCTGTATTTCAACTTCTTTGGTTGCCTGTGCAAATTCATTGAGCATTATTTCGGCTTTGTGTAGGTCATCAGCAATGAGGACCACAACGGCGGCGGACCTAAGGTTGTTAAGCATTTTCCGTCGATGTTTATACCTGTCTCTTCCCAATCGATTTGCTTGAAGGAGTATTCAGAACCGGCGTGAAGAGCTTGGGCGACATTGTGTCCTCTTGTCTGACTCCTCTCTCCAGAGAGAACGTATTGGTTTTTTCATGTACTTCCGAAACAATCAACGTTTTAGGAGAGAATTTTATATGTAGTTATAATATATTTTTTAGTAGTACCCATTTTTAAAGTAAAGCGCTATCCGCAGGACCCATTTTTTTAATGAGTAATGTATTTTTCTACCATACTCATTAGTCTTTTAACGAGTAATGAGATAGGTTTCATCAAAAGTTTTTTTTAATGATTAATGAATCAAAAACCCATACATTTAAAAAATTGACAATTGAATTTTTTTACATTATTATTTTTGCACCTATGGCGTGGTGCTTAATTTCTGATGAATATAATTAAAGGATACATAAATATGGAACTTATTCATTTATATTAAATTGATAAGGTGTAAATATTTTTATCATGGAAATCTTGAACATTGTTGTAGCAGATTCAGAAATGCAAATGAATTTATAGACATACCTTTTAATTTCGAAATTTTGATAAAGCATAAATTCAAAACCTACAATTTTAACGCATCTAACGCTTCAACCCAATCCCCCACCTCACAAAAAACGAGAATTATAAAATGCGTTATCAGTTTAACTTCGGAGGCTTAAAATCCCAAACGAAGAGATTCCGCAGAAGCGTTTTTGTTCTTCAAACCGAAATTTACATGCAAACGTAAAACGTTGGAAATAAAAACAAGCAGTTCATGCAGGAAGATAAAATGCGTATATTTACCTAACATAAAAAAGCATGAAATTTAAAACCAGCTCAAAGGATTTCGCAAAAATAGATAAGCGCCTATTTTATAGTTTTCTCCTTTCTTACGGCGCAGATTTTCCAAACATTTAACAAAGACACTCCCTCTCAAATTATTTGCAGTTAAAAAAAACATGTCGGACAACCCCCTACGTCAATAACCTTAGAATCCATTTATTTATTCGGTAACCGTGGTTACTCTTTTATTTAACCAATAAAAAGTCGTCCGATTGAAGCCCGCCAAGTCTAAACTTGACGAGTACAACTATGATCGTTAGCTGTAATATTTCCACAGTAAACCCGATTTTATTTGATAAAAAAAGATATTGCGAATTTCATCATAATATTCAAAATAAGAAAATAAAACAAGGGCGCACTTTAAATTTGAAAACTTACGACGAGGCAGGGCAATAAAAGAAACTTACTGTACTAAAAGCACCAGCCAAAGTTTTCCAAATACCTTCTCGCTTTATTTTGTGGAAAAAAGTTTCGGGAAAGTATCGTTTTTACCCCCAGTAGGCCCTCCTCCCAAGCGACATGTTATGAAATATGGTATTGTACTTTAGGTGCATTATTCTTATACTTTAGTTCAGCGATTCTCAACCACTGTGCCGCGGCACTTTTATGTGCCGCGAAATTCTAAAAGTGTGCTGCCAAATTTTAGATATACAGTAAAACCTCAATTATCCGGACCTCAGTTATACGGATTCGCGATTATCCGAATTGTCAACGGCATTCGGACTCGTTGCGAAAATTAAACCTAGGTACATATTTCTTACTAAATATTTTATTTTGTATTTCGCACTAAACAGTGTTTTTTTGCTTTGTTGATTTTAAGATGATGTACGACTGTTTTATTTAGTGATTAATATTTGTTGGTTTTTTTGTAAACATATAACTAATAATTTGACCAAGTTTTTTTCCTTTTAAAATGGGACGCGTTGTAATCGTGCTGAAAATCGAGTGTGCACATTCGAGCTCAAAGTGGCACATTCCGATCTCGGGAAAATGAAGCGCGCCGCTCCGCGTCGCGCTTCATTTGCCTCCCTCGCTCGGAAATGTGCCACTTTTCGCTCGAATGCGCACATCCTCGTATTTATTGGATTTGCCTATATTATTATTTTATTCTTCAATTCAAAAAATCAATTAGATCTATTTGTTGTTTGAAAAAGGTTAGATATTTTATTCTTTTTGTTAAGTTATCATGCTGCTCTTCCCCAAGCCTAATTGTAGCAAGCTTGATAAAAATATTTTCAGGTGTACTTTCGAATGTTTACTAATTCGCATTTTTGATTAATTAAAATTGTATAAGAGTCAAATTTTCTGAAGTGGACCACTAAAAATCAACTAGTTGATTTTTATATCATCTATTGCAGATTTTTGAAGATTTATATGTCCAAATTAATGTCTCCAAATATTTTTGGGTAATTTTCATTTTTGTAAAAATATAAACATATTAGTTTTAAGGCACATTTTGTATACACTGTTGTAATTAGACTTCATTTATGGATTAATTCAATTTTTAAATATAAAAAAATATTTATATGTTACATAGGGGGTGCATCAAAATTTTAGAATAACTTGGGTGGGGTATGTTAAAAAAAAGGTTGGGAATTAAGAGTCAAAATTCGGAAAAAGGTTAAAGTATTTTTTTTCATGTACGATGAAATCTCCCATCTAGTCTAGTTTAAAAGTACTAAATTAGAAGTGGTACATTTAGTTCAGTTTGATTTAATTATTATTATTTATAAGAGAGAAGAATAAGATCCCGACTAGAATTTTTTGAAAGGACCGATAAGGATGTTATAAGGTTAACCTCGTAACCTGATAAGGTATAGATCAGGATAGCCTGTCGGGGACCTGATAAGGATGTAACGCAGATGAACCATAAGGTCCTTATTAGGATTGTTTTATATGGTCCTGATCCGGATTACCTTACATGGTCCTGACCAGGATCGCTTTACATGGTCCTGATCACCATTACCTTACATGGTTCTGATCACTATTGCCTTACGTGATCCTGACCAGGATTACCTTACATGGTCCCGATCAAGATTACTTTACATGAAAAAGGGGAAAGGAAAAGAGTATATTTATAACGGAATACCCATAACCGCCAAAGACCAGATCACCTGGTAACTGAGAAGAAATGTGAAAGCCTTTTATATTATTTTTATACAAAAAGACTTTGCGAGTTAAAGTGATGGCGACACCTATTAGTAACTTTATGCGATTGTAAGTTCACAGTTTTTAGGTTAAGTTATGTCATTCGGAATGGTAATCCTGAGAGGTTCCCCAGATGGTCATAATCAGGAAAGCTCAACGAACAATAAATTGATTTTCTTTAGGGTCATCCTGACCCAATCCTCATATGGACTCCGTCAAGATAACCTGTTGACAAAGAGTTCTTTTTCTAGTTAGGTAATCCTGAGTGGTTCCCTAGATGGTCATAATCAGGAAAGCCCGATAAACAATAAATTGATTTTCTTTAGCGTCATCCTGACCCAATCCTCATATGGAATCCGTCAGGATAACCTCTTCAGAAATATTCGTTTTTAAGCACGGCAATTCTGAGAAGTTCCCTAAATGGACATGACCAGGAGAACCCGATGACAAGTAAATTTTTTTATATTCGGTTCTTCCTTATGTGGAATCTATGAGGATTGCCCGAATGAGGTTAACCGTATTTTCACCCGATGAGGTCCTTGTGACACTTCAAGGAAATAAGGAAAAAATTCTAGTCGGGATAGGCAAATTCATTTATTAAGGAGTATGTGCACTTTCAAGCGAAAACTTTTTCCAAATAGAAAATCTGATTTGAAGGATTTGTTATTAATATAGTCGAATCCAATTAATACGAGGATGTGCGCATTTGAGCAAAAAGTGGCACATTTCCGAGCGAGGGAGGCAAATGAAGCGCGACGCGGAGCGGCGCGCTTCATTTTCCGAGATCGGAATGTGCCACTTTGAGCTCGAATGTGCACACTCGGTTTTAACCCTCCATTGGGCGCGCGGATGACATACGTCATCCAGCTCTATTTCTTCTTGAATAATTTCTAAATTATTTAACCTTAAATTCCGAAAGTTTCAGTACCTTCGTAACAACTCCCACGCAGCATCTCCTAACAGTTAATAATTCGTTATCAGCAATATATTAAAAAAAAAAGAAAATCAAACGGTGCAATGCGTGTTGTGGATGACAACTGTCATCCGCGCGACCATGCGCGCCACTATATTAGTCCCACTAGTGAACGGACGTTATAAGAATTTTTTGCACATATTTCAGTATGTCTTGCTAATTTGTGATGTCTAGATAATTTTTCTTATAAAGTAGTTTATATTGCGATAAATATTTTATAAAAAAGCGGAACATTTTTCCTATTCTTCAATTATTATGAAATAATACTGTGAAGAGTTTGCACTCTTATTATTACAATAACTGTTTTTGTATCTTAGTAAAAAAAACTAAATCGTTCTGGTTTTGTGATTATATATAGTAGGTACCCCTAGATTTTTTGTGGTACTGTTTTTGTTGCTTTAAAAATTAATATGTTTGTTAATGTTATGTTTTTTTGTATTATCTTTTATTTATTTTGTGAAATATAACCTTACAATAGTTATTTGATAATAAAATGAAACAATATTTATATAATTTTTAACAAAAAACCATTTATAAGAGTGGATGACATATGTCTTCCGCGCGCCCATGTACGCTACGTTATACTGCGCGCCTAACGAAGGGTTAAGCATGGTTCACAATAATTTAAGTCAATAAACTGGACAAAAAATTAGTTAAATAATTTTAATTATTCCCTCTCGCTCGCATTGAAACGATTGCCATATCTTTTCGCTCCCTTCCACTCATTTGCTATGGTAAAAAACATTTCAAACATAAAATCGATTTATACTAAACTAAATTTAAATTTTTGATTTGAAAGAGCGTAGGATAAAGTAGACAAATTCAATAAATACGAAGATGTGCGCATTCGAGCGAGAAGTGGCACATTTCCGAGCGAGGGAGGCAAATGAAGCGCGACGCGGAGCGGCGCGCTTCATTTTCCCGAGATCGGAATGTGCCACTTTGAGCTCGAATGTGCACACTCGGTTTTAAACATGGTTCACAATAATTTAAGTCAATAAATTGGACAAAAAATTAGTTAAATAATTGTAATTATTCCCTCTCACTCGCATTGAAGCGATTGCCATATCTTTTCGCTCCCTTCCACTCATTTGCTATGGTAAAAAACATTTCAAACATAAAATCGATTTATACTAAACTAAATTTAAATTTTTGATTTGAAAGAGCGTAGGATAAAGTAGACAAATTCAATAAATACGAAGATGTGCGCATTCGAGCGAGAAGTGGCACATTTCCGAGCGAGGGAGGCAAATGAAGCGCGACGCGGAGCGGCGCGCTTCATTTTCCCGAGATCGGAATGTGCCACTTTGAGCTCGAATGTGCACACTCGGTTTTAAGCATGGTTCACAATAATTTAAGTCAATAAATTGGACAAAAAATTAGTTAAATAATTTTAATTATTCCTCTCGCTCGCATCGAAGCGATTGCCATATCTTTTCGCTCCCTTCCACTCATTTGCTATGGTAAAAAACATTTCAAACATAAAATCGATTTTTACTAAACTAAATTTAAATTTTTGATTTGAGAGAGCGTAGGATAAAGTAGACAAATTCAATAAATACGCTTTTCGACACGATTAACAATGATCAATTTACTTTAAAAAAAATTAAGTAATTCTACAACCGTAGTTGCGCTCTCAAAATGTCTACTTTGGGCTTCGTCTATTTTTCATATTTTTTTTACTTTATTCATTAAGAAATTGCTGTGAAATTAATTTGTATTTAAATAAGGAGGCAAGATTGAAATACTTGTTAGGATTTCTTAATATTCGGTATCGTAATTGACAATTTTTTGAAAACGGGACTTTTTGGCATCCCGAATGATTGCTTGAGGACAACGGGACAAATGATCTGAAAACGGAACAATCCCATTCAAAACAGGAACTGTGGTCACATAATATATAGCTAAAATTCGTTTTTTTTCCTATACATTCAATTAACCGAATTTTCGATTATCCGAATGACCTGCAAAAATAATTAGTCCGGATAACCAAGTTTCCACTGTATAATTATATTAATATTATTAAATAACTATTTTACGCAGCGTGTAAATAATTTTTAAACATCTTTTTCTGTGTGTGCCGCCAAATTTTGAAATCGCTAAAAGTGTGCCGCAATAAAAAAAATGTCGAGAATCACTGCTTTAGTTCAACTTATGTATTCGAAGCCGTTGAAAAAACAGGACGTTAGGAGCCAAACTTTTCGCAATTTTTGATAACGAAGTGCTAACCTCCCGAAATGAAGATTACAAGGCATTCATTAAGGCCGAGATAAAGTTTATGAGAAAGTTGATATGTCGTAGAGAGTTATGATATCTAGAATTGTTTTCTTTTTCGGATTTAAGGTTGCGACAGATGCGAAACAATGCCAAGAAAAAATGTTTCTTTTAGATATCTCGCCTCGCAAAGCCCGACGACGTATGTTCGGGGACGAAATTAAAAAGGACCTGAGTGCCTTTGTTTTCGTAATTAATCCGCTTTATTGCATGGCGGCTTTTATTTCGCCCGCCACAAATAAAACTAATGTAATTTTGAGCTTTCGCTTTTTATGGCTTCTTTTCGCGGTCGCGTCCGTTTATTTCCGACAGACATTTTTTTGCCTCTTGCACATAATATTTTTGCGTTTAGTAACCAATAAGGTATGTTCGTTCTTCTGAAGGAAGGCAATGCTATCAACGCGAAATAGGGCCAAATCCCGCAGCTATAATGGTGAAGTAAGCCGTGAAATTGAAAACATCAAAACTAAATTTTCCGTTCTTTGCTATATTTATTTTTCAATCCGTGTATCTCCTTTTTCGGAGAATATCGTCAAGAATTGCATTCAAAACGGCGGACTCGTTACAAATGGGAATTTAAACGACAGAAAGGAACGTAGGGTGATGTCGTTTGGCGGTCTTTTAAAAAGATTTGGGTTACGACGAGAAACAGAGCCCACTAGGAAATGAAAAATTTATGCAGGAGAATTAGTTTTTCTAGCAACATATGACGGTGATATATTTTGCCATCGACACGCCAAGCCGAAAACTGATTTGCAAATCTTTTTGTTCGACGTTTTATCGGGGTTTTCCTCCCTTATAATTCTTAAAGTTAGTTTTTATCGACGTTTTTCGGTTGCAAATATTTAGTTTGCTAAACGTGTTTTTGTGATATTTTGTTTATGAAAGAAGAAGTAATTGAAAACATTTTACCAAATAAAATGAATATTTAAAATTAGACATTAATTCTCTTAAAGATTGAGGTTTTTTTTATTATACCTACATTTGGTCATTGACAAGATTATTGGACAGGTCAAGTCTAAATTTTTTCAATTTTATATAAATAAATTTATATATAAGAATTTTGAGTATGCGCTATAGGTCAGGAATTTTACATTATAGGAAATATTTTGAATTTTTAAATAAATAAATACTCAATTGATTTTCGTTTTTTTAATTGCAAATTACGCTTCGATAAAAAAACTAGTATAAAAATTCCAAACTTTAAAGTATAAAAAGGTAATATCCACAATGAAATTTAAAAAATTTCTAAATATCCCAAAAAATATTTTTATAGGGTAGTTTTTTTGATATTTGTAAATTTTGTTTATAATTTTATAAATTCATAGATGAAATTGTGATTGAAAATGTTTTATCTAACAGCAATTATTTTAAACCACAAAAACCACTTTGGTACATGACTTTTTCATATAGGTGTTGTTTAAATATAGATAAATATTTTCTTTTTCTCTTCCTCTCTCTCTCTCTCTCCCTCTCTTTCTCTGTCTCTATTTCTTTATTTTTAAAAATTTTAACAATATTCTTATAACCAAAAATAACTATCAAAATATAATTTTATAGTCTTGAAATATAATTTTTGTAACACCTGCGAAAGTTTGATTTTTGAGCACGGTGTGGCGGTAGTAAAGTGGCCGATTTGCCGATGTCAGAATAGAGTATAGCTTCTTCGTTACTTTCTACACGTGTGAGGAAAATTATCCAACTTTAATTTCTTTTTAAAATTTTTTTTTACAGTAATATTTTGCGGAGCTATCGAGTTTTGAATGAAAAAGGATCCTATTGTCATCAGCCGCTGATATCTCAGCAACCAATAGGCGTATCAAAAAATTCTTGTAATTAACCAGCAATAAATGCAGAATTGCGAGAAGTGGAAAAAAATAAATTTTTCTATTTTGAAAGAAATTATGATGTTTAGCAACAAAAATTTCTTGTGAAATTTTGATCAATCGGTCCAGAAAAACCTCTCAGTAGAGCGATCTGGCGACTTACCAAAATAAGGAAAAAAGTCACTTTTTTCACTTTTTGCAACATAAAACTGAGTGTAGAATTTTTTTTCCTAAAAAGTCAAAATAATTTTGTAGGACAATTATTCTAGATTCCAAAACGGTCCTTCAATTTTTGATACGCCCTTTGGTTGCTGACATATCAGTGGTTGAAAACAAAAGTATTCTTTTTCGTTCAAAATCCGATAGCTCCGCGAGCAATAAACGTAAAAAAAAATTAAAAAATATAGATAAAGCTGGTTAAACAGGCTATCTGATTCATGCAATAGTTTATCTCAAAAAAACATTCGAAGGCCGTGGAACAGAAATAATATGCATAAAATTTGAATAAAAAATTTTTCGCGCTATTTGGTATCTTCACGTGAAAACCGTTGCTGCTAAAAATTTTTGAGAACAAAATCTGAAAACTAGAATTTTGGAACTTCAAAATGATTTTTTAACGACTTTTATACGACCATTTTTCACCTAAATACAGCTCGTCAACGAACACCAAAAAATTTGAATTTTTTTCTTCATCCCTTAATTTTTGCAAAGAGTACCTATATATCGATTATTTTATGAAAAAACTATCGATATTTTGATATATCGATATAATTTACACATGTTTAGTGACGATCCAAGCCTGCGTTAAAAATTTTAAAACAAAGGTTTACAATTTTCTGGAACAACAACCCCACTAAATTTGGTTACGAGCCGTCACTGGTTTATTGTTCAATTAACTTTCGATCAGTTACGTTTCTTCTCTCCTTTGTGTATATAATTTTTTCTTATTCTTAAAAAAACCATTCAAAATCGCATTTAAAATGAATTGTTATTCTCAAATGGTAAAAAAATATATTAAAAAACCAAGCATTTGGAAAATTATGAGTGAAGTTATTAAAACAATCATACGTTATACAATTTTATACATAAAAAAAACACAACTTGCTTAGTAATTCTGTCCGTAAAGCATAACTCAAAATAAATTCAAAAGTTAATAGTAACCAATATGAGAAACGTATTTATGGAACACCAATTTTCTAAAGCTTATTGGAGCTCATTATCTGGGAAACTGAATTTTCTTTGAAGTGTTCATTCTGCCAGACATTGCCTCGGCAAAACAGAGGTATCCAGAGAAAATTCAATTTCTCCAATTTCAATACAGCTCGCAGATGACTAAAGAATGTTTCGTAATATCCGTAATTCTCAAAAAAAAGGCTTATTTTTCTCGAGCTCGTTATAAAACTGAAATAACCAAAGCCAGACTTACGAAGCCTCAAAAAAATAAATCCTATTTATCCTGCAAAAAATTGCTCGCCGCACGATGGTGGGTACGGTTTTCCTTTTTTTCTTCCGGAGTTTACAATTACTTGGGAAATTTGATATTTAATTCGAGAAGACTTATAAAAAAAAGGAATCGCTAGTTATCCTCAAACTTTGATCAGAAGGATTTACGAAAACGTGTTTACTAATTGGTATTTACAAATAAATAAAGATAGATTCTGTTAAAGTCAATACTTGACCGCTATCAAGGATAACAACTTCCAATGAAACTGAAATATTTTCCTCGGGGCACCTTATACGTAATAACAACACAGCTGTTTGATTATTAACCAAACAACGTGGACGTTTTTGTTTGTAAATTCCACCTTTTTCGACTTGGTAAAAACTATTGTTTTCAGAAAACCCACATTTAAATCTAATTGCGTGTTTACAAATATTCCACACGAATTCGAAACACAAACAAAAAGTTCTTCGAACGAAATCGATTGACCGCATAACTAAACACCGGGTGTGTGTGTTTCAAAATTTTTACGCTCCGAAAATAAACAGAAGCGTTAATTACGTAATTGTACAAAAAAAATAACTGGCATTACCTTGAAGGAAACGCGGTTTTATAGACTTGCAGGCGCTTGGCGAACTTCAAGGATATTTCCACCTTTGAAGTGGAAATAAGAAACCGCGTTTTTATGGCGCTTCTGATGTTTAAAAAGTACCTACATGTGCGTGTTATCTTTAAGTGCGTGTGTTGTTTCGATAATAAAAATAATTATTTTGAAAAATAAGGCTTTTAAGTGGCAATTTAATTCTAAGAGTAATTTGCAATTTTTTTAAGTTCACATTTTGAACAGAAATATTTATGCAACCCAATCAACAGCGGAAGGTGCAGAGTGCGATCGGAAATGTGTCCATCGAATTACAAATGATATCTCTTCCTTGATTTAGTGAAATGATTTTTAACACAATGGAGCTTAATAAGTATGAAAAAACGGCCTCAGGAGGAAGTTCAGTGATTTTTTAAAGTTTGATTTAAATTTTTTAGCTTTATGGAGTTAAAACGTTACAATTATTTCTAAAAGAACTTAATTTTATGAACGTTTACCTACATTTCGTTTGTTTTAATTAAAAAACCTTTAATTGGCCTGGTGACGTCTTAAACGTCGATATCCCCTATTCTAAAAGGTCGTATTCCACAAAATTGACAAATCTATTTGTTTTAGAAACGCAATCATAATTATATTGAGCAATTTATGCTAATTGCCTGTTTATTATTTATTAATAAATACCTTAATATAACAAAAGCCCAAAAAGAGCAAGAAAATAAAAAAAAACGACCACAGTAGGAAAATGTGTATAAAGTTAAAGAGAAGAAAGCTAACGATGATCAAAACAATAGAATAAAGATTCAAAGCGCCACAGATTATTAGTGTATTTCACAGTTTGAATGTGATTAAATTGTAACAATGTAGTAATTTTTGCTGTCAAATGTCCAGGTCAACAGGGGGTGTTTATTTCTGCCCCCCACCGTGCCAATTTTGTCGGAGTTGGTGTAACTGTGAATGACAACTTGAGAAAATAAATTTCACCAAAGTTTATCACGACATTAAATATTTTAATGAAAAATTTATAACTGCAAGCTTTTTGAAATTACCGCTTTTCTAGTTTTTGAAAGTCTTCAATTCGCAGAGGACGCTGCTGTTTTTGCTGGGATATTAACGTGGAAAATATAAACTATTGTAGTGCAATGTACCGTCTTTAAAAATCTGAAAAAGAAATGTCTTAAAAAATTAAGAACTACTCAACTAAATAACTTAAAACGATTTTGAAAAACATTCATGAATTCTTTTTAAAAAAAATTGTGTCTGTTTTTATTCTTCGTCTAGAAGATAAAAATGATTTTGTAATTTTTATTTATTAATATCCAAAAGGTGAGAAATTTTATATTTTTTCATTAAATATCAATAATGATAGAAAAGAAAATAATTATAGTAATGGATCAGATTTTTATCAAATAAAAATAAAGTTAGTTTAGTGACCATCATTTAAAGAACATTTTAATTGCTGTTAAAATACACCTGTTTTTCAAATTTTTTTGGGCCGTTTTAATATTTTGAAGCATTTTTAAAAATTATACGTTTCAAATTGAAAATCGCGAATTTCAATTTTTCAACTTTAATTAGCATTTTTGCTTTTTATGTACCAAATTGTTCTCATAAAAATTGAAGACATTAAACAAATTTAACGTTATATTTATTTACACTGTTAAAAAGATTGGTAAAATTACAACTTTTTGTAAAAAAAATGTATAGTAAAACTAAACAACTGTGGGTTGCAATGCAAGTTGTAAATTCTCGCTGAAGCATAGTAGTTTTATAAAAAAAACGATGGCTTTTAACTACAAATGTTTGTGATTTGATTTACTACAATATTGTAATTCAAATAATAAGAAAATAGTTTGAAATTTCCAAATCATATTTTGCTCCGACGTTTTTTGTAAATTTATTTTTCTACATTTTAATTTTATAAAATTTCAATAATTTTTAATTAATAATTGTAGCGTGAACAATTCCGTAGTAAAGGAGAAACTAGGCGTCTCTCCACCAGCCTTAATTAAACACGTTACCGCTAGATGACCGCTGAATATAAGTTGCTACTTACATCCACCACGACTTTATATATAAGAGGGTTATTGCAGAATTATACTATAAATACATCTCTACATTATCTACTTTACTTTCTAATCTCTTTTTCATTGTAACGCTTTTCTGTCTGACTCCTACCTAGCAATCTGAGAACTTTTACATAATAAATTAATATAAAATATAATAATGCTCAAACTTTCGATCAAGGCTTAGTAATATTGCATAAATGTTTTGTAATATTTCCAAATGAATTTGGGATAAGTTGTGCATTATAAGTAGTTACTATAGAATGTTTTATAATTTTCCAAAACATATTCAGTAAAAATGTTTTGAAAAATTACAATAAGTACCAGATTGCTTTGCAAAGAATCTTGCTACGTATTTTGTAAAATTAAAATAGAAATATTTAACACTGTATTTAGAACTTTGAAATCCGTAAAAATAAGAAATAAATATAATTGAAAGCCCACAATTCCAAGCTGAAGGAAACCCACAAATAATTTGAGTTGTTGATAAAAAAAGTTAGGAAACAGTTTCCAAATTCGAATTATCAAAAAGTCGAGGTTTGACTGTAACTCTGCAGCTAATTCCAGCGAAAATAACTCGGTTACCTCGTATGTATTCTTAAGTAAACTAAAGCAGATAATACCTTTCCGTTTGTATAAAAACATTTAATTTAATTTTTGTTTAAAATTTTATAAATGTGGTCTTGGCTAGAACATGATTCAAGTTTAAATCATTTCAATCGAGAATTGGTCTCGTTTTACGAGCAACCACAAAGAAGCCAATTATTGGCGAAGACGTGATATATTTCTATTTGAAATCCCAACAATTCCTTCTTGTCTGATAAGAAATAGCTCTAAATTTACTTCAAAAATTAAACGATAAAAAAATTTATGTTCCGAACATAAAGAATATAATAAATTTTGGCGTGGCTAAAGAACTTTAAAATTTCTGTTTTATATTCTCGATTTATTTAGAGCCTTTCGAAGCATTTACTCCGCTTATTTATTTATTGTAATTTGATTTCGATTCTTGTTCGTCTCTTCCTTATATAGATCTCATCTAACGGCTTCACATTTGGCACTGTCTGTAATAAGGCATTTCTTTTCTATTACTCCTGTTTCTCTCCATTCTTATCCTACTTACAAACTTCGTTCAGTCACTCATTAGTTTTTATTTAGTCGTATTTTAAGTCACTCCATTTTCGTAGGACACTAAAATCTTATGATCGCTTTTACATCCAAGATACTATTGTTTATTAGCTTTTATATAGATTATGTAAGCAATTACCAATTCTAAATGCTTTATCTTTCAGGCCGTAACTTACAGGCTACATCGTTTTTGTCCCGAATAATTTGTTTACAAGAAATGAATTGCTGGCTTATTTTGTTACGAAAACAGTTTTATTTGTGCTAAGATGGTTATTGTCATTTTTTAAATTATGATTATTTGTGTGTCGCGCAAACATTGTAATATATCAAAACTCTAAGGAATTATAAACTTTTAGAATAACTTAAAAAATTTGAAATTTAAAAATTTGAAAAAATACTCATATTTTACAAAAAGGAATTTTAAGACAGCATTATTTCAATTAGGAAAATGGATGTGATTTATTTGTGGAGACAGCTATTATTTTATTGTTTTAAGATGTTTAATTGTTTCTTATGTGTGCACTAAATAAAGTTTGTAAACAATTTATACGATGGAAAAGGTTCATTTTAAATTTAAAATATATATCCAAACTAGCAAACTCCGTTTCGCAAATTAAGCTATTCAAAAATTACTTCGCGATTTTGTGTAATGCATTTTTATAAAATTAATTCGATTATACGAGGGCAGATTGACAAGTCAGTAACTCTTTGAATAAAAAAAATTTTCGGCAAATACGCGTTTTATTTCTCAATATAGTCTCCTTTTGGCTCGACACATTTAGTTCCAACGTTTTTCCAATTTTTTTATTTTTTCGAAAAAATAGGCTTTCTCAAGGTCCTCAAAATAGGTGTTTGTTACTGTGAAAAATAGAGATTTATCTTATCCAGCATTCAAAGTAATGTAAGATGGCTGTTTCTCGAGCGCGTGTTTAGATTAATGTATGGCGTTTGCTCATATTAATCTCCCGAGTTCGATTAAATTAATCTATCGCGTTTGCGACAATATGCTACGGACAAAATGACATAAACATAAAAACTATACAATTATTAACAAAATTCACTTATGAAACGCTTGGTTCTCCTAGAAACGTCAAAACACGAAGATTGAGCTCAATGCGAACAATTTATATATGTGCATGGATAGTTCTCTTCATCGTATTGAGGGTTATTAAGAAAAAATTCTTCACTCTTTTATTTAAATAATTTTTTTAGTGACGTTTCGTTTTCTTTTTTCTAGGGGAGCTTTGGACTCATTTTTACATTTAGTTTTCCTCATATTAGGAGTAGAAGGTAAAACTAAAGAGGTCTGCCGAGTTTTTGATATACGTTTCTTTTGTCCACTGATGAAACGTCCTTTTGGGGCTGGAAAAAATATCGTCAGTAAGAACCCAAAAAATAGAGGACGAGGGATGTTCTTTATTAGCAGATGATTTTCATTTAAAAGTGTGGGGAAAATAACTTCTAGATCATTGTGTGTTGCTAGAACCTGAGATGATATTGACTTGTTGTGTGAAGGTTGCTGATATTCCAATTGCATTATTTTTTTAGGTGTCACGGAACGGGACAAAATCAAAAATAGACAAAATTACATACCTATGTTATTATGTCTGTTGTGTATGTTTGTCGTTTAGTCCATACATCGTTTTGAAAAAACAAAAAATGAATAGAAAGAGAGTTTTTTGAGGGCAACTACAAATCCTTTAGGGATAAAACAAATGCTACACAAATAGGTACAACAGCAAAAAATTTACCATTTAACAAAAAAAACTTGCCATAAAGAAAAAACTCGTAAAGTACAAACGCTTGTCGTCGGCCATGACACCGGGACGAATGAGAGGGTCGCGTTGGCGTTTTGACAGGTTAGTAAAAGCCATTCGGGTCACGTGACGCGGTTGTCAGTTGCGCGCTGGAGTTCGCCAAATTTGAATTGTGCCACCTATGTCATTTTGTACGTATTCCCCTAAGAATTATTAGACGTTTTCTTCAAAAACGGTTCTTCAAAACGGTTTTTTTGTTGTTCGCTATTTACATACTATATAACATAAAATAATGATACGAATTACAGGCAACCTACGATTAACGTGCGCTTGTAATTAACCACCAAATTTGGAATTGCGCGATATTTTGTATGTTTACTGCACTGTAAGTTGTTAAAAAAACCGTGTTGTTAATTTTAATAAGCTTTATATGCTTTGTATTTATTCTAGTGTATATTAAATTCCCATTACAATACATTTAAAAAATATTGGTTAGTATTATAAAAGTCTTGGAATCCATTAACTAAGATCTCTAGGATGTGTTATTTATTATGTTCGATTAGTACGATTTCGCTTAGCGGGGCATTTTTGCACAATGCAGTAAAGGAGCTAATCAACGAACGCATATATTTTTTTGCAATTTTGAAGTTTATGAGACGCAATTGGAAAAGATAGGCGTACCTAAGTGCCAACAAAATCTGTGATTTATAGAATATATGACACTTTTTCAAAAAAAAAAAATATATCTACATATAACGCCTGTCATTTCAAAATCTTACAAGAGTAATCAAATTATTTTTTAAGTTATTTTTACTTGTAAAATCAAACATTTCTAATTAATTTTTATTATTTTGCATCGTTTTTTAATTATACTAAAAACTTTCACATTGCATCAACGCACAATTTGGATATCACTGTTTCGGAATTTTCTATAAAATAAATAATTGACAATTGTAAATGTTTCAATAAACGTAAAAGTATATTTATGGTGTCCACTCATATAGTTCAGTTTTCAGATTATTCGTATGACTAATAGTCCGGTCAAAATAAACATTTCAAATAACAAAAATTCCGACAGAGCTAAAATTTTGGTTGAGACCTTGGGTACACCATTTGAAATAAAGTGTCAAAAGTCCCCATCGCTCCCATGTGTGCTAAAAAAGTTATTCGGGGTCAAAGATCAAAATTTGAGGATTTTCGAATTTTTTCGAAAACGGTAAGTTTTATCAAAAAAGTAGTTGAGACAAAATTATAGATCTTAAAATTATCTACAAAAATGGTGCTTATACTTTTTTTTCTAAGAATCACCATTTGTTAAATATCGCGTTTCTACACTAAAAAAAAATATTAAAGGGTCAAGAATTTTTTTTAAATCTTTTGGTGATTTTTGACAGGCTGTATTTCAGTGAAAAATAGTCGTATTTAAAATTTAAAAAAGGCTTTTTAAAGCTCCAAGATTCGAGTTTTTAGATCTTTTAGTCAAAAATTTTTAGGAGCCACCGTTATCACGCAATTTTAAGCAATACAGCCTGTCAAAAATCACCAAAAGATTTAGGAAATTTTCTTGACCCCTTAATTTTTTCTTTTAGTTTAGAATCGCGATATCTCACGAATGGTGATTCTTAGACAAAATGTATAAGGACCATTTTTGTAGATAAATTTAAGATCTATCAATTTTGCCTAAATTACTTTTTTAATAAAACTTACCGTTTTCGAAAAAAATTCAAAAAACCTTAAATTTTGTTCTTTGGCCCCGAATAACTTTTTTAGCACACATGGGATCCATGGGGACTTTTGGCACTTTATTTCTAATGGTGTACCCAAGGTCTCAACCAAAATTTAGCTCTGTCGGAATATTTGTTATTTGACCACTATTTTTTTGTCTACTTTGACTGGACTAAAATCTATCAAATTTTTTTTACAAAATTGTCACCTAAAAAATAGGAATTCTAAATGATCATTTCAATTAATACAGTTCCTACAATAAATAAATTCTGACTTCTCAAGCGATTTTTCTGTTTTTCGCTCAAATTTATTTTCGAGTGCCAAGAAAAAAATCCCTTTCCTAATGAGCAATTCCCACAAATACTTTGATTAAAAAAGTTAACGTTCAACGAACCTGCATCGCCCTCAACAGTTCGCGCCCTAGCCGAAAGTAAAATAAAGGGCGCAATCCTTAGACCATTAAAAAATAAATAATAACAAATATTCCGCTCCCATTCATCAAGCAGTCAAATGCAGTGCACATAAAGTTATAAAGAAAACACGAAAGCTATTTCCAGATCCACTTGGAAACAGCTCGTGTTTTATTTCTGCGTCCCTCCGAGCATTTCCATACACAATCGATCTAAATTTCAAATCGTGTGACAGAAACACTACCGTCAATTCTATCTGTAAATTCACGGCTTTTTGCACACAATTCAAACAGGTATATTGTACGACGAGATTGCACCGAAGCACACACCCACCTACGTTGTCGAACAAAAAGTTCGACCTGGTCGATTTTGGCTGCGTGTCGCTGCGAAAAATTCGCCGGCTTTTCGGATATAGTTGGGCAACGATATTAAGTGATCTTCTGTGTAAAAAAACCGACCGAACCAAGTTTCGGACCCTTTTCGCTGGCAGAGACTAATGAATCAGAATTTATTGATGCTGTGTGTGTGCACTTGATAGATTAGTAATAGTTACAACAGCTGAACTGCTTGGACTTTAATTAATTGATGTTAATGCCTCAAATGTTAACAGATTATTACGAAGGAAAAAACTTTCTACTTAATAGGGTTAGTTAAACGTTTTATTTACTTCTTTTTTGTGTTGCGAAGATTCGGCGGCTTCGATGCAAATAATGGAGTAACGTGCGTGACAGCGACGCGGCCAACATTTGGGAAAGAGGGACTGTGGTGGTAGTTTATAAGTTAAAAATACCGTAGGTCATTATTAATTTTTTTTTTTTGCAAATGAATTAATAATTGTGAATCGTGCTTAGTGCCGAGTGCGCACATTCGAGCTCAAAGTGGCACATTCCGATCTCGAGAAAATTCATTTGGCTCCCTCGCTCGGAAATGTGCCACTTTTCGCTCGAATGCGCACATCCTCGTATTTAATGAATTTTGTAAATTAAACTTTGTTTCTAATCAACAAATTTAATTTAAACATCGATTATATGTTCGAAAAACGTATTTTGAACATAGCAATGAGTGGGAGCGAGCGAAAAGATACGACAAACTCATAGGTACGAGTGAGAGAAAAGGCTAAAAATTATTTACTAATTTCTGTTTACCAAAATTGTTGTAAAATGTTGCTTAAGACCGAGTGTGCACATTCGAGCTCAAAGTGGCACATTCCGATCTCGGGAAAATGAAGCGCGCCGCTCCGCGTCGCGCTTCATTTGCGTCCCTCGCTCGGAAATGTGCCACTTTTCGCTCGAATGCGCACATCTTCGTATTTAATGAATTTTGTAAATTAAACTTTCTTTCTAATCAACAAATTTAATTTAAACATCGATTATATGTTCGAAAAACGTATTTTGAACATAGCAATGAGTGGGAGCGAGCGAAAAGATACGACAAACTCATAGGTACGAGTGAGAGTGAAGGCTAAAAATTATTCACTAATTTTTGGTTACCAAAATTGTTGTAAAATGTTGCTTGAAACCGAGTGTGCACATTCGAGCTCAAAGTGGCGCATTCCGATCTCGGGAAAATGAAGCGCGCCGTCGCGTCGCGCTTCATTTGCTTCCATCGCTCGGAAATGTGCCACTTTTCGCTCGAATGCGCACATTCTCGTATTTAATGAATTTTGTAAATTAAACTTTCTTTGCTGCATCAAAATTGAATTTTAATAAATTTGCCCTTTGAATTAAGGAAAAAGGTAATTATCCCCAATTTTCTAGTTTGGAAAAATTTGGGAAAGAAATTTTTTGAGGCGATGTTGTTTGGTTTTTGGGCCAGTGTAAATTGAAGGCAATAAGAATGAACGTTGGGCTATTTCATTGGCTGATTAAAATTAGTTTTCTGGACCCCTTAAATTTTGGCATTTTCTAAGTATATCTGCTATAATAAAATGATGTTGTAACGTTTTTATAGATGTTGACCACCGTTGCGATTCGTAGTGGATGTGAAAAATACACAAAATTGACTGAAATAATAATTTATTTATTTATACAGTAATTTAACCACTATTTAATTTCACAATAAATGATAAAGCACCGACAAGTTATTTATTTTAACTTTAGTATAGAGAGTAACTTTTGAAAAATATTATTAATGAAACTAAAATAATGTCTGGGGGTACCCGACATTTTAGTGTCCGGAGGTACCCGATTCTTAACATTCAACATTTTTATTCAGAGCTCCTAAGATGTAGAGGAAATATTGCAAATACTATTACAAAATTTAAATTTAATGCATTTCCTTCAACTTAAAAAAAAAATAAGTATCCACACTTAAGTTTTCTAGTTGATAAATTGAAATGAAATCTAACGAGCGCGATGAAAAATTTTTATATTTTACAAACTCCTCTGTAAATTGTAACAGACTTGGTGTTTACGTGACAACTAAATTGCATATGTTTTTACTCTAGACGAAGCCTGTTTTAAAGAAAATTTTACCAATGCAACGTGATTAGGTTCTTGGAAATTCTTATGTCCGCGGTTACCCACTGTCCGGGGCTACCCCACTTTCCCCTACCTAAGGTTTCAAACCAAAATTTAGCTTTGTCAGAATTTTTGTGATTTGACCACTATTTTTATGTCTAGTTTGACCGGACTATAGAATCTATCAATTTTTTTTTCAAAAAATATTAAAACAAAATTGTCATCAAAAAATGGGAATTCTAAATGATAATTTCAATTAATACAGTTCTTACAATAAATAAGTTCTGACTTCTCAAGCGATTTTTCTGTTTTTCGCTCAAATTTATTTTCGAGTGCCAAGAAAAAAATCCCTTTCTTAATGAGCAATTCCCACAAATACTTTGATTAAAAAAGTTAACGTTCAACGAACCTGCATCGCCCTCAACAGTTCGCGCCCTAGCCGAAAGTAAAATAAAGGGCGCAATCCTTAGACCATTAAAAAATAAATAATAACAAATATTCCGCTCCCATTCATCAAGCAGTCAAATGCAGTGCACATAAAGTTATAAAGAAAACACGAAAGCTATTTCCAGATCCACTTGGAAACAGCTCGTGTTTTATTTCTGCGTCCCTCCGAGCATTTCCATACACAATCGATCTAAATTTCAAATCGTGTGACAGAAACACTACCGTCAATTCTATCTGTAAATTCACGGCTTTTTGCACACAATTCAAACAGGTATATTGTACGACGAGATTGCACCGAAGCATACACCCACCTACGTTGTCGAACAAAAAGTTCGACTTGGTCGATTTTGGCTGCGTGTCGCTGCGAAAAATTCGCCGGCTTTTCGGATATAGTTCGGCAACGATATTAAGTGATCTTCTGTGTAAAAAAACCGACCGAACCAAGTTTCGGACCCTTTTCGCTGGCAGAGACTAATGAATCAGAATTTATTGATGCTGTGTGTGTGCACTTGATAGATTAGTAATAGTTACAACAGCTGAACTGCTTGGACTTTAATTAATTGATGTTAATGCCTCAAATGTTAACAGATTATTACGAAGGAAAAAACTTTCTACTTAATAGGGTTAGTTAAACGTTTTATTTACTTCTTTTTTGTGCTCCGAAGATTCGTCGGCTTCGATGCAAATAATGGAGTAACGTGCGTGACAGCGACGCGCCAAGATTTGGGAAAGAGGGACTGTGGTGGTAGTTTATAAGTTAAAAATACCGTAGGTCATTATTAATTATTTTTTTTCTTAGCAAATGAATTAATAATTGTGAATCGTGCTTAGTGCCGAGTGCGCACATTTGAGCTCAAAGTGGCACATTCCGATCTCGAGAAAATTCATTTGGCTCCCTCGCTCGGAAATGTGCCACTTTTCGCTCGAATGCCCACATCCTCGTATTTAATGAATTTTGTACATTAAACTTTCTTTCCAATCAACAAATTCAATTTAAACATCGATTATATGTTCGAAAAACGTATTTTTAACATAGCAATGAGTGGGAGCGAGCGAAAAGATACGACAAACTCATAGGTACGAGTGAGAGGGAAGACTAAAAATTATTTACTAATTTTTGTTTACCAAAATTGTTGTAAAATGTTGCTTAAAACCGAGTGTGCACATTCGAGCTCAAAGTGGCACATTCCGATCTCGGGAAAATGAAGCGCGCCGCTCCGCGTCGCGCTTCATTTGCTTCCCTCGCTCGGAAATGTGCCACTTTTCGCTCGAATGCGCACATCTTCGTATTTAATGAATTTTGTAAATTAAACTTTCTTTCCAATCAACAAATTCAATTTAAACATCGATTATATGTTCGAAAAACGTATTTTGAACATAGCAATGAGTGGGAGCGAGCGAAAAGATACGACAAACTCATAGGTACGAGTGAGAGGGAAGACTAAAAATTATTCACTAATTTTTGGTTACCAAAATTGTTGTAAAATGTTGCTTGAAACCGAGTGTGCACATTCGAGCTCAAAGTGGCACATTCCGATCTCGGGAAAATGAAGCGCGCCGTCGCGTCGCGCTTCATTTGCTTCCCTCGCTCGGAAATGTGCCACTTTTCGCTCGAATGCGCACATTCTCGTATTTAATGAATTTTGTAAATTAAACTTTCTTTCCAATCAACAAATTCAATTTAAACATCGATTATACCAGGTGTGCAACCTTAAAACGGCTGTTTTTTTATTTAGCAAAACACAATAATTAACGCAGAAAAGTGAAAAATATTTTATTCGAAGTAATTGCCCTCGCTGGCTATACATTTTTCCCATCTTCGAGGAAGATTGTGGATTCCACCCCAAAAGAATTCATCCCCTTTGGATAAGAACCACCCATCGAGCTATTTTTTAACATCTTCATAAGAATTGAAGTGCTGCTCAGCAAGTGCGTGTCCCATCGACGCAAACAAATGGTAATCTGAAGGGGCCAAATCAGGAGAGTAGGGCGGGTGGGTAGCAACTCCCAGCCAAGTGCATCCAATGTATCCCGGACCAATCTTGCTGTGTGTGATGGTGCGTTGTCGTGCTGGAAAATGATACCCTCATGCCGATCCGCGTGTTCGGGTCTTTTTGCACAATTCCGATCCAATTCGATGATTTGTTGTTGGTAGCGTTGAGTATTGATCGTTTCACCAGGTTTCAACAGTTCGTAGTAAACCACCCCTTCTGGTCCCACCAAACACACAGCATTGTTTTTTCCCGAATCGATTTGGCCTAGCAGACGATGTTGAGGGTTCTCCGGGTCCACCCACGATTTTTGCGCTTAGGGTTTTCAAAAGATCCATTTTTCATCGCCAGTGACGATTCGATGCAAAATGATTTTCTGTTGTGCCGATCAAGCAAGATTTCGCACGCGGTCTGGCGTCGTTCCATCTGTCGATCGTTCAATTGATGTGGCACCCACTTCCCGATCTTTTGGATCTTTCCCATAGCAAAAGGCGTTTTGAAATTGCTTGGTGGCTAACATTCAACTTCGCGGCAAGTTGTTTCTGCGATTGGGTATCGTCTTCGTCCAATAAATCTTGCAATTCGGTGTCCTCAAAACTTTTGGTCGATTTTCGCGCTTCTTGTCGGTGACGTTAAAATTCCGTCTCTGAATTGCCGAAACCACGCTCTGCACCGAGTTTCACTAAGAGCACTGTCGCCATAGACCTCCACAAGAATTCTATGCGCTTCGGCGGCGCATTTCTTCCAATTGAAGAGGAATAGCAGCGCTCCCCGCAAATGCTCTTTATCTGGCACAAAATTCGACATGTTTATCGTGATCAAAGGACACGTTATTGTCCGAAATTGCTGACTTTGTCTTTTGTTTACTAATGGCAAAGATCAAAGCAATGAGAAAAAATGGCAGGTAAGGTTGGCTAATGCCTAATGCGCGCGTACTGCCATCTATTAGAAAACGGCCGTTTTAAGGTTGCACACCTGGTATGTTCGAAAAACGTATTTTTAACATAGCAATGAGTGGGAGCGAGCGAAAAGATACGACAAACTCATAGGTACGAGTGAGAGGGAAGGCTAAAATTATTTACTAATTTTTGGTTACCAAAATTATTGTAAAATGTTGCTTGAAACCGAGTGTGCACATTCGAGCTCAAAGTGGCACATTCCGATCTCGGGAAAATGAAGCGCGCCGCTCCGCGTCGCGCTTCATTTGCTTTCCTCGCTCGGAAATGTGCCACTTTTCGCTCGAATGCGCACATCCTCATGTTCATTGAATTAACTAAAAATACAGAGTGTTTCCAAATAGTTGTCAGTGTGATCCACAATGATAGGTCCACTCAAGTTTTCCTACATAAGTCGTCAAAAATGGATTCAACCAATCTTATTTTTTTTTAGTAATGTACGAGGCCAGTTTGATAAGTCAGTGTCCTTTTGAATAAAA
This sequence comes from Sinopyrophorus schimmeli, assembly GCA_036325965.1. Lineage (NCBI taxonomy): Eukaryota > Metazoa > Arthropoda > Insecta > Coleoptera > Elateridae > Sinopyrophorus > Sinopyrophorus schimmeli. Next base: position 3,464,581 of record JARFIZ010000404.1, read on the forward strand.
GATATTATTTTCGGCAAATATGCATTGTATTTCTCATCATAGTCTCCTTTTAGTTCGATAGTTTTTGTCCAGCGTTTTTCCAAATTTTTTGTGATGAATCCAATGTAATAAGAACTGTTAACGTGCCCCAATTCTAAATAAAAATTTTAATTTTTGACCTAAGTCAATATTTAATCATATAAAAAACAAATGTAAAGTTCAATTTCGATAAGCCCATTATTGCAAATTAAACAAAACAATTAGTCCCATTATTTTGGCGAAATATAAAATGAAAAGATTCATACAAGTGTTTGCAATGTAAATAAATCCTTTTGATTTCCTGTGTATTAAATTTAGCATTTTATTCAATAGGAAAGACAAAACTTTTTGGATAGGATCTGAAAAATTATTTGATTATATTTGAGGAGTTTAAGTGTGAATGTCATTCAACGTGTTCCTGCCCATTATGACAGGAAATATGTAGGTTTTTTTAATGTTGGGATTAATTGGCAATGTCCTTATATTACAAAGAAATGTAGGTAATCATATTTTTATTTTATTGAAAAGAAATTCCCGATTTATTGTGTTTGGAAAATGTTAAGAAATATGTTTAAAAATACTAGATATATAGATTTATATTATGAAGCAATTTTTAATGATTCGCGCTACTAAGTACTTAAGATATATGAAAGTTATGGGATCTACTATATTTTGTAATGTTAAACGTGATGAAAAGCCATTTGGAGATATATCTCACAATCAGTAATTAAATTAAACTGTGGAAGTGTGCGAAAGTAATTAATGAAAGGTTGATAAGTAAGCGATATTTTATAAAATTGAACTTGAAGTGAAGGGTTAATTTACATTTTAAAACAGGGTTACTATCAACATTAATTATTGTTATCATCACTCTTCAACAATGAATTGCGGTCAGAGGTTAGTGAGTTATGTGTAACTTTTGGTAAGGGTAAAATATATTTCTTTTTTAGATGACTAAACTTTAGGCACACATTAAACGATCATCATTAAAATGTTCAAGCCATACATACTTATGAAACCATGCCAACGATGATTCTTTGAGAAAATGATAATCGGTTTTAAAAATTTGAAATTTATTTGGTCGATTTTCGCGTTCTTTGTGACGTTTAAAATCCGACTTGAATTCCAAACCACGCTCTGCACCGAGTTTCACTAGAGCGTCGCCATGCCTGCAAAATTATACCCTTGGCGCGATTTTCAGTTGAAGAGGCACAGTGCCGATCCAATCGTTTTATCTGGCACAAAATTGACATTTTACCGTGTCAAAACAGTTATTGGAAACTACTTTCTTTTGTTACTAAGCAAAGACAAAACAAAGGAAAAATGGCCCGAAGGTTGGCTAAGCCTAATGCGCGCGTACTGCCATCTAAGAAAACTGCCCTTTAAAGGGTTTTCACACCTGGTATGTTCGAAAACGATTTTCATGCAAATGATTTGTTGTGCCGATCAAGCAAGATTTCGCACGCGGTCTGGCGTCGTTTTCCATCTGTCAAAGATCGTTCAATTGATGTGGCACCCACTTCCCGATGCTAATTTGGATCTTTCCCATAGCAAAAGGCGTTTTTAAATTGCTTGGTGGCTAACATTCAACTTCGCGGCAAGTTGTTTCTGCGATTGGGTATCGTCTTCGTCCAATAAATCTTGCAATTCGGTGTCCTCAAAAACTTTTGGATCGATTTTCGCGCTTCTTATCGGTGACGTTAAAAATTCCGTCTCTGAATTGCCGAAACCACGCTCTGCACCGAGTTTCACTAAGAGCACTGTCGCCATAGACCTCCACAAGAATTCTATGCGCTTCGGCGGCGGATTTCTTCCAATTGAAGAGGAATAGCAGTGCTCCCGCAAATGCTCTTTATCTGGCACAAAATTCGACATGTTTATCGTGATCAAAGGACACGTTATTGTCCGAAATTGCTGACTTTGTCTTTTGTTTACTAATGGCAAAGATCAAAGCAATGAGAAAAATGGCAGGCAAGGTTGGCTAATGCCTAATGCGCGCGTACTGCCATCTATTAGAAAACGGCCGTTTTAAGGTTGCACACCTGGTATGTTCGAAAACGTATTTTTAACATAGCAATGAGTGGGAGCGAGCGAAAAGATACGACAAACTCATAGGTACGAGTGAGAGGGAAAGCTAAAAATTATTTACTAATTTTTGGTTACCAAAATTATTGTAAAATGTTGCTTGAAACCGAGTGTGCACATTCGAGCTCAAAGTGGCACATTCCGATCTCGGGAAAATGAAGCGCGCCGCTCCGCGTCGCGCTTCATTTGCTTTCCTCGCTCGGAAATGTGCCACTTTTCGCTCGAATGCACACATCCTCATGTTCATTGAATTAACTAAAAATAGTTGTCAGTGTGATCCAAAATGATAGGTCCACTCAAGTTTTCCTACATAAGTCGTCAAAAATGGATTCAACCAATCTTTTTTTTTTTTAGTAATGTACGTAGCCAGTTTGATAAGTCGGTGTCCTTTTGAATAAAAGAAATTATTTTTGGCAAATATGCATTTTATTTCTCATCATAGTCTCCTTTTAGTTCGATAGATTTAGTCCAGCGTTTTTCCAAATTTTTTGTGATGAATCCAATGTAATAAGAACTGTTAATGTGCCCCATTTCTAAATAAAAATTTTAATTTTTGGCCTAAGTCAATATTTAATCATATAAGAAACAAATGTAAAGTTTAATTTCGATAAGCCCATTATTGCAAATTAATCAAAACAATTAGTCCCATTATTTTTCCGAAATATAAAATCAAAAGATTCATACAAGTGTTTGCAATGTAAATAAATCCTTTTGATTTCCTGTGTATTAAATTTAGCATTTTATTCAATAGGAAAGACAAAACTTTTTGGATAGGATCTGAAAAATTATTTGATTATATTTGAGGAGTTTAAGTGTGAATGTCATTCAACGTGTTCCTGCCCATTATGACAGGAAATATGTAGGTTTTTTTAATGTTGGGATTAATTGGCAATGTCCTTATATTACAAAGAAATGTAGGTAATCATATTTTTATTTTATTGAAAAGAAATTCCCGATTTATTGTGTTTGGAAAATGTTAAGAAATATGTTTAAAAATACTAGATATATAGATTTATATTATGAAGCAATTTTTTTAATAATTCGCGCTACTAAGTACTTAAGATATATGAAAGTTATGGGATCTACTATATTTTGTAATGTTAAACGTGATGAAAAGCCATTTGGAGATATATCTCACAATCAGTAATTAAATTAAACTGTGGAAGTGTGCGAAAGTAATTAATGAAAGGTTGATAAGTAAGCGATATTTTATAAAATTGAACTTGAAGTGAAGGGTTAATTTACATTTTAAAACAGGGTTACTATCAACATTAATTATTGTTATCATCACTCTTCAACAATGAATTGCGGTCAGAGGTTAGTGAGTTATGTGTAACTTTTGGTAAGGGTAAAATATATTTCTTTTTAGATGACTAAACTTTAGGCACACATTAAACGATCATCATTAAAATGTACAAGCCATACATACTCATGAAACCATGCCAACGATGATTCTTTGAGAAAATGATAATCGGTTTTAAAAATTTGAAATATTTAGATTTGTGCATGTTTGTTTTTTCTTATATTTTTGTTTATTTCAAAACATAACAGTTATTTTTTTTGTAACACCCGCTGCGAAAGATTCATTTTCGAGCGCCGTGCGGCAGTGGTAAAGTGTGGAAAGTGCGTACTTTCGCTCTTCTCATGTAAGATAATGTGTCAAAACCTTGACCTTGTGTCGTCAAATCCAAGCCTACCAAAATCCCTCGCTTTGCCCATTTATACCCAATATATCTGTTATAAAAAATATTCTTGATAACGCAAATTGAAAAGTTGAATGCACAGGACGATTTTGTTTAACGACGCAAAAGTGATTTCAGAAATTAAAAATATTTGGTTTGCATGTTTGTTAAACCTTATATTTTTGATTATTATAAGACGTAATAGTTATTCTTTTTTTTGTTTTTGTTCTATAATGTAATTATTATTTACGTAGTTTTGCACTATGTTATCGTGACAATAATTTATTCCTAGTGAGTAAGTTGAAAAATAATGTTCAAGTTGTTAAAGAAAAAATATGTTTAAAATTAAATTTTAAACATCTCCGCTTTTATGTCCCTTGAGACGTGACTTTTATAAAAACGTTACTAACTTTAAGAGATTTTGATATTTTTTTATCTGTAAAAAGTTACGTGCTTGCTAAGTAAAATATTTTTGCAAGTATAAAATTAAGCAACTTTAATAAATTAATTATACCTACTAGAGATGCATTGTTTATATTTTTTATTTTTAGCTTATGTATATCTAATAAGACAAAAAAACGCTTTTTTATATTTTGATACAAGTCTATTGTATTTTATGTTATTAATAATCATCTGAAAACTGAAAAATTAGTTATTTATTTTGATTGAATTTTGGGTTAACGTATTTGGCGATTTCGCGGATTAGGATTTTCTAGATCTTGTTAGTTAAATTTGCTATAACCTAAATTAAATATAAAAAGTTTTTTGAATTGTTTTTTTTTTATTGAGCCAATGCATTCTGTCCCGTTAAAATAAATTGTTTTTAAACAATTAAAATTTTCTTTTTTTTACTTGTTATTTTACAGTAATAAGCACTTATTTATTACCTGTTTAAGAAGAATTCACGCGTACAAAAAGAAATTAGTACAGATATAGTAAATATAAATCGATATTATAATATCTCAAATAATTTAGAACCAAATATTATAATAAACATAAAAATTTTAATCTGAAGGTTAGTTCAGTTTATTCTACAAAATTTAATAATAAATGGTTGCAGACAACTAAATTGACTTTTTAGTTTTCTAATAGTGTAACATATTCTCTGGTGCTTGTATTTTATTCTTTTTAACGTTGATCAAGTTTAGATATAAGTATTGTGTAGTTCATACTTGATTATTGTTAAGCAGAATTGCAAGAGCTCAATGTAATGAAGTTTTACTGTAACTCTATTAATCAACTTTTATAACGTGTCATTTAGCAAGAAGTTTTAGATAGATTATAAAACTTTTATTAAATTAACGACTAGAACAGCTTTTATGAATTACTGTCTCGCCAAGACACCGAAATTTCTTCTTAATTTTAATAAAAAATTATTAAAACATTGAAGATCAATATTTATGCTTGCCAAAACAAATTTTGACTATTGAACTTTGCCTAACTTATTTTTTAATAAAATTTCTTATAACGATTCTTCTAAATAATCAAATATTTACTTCCAATTGCACAAATAATTTAAAAAAATTGTTAGAATAAATATTGTGCACCTAAGTATACCTCTTTCTACGCGATAGATATGTTTGTGAAATTTTGCATAAAGAAACCGATATCCTTACGGAACAAATATAGATTGGTTCCAAACTTAAAATATAAACAATATAATGAAAAACAAACATTAAAATTTATTGGAATTGTAATCTTTTTGCATTTTTTAAAATTTTTGTAAAAACGGCGAACTCTATTTAATTACTAAAAAAAATTATTGAAATTTTTGTTCTTTAATTTTTCTATGTTAACCGAGTTTACAATTATTCGAAAAACCCTTCTCAACATTACCTTGAATAAACGAGGCGCTACTGTACTTTGGAAACCAGTGGTCAAACTATATACAAACGTAAGGTGCCGCGACATAACATGTGGTTAAATTTAATTTAATTACGCAAAAGAAGTAGGGGAAATACGTACAAAATGACATATAGTTTTACTTTTTGCTCAGAACTTCTTTGTTGTGATAGATAGCATAGTCATATTCTACACCAAACATCTTTGGTTCTTTACTTATTGAAATTAATAAACACTTATAGGATAAAAATAACAGAAAAAATATATTCTTAGTTTAACTAAGATTTGCGAAAATCCATTTTGTCCATATTACAATATATGCATGGACAGTCCTCTTCATCATTTTGATGGCTATTAAGAAAATTTTCTCCTTCAATGTCGTCTTCAATTTTTTAGTGACGTTTCGTCTTTTCTGAGGTAGCTTTGGGCGTATTTTTCGATTTAATTTTCTTCATATTAGTAGTAGAAGTTAAAACTAAAGAGTTCTCCAAGTTTTTGGTTTACGTTTCCCTTGTCCACTAATAAAACGCCTTTTTGGGACTGGAGAAATCTCCTCAATAGAGGCATCAAGAATAGAGGAAAATGGATGTCTTTTATTAGCAGAAGATAGATGACTTTGGCCAGGAGTCGTGAGCTCATTGGAGGTGTCATCCAGCGGTTTGCTTGTAGTCTCCTTAGAAGCTAGTTTTTGCACTGATGCTCGCGGTAATCCAAAAAAAAGAGATTGAAAAAATTTAAATGCTGAACTAATTACCTTTCCACATTAACTGGAAAAGTAGGTTTTCAACATCCAAGACTGTTCCAAGTGAACTTCAAGGTGTTATTACTTCCCAAACCATGCCTCTGAAGCATTGTTTGTGGTATACAAAATGTTTTTGATGGCGATAACCGTTCCATTATATTATTTTAAACTCTCTCTACAGCTTTCTGCATTAAGTCTGCACTAGATGAGTGGCAGTCAGTCGTTTGCTTATAATTACGTATAAATAAATGAAACTTGTTGTAAAAAAAAAATTCGTCATCGGCTATGACGGCAGGTTGAATGAGAAGAACGTGTTCACGTTTTGACAAGTCAGTAAAAAACTTGTAAAGTCACGTGGTGCTGTGTCAATTGCTCAATAGAGCCCGCCAAATTCGAATTATCCACCTATATCATTTTGTACGTATATGTCTTTTTGTACGTATTTCCCATATGTTGTTTTGTTCATAACACGTTTCGAAAAAACAAAATTCAAAATTAAATACAAAAAGGATTTTTTCTTAAAGAAACTTAGTTGAAGTCATCAACAGATCTTTGAAAGATAATATAAATGCTATAAAAATGGGTACAATGGCGAAAAACTAGCAAAAACATTTATACAAACAAACTTGTCGTATATACAATACTCGTAACGTAGAGATGTTTGAAAGATTTATGACTACGGTAATGCGCGAAGGAGGAGTTATAAATAAGAGAAGAACACGCATGGTGAAAATATACTAACCAAATCAAAAAGTTATACTGAAGTTAAAATGCAATTGTCTTGAAAAAGACAGATTGTTTTAAATAAACGTAAGCCAAGAAAAAAACCGAAAGAACAAATGTAAATAAACCACTATGCAAAATCTATACACCACGAGAAGGACCATAGAAACAAACCAACTTTAAAGCGAATGTTTCTAAGTTGTGTAGAAAGAGTAACCTGGCGTGTTTTGGTTTTTCGCGCAATGTTCATGAGTCTTTCAAACATCTCTACAAAAGCTTGTTGTCGTTCATGATAGCGTGATGAATGAGAAGGACATCTTCACGTTTTGGCAGGTTAGTAAAAGCCTTTCGGGTCACGTGATGACGTGGTCAATTACAGGCTAGAGCTTGCCCAATTCGGATTATGCCACCTATATCATATTGTACATATGTCTTTTTTTACGTATTTCCCCCACAACTTCTAAAACGCGGACAAAAGTACAGCTTCTTGAAAAGCGGTATAAAATTTTCTGCGTGGTGTCGACTGAGGTCGAGCAATGTATTATGTAATACGAAACGAAATACAATGTCATGTATGTATAGCCGGTGCGGCTTACACAACTGAGCAGCAAGCGCCATTCGCTATATTATAATCCATATATTTAGCCCGTTATATTACTTCATCCAACATCCCTAAAGTAGTATCCTGGCGTCATGACGCCACTACATAAATTTCTATTTGTTTTAGTGAATTTCATTTTATCATAGTAAATTCTAAGTGAAACCATTTATTTCGTCGCTTTTCTGCAAATTTTGTAGCGTAGTGAGATATTCAAACACGGGTTAGTCAGAAAAAGAAGCGCCCTAACAGGAGTATTAATTATCTTGTTGGGGTAACGAGGCTAACAACGAAATTAGATACTGCGTTTGTCAACACTCGAGCAGATAATAAACGTAATTTTAAACACACCTTTTTAATTACAGATTTTTAGCTGAAATATTTTAATTTTATAAAGGCGCATTAATTTTTTCAATTAAAGAGTGCCTTTTCAAATAGGGACAAAGCTGCGAGAGCTTTTAATTCGAATTCTTTTACGAGCGTTTTATTTTGCGTAGCATTAAAAATTACGATACTTCTACAGTTAACAACGGGAATCGGTTTGTCGTCGTTTTCGTTCGAGTTTTTCGCCTGTCATATTTATTCGAATTGTTTTTGAAAGCTCCACTCGCAAACTTCTGAACTTTAAACAAATTGTGGTTTTCGAATAAAAAATAACAGCAAAGATTTATATGAGACTGCATATCTTCTTAACAGGTTTCTCGCTTGCAGATATATACATCTATGCGATATAAATCATTCTTTTTTGAATGTGACATCTCTCCAAAATGGTCTGAAAAGTTCTGAAACAATAGACGTTTACAACTTTTACAATTTTTTAACTTGGTTTTATTGCGTTGACGTTAAATTTTTTGAAAATAATTTTAATTTTTAGTTACAATTGGAGGGGGGTAATTTAAATAATGCTCTATCTTCGATGGATAGTCGACGCCATTAAATGATTTTTTAAATTATAATATTATGGTCGGTATCTTAGAACGACAAATTGTACTGTTCTATTCGAAATTTGGAAATGTGTTATTTTTCGCTTACGTTCCTACTTTAAATTTAGAAAAAAAATTTGGATTTACTAAAAATTAAAAAAAAAATTCATTTTTGAAATACAGTTGCTTTTTTATTCACCGAAAATGTCTCAAGCAATGTTTGAAATTTATTTTAAGAAAGTTTTTTTTAAAAATATGATTTGAGGCTTTTTCTAAAAATACACTCAAATATCAAAATGATTAGGACACACAAAATCTAGATGTGGTCTATAATGTAGACATTAATTAATTGCAATAATAAATCTACTTTCTAATAGTCTTTATTGTATCTTGTGATTCTTCATAATATGTTATTTTATTTATTCGTTTATTGACACCTGTTATTTATTTAGTTATAAACAACCGCATTTTATTTGTTTATATTTTATATCTATAATGATTAAAAATAATTACTAAACTTTTAGCAGTTGAAACGTTTCTAAGAAAGGTTTTCCTACTTTTATGCAAAATTTTACGTAGCATCGTTGCTCGAAAAAATCGCATATTTCCAAAATCGCCACTAACACTTAAACACCCTGCACTCAAATAACAATATTACAAAAACTAAACGATATATCAACAATCCAAAAGCATGTGGTTAAAAAGGAGGTTATGCGTAAGACAGTGCTGCCATACTGCATATAACTAAATATGTTCGTTGGTGCGTAATTCAAATTGTTCGATTATTTTCTGAACAGATATCGTATTCGTCAACGTAGATGTTAGTTATGTTAAATAAGTAGATTATATTTAATTAATTACTTCAGTCAGAGATTTATTCTAAGTAGGTACCGTATCATAACATTATTTAATTATTTATGTGTCCAAATTATTTTAATATGTGACTGGATCTTACTGTTAGTAAAGTACCTGCAATTTTTTACAGCATTGAATATATTTCTTTGCACTAATAAAATAATTCAGTTGTAGAAAATATTGTAAATAAATTGTTACCGAAAAAGAGGAAATATTAAAGATCCACTGTTATTTTAAATAAGACAATTCACGTATCTTTTAATTTATACAGGGGGTAGATTTCTGAAAAAACCGATTAAATTGAATTCAAAATTTTTAATTTAAAAAAAAGTGTAAATAAAGAAGAAAACATAATGTTCATAATCTAATGAGTTTTTTAAATTAATTTGTTTATATCTATCTAAAATATATAATGTTTTTTTAAATCAATCCAATTATTAAAAAAAATACTTCCCTTCATACCTAAACTTAGAAATTATAATGAATTCTTAAGAACAAATGTAAATAAACCACTATGCAAAATCTATACACCACGAGAAGGACCATAGAAACAAACCAACTTTAAAGCGAATGTTTCTAAGTTGTGTAGAAAGAGTAACCTGGCGTGTTTCGGTTTTTCGCGCAATGTTCATGAGTCTTTCAAACATCTCTACAAAAGCTTGTTGTCGTTCATGATGGCGTGATGAATAAGAAGGACATCTTCACGTTTTGGCAGGTTAGTAAAAGCCTTTCGGGTCACGTGATGACGTGGTTAATTGCAGGCTAGAGCTTGCCCAATTCGGATTATGCCACCTATATCATATTGTACATATGTCTGTTTTTACGTATTTCCCCACAACTTCTAAAACGCGGACAAAAGTACAGCTTCTTGAAAAGCGGTATAAAATTTTCTGCGTGGTGTCGACTGAGGTCGAGCAATGTATTATGTAATACGAAACGAAATACAATGTCATGTATGTATAGCCGGTGCGGCTTACACAACTGAGCAGCAAGCGCCATTCGCTATATTATAATCCATATATTTAGCCCGTTATATTACTTCATCCAACATCCCTAAAGTAGTATCCTGGCGTCATGACGCCACTACATAAATTTCTATTTGTTTTAGTGAATTTCATTTTATCATAGTAAATTCTAAGTGAAACCATTTATTTCGTCACTTTTCTGCAAATTTTGTAGCGTAGTGAGATATTCAAACACGGGTTAGTCAGAAAAAGAAGCGCCCTAACAGGAGTATTAATTATCTTGTTGGGGTAACGAGGCTAACAACGAAATTAGATACTGCGTTTGTCAACACTCGAGCAGATAATAAACGTAATTTTAAACACACCTTTTTAATTACAGATTTTTAGCTGAAATATTTTAATTTTATAAAGGCGCATTAATTTTTTCAATTAAAGAGTGCCTTTTCAAATAGGGACAAAGCTGCGAGAGCTTTTAATTCGAATTCTTTTACGAGCGTTTTATTTTGCGTAGCATTAAAAATTACGATACTTCTACAGTTAACAACGGGAATCGGTTTGTCGTCGTTTTCGTTCGAGTTTTTCGCCTGTCATATTTATTCGAATTGTTTTTGAAAGCTCCACTCGCAAACTTCTGAACTTTAAACAAATTGTGGTTTTCGAATAAAAAATAACAGCAAAGATTTATATGAGACTGCATATCTTCTTAACAGGTTTCTCGCTTGCAGATATATACATCTATGCGATATAAATCATTCTTTTTTGAATGTGACATCTCTCCAAAATGGTCTGAAAAGTTCTGAAACAATAGACGTTTACAACTTTTACAATTTTTTAACTTGGTTTTATTGCGTTGACGTTAAATTTTTTGAAAATAATTTTAATTTTTAGTTACAATTGGAGGGGGGTAATTTAAATAATGCTCTATCTTCGATGGATAGTCGACGCCATTAAATGATTTTTTAAATTATAATATTATGGTCGGTATCTTAGAACGACAAATTGTACTGTTCTATTCGAAATTTGGAAATGTGTTATTTTTCGCTTACGTTCCTACTTTAAATTTAGAAAAAAAATTTGGATTTACTAAAAATTAAAAAAAAAATTCATTTTTGAAATACAGTTGCTTTTTATTCACCGAAAATGTCTCAAGCAATGTTTGAAATTTATTTTAAGAAAGTTTTTTTAAAAATATGATTTGAGGCTTTTTCTAAAAATACACTCAAATATCAAAATGATTAGGACACACAAAATCTAGATGTGGTCTATAATGTAGACATTAATTAATTGCAATAATAAATCTACTTTCTAATAGTCTTTATTGTATCTTGTGATTCTTCATAATATGTTATTTTATTTATTCGTTTATTGACACCTGTTATTTATTTAGTTATAAACAACCGCATTTTATTTGTTTATATTTTATATCTATAATGATTAAAAATAATTACTAAACTTTTAGCAGTTGAAACGTTTCTAAGAAAGGTTTTCCTACTTTTATGCAAAATTTTACGTAGCATCGTTGCTCGAAAAAATCGCATATTTCCAAAATCGCCACTAACACTTAAACACCCTGCACTCAAATAACAATATTACAAAAACTAAACGATATATCAACAATCCAAAAGCATGTGGTTAAAAGGAGGTTATGCGTAAGACAGTGCTGCCATACTGCATATAACTAAATATGTTCGTTGGTGCGTAATTCAAATTGTTCGATTATTTTCTGAACAGATATCGTATTCGTCAACGTAGATGTTAGTTATGTTAAATAAGTAGATTATATTTAATTAATTACTTCAGTCAGAGATTTATTCTAAGTAGGTACCGTATCATAACATTATTTAATTATTTATGTGTCCAAATTATTTTAATATGTGACTGGATCTTACTGTTAGTAAAGTACCTGCAATTTTTTACAGCATTGAATATATTTCTTTGCACTAATAAAATAATTCAGTTGTAGAAAATATTGTAAATAAATTGTTACCGAAAAAGAGGAAATATTAAAGATCCACTGTTATTTTAAATAAGACAATTCACGTATCTTTTAATTTATACAGGGGGTAGATTTCTGAAAAAACCGATTAAATTGAATTCAAAATTTTTAATTTAAAAAAAAGTGTAAATAAAGAAGAAAACATAATGTTCATAATCTAATGAGTTTTTTAAATTAATTTGTTTATATCTATCTAAAATATATAATGTTTTTTTAAATCAATCCAATTATTAAAAAAAATACTTCCCTTCATACCTAAACTTAGAAATTATAATGAATTCTTTGTTTTTGTGCGTTTATACAAAACATTAAGAAGAAATTCCTTTTTTCTAATATCAGCCACTAAATGAATTGTTTTAAAAAATGAATTCATATTGTTGAGCAAAATTCAAATTTTAAACAATATTTATTTTTGAATATTTTAAAGTTTTTATTTTTCAAAATCGTGTAAGTGCGAGAACTGGTAAAACCGTGTAAATCGGGGAGCAGGAACAATTATATTAAATCTTCAAACGTCTTATCGTTATTTTTTTTGCTATAACGTTTTTTTTTAAATTAAAAGTTATTAAATTATTTTTAGAATTGATCAAGATTTTTATAAAAAATTCGATTAATAGTAACAGAATAGAAATTATTTTTTTTAAAGCAATGCATGTAATAATTCTGGTGGATAAAAGTAATTAAAGTTTATTATTAGATTGGTACAGTGTATTTTTCAATCTTGGTGATCCCTGCTAATAATAATGAAATCAAAGTGGGCCCTGATCAAAAAAAGGTTGGGAACCTCTGGCCTAGCTATATACAAACGCAAAGTACGCACAGTAATATTTCATTTAGTTACGCCAAAAAGGTATGTATGTATAACTTCTAACTCACGTTCATAAGTTTTTTTTTCTTTTTTTGAATTTCCCCTATTTTCTGTGTTTTTATGTATTTGAATTGTTTTTGATACAATAGATCAGGTAATCTGGATTTTACCGTATACCTAATAATTTTATTTTTGTATTTTTTTTACTATTAACTAACCGAGACAAATTAAATGTGCTTCACAATGACCACGTGTCCAACAATATTACAATTAAGCGTTGCGGTAATGAATTAGGTTTAACCAAAATTTTGTAAAATGGGTCGATGAAAATGCATATCCAACCAACAAAGAAAATTGTTAAAAATTACATTCGTCGATTTACACAAAAATGTACACGCGGTAACAATACAGATTTTTAATCTAATGTCACATTTTTTAAAATACATAATTAAATTTTAAACTTTTTGTTCTTATTTCAGCGTTTACCCTTTGGGTTTGCTGTTTTCTGCTTCCAAAAATTTGTATTTTCCCAATCTCCATCCCTCAATCCTTTTTCTCTCATTATTAGTTTTACATAGCTTTCCCATCCTAAGGTTGGTCATCCTCTTCTTCTGCCAAACGAGAACCATTCTGTAACTTTTTTTGGCCAACGCTGTTCCGGCATTCTTTTAAGATGCTCATATCATTGTAGTGTTCAGTTTTCTAATGTTTTGGTAATGGAGTGTTCTATTCCCATTTTTCTCCAGATCTCTTCTGTTCTTATCTCGTCTTGTCTAGTCTTTTTTAGGCATCTCCTCATGAAATCGAGCTCTACTGTTCGTATTTTATTTTTAACAATTCGTGTTTGTGACCACAGTTTAATATATATTTGTTTATTATTAAAATTCATCTATGTGAAAAGCTCCGTTCAAAAAATCTCAACGCTAATAAATGATTAACGACCAATGTCAACGTACGACATGCTAAAAACAGATAATTTTGATTTTCGTACGAAACAAGGACGCAACGGTTTCGAGAATGTCTTTTTTTCCGGTTTATCTTCTTCCGCATTACTTGCTTTTTATAATAAATCGTAATGAAACCAATTATACAGAAACTTTTGCTATTTCCGTCGCCGAGATTTAGTAAACGGCAAAGATAAGCAGTCGCTTAAACTGGGAGAATGTTGTTTATTTTTATACATCAATTTAAAGATAGTCTTGTTTCCTGGAAAAGCTCAAAGGAAAAAAATTTCTATCGCGCCCGCAAAAGAAATCGCTTCGACTTTTGCGGGCTATGTTTTTATTAGGAAGAGCGCAATCGATATTCTCACATCGGAATATTTTAATAAAGTTAATTTAATCGCGGTCACGTTTATCCATCAAAAACGAAATTATTCACCTTTAAATTGGATATTTAGGTTTCTGGTTGAACGTGATAAGGTATCTCCGTTCCGCCTCATATATTCATTATTAGGGACATTAATTTTTTCGGAAACATCACAGAATAATTTAAAGTTTCCACTTTAGTTAGTCGAGCAATTATTCGACTTGAGGGTTTGTCATAGTGAAATAGTCTCAAAGCGATTTCAGTAATGGGATTTATCCTAACAGAAATGCTCGTTTGCCAGTCGGAGGCCATTTGTTATCCTTTCTAGGAACCGAAACCACCGAACAGAAAATATGCACACCACAATCATCCACAAATAAACAGTCCCTTCCTTTTTTCGACCATTACTTTTTGTCGTCGCCTTTCGAATCTTTTTCGGAAGATACAAAGCCGAAATTGCGTATTCGAAATTGTCGATCTCTATTAGGTATTTATTCGCCTACGTTAAATGAAAATGGCAGTCTGGGTCACCATGTCAAATGCGGATATTAACTTTCAATAAATGAGATTTAAAAAATTTCTAAGCACATATAACGTTGACAAAGGACCGAAAAGAAATCAATGGAGCGCGAATAGATGCAAAATGAAACTGGAATTGCCTGAAGCAGATTTGTAAGTTTGATGTCGCGGAAATACAAATGTAGAAGAAAACCTTCGACAATAAGTTAAATCAGTTTCCGAAATTTTTAACATTTAAACCTAAACAATCATAGATGTTTTTGAATTTTTTCATTTGATACTGGGAATTACTTTTATTGGATATTTACAGAGTCACTTTAGGCATTAAGTTTAAAAAAATGTTAAAGAGGTTATTGTTTTTCTTTTTTAATTTCTTTGTTATATTATTTTAAGAAAGTCTCTGAAAACCGTTCGCTTTACGACTTACACAAATCGGAGTTTTGTACGTTGGTAGAAATACGGTTGAGTAACTTTTAATTTTAAAAAAATAAAAAATAAAGCGCTTATTGTATATCGGGAGGTACAGTAAAGCCTCGTTTAGTGCTTAGAATGCGTTCCTAAACGACAGAGCAATAAATGTAACAGCTTTAAATGAGGTCATTTTGAAATGCTGTAATAAATCAAATCATGTTTTGAGGAGGAAAAATCTTCATAGGCACCCACGTAAGTCAATGTGGACCCACGGTTGCGCAATGTGACATTCTTACTCACAAAACAACCTCCTCTTTCTGGGCCGAGCATTGGTCGCTCCCTCCACCGGATACAGCGTAACCCCGTTACGCGCGGGGTTGGAAGTTTAGGTTAGGATAGGAAGTGAGATCAGCATAAATTTTGAGCAAACCGCATTATATCGAGTCTGCATTAAACGAGGCGTAATGTAATATGAGCAAAAAGTGGCACACTTCAGATATTGGAAAAATGTGGCACTTTTTACTGCAATGTCCACATATTTTATAAACATCGAATTCATGTATATTCATTTTTACTCTTTAAATTAAAAAAAAATGTTTTTCATTGAATTAGGATTTAACAATCAGAAAAAGTTATAGCAAGAAGAAGCGTGGCGCAAGTGGTTTAGTGTTTGGGCTGCTGCGCTAGCGAGGTGGGTTCGAAGTGGTTCGAATCCCCCCGCGCCGACCATTGAAAATTTTACGCTCCTCTTCTCTTTGCAAGGCTGAGTACCTGGCAAGAGTTAAAAACTGCTCGAAAATTTCTCTAGAAATTGCCGTGGTTTGGAACCTACGAAAAACTGTAGGTCCCTTGCATCTTTGAAACACTACAACATTCACAACAAAGTTTCCAGCGGGAAAATCGCCTAAATCCTGATACAGATATAAAAAGGCAAGAAGAAGAAGGAAAAATTAATAACAGTTAATTTTATTAATCGCCATCATCATAGAGCAGTATTATATTTGTCCACTGCAATTTTGGACATATGCCTCTTCAAGGATTTTTCACTCATCTCTGTTCTGTGGTTTCGTATTCAGTGAAAGCCCGCCAATTTTGCGACGTCATACCTTCATCGTGTTCTTGGTCTTTATCTATCTCGTTTGTCTATTTGTGGTATCCAGATTGTTGTCTTTTTGTTTCATCTGTCATCATCTCCACTTTACTGCAGCTGCACGTCCGGCTGCGTCATCTACTTTTGTTCGTCTCCTTATCCAAGTGTTGTTCTTTCTGTCTGAGAGTTCAATTTCTAGCATTGCTCTTTCCATTTTTCGTTGTATTACTTTTAGTCTATCCATGTTGGTTTTTGTAAACATCCACGTCTCAGCTGCCTAGGTCAGAATAGGAAGAACACGTTGGTCCAACACTTGTTTTTTTGGTGTTGTGCAGAGGGTCCTTTGAAAAATGTTCTTAGATTTACGAAAACCGACCAAGCTAATTGAATTCTATGTTTTTGTGGGTTTATTAAACGTCAGTTTTTGTCCCAAGTTAACAACGTCTTAATTTAGCAGTACCGCTCTTCCCTAGTTATCAATGGTCATTATTTTAGGTTTGGACATGTATAATATTCAGTACAACTTCTTATGTGGCGTTCTGCAAGTCTTATACCATGACTTCAATTTTATCTATATTGTGGACAAATATTAGGATGTCATCATTTCAAAATGGGTGGAAGTGAGTGACAAGATACGTAACTCAATGAGTGAAAACGAGAGAGAATGATTAAAATAAAAACTTGGAATAAATTGAATAATTTCGTTTTCGAGGCGCAATCACGATGAATTTAAATTTTTCATTTCTTTTTTTTCGGTAAAATAAAAACCCAAATTTGTAACAAGGTAAAAATGGTATATTTATCGTTCATTCATTTGGAGAATTTAAAAATATTCTATATTTTTATACAAAATCCAAAACAAATCGATTTAAAAATGCTTGTAATATTTTACGCATTCGTTTACTCTTATTAAAAAGACGTTCACATTGGTGTGAAATCTGTCTTTTTGTTGGAATTGCATTCTGAGCTTATCTTCAAGTTTTATATAAGTTATATGTGTTTTTTGCACAAATTGTTATAAAAAGTGATTTAAAAATATTTATTATTTTTTGGCACAATATTTTAAAATTAATTCTATTTTACAAGGTATTTGCACACTCGAGTGAAGTAAGGAAATGCTCCAAAATGTGACCCGGAATTTGTCATTGCAGGTGGCGCCACTTTCGAAAATTAAATTTTTTAAACTCTTTTTAAATGATAATACTGTCTTTACTTTTTTTGTAACCCTTATATGCTGGCCCAACATTTTCAGCATAAGTGAACGGGATTGGGATCCGGGATTGAAGACAAAAAGACTTGTTTTAAGGAGTAGTACAATGGGACTAAATATGTGGTTTAATTGCAAATGGATTAGTGCCCCCCCTCAAGAAAACCTGATCCTAATCCTAACCCTTAAATTTTTTGAATTAATTGCATTTGAAATGTATCTGTTGATTTTGGAATACCCTGTATCTTTACATTATAAAAATGATATAAGGTTATGTTTAACAAATAACTGCAATCACTATAGCAACTTCGTATAATTTAATTGGTAAGATTTTTTGCGCCTTATTCAAAATTTTAATTGTTGACAACCCTTTTCTGTGTTGCCATGACATCTCGTGAATTATTTGAATCATTAAATTAAGAAATGGTAACTAGAAATTAGACAATATAACATTATTCTTAATAGTGACGTTACGAAATTATTTTCTAAAATAAGGCAAAAGTACAAATTGTTCTTTTTGGGTTATTTATTTAATTATATTTACTTTTGTTATTCAATGAACATTTATTTAATAACTTTTTATATTTTAAAAATTAATTTATTATTAATTTTTTTTTTCGGAAAACGTAAATGGATCTATTTTCTCGAATATCCGGTTAGAAAACAGATTACTTCAAAGAATGTTGCATTATCTTTAATGCCCCATACTCGATATAAATTATTCTCGTTACAAAAGCTGCAGCATCTTTTCAACTGAAACTAAAGCTCGTTAAAATAACAACAATTCAATATAATATCCAAGATATGTCTTTCCGTTCCCGTAATGGTAGCTTTTACACTTGTTGTTCGCTGTAATGCTCTCTTCAGGGGGTTACGATGTCGATTTTTCATTTTAACAGTTTCTTCAGGTTATTTTGCAATCATCTAGTTTACGTCTTGTATTTTTGTATAAAATTTTATTGTTTTTCTTTTTCTATAAATCGGAGAATTTCTTTCTACTTTTTTTTCTATTTCTAACTTATATTGGTGGATTTAGGTGAGATTGATTGGAAAGCCTTATTGCAAATGAAATTATCGAGTTAATGAAGTTAGAAAATTATTACAGAGTTGAATTACACACATATTATCTAATGCCGAAAATGTGTACATCTTGGGAAACATGAGCGTTAACTGAATTTTAGTCTGTTGCATAATTTCTCGATGTCTTAGTTAATTACTAATTAATTATCAACATATTTCGAGCTTACGATTAGATTATATTTCCAATGGCAATGTTAATAGAGTAATTTAATAAGCATTAATGCTATTGTTAAGTATTATTCAAATTTATACTTACTTCGTTCGATGAATACGTGTAATCAGATAGTTAGGGTTTATTAAGACGGGCGAAAACTTATTTTACTAAGAGTGAATTTGCTTTGAGAACTATTTGAAATTCGGAAAGTTCGTTAATTTAAATTTACGCGATTTTTAAATTATTCGCATTGAGCGAATTTTCAATAAGTAAAGTTTAGTACTACCTCAAATTGAAAATGTACTCTAAACTCCATAATGTATGGAAATTGTAAGTATAAAACAGAATATCAGATGAAAATTAGATGTGCTTAAAAATTTTAGTTAACTCGTTTAATTTGTAAAACTAATAAAATAGAAATTTGAATTTGTTAAAATTATTATAGATTGGAAATGGGTTTTAACCTTTTAGAATTTAATTTAAAACCGAGTTCTTTATTACTGTAAAGTAAACGTGCCTTATTGATATTGGATTATATGATTGATCACATCGATTTATTTAAGTCAATCAAGATTCTTCTAGAAGAACAATGCTTTTATAAAAATGACGTGATTAAAAACGATCTACTAACAGGTCGTCTCATCTTTTTCAATCCTAAACGACTTTTATTATTTTTAGGAAAATTTAGAATTTTTTGTTTGCTCTATCTGTGTTTATAATTATTTATTTTGTTTTGTTCTAATTAATTTATCATATAGTGTAAAAAATAGTCAGGATGTAAACTTTTAGTTTTTTTTACAGTTTTAAATTATTAAAAAGTAGGATTAATAAAATATCAGGACTTCGAACTCGGACTGAACCCAAAACCGAAAAAAACCGTTATTTTTGTCGGAACGAAAAGAGAACTAAACCGAAAAAATATTTTGGTTTATTTTCATATAATCGTATACATCTAATTTTACTAATTATTATTATTATTATTCAAAAAACTTACAATATCAGTCAAAAATAAATATAATGACGTTGGCTTGTATTATGCTGTTTTATTGTCCTTGATGATAATTCATGGCTACTTTATTTAAAACAGAAAAATTTAATATTGTTAATAATTTTTTATTTAAATATGGGTTGTTATACATGGTTGAAAAGAGAAAAAAAATCTATTTAACTATGTAAAATACCAATATGGCGTCTATTTAAAATAAGAAAGTTGGTATCAATATCTTGGAAACCGCCATTTTGAATTTAATTTTGATTTAATTTCTATCTGTATTTTATAAAACCTAGTAACTTTTATATTAAACTTTTTTTTGTAAATTTTATAATTACAAAGTTATTTGACATTAAAGAAAATGACTATTTTTAGTTTTTTTGCGATTACTTCGGAACTATTCGGAATTTTAAATTTTTTTTAACGGAATCAGAATCGGCACTTAAAACTGCAAAACATTGCCCATTTAACAAAATTCTATCTTCACTAATAAGAAAAATACCCATGTTAGCCTACTCAATTTATGACACCCTCTATAAGCACAGGCATCCCCGATTAAGAGATTGATAAATTTCTTGAAAATGACACGCTAAGTTAAATTGCCCTAATCGAACTTGTTAAAAACATTCAAAATGCGTATCTTAATGCATTTTCCAATACCGTGATAACACCCACCAATTTCTTTAAATCTATTTTTTATTAGAATGAAAACAAACACATAGAGCTTATTGAAATTAACAAAACGATATATACTTTTAAAATGTTAGTACGAAAAAATACAAAATATGGCGTAATTTAAAATTTAGTTGATAATCCAAAACCATGCTTATGGAATTTGACGTTAATTGAATCCGCATTGATCGGGGGTTGCCTGCATATTATTCCCTAAATCATATAAAGTTAAAAATAATATAACCTTTTCTTTTTAAAAGCACATAAAATAAACTTGACAAACGTAAATATATTAAGTTAATTTTATTGCTAAAATAAAATATATTGAACACAATTATGAACCAAATTTCATAAATCAAAACTTAAAAAGCGAACCTTAACGAATTAGAAATAGGTAATATTTGGCAGATTACTGCGATAACAATTTGGAAAGTAGATATAAACGAAACAAATTTTAATAAGGCATTAATATTCAAATTTAATCAGTATGATAACCCCCGACTTCTCATTTCTAAAATTTCGAAGGAACAAAACGTGTGGTAGATCCGCAGCGAGCAGGACTTTAAGGTCTCGTTATGTTGCCATATTTATATTCAAAGCCTCAACGCAAACACGGCAATTGTGTATGGAGATCCCGAGGGCATTTAATATGGTCCTCTCCGTAAAGAAGGAGATCCGTAAACAGACCGTATTAGATCATCTGAGTTGGCCGAGAGCTACACCGAAACGAATCCAACCCGTTATTATGCTAAAGCTTAAGGATTTAACTTTTTATGTCCCGGTTGCTAAACGCTCTAAACTACATAAACCGAATTTTTATTGAAAAAAGTAAGGGCTTGCTCTATAAATGCAATGCCTTTTTTTTTTCTTGGGACGGATTTAAGAATTTATATATAGGTTTAGCGATATTTTCAAAGTAAAAAGCCGAAATTAGTTTTTGCTACCCTTTTTACGCAAAGAAATGATTTGGCAAATCAGATTTATTTTTTAATTTGCATTAAAAATAATGAAATTATTATGTCGTTTACGTACTTTGTTAAATACTCAATTGTGTTTTATTAATGGGTATTTAGAACTCCCAATTTTCTACAAATTTGTGTTGCGATATGTTTTACTTCGCCATTAATTAAGACGAAATAAATCGGTTTTAGGTCGTGCATTTTTAATGGACTCTTCTCAAACTTTTACTAACTCGTTAAATTAATTTCAATTAATTATTTTGGCAGAGGATTTACAAGTATTCATTTATGTAGCAAAATTTTTTAATATTTGACTATGTAAATTGTTTTTAAATGAAACCACTATCGAAGTAAAAAAGTATTGTAAGACATATCAAAAAACTCGCCGCTTTTCAATTTGTATCACTTTCATATATTATAAATCAATTATTTCTAAATAGAATGATGTGCAATTTGGAAATAATGAAACTGAAACCTTGAAGAGATAAAATGCATTGGATTACAATTAGTTAGTTAGTTTGTTTTTGTAGATAACAAAATATCAAGTCATCGCCATTAGTCATATATAGCATCTAATAAAAAAAAATGTCTTATATTATAAACTTAAGTTATTTAACAATAATTCTTTCATTATTTTGTTTAAATAATATTTCATGATTGTTTTATAGCAAATTAATGGCAACTTATTATTAAAACGAGATGTGCATAGCACAGCTGTCCATTATCCGTATCATGCTAAGTAATGAGCGGCAAACCACATATCCAATTAATTTTCACTTTTATTTTCAAAAAAATATTTTGCAGTTTCTTATTAATTTGATGTTTACATTGAATATGCTTAGCCTTTGCTTCTTAGTTTGAATTTGAATTTTTTTTTCACACTTTTTTATTTCTGACTTTAAATTCATATTCTTCCCTAACAGATCCTGCATCGCGGCCTTTTGCCATCGTTTGCTCGTTTTTTTCTAATTCTTCTTGTATTGTAGTGTTTACCAAGCCATTGTTTTTCCTATTCTTTTCTTTTTCATGTGCCCCAACCACTTCAGCCTTCTCCCTCTGGCTACCTCCTTTATTGTCGGGTTTTTAAATATTTCATAAATTTTTTGTTATTTTTCCTTTGTAGACAAATATATATAGATAATTATAAATAAAGTGTGCTATGTGCCGCTTCGTAATAAACGTAGAACTACTGCGCGAAATCGAGCCATACACCACACTTCTCTACTTTCTTTTAGCGACCCCATCAATCTTTTCTTGTAACATAATCTTGATTTTTTAAGACTTTAATTAATATTATTTTTATTAGCTATATTGTAGAATAATTAATTTTGTTTTATCCTTTAATATGCAACAAACATTTGCAAAATATTTTTTCAAATGTGGGAATTAAATTAGAATCAAACTAACTCTTATAACTTATTTTTTAATTAAAAGGACGTATCTATCATATATGTAGATAGGTGTATATAATTTGTTTTTGATGCATAATTATATAATAATGAATTATTAAAAGTAGACATTTATAAAATATGAGTAAAAAACAATTTTTGAATATGAAATTAAGATAAAAATGATGAAATTATTCATGAATGTGAAAAAATTAATTTTCTATAATCCCAATGTAGTTTGATTAAAATCCATTGGGTAGTTTTTGAAATCTGAACCTTCAAAGTAAAGTGACAATACCTTTCACTTCGATAATAAAAAAAATTGTACTCATTTTGTTTGGATACTTTTGATTTTAAGACTACCGATACTAATTTAACATATGATTTGTTATTCAAATATTTATTTAATTTAGAACTCGTAAATAGTTAAATAGATTGTTTTTTATTAAATTTGCTAGCTTCTTTAGATACCAGGGCTCTGCTGTCATCTTAAAAAATTTAATTCGGCAATCTTGCCGAAGAAAATTCAAAAAATTTAACTTAAACGTTATCTTTTTAACGGCTTCTTAAATTGGCATCTCGGGGCATATCATCTTAAAAATTTAATTTTAAACTGATGATGTTGCATTTCGTAATGAGGAAAGAGGGTGCATTGCAATTTTTTGCAGTCAGGCGCTTAAAAGATAAAAATGGTACAGTTGATGACAGCAGAAATGCAGCAAAACATTTATTAAATATTTTTTTAATTTATTTTGAGATTCAATATTTTATTTTAGAAAAATAATAAAAATTTTAATAACTGATGGCCGACTAATTTTTCGAATTAATTTAATAGGAGGAAAAATTATTGCATTTTATGAACAGTTCGAAAAAATACCGAAACTATTGTTATAAAAAAATTAATAAACTTTTACGCTTATAACTAATGAGTTCGTATGCCTTTTGTTCCCAGCTTTTATGTTTTGCATTCGTTGTAATTTATTTAATTAATATGTATTACCTTTATTTTGAATATTGCTTTTTTTGCAATCCCACATTTTGATTACAAAGTTTTTATATCCAATTTAAATGAATCCTATATATTTTAGACTAATTAAATTTTGAAATAATCATTTGCTGTTTTTTATAATAAATAGAGATAGGGTAAATTTCATTCGTAAGCATATTTTAAAATGCGCCTCTTCCGGCATTAAATTGTCTAAAAACGTGGCTTTAAAACATTTTATTTCCCCGAAGCGCAACTGCAATTTTTTATAAGGTTGACCTAGCCATTATTTCGCTAGTAGTAGAAATTTATTAAAAGTAACAGTAATATTTTGTCACATTCTGCGGCTCTGCAGGTTTCTGGAAAACGATTTGCAATGCAAATGAGCGCATTCAAATCACGTGGCATTGATACTTAGGGTATAATGAATAATATCATTATTCATAAAGGGGGGTAAACGTATTTTCTGTTACAAATAGTTAGCACGTGGTAAAACCGCCAAGATTTTACATTATCACTTACCATTAAAATTTAACCTGCGAGGAATAATCAAAATCTGCCAGCATTACAAGACGTTAAATTTATGTTGCTTGTTTCAGATTTTCGAACGCTTCAACACGGGCAGGAGAAGAACTGTTTTGATATAACGGTAAGTGTAATCAACTTGCGGCTACTTTAATGTATTTAATTGATAGCAGGACTAAATTTAATTGCCCGTGTAATTCTAAGCGGTGGACTTGTTGAGTCACTTAATGCCTATACTGAGCTGCAATTTATATTAAATCAGCGGTTAAACACGTTTTTTAGGTTTTATTCAATCTTGCCTAAGATCTTAATTAACGAGTAATTAAGATAGTTGATTAAATACAGCTTTTCGCAATAATTATAAAAAAAAAGAAAATTAAGTAAGTTGAATTATGATTTGAAGCACATTACATTAAGAAAAAAAAAGTGTGTGCGTGGAGTACACAAGTGACAGAAGTGAAACTTGTTTATTAAGTATAATGCTAAAAATCTAGTATGCGTTCTCTCTGTAACCTCGGTTCTCCAGAGCAACGACGTTTTTGTTTTTTGTTGTTTACATTCTGACGTTTTTTAATAATTATTATTATTGTAATTGCACATTAATTTTTAGATCAATTGACAACTTTGTATTTTACGTTTAAGTGCGTCGATAAAGAAAATTTATAACCATATCAGACATGTGATTGTGGGTATCGAAGGTATTTTATCAGTTTTAATCGACTTTCAATAAACCAATGCTTAGAAAAACCAACAACTATAATTTTGAAGATTGTCGTTATGTAAAGGGTCTTTCACATTGAGCGCCTTTTTTTTAAACTAAATAAAACATAAGTAACACATTCAATTCGTCTGGGTCTTTTGACATTTAAGAAGTGTGATGTATGACATTTATAAAAATGGACTCGTACACGATATAACAGCACGTTCAAATTGTGGAATTATTTTATGAAAATCAGCGTTCTGTGAAAAATGTTTTTAGAAAATACGGGATTTTTACAGTTTACATAATCGTCTATCTGAAAGAACTATTAGTCGAATTGTTCAAAATTTTAAAGAGACAGTTTGCGTGGAAGACAAAAAAAGAGAAAAATATAGTCTTAGTGATCGTTCACAAGAGCAACCAGATGATTTTTCTCAAAAAATTATAATTTTTGATGAAGCACATTTAAAAATTGGTGGTTACGTTAATAAACAAAATTGCCGTCTTTGGGGTAAGGAAAAGGTATGAGGGTAGGTGCACTACCGGTACTGAGCACAAATCTAGGAGGCTTTCATTCATGATTGAAATCGCGATGTGAACCATCTCTTGGGCATTTATTGGATCTATAAGTTTCTCTATACATTTTATTAAATTCTGCACTTTCTAAATATTTATTGTATTTATCATTGCCCCTACTGGATGACGAATTGACCTTGCACCTGAAGGTCATGCTATCTTTACAATATTTCAGCTTAAAAAAAACACAAATTACGACTCAACCTTAGATTCTTGGATATAACCCCTTCAGAACTATCGTACGAGCGAACGAGAGAATAGGAGTAGAAGTCCTTCAGCATCTTAGCCCGAGATTTTAGCTCTCAAACTAACCATGGGACTTTGAAAGTGCGACTTTCCGCTTCCGCTCCTTCATCAAGTCTCATACGTAGCTGCAATTTACCAGAACCAGAACCAGAACCAGAACCAGAACCAGAACCAGAACCAGAACCAGAACCAGAACCAGAACCAGAACCAGAATCGCCACATTCAAATTCTTAATAAATCGCATTAGTATTTTTTTATCGAACAAGAGATAATAAGTTTTAATTTTTTTTGTCTCAATTTTAAAAAAATTAAATGAAGTAAAAAATTATTACTGTATTTTATTCAACAATTTCAATTCAAAATTGTTTAATGAAGGTAAAAAGTATTAATTTTTTATTGATTTCGTTCATGTTTTCAAATTTTACCATATGACAAAAATTTCATTAAAAATCGTAGCAGTTTTTGAAAAGATGGTAAATTGTTTTTAAATCTGTAACAGGTAGTTTTCTTTTATGGTGAAATATGTCGAAATTAAGTCCTAATACGGAGAAAAATTTTAAACCAAAGTGATCGCAATCAAAGAAAAATAATTTAACATTATACTAATTCATGCCGAAGTCGCTGCCTAATCCTTTTATTGTTCGTAGTCAATAATTCTGTATTTAAGTGCTTTGAAATATGTCTCAAATGTATACATTTATAAATTCTATATTTAGATTCACAAATTCCCTTTCTACATTTACAAAGCATTCTACGCTACGTACCTTAACCCCCTCGCCAATGCATGTCTTGGAGTAGCATCGTTGCTGATGCACTCTACTCTGCTACTGGTTTTCCGACCACGTACCTAACTATTCCTTCCATGCGATTGCAATTTTCGTAACGCTCAAAAAATGTAGCTCCCTCAACAAAGAAGCTTCACTTCAACAACCTAAAACTTAATGTGGGGAAAGAAGACGTCATAATTTGAAAATTACTTACAAAATTTGAAATATATTTTTATTCGTTGTATGTACATACATACTAGGTTTGAATATAAGTTACATACACGTTCATATTTTTTAATTTCATGTTTTTTATGGACGCAATCATAAAAGTTGTGGTAATTTTTCAGAGGCGCGGCACTAATTATGAACTTTATTCCTTTGGGGCTTTATACACGTTTGTTTTAGTGCTCACTACAGCCTGGATTTGTATTGTTTTGCGTATTTAAAGCCGATTTTAGTGTGGACGACTGATTAATTTAATGCGTGCGTTGTTTTGAGATTATAACCCGTTTGTTATAGAATGATAAAATTCATTCTAGAAATATTTATAGCAAAGCCCTGTAGATTAAATTTCATAGCATAAAAGATTTTAAAAAAAGTTATAATTGTACTTGTCAATTTAATTAATTAACTTTATGATCGATACAAGTACAGAGGCGATATAGACAATACCATACGGAATCTAATATCATACATCATCTTTTTCTAAAGAAAGAAATAAAAATACTTTTATACGAACTATTTGGATGTATTAATTTTTAATCCGGAAATGTTTTTTTTGTGGTACATAGTACAAACATATTGTAATGAGTACGCTGGGGGTACTAAATTAATTTAATAAAAAATTAACACTTAATAACTAAACTAGCCTAAATATTGGTTACTTGCTTAACTACATTATTTATACACTTAATTAATTTATTTACACATTATTTATTTATTTCAACTGTTGGCCGTATTTACTTCAATATAAGTGTGAGTACTCCAGTGAGGAGGGTCCTTTGAGGACTTGATTGTCGAGCCTCTTACTGAGATTGAAGAGTTTCCCACCGAGCCTAACTGATCGGCGCCTTCCGTTCGCTTTATATGTCTGCCAAAACATAAGCTTCTTAGATGCTCTGGCGTTTCCAGAGCATTCCGTTTGCGACGCGACCTTCTAGTCCGTATCTTTACGTATTCTTTACGCTAATTCGCAGTTACGTAAATTGGAAAAAATGCTTATGAATGAAAATTTTGTAGAATTGAATTCTTGTTGCAATAAGAAACCAGTTTTTAGAAGTCTAACTTTTGTGTTAGTTTATTATTTTTTATTTTTTAGTTTATTATTTTTATGGAGTCACTAGTTTTTTTCTTACCTCCATAATTTTCAACAATAAATTTATTGGTGTAAAAATATTTTTAGATGTACTACAATTTCCAACTTTTCCTCTGCTAGTCGGGATTATTCTTATTTAATATTTTAAAAATAGTTATATTAATAAAACTTTTTTTAAATTATCACTAAAGTAATAATAATAATATTTTAAGAAAATGGCCGTAATAGACATGTTACTTTTATATGTGTTATTTTGTTGTTTAATGGCATAAAAAATCTAACAATAAAACCTCCCTTAAAGAATTTAGTATTCTACAGAAAGTACTTATAGCTTTTAATTAATTATTCAAATAATTGAAACCACTACGAATAAAACTTCTTCTTAAAATATGTAAGTGATGGTAATCTACCACAAACGTAATATAAAATAACACCGTGTTTTATTTATCTTTATAACGTAAAATGATGTTACTTAGGCAAATAAATTGAAAAATAAAATGAGTGCAACCACGCGATACCGTTACAACGGATAACAGAAACCTCCGACTAACATGAACAATATATTTTACACTGCATTGAGCACTACATAACAAGATCATAACGTATTCTTTAATATAACACTTCAGTGACAACTGAAAATACCTACGGTAACCTGTGACTATTCAACTTTTCAATTCGGCTTTACGAGAGCACTTTTTACAAACATTTTTATTTATTAAAACCGTAGTTGTACTTCTGTTTTTTCTATTTATTTCCGTTTCTAATTTTTCTGCTTGAAAATGTAATACACGTTTTGTAAAATTATTAAAATGATACTAACCATCCTTATGCGGGACACCACTGGCAATTTGTTTCCATCAGATCTCGTTTCGTACTACCAACACATAAATAAATGAGTGTGTATAACACTTTTGTTACTTCTAGCCAAGTTCAGGTGATTTCTCCTCTTGAACTTTGTTGTGAATGTAATAGTGATCCAAAGGTCCAAAGGGACCTACAGTTTTACGTGGATTCCGAACCATGACAATTTTTAGCAAAACTTTTCGAGCATCTTTTTTTATATTTTAGCACGGGAATTTGAAGCCACATCTCTTGGCACAACGACCCAAACACTAAAACACGGCGCCAAATTCAAAATGTTCTAAATCTTAAAAAAAATCACGCTTTATAGTATGAACAATGATTGCAAAATCTTTATATAAAAGCGTTTTGAACAAATAATTTGACAGAAGATGATGTCCCTGAAGCAAAACTAAAAATAAATAGGTATAAAATTTTATACATAATGTGACAACAAAGACTTGTTTGTCTGTGGGTTAAGTCCCCTTACGTTTGATGAAGGCACAGGTATGATACAAAAATGACTAATATTCCTAATATGACATAATTTAAAATTCTTTATTGAAAATCAAATAACATTGTTATTTATTGTCCCCACAAAATAATTCAATATTTTATATAAAAGCTTTTAACACGGCCAGCTCATATCAACAATTTTGTTGTACAAATCTAAACATATCTCATCAGTATGCCAATAAAGCAAAGTTATTTGATTTTGAGTGCATGGAAAATGTTAACCGCTAATACATGCAATTTGAAACAAACATCCCTACAACTAAACATTGCTAGTAAAAGTTAAAACTACAATAAATCAATATTTAGCGAAAACAAACTCGGTTTGATAGTTAAAACTGTTTTGATCATATCAAATTTGATGCACACAAACAAATCGAACAAAAGCCCCACAATTATATTATTATTATTTGTATTTTAGTTATTATTAAACAAATAGTTGCGCACGTGTCTTAATTGAATGTTCTTCCTATTTACTTGATAGTTGAGCTTCAATTGAGGTCGGTTTAAAAGTCCGACGCTAGCAACTAATTTAGGTATCCAGGAAATCGAATAGGGTTAATCTAGTTAAAAGGTAATTCCCAGAAGGTTCAAAATACACTGAAACTAACCATAATGATAAATGAATAAATGACATATGTATAGAACAAATGAGTTGCCCCTTACATTATGTATTCAAGTCGCTAACACAAATATAATACGCTGTACCGCTGGGAGCTAATGAACTAAGATCTAAGAGGATAAGTAGGGAATTGGCTACATCGAGCTTTAGTTGACTAAAATTTCATTCTTTTAAAGTGTAACTCTATTTATTTACAACAAACTTTGCAGATGAGAAAATTTAATAAAAAAAAAGACTCGAGAAATATTACTTTTCCAACTTTTAAGAGTTTAGAGGGTGGCTTTCTGATTTTGCCATTTTAAAATTTAAATTCAAATATATTTGCTTTAATATTCTTATCCTAAAACTTTGTATAAACATCACCGTATTGCTCAGCGATATATATAATTATTTTTTTGTTTAAAAAAAATTATTGAAGCAATAACTAAAGATTGTATCAATTAATATATACAGTGCGGCCTCGTTTACGCTTCTTCTATTAACGCTGATGCGATTTAATGGAAGCTGAGCGAAACCGTTAGAAAAGCTACAAATTTATGCTAGTTCACTTTAACACGGCATTTCAAAATCACTCTATTTAACGCTATTTCGTTTAGCGCTTTGTCTTCTAGGAACGCATCCTAAACGCTGAACGAGGTCCTACTGTACATTAACAAAGCTCATAAATTAAAGCTAGAATTGCCCCACAGTCCGTTTTTACCGTGCACACAATAATAATGATATTAATTACACGGAAAAAAATAGGCCTGACTAGTTCAGGTTCTGCACACAAAGCCGTCTGGTGATAAAAATTGATTGCGAGAATAATCCAATATTTTAGGAAAAATCGCTATTTATTAAAACATCATCGTTAGCTCCAGTTGTTTTGTTTCCTCGAAAACGATAAAAAATGTAATTAAAAAGACCACCGTTCGAACGTCGTACCAGCCAAGAGCTTTTCATACAATAAAACAACATATGACGTCATTGATAGTTCAGAAAACTGTAACCACTTACCAACACAACCTCCCAACAAGATGGACCTTCACTAGCGCAGTAACCAAATGCGCATAAATCACAATGCGCACGCGCAGAAGCTAAATTTATTATTTCAAGGGGCTATGTGTCAAAAACGTAGTTTTGAGAAAAGAGCAAATTTAACTTTTTTAATTGTAGTGTTCCGTAAATGTTGTGTTACATAAGATCTTTATCAATACGGTTTCTTCTAAAATGTAACATATACTTACTATAAATTTGAATAGTTTATGAATCCTTCTTACATATAAAACCTTTAACCATAACCATCAATTTAAAAATTCAAAATGTCTTTTAACCCCTTCATCCATTTGCCCTTTTTATTGTATAGCGTAAATGTAAAAAAACAGATTTTTTTTTAATAAGTGGTTTATTTTGATCAATGAAGTTTAACCTTCTTCCTCTGCTTCCTTACTTTCCCTAGCTCTGCTCACTTCAAACACATTCAGATCTTTCTCGAATTATTCGTATAGCACGACAACTACCTTAAAGTATGTTTCGATAGATGCATATTTCAATATTTATATTTTTACTTGGGGACTCGAATTTTTTGATAAGTTGAAGCTTTTTATAATTCCCTACATTGCGTTTTCTACTAGTAAATATTTTTATAACTCAAAGTTAAGCACAACTTTTCCAAGAAGTACTACATACAAGTTTTTAACCCAAAAAATAAAGTTCTTTATTTATTTTTATGCGCTCAAGAGAACCTTTCTCTAGAGATATCGTTAAAGGTGAGGTCCTTGGAATATGTTGTTAAAAAAATAAAACAATATGGGCGAATGCAGTAAAAAAAGTACTTATAGATTATTTCCAATCAAGATATAACTTAACTGTAAGTAAACATTTTAAGTGTTTAATAAAAATAGTAACACTAATGACGGCTTATAGATTTTAATTATTTTGTCCAACGTATAATATACATTTTATATAGGTACATAATACATACTTATAATGAAATCAGTTGCATTAATTGGACCGGTCAAATTTAGGAACTCGGGAGCGGTCCAATATACGGACCATGGTATGTTTACAATTTGTCATAAAAAATAAAAACATAACTTCATCAGATTCGTATTCGTTTACCAGTACACAAAAGAGTATAAAATTTACTCTCATATAGAATGTCTTATAAAATTATAACTTACCGTTACGATGAATAAGCTCCTTAGACATCATAACTAAAATTAACATAAATACAGCTCAAAAATAATTTTTTTCTACCGCATTCGATCGTGTATGGCACAGAGGATTATTACACAAAATCAAAAAAACGTTTTCTTCAGAATATTACCTTCTATTACGTTCGTATCTTACACACAGAACCTTCCAAACAAGGATTGGCCAAGATGTCTCTCAAATAAAAGAAATAAAAGCAGGTGTACCGCAGGGGAGTGTCCTGGGACCCTTGTTATATCTGCTATATACCTCTGACCTACCCACAACAGAATCTACTGAAATAGGCACATATGCAGACGACACGGCGGTGCTCGCGTGTAACGAAGACCCGATAGCAGCATCAGCTGCACTGCAAATTCATTTAAAACAAATCGAAGAATGGTTACTTAAATGGAGAATTAAAGTAAATGAGACTAAGTCGGTACACATCACATTCACAACAAAACACCAAGAATGTCCACCAGTCACCCTTAATGGTACTACTCTCCCACAATCCACTGAAGTTAAATATCTGGGGCTCCATATTGACAAAAGATTAACCTGGAGAACACATATTAATAAAAAGCGAAAACAAATGGACTTAAAAATGAAGCAGATGTATTGGCTCATTGGAAAAAAATTCATACTATCCATAGAGAATAAACTGCTGCTATACAAGGCTGTTATCAGACCAATATGGACATATGGATGCCAACTCTGGGGTTGTGCAAGTTGATCCAATGTCGAAATTATTCAACGCTTTACCAGTCAAAAACCATCCGTAGCTTGTCAGCCACACCCTGGTATGTGACGAACCAGACACTCCATGCAGACCTTGACATCCCCTATGTGAAAGATGTAATCAAAGAATATGCCATCAAATCACACTGATACATCACCCAAACGAAACTCTGACACAACTGACTATAAATCCGCAAAATCGACGTCTTCAGAAGAAATGGCCTAAATACTTAACCAACTAAGGAAGGGATGACTCCAATGGGAGTCTACCCACCAAGCCTAGCAAACACATACTATTAGCTCATAGGAAGTACTTACATTCTGATTGCTGATTAATTAAAGATAAATTTAAAAAAAAATTGTATTCGTTTACCAGTACACAAAACAGTATAAAATTTACTCTCATATAGAATGTCTTATAAAATTATAACTTACAGTTACGATGAATAAGCTCCTTAGACAACATAACCAAAATTAACATAAATACAGCTCAAAAAGAATTTTTTTCTACTATAGTCATATAATATTGTCAATCGCCAATACAAAATGTCAGAGTGCTAGTGTCACTCCGTTTGCCTCTTTTTTTGTTGCCAATGTAAAAAATAGTGTTAATTGGTAGAAATACAGAAGTGGTACAATTTAAGCACCGGTTCAATATAGGTTACTCTCCCCTAAAACTAATTATTATTATAACTAATTAGAATACATCTTAAAAGATATTTCTTATACCTATCTGATAAGTATGTTTTGTTGTACCCTGTCAAACGCTTTTGTACCTACAAGTCAGGAAACTTATCTTGATATCTGAAAACTGAATGCGCTGTGAATCTGCGGTGAAAAAGTAGGGAGAAACTATTTTGATTAGGCTTGCCGTAGTGTTTGTATCGGTACAATCCGTAAGAAAGACTTTTTCGTTGTGTTCCACGTAGTTTTGCACTTGCAAAGTGAGCAGATTTTGAATCGGAATTCGTGAGGCATGCGCAGTTATGCCCCTGATCATTGCCTGAACACGGGAAATCAGCTTTTACATAACATTAAAAAAAATATGTATTATAATAACCTAACAAAAAAATAAATCAAATCAAATAAAATTCCTTTGACCATTTAAAATCTTAGGGATGCGTCACATCCGCACCATCCATGGACCGCACGCCACTGGTATACACCTTTGCATACTTGAGAAATAAAATTTTTAAAAAACAATCAAATAGCAATAATATATTTCTTCCTGCTAATTTTTTGCGAAGTAACTTTAAGGCTATCTAACAAGTTCTTGAGATCTCCAAGATATCTGGACATAAGAGGCTTAGGACGCAATTTCGCGACGAGACGATTGAAAAACTAACACGGGATTTGCCTCATTAGCAGTTGCATTATTGGCAATTAGGGCATTTCCGATAAACAACTTTATATCGAGTTATTTAGAAGAACACCTATCGGATCGTTAACCGTAGCGAGAACATTTAATGCGTAGCCATTTCTTTAAGGAATTGCTTAAATTGTAAACATGAAACTTTTATAAATTCTGCCCCAGTTATTTTCTTGTCCAATAAAGACATTTCAACGCAAAATAAATAATGAGAAGCGGTAGTCATTTATTTGAAATTACTGATGTAACCGATAACTCGCGTTTTGGAGAACCCCAATAAATTATGCATCAAAATAATAATTTTACGAAATTAAATTTGAAAAATATTCTTCCTTAATAGATATCTCAATATTTTATCCGGTTTACGACGTTGTTGATACTAACGAGCAAAATAATTACTAAAAATAATGAGAAAACTTGTTACTTCTTTCGGAAAAAGGTTATTAACTACGAAAACTTTTATGTTTAATGGTTGTTTGTTGAAACGGCTGCAATTTGGAGTTAGATTACTCGGAACGCCTAAAAATATGCTAAAACTAATTGCTGTTAAGCCCATTAATGCATATTTTTTTTATATTTAAATGCGCTTTAATATTTACGTTTTTGCGGCGCGCAATGTAATTTTTTATGCGTACGAAAATGGAAATGTAACCCTAATAACCAGCGAATGCCTGAACAAACATATCAATACCTCTTTTCCAAATTGGAATTTATGATTATGAAAATGTCATTTTTTTACTACATTCCTAATGAAAAATGATGATCCTTTTTCGATGTAAAAGACGCTTTTCTATTGATACTCAACCTTCTGTAACGAGAACTGCGGATTTATCCAACGGATGCGAACAGTAACGATAGTCAGGAGACCGAATTATTTCAACGAATTCCAGTTGATGACTCTCAAGTTTCAACTTAATATATGGTCCCTGATAACAAGATGTATTTCGCCATTAATTGACTGCGTCTACAGGGTGGCCGAATATAACCGAAGCGCTTTTATTACTTTACTTTATTTACTTTCTAATCAGTTTTTAGCCTGATCTTTTTTGGATCTATTGCCGAATAAATTGCTAAATATATTTCTGTAAAGTTTTTTTTGTTAAGCTTTTGTGTTGTTAGAATTCCTTTAACCTTCCGTGTACTAGGTGGGGTATAACTAACGTAAACAATTTTTTTTTGTTAAAATGGCACGTTTGGTAATCACGCTTAAAACCGAGTGTGCACATTCGAGCTCAAAGTGGCACATTCCGATCTCGGGAAAATGAAGCGCGCCGCTCCGCGTCGCGCTTCATTTGCTTCCCTCGCTTGGAAATGTGCCACTTTTCGCTCGAATGCGCACATTCTCGTGTTTATTATATTAGTATAATTTACCGTGCGCTCCTTCAAATCAAAAATTTTAATTTAATTATGTAAATATTGATTTTATATTCGAAAAACGTATTTACCATAGCAAGGAGTGAAAGGGAGCGAGAAGATACGATAATCTTGTCAATGCAAGTGAGAGGGAACGATTAAAACTATTGTATTAATTTTTCGTGTAATTTATTTGTCTAAATTATTACGAATCATTAAGAAATTGCTGTGAAATTAATTTGTATTTCAATAAGGAAGCAAGAATGAAATTCTTGTTAGATTTTCTTAATATTCGGTATCGTAATTGACACGTGTCATTGGAATTTAGGACTCAAGAAAAGACTCAATAGTTTATAAGTTGAAGAAAAAGTTAAGTTTTTGTATTTTTATTAATAAAAGTCTATTCTAATACATAAATATATATGTGTTTTACTTAAACCTATTCATTATTGGTTATTAAAATATGGGTAATTCTGATTTTTTATTAGAAAAATATGTAATCAAATGAAACGTCTTTTTAATAAAAGTGATGATGGATCTTAATAGTTTTGGTTTTTTTCTACAAGGGAAAAATGTTCACCGAGCTTGCAGCCCCTAATGTAGTCAATTATAGGGGTTTGAAAAAATGGCGTCCATGGTACTGATCTCATATCTGTGGATGTGACATTTCTTACATTAATGTAACCCATGGGGATAATATGCTACAAGGAGGTTGCACTTTTTGGAAATAATTTTACCATCAACTTTATTTACTTCAATTAACTTAACATTCATAATAATAAAAAAAGTCACTTCCATGGACGATAAAAATTTGGAAATAAATTGTACCATCATCTTTATTTACCTTAATTAACTTAACATTCATAATAATAAAAAAATAACACAAATCAACTTCCGGATTCAGTCTTAATTGAGGTTTTTATTATCCTTTACTTTCAATCGACTCCTCGATTTGGGTTCTTTCTACTCTTGGCGTTGGTTCCGGTGATCCTTTGGCGTCATATCACGAAAAACCTTCACTTGTACCTTTTATTTTTTTCCGCGTGCCGAGCACTATCTTTTTCTTTAGAAGCATCATACAAAACGGTTAGCTTTAATACGTGCTCTCCGTTTTTTTTTCAGTCACGTTTTTGTGGATATATCTCTTCCGAAGTTTTTGGGGATTTTTTGGGTTTTGGCATTTAAAATATAAATAAATAAAAGAAGCAAGCATCCCGCAAAGCTGCGCCCATATACTACACTATTGTCACTTCCTTGGGTCAATGGTCACATCCATGTGTAAATTTTTATCCACAGATCCATGGAAGTGACTTTTTTCATTAAAATGTTAAAAACATAATCTCTAAATTAAGAATGAACATACAAATTTAGCAGAGTGTATTTGATTCATAAACACAATTAACCCACAAAACCAAAGTTCATAATTAAAGTGTACCTACCTTTGATGATCTCCACAGTTGTGACCACTTATGCGTAAGGAGTTTTGAGATTGGAAATTTAAATATGATTTTCACGTGATGGTTGCAACGCCGGTAGGAAATGACAACGGAGGCACAATGACAAATTATTACTTTGTTTCTGCCAAGAAGCCATTGATTATACGCACAATATTTTTACAAAAAAAGAGTAGTGTGACACACATCCACGGAAGGGACAAATAAATTGATCACAAACTTAAATATGAAAAGATGCAGAATATGTATAGCTATATAAACATTATGTTTTATACTTAAGTAGTAAATTTATTGTAGTTCATATTGGTAAAGTTTTTGACGTATTTATTATAAGAAAAAATAGCAATTATAATTTTTTTTCTTACAAAGTCAAAATGATCACACCCACGGAAGGGACATATTTGACACTTTGTCACTTAATAAAAAAATAATGATGCAGTTAATTTACATAAATGTTTTCTAAATCTACAATGTTTTATCTATACTTTATTAACACAAATTACTATCCCGGTATTAAAGTACTACAGCTTACAAAATGATAGCCACACTTCTATTTTTCAAAAATGAGAATTACCCATATATTTCTTATTATTGAACTGTCATAAAGTACAATTTTGTTCATTTTATTTTTGGGGTATGGCAAACCCCACCTAGTATGGCATGTGACGTTTAGTCACCTAGTATGCGGAGGGTTAAAACTGAAAATACATTTTTGCGCCTCTTTGAAAATTCCATTCCTGTTTTAAGAAATTACAATTTTTTAAGGTATTTTTTTTATTAAAAAATACGAAGATTGTAGATACTATGAAAACA
Source organism: Sinopyrophorus schimmeli (assembly GCA_036325965.1). Lineage (NCBI taxonomy): Eukaryota > Metazoa > Arthropoda > Insecta > Coleoptera > Elateridae > Sinopyrophorus > Sinopyrophorus schimmeli. The sequence continues at coordinate 3,502,588 of JARFIZ010000404.1, forward strand.
GAATAAAAGTTACTTATTCTGGAGGGTTTAACTTCTTAAGGCCGCGGTCCAAAAAAGTGTTGCTTTTTTCTGAAGCGGCGAATCGACATATTATTTTTTGCTTTATATGTATTAATAAGTATTAGTTTTATTAAAAAACTGAAAATTCCAAACGCAATTTACAATAGTTGGAAACGTGGTGGTGAAAATTTAACAATCATACTCGTAAAGAAATATTCCATATTTTGATTTTTGTGTATGCGCCATCTATCAAAATATAATTAAAGTTAATGTTGAGAGAACAATGGCTAACATTTATAGTGGCTTGCTAGTTCCATTTTCAAATTGTTATAAGATGGTTGTTAGTAACAGTTTTGTAGGAATTTATACATAAAAGATGCCTCTACAGGGTGATATGTTTTAAATTGAACAAAGTTTTGAGTTTTTTGTGAAATTATAATTTAAAAAGTTTACTTTTGTGCCCTTTAATGTGAGTTTGATTTCAGCTACTTTGCAATTTATTTATTATTATTTTTGAGCAAAACAAAGTATGTCACCCTGTAGTTCTCTCTTCCGTTGGTCTATTTCTATTTTTTATAATACAATTAGTTCTGGAAGTAAAATGGGAATGGAACTACGAAAAGTCTAAATTTTCATCAATATTAGGCAACCCACTTCTCTCGGACCGTGGCCTTAAAATCAAGCCAGAGTGGTTATCGATATGCACAATGGGGGACTCATTGTGCAGAATAGTCACAGAAATAAATGCAAATTTTTTTTTAACAATCCCGTGTTATTTTCGATTAAGATACAGTGGACTTACTGAAAAAAGTGATCGACTTTTATTTACAGAAAGTCTAAGTATTGCAAGTTAAAAAAATCCTAAAATCGTCTTACTAATTTTTTGTGTTAGTCATGTAATTTTTTACTTTGTAGATCTATCTATTGACTTTATTTGATTTGGTTACTTTCTCCAAAGTAAAAGCAACAGTATATCTTACATGTAAGCACATAATCTCAATTTTGACAAATTTTGGACTTCGTCAATGTTTGCAGTGAATCCACGATATCACAAATGTAAAATAAAGCCATATCGTATATTTTTACGTGTAATAATGAGTGATCTGGTTACACCAAATAATTGAGAATATTTTGTTTTATTATTATTTTGTAATATCTTTAAATTAAATATTTCATGTTTTTAATTTTAGGTAAATAAATATTTCATAGAGAAAAAGTTTAAACAGTATCAATTTAAATTACTCTTTCTACTGACATTTTCTGTAGCATATTGCACTTTAGAACAATATAAAAGTAAGTATAATTGATTTAAGTAATAAGTTCACTTTTTTAAAATTTAATTATTAAATTTTATACAAATCTACTAATTCCGTATTTAAACAATTTTATACAATTTCAACAATTTATATTTTAAAATATTTTTTTTATAATTACCCCATTTCTATATTTGTACGAAAAATTGGACGGATATCATATCTTTTTGATTTATCATCTTAAATTATTCTTTAACACTGTAGTGGCCAAACTACGGCCCCCTGGCCGGCTTCTTGACAGTTTTTATCGACCCGTCACCTCATTTCTAATCTGACCAATGCAAAGAAGAAAACTTTGAGAAATAAATAATTTTGGATTTTTTTCTCCACTGTTTTATTGATTAATATTATTATTGCTTAAATTTTTTTTCGTTTGGTCCTTTTCTAAAAAAGTTTACCCATTACTACTTAAATATCTTAAGATTTTAAACATGCTTTTTTAAAATTTTAAGAAGCCAGATCACATTTTTCTTATAGAAATCAGTCAAGTTAAAGAAAATCACTGAAATAAGTAGTTCAATGCATTGTTGCCGGCCGTAACAAAGTCTAACCTTTATCAAAAATATAAGCGACATTTACTACGACTTTATAAAAAAAATCAGGCAGATATACGCGACGACGAATTTCTTATGCTCAGTCGCCTACCTCCGCGTCGGATTTTCTTTCTTCCTAAAATATATTTTAAAATATTTTTATTGTTATCAGGATACATAAATTATCAGAAATTTTATGGTTTAAAATATACACGCATAAAAAAGCTGGAACGGACGCAAAGTCATATTTCCATGAAAAATAAGTTTAGAAAGTAAAAGTGAAAAATTATAATGGCTATTTTTCAGTCTGTGCCACTTTCCATGTACACAGAAAGGTTAGAGAGCGGAAATTAAGGACTGTCAGAAAATTTGCCCTTGTCTCTTTTCCAAATAAACGGATTCGAGGATCCATTCAACTTCCTATGGATTCAGAAGGGCTTCTTGATTTGTAAAGTTTTTTTTCTCTCAGTTTCACAATGGAATCTTTTCAAGCCATCTTGGTTTAAATACAAGATTTACATTACTCTTCTTTTATCTTGCATTAGATTATAATTTATGTATTCTAATTTTAGTTCTAGATCCATAACGTAAAAGTATATAGAGTTAAGTATCAAAATGATTTGGACACACAAAATGTATAGTGATATACCTTACAAATGCATAATTTTTTTTAAAATTTATAAACAAGACGAGAGATCATATGGTAAGGTCATAAAAGTAAAAATCATTAATCACATTTGTATTTTACTAGGGTAACTCCACCAATAGATGGACATCCCCCAATAGATGGACAAAAATTATTTTAATAAATGATTACATTAAATTTAAGTATAAAATTGTAAAATAAATTTTCTATTTTACAATTATAGGGGAACCTGTTGTACCTTGGTCCCTTTCTACCTAGGCAACTTTATTTTTTTTAATATTTGCGGGCTTTCGTGACGCATAATTTTCGATATTTCAAATGCCACATTGACAGACATTAACGTAAAGTTAGCAGCAGTTGGCCAATGTACTTTGTTAATGTATGAGATCAATTGAAATTTTTAATCGAAAAAAGTAAGTCTTTTTATAGTCTTTTTACTTAAATATCTTATTGATTTTTATTACCTAATAACAAATGACTTTTCGCAATAGATCCACTAATTTTTAAATCTTATAGCAATTTGAGTAAACGGTTGATAATGCTTTCAAATATTTTATGATGAATACTTTATTAGTGCCCCACTACGATGCAATTCATTTGATCAAAAAATTGCTACATATACAATTTAAAAAAAATTACAAGTGAAAAAAGGGCCAATGTACAACAGGGTCCCCTATTTATGATTATATAAAAATATTTTTTTGCTTTTATTTATTATTATTATAAAAAAAAAATTCCAATTCCTGTTAACTTTAAATAATATTAAAAGGTATTGGACGTTAACATTATGATTAATTATATTAATAGTGTCCGATTTTTTCTGATTATTTCAAACAAGTAGTACTTATGTAATTAATAAGTTTATTTAAAATTTATTGCCCTAGAACCGTTATTTAATGCTACTAATTTTTGTTTGCAATTTTTATGAATATTTTAGATAATAAATTATAAAATTACATTAAAAGCCCCGAATCATTTTGATATTTGCCCGTAACTGCTGACCTTTTCATTTCCGAGACAAAACAAACAGCGAAAAACTAGAAAATAAATTTCCTTCCTGTATTGAAGCAGAAAAGCAATTATCTGCCTATATTTCAACCATCAAACCGAAATCAATTATTAAAGTTTAAATTGTGATTCATAATTGTTTCAGTTTTTCGCCCATCAAAGCAATTACGAAGTTTTCACAGCGATTTGTTGAATCATTACCGACTTTTATGCCGTGCTGCATTTGCGTAGGTGATAAATGTGCAAAAATATCAGATAGGCGCGTGTGTGCGTGTATCTGTTTAAAGGCTCCCGTGTTCCTCTGCTTCCACCAGCTCTTTTGATAGGGGCAAAAGTCATTTATCAAAATATCTGAATGCCAACCATCGCATGAATGAAACGGAAGCCGGAATCGGAGAAATTTTATTATTTTTAAATTACGGGAGGAGTTCGGTTCGAGCTTACTTTCAATTTGGATTTTTTACTTTCACGTCGATCTATGATTCGTTTTTTTGGGGAACGGCGCCTTTTTGTTAATTGGCCGTCGAAATTAAATTTCAATAACGGTTAAAATTTGATTATTGTTCGAATATAACGCGAAATCCCATCAAATAATCGCTGTACAAATTAGTGGTATGGAAATTTATTCAGTTGGGTATTGTTGAGAGGAAGAGGGTTGTTTGGCTTCCGATTTTGTAGTGATAAAAACAATAGGAGAGCAACATGGAGCTCATTAAAATTGAGCTGTTCTCGGTTTGTTCTAATTATTATCTTTGTTATGCTAACGCTAGCTTTTGCTATCTGATTTTCTGCTGATTGTATGGACTCGATGGTATTGTTATTAATTTTATTAGATACGCACCTTAAAGCCTTTGCTTACGAATTGTTAAGTTTATACACACATTTTGCTTATTATCTGCTGTTTAGATTTCTCATAACTTAGACAATGGAATTGCTTTAATTACTGGTTTTATGTCTGATACGGATTTCATCGATTTGATGTTTAATAAAAGTGAAAGCTTTTCGCTGTGTGTTTTTACTAATTGCTTAATTTGTTAAATTGATTTTTTGCGTTGACGTTTACATTAATAGTCCCAATTGACCAGAACACATTGTTGCGTCTTCTTTTTTGTTATGATTTGTGCTCCCGATCGAAAATTTGAACAAAAATAACAAATATAAAAAAACCGGCACAGGTACTTATGTAGAGTGCTCGTCAAAAGAGAATGGACATGCGAATTTAACATCGAATTATTTATTACATTTGTGGTTTATTAAGAAAAGTTGCAAAGTTTTAATGGGTTCCTAAAAATTTCTAAAGTAACGTAACTGATCTAAATAAGGCCCGGTGCCCAATAAGGCCCAGTTTTCAAATTTCCCGCTTCCTGATTTCGAATCACTGCCAAAGCTCGTATATGTTAGAAGAGAAAGATTGTTACTTTTATTTTGAAGTTTAATGTAAATAAACATTTTGATTACGAAATATTGATGCATTTCTCTCAAAAACCTATTAATTATGCCTTTATAAACTTAAGGTGGACTTTATTTGGGTCCGTTACCTCACTTATTTTAAAAGTCTTTACAATTGTTTAAGATAAATAATAATTATCTATTATTATTTTATTTTTATGAAGATGAAGATTATAAATATATTTCAAGAAATCGGAGAACTACAAATACCACTAATAACTAAGAAGTCCCAATTACTGAAAGGTTAAAGATATTTCATTAAAAATGACCTTTCGTAATTTGAAAAACAACAGTTTTGAATTTCAAGAAAATCTACGCTTGTGTTTAATGTCTATGGATTAAGATAAATTCTAAAATGTAGGAATTATTAAATATGAATTTTAAAATAAAGGATTTCATCTAAATTTGAAATGTAATTAAAAAGGTTTTTGTAATAGATTTATACAATTGAAATTTAAACACCAGTTTAAGCACTCACATTTTTTTTTGTTATTTTTAAAGGTCAATGTTATGCTTTTTTACTACATATTTAATAATAAATTGAAAATTAATTAATCAATTGTAAATTTCTTCAAAAGTGTCTTCTTTCGTTTAAATAATTAACTTATTTTAATTATTAATAATTATGGGGCTTCCTAAAAAGGAACAAAGGCATGGATTTATTTAAATCAAGTAAGTGTAGTTTTACATAAATCAAGTTACATATTTTTCTGAAAGTGAATATATTTATTTATGAGTTATAGTTGTTTTTTTTTTATATAAATGATTGGTCGAATCGATTTAAATATTACTAAAGAAAATAAAAGCGTTTTAAGGGTGCCACTATTTGTTTCATATCTATATTGGAAAAATATCTTCACTTAGGTACAATTTTTAAGAAAAGTAGTATTCCAATCATAACCAATTTTTTTACAGGTATTTTAGAATGTTCAGTAAGGAAAATTAATGATTTAGTTTAGTAATATTATGAATAATAAAATGTTAATAGCTTCCGCAAAAAATGTTTTCTTTTCTGCTATTTTTTTAGATTTAGATATTTTTTTAAGAAAGTCATTTTGACAAAAAAACTTAATCCCCCATTGCAATTTATAAAAAATTCTGTCTTTAAAAAAACCATTATGATAGGTCTTTTAAAATTAATAAATAAACCAAACTGTTTATAAAATTTTATTGGTTGGCGCTGTAGGTATAAATTTTTATTTTTTGTTTACTTGATCGTGGAAAGCTGTTCTTATCAATTATGCTATTTTGTGTTTCTTTAAAAGTAAAATGTTAGCTTATATTTTTTTTTACTCATAATCCATGTAATTATAAACATCTTATGTTACCCGTGAAGTGATTAAGATAAGCAAATTTATTTCACGTTTCAATTTTATAGCATTTTTGCCAATGCCTATTTGGCATGCGATTTCTCTGTTTTTTTTAAATTAATTTTTAAAATTTTTGTGAATCATGCTTAAAACCGAGTGCGCACATTCGAGCTCAAAGTGGCACATTCCGATCTCGGGAAAATGAAGCGCGCCGCTCCGCGTCGCGCTTCATTTGCCTCCCTCGCTCGGAAATGTGCCACTTTTCGCTCGAACGCGCACATCTTCGTTTTTATTATATTAATATAATTTATCGTGCCCTTCCTCAAGTCAAAAATTTTAATTTAATTTAGTAAATATCGATTTTATGTTCGAAAAACGTTTTTACCATAGCAAATGAGTGGAAGGGAGCGAGAAGATGCGACAATCGCGTAGGTGCAAGTGAGAGGGAATGATCGAAATTATTTAACTAGTTTTTCGCCTAATTAATTGGCCTAAATTGTTGTGAATTGGGCTTAAAACCGAGTGTGCGCATTCGAGCTCAAAGTGGCACATTCCGATCTCGGGAAAATGAAGCGCGCCGCTCCGCGTCGCGCTTCATTTGCCTCCCTCGCTCGGAAATGTGCCACTTTTCGCTCGAACGCGCACATCTTCGTTTTTATTATATTAATATAATTTATCGTGCTCTTCCTCAAGTCAAAAATTTTAATTTAATTTAATAAATATCGATTTTATGTTCGAAAAACGTTTTACCATAGCAAATGAGTGGAAGGGAGCGAGAAGATACGATAATCGCGTGGGTGCAAGTGAGAGGGAACGATCGAAATTAGTTAACTAGTTTTTCGTCTAATTAACCGGCCTAAATTATTGTGAATTGTGCTTAAAACCGAGTGTGCACATTCGAGCTCAAAGTGGCACATTCCGATCTCGGGAAAATGAAGCGCGCCGCTCCGCGTCGCGCTTCATTTGCTTCCCTCGCTCGGAAATGTGCCACTTTTCGCTCGAATGCGCACATCTTCGCATTTCTTGGATTGGCCTATATTAATCGGCAATTCTCCAATTCCAAAATTAAAAGTCTAGCTACGTATATACAAAAGTAGGGTAAACAACATAACACGTGCTTATATTTCATTTAGTGACGCCAAAGAAGTATAACTTCTAACGCGCGTACATCAATAGACGAACCGGTTTTTTTTCTACATACGGCTTTAATTACACTTTAATTATAGCCTCTAAGACATTCGTGCATTTACAGTACAAATAAAAAAGCGTTAAACTCGATATTTTTTGAATATATTAAACATATTATTCATTGAACTGAAATTAAAACTTTTATTGCTTATAAAATTATGAAAAATGTATACAGAATGTCATATAAATAGGTACTGCAATTTAACCGAGTTATACCTAACCTAAATGTAAACAATAAAAGTTTGTATACAATATGTCCTAAATCTAAGCATTTTCAAGAAAAAATAAATTTTATTTTTCCAGTAAATGGCAACGCAGCATCGTCTCGATATGCTTTTACTACGTGCTTATTGCTACACGGAGAAAAAAATATCCTTATAAGAACTATCCGTGTCGCTATTATAGCTATACGTAGTATATCTTTCACAGGGATACGCCGTATAGCTAATTTAGCTATCCAGAGTTTCCTTATTGCGGATATTCAAAGTGACATTTCGTCAGAACAACGATTCGATTGGCTAATTTAGCAATAGGGCGTATCCCCGTGAAAAATAACTATACTACGGATAGCTATAATAGGGATACGGATAGTTATTATAAGGATACCATTAATAGGTGCCTTTGAGGTTACGTTAGATAGTTGTTATAACGATATTTTTTTCTCCGTGTAATAGGCATATTTGATATGCAATTATTGATTTTTTTTAATCTAAAAGAATCTACATATGGCTTTAATAGCATCGTTATAACAGACTTGTACAAAAAATTTCGAAATGTTCTAAATAATAAGATATTTATTCCACATTTTTAAGTTGAAGTGTACCACACCATAATTCAAAAATATTACACATAATGTCACTGTTTTTGATCAACTTACGGTTATTTACATGTGGTTTAAGTTCCGGTACTTATTCGTCCGACAGACCGTGCATAGCCCCCTTTCCCAAATCTGGGACGCACAAATGAATCGTTCTAGCTTATGAACTATTCTAATGCAGTACTTTTTTTTTGTTATAGGTAAGTCTGTAGATAAGTGCCGCTCTCCAATACGAGAGAGGTAAGTTATTTTTTCTTCTTAATTTATTTTAAAAACTGTAAACTGAAACACGTCACCTTTTTCTAGAAATCCAACAGTAATATGAGATTCCTAGACGGATGTTTCCAATTCTTAGGTTGAAATTGCTTGAATAGTTGAGCTAATGTTGCTGTCATAAAAGTTACAAAGATGTAAAGTAGAAAAACTGTCAGATGGTAACAATCTAACGTAAATGAAAAACGTTGAATGTTATCTGCAAGACATGCCATGCCAGACACATTACGCGATACAGCTTTCATGAAGGCATTCAAGTTTATTTTACTGCTTTGGGTTATAAAAATTAACTGCCTAGCATCTATTGTTCTTAAGTAATGCCCGAGGCTGCCTCTCATATTAGTGAGGCGAAATCTGCTGCACTGTCCCAATAATAAAGTTTTTTCTCTCCCAATCGTCCGCAAGCGCCCATAAAAATTTAAAGGAAAATTTATTTTAATCTCGTATTTATGGGAAACCACATCAACAGACAAACGTTACGTTCGGATCTCTTTTATGTCTCGAACACACGCCATCCTGACGTAATAAAACCTTAAACGTCGCGATTCAAAAATAACTCGATTATTTTGTAAATAAACTCGTTCCGTAATTTGAAATGTAATTTTAAGGAAGTTTACACGGTTCAACTGCGTGGAAGCGAGAGCCATATTTCAATCAGCGAAGTTATTATGACATGGTAAGCTTCTTTATACAATGATCAGCGTTGTGTGAAGTTGATACAAGAAGATTTTCTTTATCTCCACCCTACTAACTTTGAACCGAATGCCAGTAAAAGACTATCAAGTACGACGGTCGCTCCATTGAACACTCCCAGTCCCTAGAAAGTGAAAGATCCAATTTTCAGCCTATTGGACTGCCGAGGCGACATCGAATTGGCCCCGATTTGTTAAAACTTAATTTGGCAGCCTAAATGAAATTTTTTGAGCTATAACCTTCATTGCTTTATTAAATCTTCTTAGTCAATATAGGCAATATATTCGACGCGAGCTTTTATAAGATCCCAATCAACGTTTTTCTTTCGATTATTTGAGATTAATGTATTTCGAATTTGATTTTTTAATTTTTGGAAAGGTGAAGGTCGGATTTCGAATTGCGTGTCAAAAAGGAAAATTGAAAACGTAAGACTGGATATTTTTCTATTTAAAGAGTTTTTAATGTAAATACTTCATGAAAAGTATACACACGTTTTTTTGTGTAAGATTTACAAACGTATTTGAATATTGTTGTTTTCTACATCTCATTAGTGAGCAAACGTTTTACTTTTTTGTTATAGAAATTAAATTAGAATTGATTCAAGGAATTAACTCGCCTCGAAATTCCAATATATTTAATTATTTTGCAATTTTGTTATTACAAATGCTGGTAGAGAACTTTCATAAAGTCATATGGGGTAAGAGTGCGCATTTTTTTTTCAAATTGTTATAAAATTAAACATTTCAATTAGAATAAAATAAAACAGTCAATTATTTCGAACTTTAATTAATTGCTTATTTACCAAAATTCAAATTAAAGGACGTGCTTAATTTTATCAGAAAATGAGGACATTATAGTACGTAAGCATGTCATACCTTTACTTAAAGCCTATTGTATGCTGATTATTTTTATACCCATCTAGGGTTGGGGAAATGTCGGGCAAGGGAGAAATTCGGAAAAATCGAGATTTTTGGAATTATTTTATTTTAGGTTTATGAAAGTGGCACCAGCTAAGAAAAAAAGCTTTTTACACCTTTTGTAGTTTAATTCACGTTATATCTGGTACATTTTTATGTATAGATTTCGAGTTAACCGGGTTTTTAGATAACCTAACCTAACCTTGATTTTCCTTCTTTTTGTTTTTTTATCTACGAATTAATACCATATTGCCATAAATATATGTAATATGACTTAAATATATCATAATAATCGATAACTAGCACCAAATAAGGAAAATCAAGGTTGGGTTAGGTTATCTAAAAACCCTGATAACTCGAAAACTATACATTTCCCCACATAATCATTTTAATACTCATAATTCCCTCGTTAAGATCTTTCTATTGATACCAAACTCAATCCAGTAGAACAATGTCCTCAAAATCCTATCTTTCTTAATCACGTCGTTTACTAACTTGTAATTACAAAAAAAATGAATAATTAAAACCCTGTTAAAATGCGTATACTTGACCTACTATAGGGGCAAGTGTGCACAGTACTTCGGATAAGTGTACGCAGTTGTAGTAACTAAAATTATAGTTTAATTACATATAGTTTAAGTATATTTAACTACATAAATATTATTATTTATTCATATATATATATATTCAAAGTTGAAATCATGTAAAAATTTACCTTAAACTACTAGACTCATCATAAAATATGAAATGAAACAAAATATTCAAAAAAAAGTAACGTATGCAAATTTAAAGTGCACAATTATCAGACGTTTTCGAGAAATTAATGGTAAAAAATTGATGGCTAGATCCGTTTGTAGTAAACCAACGTAAAAGTGGTTGTACGAAGTGATAGCATAGCGCAGTGGTAAAGAGTCTGACTTTTAGACGTGCGAATAGTGAGTTCGTATCTGAACACTGGCAAAAAATTTTTGATTATTTTTTTTTAATATGAACCATTCGTTACTGAAAAGCGTTAGATGCATTTTCTATAAGCTTCTTACTTAATTTACCAGGATTCATAATAACTTTCACAATAGCAAAATTTGGGAACTAATTTAATTGCCTGCACTGAACCATAATTGTAGAATATTCAATATCACTGCCTAACAACGTATAACGCCAGATATGTTTTTTTTGTAAGTTAATGACAACAAATCAAATATTTGGAACGTACCATCTTAAAAGAAATATGTTAATTTGCATTTTTTGATAGAAAAGTATTTGTAATAATATTATAAATTAATTTCATTTATAAATAAATTGTTTTTTTAAATATATATTTAAAAAACAGCACACAATATTTAATAACAATAAAAAATACAAGTAATTAAAAAAAAACTATATTGGTCTTGGTTCAGGTTCGAACTCGCTATTGGTAGGTCTAAAAGTCAGACTTTTTACCACTGCGCTATGCTAGCACTTCGAAAAATCAGTTTTAAATTCGTTTACAACAAACAAGTCTAGCCATCAATCTTTTACCATTAATTTTTCAAAAACGCGTGCTCATTGTGGTTTTTTTACTTTGTATACGTTAACTCGGCATCAAAGACTATCTGTATACTGGCTCTTATTAACATCTGCATTTCCAAAACTTGAATGACTCCTTGTGCGTTTTACAAAATAATGTAAAATTTGTAGCAAGTCGCCTCCGTCTCCCCTAATTATTAACTCCTTATTTTCTTTTTACTTAAACAATATAGTATACCATCAGTTGTAGTTAATCAGAACCTGAAGTTTCAATAATAGTCGATCCAATAAATCCGAAATAAGTATTTATTGAGTTTTCGTTTACCAATTTACGCGACATTGCTTGTTAGCCTTCCAAAAGAAAATACTTTCGAAAAGCTTTCTCCAATGTTTTACGCCTCGAAAAACAACTAAACGATAAAAGCCCAAATATGAAGACATAAATCTATTTTAAAAATAGACGCCAAAAACTATATATATCTTTCTGTCCATAATTCTAAAACAACAAAAAGCAAAGTTGCACTTGGAAGACGGAAAGAAGTTTGATATTTGCATATCCACGTTTTGATGCGAGTTTCGTGCCGAAGCCCGAGGGGTTCCCGTGTAAATTTTAAAGTTTTGACGTTTTAGTAAATTAGGAATTCTAACAATACTCAAATAAGGGAGGTGTAAACATAAGAAACAAACATTCCTGATGATATGCACACTAAGGAAACGGGGAAAGGATTTGGAGGATAAGGTGTATTAGATGCCTCCGGGAATGCAAAAATAACAAGTATTTGTTCAAGATTCCTTACGTTTGTTCTTTCGAAACTCGATTCGGGCGCCCGTTCCCATTCTTCCGACTGAAATTTAATTAATTTATTTCCGTACCTAGGCTCGCATTAAGGCGAAAACTTGTAAATGTTTAAATCAAAACTCTTTCGGTTAATTAAAGAAGCAGCGCCGCTAAACCATTCAAAGCGAGAAACTTAGATAACTGTTTGAATTTGTTCTATTTAAAGTTAATATTAAGTTGCGCGATAAAGGTGTAAAATTCTAAATTTAATTTTACAACTCCTGAAATTATTTTACAATTTATGAAAATACGAAAGTTTGTGAGGAGCAAGAAAGTAAAATTGAATACACGTCCGCCTTTCTGACGTTTTAAATTAGTATACAGACAACTAATAATTGAAAATTCAAACTTTTCGCATTCCTTCGTTTTATTAACAATTTTCGGTTTTCTGACAAAGCGCAGTTTAAATACACACATCGCTTAATATCAATAGAGATTTCATAAAACGTGTAAAGCTTTTGTGTGTTGCTAGCCAATGGAAATTCCTCGCAATATAAAACTACGCAAAAATAATACTGAAATTAAATTGCAAATTTCAAATTGCCATGTTGCTACATATTTTTAAAATTTAGGCTACCGAGAATGACACGATTTTAATATTTTGTTATACAAAGTATATTTTCTATTATAGTTAGAAAAACAGTGATGGAACTGTTTTGAAAATTTCTTACTCCATTTTCAACGCAAATAAAATTTATAAAATTATTTTTCTAGCACAAATAAATCACTTGTTAATAGAAATCTTTTCATTTAGTAAAAGTTTTTAAAACAATTTTTAATATACACTAAGGAAAAAAATTAAAGGGGCAAAAAAATTTCTGAAACTTTTTAGTGATCTTTGAGTGACTGTATTTCAGTAAAAAATGGTCGTATCTATAATTTTAAAAAAGGTTTAAAGCTCCAAAATTCTAGTTTTCAGATGTTTTAGTTAAAAATTTTTAGGATTTCACCCTTATCATGCAAACTTAAGCAATAGCGCGCAAGTAAATTTTTCAAATTTTTTCTTTTTGTTATTGTGTCCACCGACTTGAAAATGTTTTTTAACTAAACCATTATATGAAACAGATAGGTTGTTTATTCAGCTGCAAGTTTCTTTTTTTTAAATCTTGATACGATTATTTTTCACCGAGATACCGGACATTAAATAAAAAAAAGATCTTTTTGTCTTCAATCGTTGATATCTCAGTAACCAAGAATCATACGAAAAATTGCAAAGTTGTTTTGGAAACTGGAATAAATGCAGTTCAACAAACTCTTACGATTTTTAGAAAGAAAAATTTTCATCTTTAACACAAATTTGAATAAACATGAAGAAAAGAGTAATTTATCGTTTTTTAGAAAATTGAAAAATGAAATCGCTAATATTAAGCGTGTCTTTTATAGCTGCATATACTCAAAAAAACTCTGTGAAGTTACAATTCTGTTCTTATGTTTTAAACAATCAAACTTTTGAAAAGAATTAAAGGGTCACGTTAATTCTCGCTAAACACTTATTAATCATTAATAAATGAAAACAATTCTTTTTTAGCTTTTTTAACATTTTTACCCCTAACAATATTTAAATTAATGAAAATAAATAATTTTTTTTAAAAAAATTTGACCAATGTCGGAAACCTTTCAAAAAAAAAAATTTTTTTTCAATAATTTTTCAAACTATTTCGCTTTTATATAATTATATTAATTCTTATAAAACAAAAAATTTAAAAATAAATTTTTATTAAAAAACGTGGGTACCATAACGTAAAATAGAAAATAAAAATATAAAAGTTAATCGTGTGCTAATTCCACACATAGTAAATGCTACCAGTACTAGATCACGGTTTTATACGGTATGATTAACATTATATTAATATTTATCATATTTAAATATTAAAATCACTTATTAAAAATCATAAACATTAATATAATTTTACAAATACAAAGATACCTACAGTGATCGGATATTGGGTTCTGATTGGGTACCGGGTCTATTACCTTACATACGTACGTTTTTAACTGTCCTTATTTTTCAAACAATTTATACGTATATTCTACAAGATAGCAATTCTAAGTATGGGTAAATACAAAAAATGGAGTGATATTGTCAACAACTTTGCTTTATGGATCAAATTACAATCGATATAACTTTTTACAGTGTAGGTAATATATTGGAATCTATTTGTAGAACTATTTTCGAAACCAATTTAAAATGATATTGAAGAACTATAATTTTATATGTTTTCAGAAAATAGTTATAAAACCTAGGTAGATTCTTGAAAATGTTTGTTTTTCATTCGAAAGAACGAGATTCGTTTAATTGCTTTCAAGAGTTTTAAAAAAAGTCCCAAAAGTTTCACGAAAATGTAAGATTTGATTTTTATTGACATTCATGTTAACTTTAATTAATATCGTAAGAAACACTTTTTAGATTAATTTTGTGGCAAAAAAAAATTAAATTAATTATCTCAGTACAAAAGACCCACGTGTATACGACATTACATAAAAAAACGATTTGTAGATTTGAAATCAATAATATCCGATAACCTCATGAAAGTGACAAAAGTGTTATCAAAAATATCAAGTAAAAATTGGGAAGTTGGTTAAAATTTAGAGAAATAAGTAAATAAATTAAAAATTAAGGTACATATTTTGATTAACACGGAAGAAATAATAAAAAAAATTATAAAGTATGACTTTCCGAAGAAAAAATATTTACATCGCAAGAAAATAAAATTCCTTTGCATACTCTAATCTGATTTTAACTAATATCTTCCAGAAAACTTTAAAATTATAGTAAGTACAGTAAGACCTCGTTTAACGCTTCCTCGGTTAACGCTGATTCGCTATTACGCAGTCTGTTCGAAGTCTCGAAACCGCTCAAAATTTACATTTATTGACGTATTGAGGCATTTCATAATGACCTCGTTTAACGCTGTTTCGTTTAGCGCTTAAACTTATTGAAACGTATCCCCGCGTTAAACGGGGTCCTACTGTACCTACTTAGATATATTTTTAAATACCACAGTCAAGAATTATTACTCACAGAGCAACCCTTTATCCCAAATAATTCGAGTTTTCCAAATGTAGATAACCTAAAAATTTTACAATATCCTTTACATATTAAATTAGGACTTAGGTACCCACTGTTCGCGATTTCGTTATTTCCACAGAGTAAATTTATTATTATACAAATCTCCTTTCTGCGAACTAAACTCTTGTTTATCCTGGTGTTAACCAGGCGTGTTAATCACTAGATCAACTCAAGATTTAAAATTAAAGGCTCTTAAATAAACTAAGAGAATGTTCCCTAAGGAATGTACACTTATTCCCTTTTCAAATATTAATATCTGAACGAAATCGGTGGAACTTTCTAAAACAGTGGCCACGAATCAAATTTAACAGAAAGCAAAATTATTAATTTAGTAAATCTGTAAGGCTAAAAATAATGTAAGAAAATCTTATAAAATATCTGATGGATCAAAGATAAGCAAACTTTTCACGTTGGAGGCTATTTACTTAGCAAAAATATCTCCGGGGGCGATTATATGTAGATGCTATCAAAAATTTTGGAATATTTCGAGTTTGCTATTGTCGAGTTCTAAAAGCATTAAATTAGATATTGGATCTTCTTGGTCAAAATATGTTTTTAATGTTTTATTACGTTTTTAAAAAAAATAAATCGATTAGTGTAGATTGTCTTGAAAATTTTGGAAAATGAAGCTCGCTACTCGGAAATGTGTCACATTTCATCGGAATGTGCATATACCTCGTATCTATTGAAAATGCATTTTAATTTTACCAAAAGTGGTAACACTGCATCTTGAAGAGATTGAGATCATTCAGTATTTGCAAAACAATTAAGTAATTAATTGATTTCTCATAAAAATGTTCTACATAAATTCGTCTAACGGATTTGGTTTTTCCGACGAATTTTCCTTCAGAATTATTCTATTAATATTATTTAGAGTACACAAGGAATACAAATAATTTAACTAATTTAAACCCCACATAAATAGCACATCTACTCACAATATTAAAACAAAAAGAATATCACATTTTGTTACATATTGAATTAGTGTTTACTTAATTCGCAAGTCAGAAATTCTAACCAAAATAAATTAAAATGAAATTTAAAAAAATTCTAACTGCAAACTTTCGAACATGTACTTTTGAGTGGCGCGATGTTAGATCAAAAATAGAATACTTGGGTTCGGACGAAGCAGCAGCGTTTTTTTTTAATAACTTTGTTTTATCATTCTTAAAATTAAAAGCGCAATTGCCCACGGCAATGACCAAACTATAAACTTGCCTGCAAAAACATCTTCTACAAATGTTAAATGTCTGGAGCTGTGGGTGGAAAACATCGAGAATATTTTCGAATATAAAATTTAACCTTAGTGCTCGTAATATAATATTCAGAATTTAGAGAGAAAAAAATTAATATAGAGTAATTTGATATCTCTGAGGTCCGTTCAGAAAATAACCGAACTTTATTTTTTTCAAACTTTATTATTAATTTTACAGATTATTGGTTTTTGGTCCCTTTAATGTATTATTGACACACTTTTCCCAGCCGTATTATTATTTTGCCAAGCAGTTATGGATAGCTCTATTTGAGATGGCCTTTAACATGTCTATGACGGATTTGTTTGAAGTCATCAATGTTCTGAACACGACATCCTTTTAACACTGATTCTAAGTTCGAAAATAATTAAACATCGCACTGTGACAAGTCTCGCGAGAAATAAGGTTGCGGGAGGTCAGTCTTCTCATTTCTGTCAGAAAATTGACCAATTGGCAAAGCTGAGTATGCAAGAACCATGAGTTATCTCGCCACAACTCTAATTTCTTTTGCGGATTTTTTTCAAGAGTTAAAACGTCTCGGTGAAAGTTTTTCTTAGTTTTACACAAAATTTTACGTGGCGTCGTTGGTTCAGGAAATTGCATATTTAAAAAATCACGGCTAATACTTTACTCAAATAACAATATCACGAAAACTAAACGACACATCTTCTTGCTTTCAAAATGGGCGATTGTGTTATGGCAACATTGTTCACGACTGCTCTAAATAACTTCGTAGTTGTTTTGGACAACCATCTTCTTAACTTTTTGAGCCACGATATTCCCATAGCAGGTCTTCTTTTGCCGTATACTTTTTCTTATGGGATTAATTTGAGAAGGTGATATTTAGTTTAATTTTTCATTATGTGGCCCAAATATTCTAATTTTCTCTTCTTTACGCTGTTTCTAACTTCTTTTTTTTTCATTTTTTCCAGCACTAATTTATTTGTCACTCTGTCTATTCATAATCCCCCCAGGATTTTCAATGTAGCCATTTCTCATAGGCTTCCAGTCTTTTTTTGGATTGCTTCTGTAAATGTCTACGATTCGGTCCCATAGTAGAAGGTATAATATCTAAGGATTGCTCTATTCCACTCCTCATTTCTTGAGAATGGTCCCGTTGCTCATTAATTATTGTACCTAGGTAATTGTATCTTGATACTCGTTCTATTGGTTCTATTGGCAGTTTTCATTTTGTATCTTGCTTATTATCATGAAATTGGTTTCATTGATGTTCATTTCTAGCCCCTATTTATATGTTGCTATAGGATGCTTAAATTATCGGCAAATAGCTGAGATCGTCTGCATAACGTATGTTATTAGCCGTTCCCCGTTTATCATTATTCCGTGGTTAGTATTTTCTAGGACTGCTTTGAAAGGAGGAAAATCACGCCATTATAATTTTCCCATAGGAAGTCCCTTTCATGACTCACTAGGAAAAGTGATTCGATGTTATAGCCGACATCACCCTGAGTCCGAATATACCAAAATTGGCGGTCAACTCCTGTGCGTTTTTGAGATTTTTGAGGTCAAATTTGAGATATTTTTTGGTCATTTTCTCTCGAATGGTTATAGATATCGACATGGGACTTTCACTACTGTAATCAATTCGTTGAATAGAGTTCAAAAATAACCATATTGGCGTACTTTATTGATATGCTCAGTCCAATCCACGATTTAAACAACTCGTCATTAATTTCATCCGAATAGTCGAAGTTCAGACAAAAACGTCTTCGTTCTGGTTTTTCATCTGATTTGATTTTCTTACACAAATGATTTATAATATCTTCGACGTGTTTACGTTTGAATTGATTATTCGGATTCTGGTTTATGATCACTTCCCAGTCTTTATTGATTATCTGATCTTTGCAAATCACAGAATTTTCGGGAACATAATAATTATATAGAACCATAAGTGATGTTTTAATATCACTGGGTATGTGAATCAATTTATCCGACTTACAACCGAATGTGCAACTCGACTTTGACGAACTACCTCGGTTCAATGAGAGTGGTAAATAGTTCTCAGTGTTATCAGTCCGATTTGTGGCAATACTCATATTACGATATTTCAGATAACATTTATCGCAAATTGAGTCCGTCTCTTCGATAATTTTGGTTGACAATTTGTTTGCCAGTACAAAATTGAATAATTCTGGTTTGCCAATTACTTTTCGTTTTTTGATTGTGTTTCTCAATTGTCGATCACAACACGCACAGAGTAGATCTTCCTTTTCACCGGTATCGAATGGGTCTGGTCCTGATGACGATCCCGACTAGAACATTGACTAGAGTTACCACGGGTTACCCCATAGCTCGAAACGTTTCTCAACTCATCGCAACTCATAGTCATTGGTCTTGAGATGACCAAAAACAATCTCAACTTTGACCTCAAAAATCTCGAAAACGCACAGGTGTTGAGCGACAAGTTTGGTATATTCGGACTCAGGGCGATGTCGGCTATCACATCGAATCACTTTTCCGAGTGGGGCATGAAAGGGACTTGTGATGATCCTCCTTTCTTCCGAGTATAGAAATATCAGTGGAAAAAGAATACATGCTTACCTAACTCCTCGAACGTTGTTAATAGCTTCTGTATGGTCTTCCGCGTTCTCAACAATCCATAAACATGCGGACATAAAAAGGTTATGCGCAAAGCAATGCTGCCAACTCTATATCACCAAATATCTCTATTGACACGTAATTCAAAATGTTCGGATATTTTTTGATCAGACCTCATACCTTTGAGCAAAAAGTGGCACATTTCAAATCGAGGTAAGCAAATAAAGAGCTTGCTTCATTTTTCATATACCACAACTTCTGCCACTTTGATTTGCACATTTGGTTCTCCATCACAATCTACAATAATCAGTAAAATTGTTTAAATAATTTTTTTTAAATAATTTAACAAAGTTATTAGGAAAAAAAATTGTTTGCGGGTCCACTGCGGTCGACATCTTGGGCCCTCTGCGATAGTCCAACAATTTACAATTTAAATATGTTTGTCATTTTCGGAGAATGCTTTTTAAATTGTTTTCTGTTTGTGCTTTATTTTAAAGGAATTTCATATCAGAAATAATTAACATCGTTCAAAAAACGACACAGCGAAGTAATAAATTTCCAACATTAATAACGTGCAACGTTCTGCAGCGCAGTATAAATTTGCACAAATCCCTATTTGTACAAGAGAATAAACTTGCATCCAAGTCGAACATCTAAGGAAAACAAGCAAAACATTTAATAAAATCGTTGCATACAAACGAGATAATAAAATATAATAAAAGATGGGGGAAGCGCCCTCAAATATTTCTAACGATTGTGGCATGAGTTGAGAAATAGGCTACAGAAAGTTCGATAAGGAAGCTCCTTGATCCATGCACTCAAATCCGACATCTTTACAAGCCCTTTGTTCACAAGTCCATGCTCGCCACTTCTGCCAGGCTATTGTTAGCTTCTCCCCCGAAATTCCAATTTTTATCGTGGCAGAAGAACTTTTATTGTGTGCGGGATTCGCTTTGAAATATTTAAGGTAAATGCATTTTCAATGGGCGCCGTAATAATAACACGAGTATCTCTTTTAAATTATTTTGATGGATTTTTTTATTGATCTTCGTCGGAGGGGCTGGCGAAGAGAGTACAGTGGAGACTCGATTATCCGGACTAATTAATGTTGCAGCTCATCCGGATAATCGAAAATCCGGATAATTGAAAAAAAAAAACAATTTTACCTTGTTAGGTATTTATTTACAAAAAAAACGAAACAAATAAGTATTAATTATAAAATCAACAGTAAAAAATACCAAATAGCATCATAAAATTAAAAGTCAATTGATCATTGTTGATCGTGGCGAAAAGCGGAGTGTGCACATTAGAGCTCAAAGTGGCACATTCCGATCTCGGAAAAATGAAGCGCGCCGCTCCGCGTCGCGCTTCATTTGCCTTCCTCGCTCGGAAATGTGCCACTTTTCGCTCGAATGCGCACATTCTCGTAATTATTAGGCTTGTCTACTTTATTCCACACTCTTTCAGATAAAAAATAATTATTTAGTGTAGTAAATATCAATTTTATGTTTGATAAACGAATTTAGCATAGCAATGAGTGGAAGAGAGCGAAAAGATACGAGAATCATGCGGATGGGAGTGAGAGGGAACGATTAAAATTATTCAACTAATTTTTCGTCTAATGTATTGCCTTGAATTATTGTGAATCACGCTCAAAACCGAGTGTGCACATTCGAGCTCAAAGTGGCACATTCCGATCTCGGGAAAATGAAGCGCGCCGCTCCGCGTCGCGCTTCATTTGCCTCCCTCGCTCGGAAATGTGCCACTTTTCGCTCGAATGCGCACATCTTCGTGTTTATTGGATTCGACTATATTAATAACAAATCCTTCAAATCGAGATTTTCAAGTCGGAAAAAGTTTTCGCTTGAAAGTGCACATACTCCTTAATAATGGAATTTACCTATCTTATTCTTCTCCCTTACAAATAATATTAATTAAATCAAACTGAACTAAATGTACCACTTCTCGCCCTTTTTTTAATTAAAAATTACAGTAGGGTATTTTTTACTCAAAAACTACATTTATAATTTAGTACTTTTTAACTAGACTAGATGGGAGACTTCATCGTACATGAAGAAAAATACTATAACTTTTTCGAATTTTGACTCTTATTTCCCCACCTTTTTTTTTATTATACACCACCCAAATCATTATAAAATTGTGATGCACCACCTATGTAACATTACAGTCGAACCTCAATAAGTCGAAGTCGAAGGGCAACAAAAATAATTCGTCATATCAAAAACTCGAGTTACCAAAAGAAGTTCAGTTAAATACTTCCGTAGGGGAAGATGGGGTAGCCCCGGACACTTGAAAGAATTAGAAATAAAAAATATAAATAAATAAATTTATTTATTTTTTATGATTTAAAATGAAAGTGAGGACTTTTAAGTTTATACTAATTAAAAATTTGTAATGATATATTTGTTGTTTTAGGAAATATGGCCAATCCAATTTGATCTTATTTTTTGGCAATACAAAAAGTGGCGGGTAGCCCCGGACTAGTACTTATTGGTGGCCCCATCGTTTTTTGGCCTTATAAACATCACAAAAATAATTAATATTTAAACAATTATTATGTGCCCAGTCTTTGCACTCATAACATTGAATCCAGTCTTCATCAAAAGTTTCTTTGCATATGATGCATTCGGTTTCTTTCTCCCGGTCTTTTTGGGAAAAACTTCGAACATTTTTGTTTGTTTTCAATATTTTAAGCAATTTTTTATTTTTTTGTTTTGACAAATTTATTGTTTTTCGTTTTCTGCTTTTCTCTAAATTTTGTTTAAATGGGGATGTTAAAATATCGCTCCTATGGGTTTTTTGAGCTCCGTTGCTAAATATTTTTTTGATGAATCAGGAAATCGTAACAGTTGTTTTAATAAATGTGCTGTACTGATTGAAGGCACCGGGTCAGTATAGATGTTGACCACCGTTGCGATTCGTACTGGACGTGAAAAATACACAAAGTTGACTAAAGTACAGTAATTTAACCACTATTTATTATCACAGTAAATAATAAAGCACCGACAAGTTATTTATTTCAACTGTAGTATAGAGTAACTTTTGAAAAAGATTATTAATTAAGCTAAAATAATGTCCGGCGATACCCGACATTTTAGAGTCCGGGGGTACCCGATTCTCAATATTCAACATTTTTATTCAGAGCTCCTAAGATGTAGTAGAAATATTTCAAATACTATTACAAAGTTTAAATATAATGCATTTTCTTCAACTTAAAAAAAAATAAGTATTTGCACTTACGTTTTCTAGTTGATAACTTGAAATGAAATCTGACAAGCGCGATGAAAAATTTTTATATTTTACAAACTAATCCTTAAATTGTAACAAACTCGGTGTTTACGTGAGAACTAAATTGCATATGTTTTTACTCTAAACGACGCCTGTTTTAAAGAAAATTTTACCAATGCAACGTGATTAGGTTCTTGGAAATTATTATGTCCGCTGTTACCCGCTGTCCGGGGCTACCCCATTTTCCCCTATATATATATCATTCATTTTTTATAGAAAATAACCAAAATTGATCTACAATAATTAACATTATTTATTTTTATTAAGACCCTAAAAAATATGGTTATTTATTTACATATTATTTACTGTTAAATTGAAAGTAATCTAAAATTATCTTTTGCTTCATTGCTCCAAAATGTTACGTATCTACAAATTTTTCCAATGATCTTACCGATAATAATATATCTGTAGGAACATCTTCTTGAGCACATAGGAATAGAAAAATAGTATTAATTGCATTGTAAACTTGAGTTGTTGAAGGGATGTTTACTGTAACATCTGTATCACTTTCATATTCACTTTTACTTTCACAGTTTTTCTTATTTTCTTCTAGCACTTTACTTATAATGCTTTCATCGCTAGGAATTTTAGTAACTTCCAAATCTTTATCAACGTTGACATTTGTCATTTGTATCTTCAGCAGCTACAATTAGGTCTCTGTTTTTTAAAATGGTTAATAAAGTGTTTGCGGGAATACCAAAATCTTTAGCTATATCCTTTTTTCTTTTGAGCCCACGTTCCACTTTTTTTATAAGAATAATTTTCTCCCTTATGGTTAAACTTTTTAATTTTCGTTTACACTATGTTAATACGTAAATAATTTTAGAAAAAGCATTAAACTTTTTTAGATTTTCTGTTATACTCTGTTACAAACTATAAAGAACGTAAAACACATTTGATAGTCTTCGTAGCCGACGAATAACTAGCAAATTAAAAATTAAAATGCAAAAATAGTTTCTTTTTTTGTAAAATAAACGGTAAAACCATCTCTAACATTTATAACTGTTCATAAGGCATTTAAATTGAAGTGCCGCCGTCAAAACATTCTTGTAGTATAAACCTTTTATTCGTAGTTGAAATAGAGCTTTTAAAGCATCAATAACACCAAACCAAGCCGTCGTTAATCCTCTCTCAGGTAGAGAAATTTTTAGAAAAGTTGTAAAATTTAACTTCGGGTCATCGACCTATTTACTAATGGAAACTTGAATTTAAAGAATTGTAAAACGCTTTAACTAATTAAATAATTCGATTTATTAAATTTCGAGTTATTGGCATAAAAATATTAACGTTGAGATAGTCAAGTCCTAGGGAAACTGGTTCGAGTTGGAGCTATCAAAAATTCGACTTATCGGCGTTCGACTTATGTAAGTTCGACTGTATAAATATTTTTTTATATTTAAAAATGAATTAATCCATAAATGAAGTCTAATTACAACAGTGTATACAAAATGCGCCTTAAAACTAATTTGTTTTTTAGAAAAATGAAAATTATTCAAAAATATTTGGAGACATTAATTTTGACATATAAACTTTCAATAATCAACAAAAGATGATATAAAAATTAATTAGTTGATTTTTAGTGGCGAACTTCAGAAAATTTGACTCATATAGGTACAATTTTAATTAATCAAAAACGCGAATTAGTAAATATTCGAAAGTACACCCGAAAATATTTTTATCAAGCTCGCTACAATTAGTCGTGCAGAAGAGCACCATGATAACTTATCAAAAGGAATAAAATATCTAACCTTTTTCAAACAAAAAACAGATCTAATTTATTCGACTTTAAATTTTTTCAATTGAAGAATAAAATAATAATATAGGCAAATCTGATAAATACGAGGATGTGCGCATTCGAGCGAAAAGTGGCACATTTCCGAGCGAGGGAGGCAAATGAAGCGCGACGCGGAGCGGCGCGCTTCATTTTCCCGAGATCGGAATGTGCCACTTTGAGCTCGAATGTACACACTCGGCTTTCAACGTGATTTACAATAATTTTGATGACAAAAAATTAATAAATAATTTTTCATCGTTCCCTCTCAATCGTACTTATGCTTTTGTTGTATCTTTGCGCTCTCTTCCACTCATTGCTATGGTAAAAATACGTTTTTCGAACATATAATCGATATTTACCGAACTAAATTAAATTTGTTTATAGGAAAGAAAGTTTAAATTACAAAATTCAATGAATGCGAGGATGTGCGCATTCGAGCGAAAAGTGGCACATTTCCGAGCGAGGGAGGCAAATGAAGCGCGACGCGGAGCGGCGCGCTTCATTTTCCCGAGATCGGAATGTGCCACTTTGAGCTCGAATGCGCACACTCGGTTTTAAGCACGATTACGAGGTGTCCCGTTTTAACAGGAAAAAACGAACGCGGTTGACAATCCGGATAATCGCGAATTCGTATAATTGAGGTCCGGATAATCGAGGTTTTACTGTATTTGCTTTTTCTCGCGAAATTGTCGGGTAAACCTTTCAGATTTACAAGCGGACCAAGTTTCGGTCGAAAAGAATCACTTTGAAAGCATCATCATAAACCTTTTAGTAATTCTCTGTATTTTAATGCCAGACATCTTAATCAACCCAATTAAGTTGTCACTCACTTTACTTCGGGAAGTTAGGAACGCATTTGAATAATACGTCTCGAGAACACTCCGGCAACAAATCTACACCGAAGACGCCGAAATCGGGGCGTTTCGTCAAATCGAAGGAAAGGTAGAGAAAGATAGGCATCTGGACGTAATGCTTGACAACGTTTTACAGCTGCGGTTAGTTTAAGACAGTCCTATAATGAAGTCCGCTTCACCCAGCTGCGGTTTCTGGAGATTTTGATGGGGGAAATGTTGAAATTTACCTGCAGCGTGCTTCGGCTAAGGTTATGCGAATTTTTCTTCGGCCTTAATTAGCTTATTGTACGAAAAACTTTTTTGAAACATCTGCTGGGAAATGTATTACGAGCAAAATTAAATAAAATATATTTCGGGCCACGAGAAGTTGGTGGATTGAAATTTTTAAGGACAGTAGACCCACGATTAGCGTCGCCTCGATTAATTTTTCACATTAGATAAAAAAGAAAGGAGATATTTGTGGTGGTTATGAATCAACATTTCACACCCTACACGAGAGGATCTAGAAGCGCAAAAACCAGATAACAAAAACATACCTACCGCCTTGGCAACGAAATAGAAAATTAAATGACGATGCAAATTAAAACAAATATAACAAAAACTTGTTTACTAGTTACGTCAAGATGGTGGTGTATCAAAATCTTTCCGTAGTTAATTTCAAAATTTAAATATACAGTTTACAAAATAAACCATTAATGGTCATATAAACCTATAATATAATAGTAACGTAAACTATAATGGTGAACCCTAAACGAAAATGGTGCCCCAAACAAACTAAACTACACTACAATATGGGTGCCACATAGGGTAAACTATATAGGTATTTACCAAATTAGATAAAAGTAAAAAATTGTTACATGTTGACTGCCATGTCACAAGTATTTGGTGACATGCCCCTGTCGTTGTGAGTCACGTCACCTAATGTAGGTGACAACTATATTTTTTTTTTAGTCTTTATCGCAGGAAGGTGGTAACAGTTTAATGGTTATAAGGTACCTGAGGGTATTTTGGCCCATCGAAGATTTGACGGTTTTCTTGCCTTTTTTTTTATCAGATTTTTTTCCAATTATCTTTCTTGTGGATACATATAGGGGAGGGTGGCCTAAAGCGGGTAGGTAGCCCAAAGCGGGTAACGGCCCTTATGTGGATATGTTATATATTAGCTGAAATTTATATATTTATTTATACTGCCAGTACCCAGCCTAATTGATGTCATACTATTTTTGACACCTAAGTTGCTTAATAACGTCAAAAAATTAAAAAACAAAAAATTTAATAATTTTGTAAAATGTTTGAAATTAATTTAACTTCAATTGCTACTAAAACCCTTCACATTAACCTATTTTTTATAATGGGGTTTTCTTTTACAATAAACTAGTTTTATTATTTGACTAAATATTTTAATATCCATCCATTAATTTTTACGTTAATGTATCAAAACTAAGAAATGTGTGTTTGGGCAAAGCGGGTAGGTACCCTTTTTGCTTGTACCAGAAGGAGTAATTCTATAATAATTGATAGGAATAAATTGATATTAAGAATAAGTGATTTAAAGCGTTGAAGCAATTAATATTTAAAAACAATGGTAAACCGAAGTAATATTAAGATTGGAACAAATTAGCAGTTATAATATGAAAATACTTAATATAACTTAATACTAATGTTACTGTCAAGAACATGTCAAGTGTAGATAATTTTTTTCAAAGGTTTTGATTAATCCGATTGGTTTATAAGAGCCTACCCGCTTTAGGCCCCACTGTCGGGCAAAACGGTTAATTTCTGACATTTTATATTTTTGAATTTATTTCTACAATTAAAGCAAAAATGTAATTATTTTTTTTATAAAATTAAAGTTTAATAATTATATTACGTAAATCTAAAAAAGAAACACTTTTTTTAGCCGAAGTGGTTCATATTAATCGATGAACCTTAACCTACCCGCTTTAGGCCACCTTCCCCTATTCCAAAAAAAGAAAAAATACTAATTAGATGCTTTCCACCTATTTTAAACACGATAGTTTTTTAATTTTTCTAAAAGTTTACTTTGGGTCATATCAACAACTTATTATGTAGGTATATAACATGATCCAACTTTGTAATAATGAAAAAGACAAGAACTTAAATTTTAATTGAGCACTAATATAAATAAATAAAAATGATTAAATCTATTTATTGATAAAAATTGTAAATATTGATAGTAATATAAATATAAAAATGAATGGATTCAATTTTTGAGTGTTCTTACAGCTGTTATGTTTTTTTCTGTAGCTTCCTGTGTCCACAAACATTTTTCTGTTTTTTTATATTTCCGAGCTGGATAATAGAATAAAAAGGTTTCATATATTACGACAAAAATATCTTACGGTCAGCATAGGCCATAGCAAAAACAAGGATATTTTCAAAAACATTGTATGATATTGCAGTTTAGGTTTGATATACATACACGAAAAATGACTTCCAAATTCGATAGTACGTTAAAAAATGATCAATTAACAGTTTCTGTTAAATAACGATGTAAAAATGAAATACTTACGGAGGAACGAAATAATAAAATAGGTTTTTGTAACACGAAGTTTACAATAATGGTTGCTTGACGAGAAAGAAAATGCACTTCTACTCCATTCTACTATCCCATTCGGCTCTCATCACTTTTCCTCGCAGAACCTCATTGTCAGGGCCGGATCTACCTTATGGCCTTTTGGGCTTCAGCCCAGGGCCCCGTGGATTCAAGGAGTCCCCAGCTAAGTCAAGTCAAAGTCAAAAATAGACGATAATGCGAAAAATCCATAATTTTATTAAATTAAACAGATCGTAAGGTTTGCAGCCCTGCGAATCCTGCGATTAATCAAACCTATTCAATTCATTTAATTAAAGTCTACGTTCAGGTGGGCCCCCTAAACACACGGTCCGGCCCTGCTCATTGTGATCTAGTTATGGCATTATATACCTTCCTTACAACGAAAAACAGGCCATATTACCCTCAGGTATTTTAAATAGGTTTAAATATGGCCTGGCGCCCAGTAGATAGTTTCTTTCGGAACTGGTAGTTCCTGAGGAGGATCAAGAAATTTTTTGGTGATAATTATAAAGGCAAAAAGAATTTTTTTCCAATATACATTTTTACTGATATATGTTTTTGCTTCTAAGTTCAAAATTCATAAAATTATTATTTTATTTATTGCTGGAAACAGATAAAAATTGTGTTATTCGCAAGAAATATATCCAATATAGCAATATAGAAATAATAGTTAATCACGACATGTCGCCTTACGATGTGCAGTGAAAAACTCCCCAATATAACAATAACTCAAAAATTTTCACAGGAAAAACATTAAAAATTGTACCAAACATGTTTTTAGAGATGGTAAAAAGAGCAAGTAACAATTATAAACTTCCACCCAAACTCTCTCATGACATTTATCTATCAGATTACGCATTCAATGTAACCTTGGCCTTAGTCTTCTAAATTCAACAGGCTATCTCATTTTTTGTTATAACTTTGCAATAGAATTGGATCTGCCAAAAATCGATTTTTTTAAATTTCATGTGCATTTAACCCCATAGTAAAATTATTAATTTTTTATCTACTGTCTGTAAATAAGAAAAACTGTGAAGAATACATAGAAAAAGAAGTTTTTTTTTGTAGAGGCATTCATAAAAAATTTGTAGAAATGTAAAATAAACAGTAATGGAAAAAACAGGCTTCGTGTCTTTAACGCCACACAGAAAATCACATTTGTAATCCCCGGAGGGTACGCCCCATATTCTAAAAGAGACAGCCACTCTAAATAAATAGAACACCCTATATAAAAATACAGACTCTATTATATTACATACGCACTCCTGTTAAATGAAATGACCATTTGCAACATTTAATAAAGGCCGTAGCCAACAATTATTCAATTATTGGGTTGGACCAATAATGGACTTTTTGATAATTTGATGTTAAAAATGACCAAATTAACCGACCGGAAAGAGGCAGCAATAAATATTTAATTGTGATTGATTTATAGATTTTATGACTGAAATGTAGTGTTCGCAGTCTAGTATTTGAAATGTATTTAGAAAACAAAACATTAATAACATAATTCCTGCAATATGTATATACCTCTTTACAATACCTATATATTATTAGTTTTTTTCAAACTATATGAAATTTATAATAAAAATTAGATAGGTACTGTAAGTTTGTTTTCTATTGGAGCAGTGTTTATTTATCTTTGATCATGATAGCCGTTTGTGCTTTGCAGTAGAAATTTTTTTTCTTAAAGTATTTTTTATGATACATAAAATAATTCAAATAAATTATTTATTAAAAATATAATTTTTAATAAATAATTTATTTACATGATCCGTATGTATTTTATAATGCTGTTGAGGATGAATTATTGTTTTATATGTTTTCGAAATTTTTGAATTAGTTATCGTAGTAATTATTATCAATAATTTTGTTTCGCTTTCTTTGATCGTAAATTTGCCTTAAAACAATAATCGTTTACTATCTTTCGATGTTGACAAGTGCTGTAAAGGAGTAAATTAGAAAATTCTTACAAAATTAGTGTATTTATAATTATTTAAATTTAACAGGAATTTCACTGTCAATAAAACAACTCTTGTTAAATATGCAACGTTTCGTTTCCTTATTGAAAAAGATTTAATAAAGAAACAAAACGTTACATATTTAACAAGAGTTGTTTTATTGACAGTCCAATTCCTGTTAACTATAAATAATATTAAAAGATATTGGACGTTAACATTACGATCAATGTTTTATAATAATCAATGCTATTTTGTAACCTTTGTAGTTTGGAAAAAAATATAATTATAATATACATACTAAAAAAAGCGTATTACTTTATCTTATATAGGTATGCAAAAAAACTTTTGGAATTGCACTGTTACAAAATTATAAAATAAATTGTGCAAATGGCAAAGATATACGACAGAACAACCTTTAATTTATACGTAAGTATTGTAACGTGCACCCACTAGAATATTCCAGCGTAAATACGGTAACCCTGAACACATACGAATAAAAAAAATAGACCCGAATGACTCAGGTTCTGCACACAAACCAGTCTGGCACTAGAAAAAATAGCTCGGCTCACGAATGGTTCTGGTTGCGCACACGACTGAGTACTGTTCTGGATAGGAACCAGTAGGGTGCGCACCACAGCCAGACGTGTGCCGAGCTACTTTGTTCTAGCACCAGACTAATTAGTGTTTAGAACCTGAACCGGTCAAGTTTATTTTTTTTTGGATAGAAGCTCACATCGCAAACGGAATGCTCTAGAAACGCTAGAACATCTAAGAAGCTTTTTCTTCGGCACACATATGAGGCGAACGAAAGGCACCGATCTGAGGGAGACTCGTTAGTCTCGGTTGGGGGCTCGACGGTCGAGAGTGTTCAAAAGAGCTTCCTAACTAGAGTGCTCACGGTTATGTTGAATGTTCAAAGTAAATTAGGGCAACAGTGGAAATAAATAAATTAAGAACTTAAAAATGGTAATAAATTAGTTAAGTGCGCAAATAAATTAGTTAAGCAAGTAATCAATATTTAGGCTAGTTTAGTTATTAAGTGTTAAAAAATTATTAAATAAATTTTGTTATTACTTAAAATACATGACGGTCTTGTAATATTCATAACCCCCTACGATCCGGTTACAATATTTTATTCGTAACGTTCCAGGAATTCAAAACCTGAAATACGACGAACTACCATATATTAAATGTTTTCTAATATCCACTGCGACAGTTTGATTATCGAGCGCGTTAGTAAAGTAAGCGATTTCCTCATATCGGAATAGAGTATACTTTCGTTGTTTCTTTCTGCACGGGTGCGAAAAGTGCGTACTTTTGCTTTTCTCCCTTTTTCTGTTTTTTCCTTCTGTATTTTAAAACACTATAGTTTGTCTCAAATCAAAATTTTAGGAAAAATATTATTTGATACTTACCTACGCGTAAAACGAGGGACTGGGTAGACTTGAATTGACAACACTTATCTAAGGTTAAGATACATTCGCAACGTTTCGTACGCTTGCAAATATTCGCTTATCGGCTTATATGTGTAGTTTGCATACTCGATGTCGTGGTGAATGCGTCATAATGTTGGCGTCGTGTCTTCAAATCCAAGTCTACCGAAATACCTCGATTTATGCATATGTATAGAAAATATCTATTATGCTTTTAAGAACCTTTTTAATTTGCGAAGTGTTATTTATGGTAATCACTTTCTGGATTTTTCAAAATTTTTTTGGCTTATTGTATCTATCACTGACATTACTTTAGTGAAACAACTTTATTTTTACATTATAAATTTTTTTAATGTCAAAAATAAATAATATTTGTTACAAATCTTAATTTTTCTTCATTAAAATTTAATTGATTTTTATGTATAATTCTTTGGTAAGACTGGTTCACGAAACAAATTCAAAGAACCATATTAATTAAATCCTACGACATAATTTGTGGTTAAAACTTTATCATAAAAAATAATAAATTTTGGGTGGTTAGTTATATATGGTTTACCCAAAATTGTATTTGACTATACATATGTACATTATTTTAAATGCATCATTTTCTAACTTTTAAATGGATGGTAAAAGAATCAATTAATAAAAAGTCAAAATTAGCTATCGGGGTATCCCTTTAAAGTAAATCCCAAGGGTAGCTATAATAATCGATTTATTTGGATATTTTTTTTTTATGAAGAAAATATTATTATGCTTTTAAGAACCTTTTAATTTGCGAAGTGTTATTTATGGTAATCACTTTCTGGATTTTTCAAAATTTTTTTGGCTTATTGTATCTATCACTGACATTACTTTAGTGAAACAACTTTATTTTTACATTACAAATTTTTTTAATGTCAAAAATAAATAATATTTGTTACAAATCTTAATTTTTCTTCCTTCAAATTTAATTGATTTTTATGTATAATTCTTTGGTAAGACTGGTTCACGAAACAAATTCAAACAACCATATTAATTAAATCCTACGACATAATTTGTGGTTAAAATTTTATCATAAGAAATAATAAATTTTGGGTGGTTAGTTATATATGGTTTACCCAAAATTGTATTTGACTATACATATGTACATTATTTTTAAATGCATCATTTTCTAACTTTTAAATGTTTGGTAAAAGAATCAATTAATAAAAAAGTCAAAACAAAATTACCTCTTTCAACCTTTTGAATATATTTATTAATCTTTTAATTTCAAAATAAATGGAATATTTATACACCAAAATTTCTCCTACTTTTAATTGCTTCTATGTCAGATTAATAAATGCTTATTGAATTTGTAACTTTTGAAGCGGTAATATTAATAAACTTAAATGTTATTAAAAACGAACTTGAAAACACCCAATTACGATTTTTTTATAATTAAACTTCTCACAATTTGAGTGAAAACGAAAAATATCATTTTTTGTACTTTAAAAATCTACATTTTTGTGGAATTGTTTACTGGATTTTTTTACTATTTAGGTATATAAGTAGAGAATAACTGAAACAAATTGACTCGAGTTATTTTTCAAATTAAAAAGACGTTAAACTTTGTAAAGCATTCATTCAAATTCCCGCTTAGCTATTTCTAAATTGAAAAATGTTTATTATGTTGTACGTCCACGAAACGGTAGTAGCAACAAAATAAATTTCCCGGCAGTATCTACGCGAAACATAGAAACCTAAATAAGATGAATGCAGCCACAAAGTCTTTGAAAAATGAATTCTATTTTTCAGTGCAAGATACCTTACTAAAAGTAATCTCTACTTCGTTGAACCGAATGAATTTCATTCTTTACAATTTATAACGTTTCTCGGCACGTTTTGATTTCAACAATTCAAAAACTTATGCCGACTTAGACTCTTACTACTTCCACTAGTTACCGATGTCGGCTACGTCTTTCCAAAAAAAAGAAACTATAACTTTAGATTTTAAGATCAGTCGTCGAACATTCTTTTTCCATTAAAAAATGCGCTTTTCCGGATTAAACGACAGCTTCTGACAAACTTGCTAATAAAAGTTTGTCCTAAAATATCGAAGAAGTTCTTAAGTTTTAAATTAGATACTCGGTTATTATAAAAGGAAGTTGAGAGTAATTAAATAAATATCGATTATTGAAGCAAAAGCGACATCGGATGAACCGCAACGAATCTTACGATTCTTTATTATCTAAGAAAACTTTTATATCTGCTGCTTGAGAGGGCAAGCTTTCAAGTAGGAATGTGGTGGTTGCGCTACTGGGAAACACTTGAGGTTGACAGGAGAGCTTAGAAGCTCTAATAAGTTGTACATGTCAAGATCTGTACCACTTAAGTGGATAGTCTTAAGTGTATCATCTTAAAATGTATGTACATATGTGACACAGCACGGTTTTGTAAGTGTTTAATAATTTTTAATATTTAACTCTTGAAAATCAACCGTGTTTGATGTTAACACTAGAAGGACGGCACCGGTCATTTTGGCCGTTTAAATGTTTAACCCTCCGTGTACTAGGTGGGGTATAACTAACGTGAAAAATTTTTTTTTGTTAAAACGGTGCGCTTGGTATTTGTGCTTAAAACCGAGTGTGCGCATTCGAGCTCAAAGTGGCACATTCCGATCTCGGGAAAATGAAGCGCGCCGCTCCGCGTCGCGCTTCATTTGCCTCCCTCGCTCGGAAATGTGCCACTTTTCGCTCGAATGCGCACATCCTCGTGTTTATTATATTAGTATAATTTACCGTGGGCTTCTTCAAATCAAAAATTTTAATTTAATTTTCTAAATATCGATTTTATACTCGGCAAATGTATTTATCATAGCAATGAGTGGAAGGGAGCGAGAAGATACGATAAAATTGTCAATGCAAGTGAGAGGAAACGATTAAAATTATTCAATTAATTTTTTGTGTAATTTATTGGGCTAAATTATTGCGAATCATTCAGAAATTGCCGTGAAATTAATTTGTATTTCAATAAAGAGGCAAGAATGGAATTCTTGTTAGGCTTTCTTAATAGGGGGAAAGTGGCATGAAAGAGCCAGTTTTAAAAAAAGGGATAAATAATATAGAAGGCCATAAATAAATCAAAATTTTTTTTAATCTGTAATTGTTCATGCATTTATGAACGTAATGTCATAAAACATTTTTCAAAATTAACGATATTTTTCGACTTCTAATCATTTATAAAAAAAATAAAATTCGGCTCTTTTATAACCTATAGGTATTGAAAGAGCCAACCCAAGTTTTAAAAGAGCCATGTTCTTATTACGAGATTAAAACAGCACATTAACGAAGATATTATTTAATAATAATCTTAAGCTATAATTTTAGATCTTATATAATTATAAAACGTTTTAAATAACGCAAACTCTGGATAAAATATTTACTTACACTTAGATGCGTTTGAAAATGCCCGACCGACTTAATCGACAAAACATATTATTTATGAGTATTAAAAAAAATAATTATAAACAAATGGCAAATGTATACGATAGTTTGGACTTGTACACACACGTTATAAAATTTTTGTCCAAAAATAATGATTTTGAAGTGTTCAAATACTAATAATTCTAAGAAAAAATGCGAAATCGGTAGTGCGTTTGAAAATGCCCGTTTTAATGTTTTCAATTTAGAACCGTTTTTTTCCAACAAACTATAAATATATTGTAGATGTTGTTTAAGAATGTAAATAAGCAAACCATTAAAAGTGTATTGTAAGTGAAATTTTAAATGGTAGCACCAATAAATATCGTAATTTGTATTTATTACATAAAACAACCATTTTTGACAAATGATGACAGTAAAACGTCAATACAAATTAAAATTTGACAATTAACATTACTAAGATTATTCTTCAAACACTGTAGATCACGTTCCATATTTTGGGCATTTTGAAACATATCATTTAAGCATCATAACAGTAGAATTAATTTTATACACATCTTATTTACAAATTTATCGGAACTAAAAGTCCGAAATAAAATAAACGACGTTGAATATTTTTGGGCTTTCTTCGCCTTTTGGTAACTACTAAACTCGCACGAGTTTATTATAAGTTACATTACAATCAATGCAGGGGGGCTCCAAATAAATATGGTGCAATTATTACCTTACTTTGTGAATTAAATCGGGTGTGCAGTTTCAAACGCACTTTTTTATACGGCCGCTTAAAACTGCACGCCTCCATCTAATAGACAAAATATTATATTTATGAGTATTAAGAATAATATTTATGACCAATTGGTGAATATATGCGCTATTCTGTTCTTGTGCAGCCGAGTTTTAAACGCCGTATAAAAAAGTGCGTTTGAAACTGCACACCCGATTTAATTCACAAAGTAAGGTAATAATTACACCATATTTATTTGGAACCCCCCTGCATTGATTATTGGGGCACTCTTGAACTGTTCCCGATATATGCCTGATGGGAAGAGCTCTACCCAATTCTACAATTTGACTTAGGGTTATCGCAATTCGTTTTTGGTCCGGTTTTTTATGTATGCCTTATACAATTTTAACATATTCAATATAATAGCTTACGCTCAAATTTGGGCACGACACTTAAAGAAGAAGAATATTAAACTACTTCATCTAGTCCAAATTTGGAACTGCTCCGACTTACCGTGTCAATCATTATCTCCAATATATTTAGACGGATATGGAAAAATTGTTAAGAGTTGTTGATCAGATTTGTGGCTAAATCGCTCAAGGCAAATGCACCACAATAATGCGATTGCTTACACCTCACTGTTTTATAGGAAACTAGCCCATACCCGCAACTTTGTTTGCATAGAATTAGTACTTTGAGTAGACTATTTGTACTCCTTACTTGACAAATGATTGATTCTCCATATAAACTTTCGTCCAATATTTCACCCCCTTCAAATTTTATTTTCGCAAAAAAGTAGCCTATGTCCTTCTGCAAGGTCCAATTTATCTTCATAACAAAATTCATCACAATTGGTTCGGGAGTTTAGGCGTGAAAATGTATCAAACAGACAGACAGACAGAGTTACTTTTCCATTTATAATATTGATATGGATTTTTGATAGAAAGAAACATTGTTATGATACGTTAGACTTCGTGTTTGCTTAACGTAGCTCATTGCGACCTTTTTCGTTCCTGAAGATGAAAAAAACTATGAAATGACTACTTTCTTTTCAAGTTGGCAACATATAAACAGAATTGCTGGAGCAGTTAATCTCTTATCAAAATTTGTGTTCCAGAATTGCTTTGAAGAGTGAACAACGCGCTGGTACTAGTGTATTATATTTGTTGAGAACTACGTTGCGGAGGGCAAAATTAAAAGACGAATAAATAAAGATAATTCGAGGAAAACTATTGGTCTCCATATTTTTTGTTCATATTTGGGAGAAAGTGTAACGGGAACTTATTTTCTGTACCTTTTTCTTCATTTAGATTTTTAGTTAAGCTAACATTGTCAATGCTTTTTGTTTTGACTATTTCGCGTTAAATTATTAGTTTTATAATCTTCATCGGCGCTATTGTCTTCAGAATCGATTTGATTTACAATTTCGAATGCCATTTCTAACGTATTTGCTTTTAGGTTTGGACCAACGGTCTAAAAAATTTGTAATAGAGCTACGTCTCCATTACAATTTTTTTTGAATTATGAGGTGATTTTTCTCTTATAGACATGCTTTTTTTTTAAATTTTAATAACATTACAATGTTTCTTTGATTTTGTACTTATATTTCTATCCGACATGTATGGGCCTAAAAGTTATTTTCTCAAAAATCAATTTTAAAAACAAAAAAGTTACTCTTTAAACTAAAAAGTGTTTTTAAAAAAAGATTATATAAATAAATATATCATGAATATATATTTATTTTTTTAATTGTTATAAACATTATTTCTCAAAACGGTCATTCACTAATAGGGGATCACCGACTGGACGGGGTACCCTATTAAGAACTGTTTATTAACCTTTCAACATAAAGAACAATTTTTAATAGCGATCGATTATTATCAAAAGCGAAACAAATGAAATGATATAAGTTGTGCTTTTGTTTATTTAATTTAGTTTGGCAAAATGCGATTTTATAAATACTTATTTTTTTATGACGTCATCAAAGTTTATTATCCATAAGTAAATAAGCATAAACTGTCACAAACAGCGTGCTGTATTATGATGTTTGACTAAGCCTTTCGGTTCAATTTAAATCCGAATCAATAAATTCGCATTCACAATGAAAATTTACAATTTGATCTGTAAATATTTGGAAATCGTGATGAAAAACAACATTAGTCCTGCTACTTTTCACGATCTTTTCCCGATGGAGAGCAAATATTCTGTACCGGGTTATTTATAGGCCATTAACAAGAAATGCTCGCGTCGAATTTTGATTAACTTCGCACAATTTTTTTTTTAGGCAAATCTTTTAAAAGCAATTTTGCAAAGTGTAATTAAATTAAATGAAATTTTTGTTAGGAAGAAAGTTCGAAACTCATTATAAAAAGGATTTGAAATCTGGAAAGTCCATTACGTAAAGTTGATGACAAGATTTGGAAAATAGCAACCTGATAAAGAACTTGAAACCACTTTAAGACTCCTTAAAACTGTCTTTATAAAAGACCAAGTTTTATTAATTGTGGATTGTTATGTAAGCGGTATATTTATCGTTCAATTAGACAATTTAAAAGCAACATTCATTATCCTAATTACTATTAAAGTCTTTCAGAGTTTCTTAAATAAAAGAGAGGCGAAAACAATTAATTCTGTGACAGTGAACGGGCTATTTATCTATCAATTTATCTATCGTGTGTCCTCCCTTTTAAAAGCCTTGCTGCTATTTAAAATTTCTAATTTGGCTTTCGACGATGAAACCTCTGAATCTACAATATCGAGTCTTTGAATCGCATCAATTTTCCGCCGGTGGTCGTTTAGAGAGTTTGATAAATTTAAAACAAAATAAAAATATCTCTGTTGTAACATTCCTCTATCAACTTTTTCAATTGTGTAAATTTCACAGAACTAGTACCAAAACAAAAACCGTTCGGTTTGAATTTTATTCCTAATTAACAATTTATTACGTAAAACTAAACTCATCCTTTAGAATTAAAAATAATGATGCTCTCATACAGATATTAATTTTAAAAAAATTGTAAAATCTAATTTAAAAATTGGTATTTGTAAGACTCGAGATTTTGGCAATAGATGAACCTAAAAGAAAACCAGGCAGGCCAAAAAGTACCTGGAATAGGTCTTCCGTGAAGCTTCAATGTGATTATGACATACCTCCGGAAATGGTTTATAATAGAAGAGAATACTCCTTAAGAACACACCTACCCCGATAAGGGAGCAGTTGGAACAATTGCATTAAAGGCGAAGATAAAGAAGAAGAATTTGTAAGACTCGAGATTGAATACAAAACAAAACATAATTATGTAGTGGTTAGTGGGTACGGCGGAAATTTAAAAATATATAGTTTATGACGTACTATTTATAACTTAAAAATGCTTAGTGCGATTTTTGAAAAATCCATAAGCAAGAAGAAAGGTTATGTAAAGTACAAATTATTGAACAGATATTTATTTTACTAAACAATAGAATCTTATAAATTTAGAAATCAAAAAAATACAGAAAACGACAGTCACAAAATTATTCCGACACCACTAATTATATTTTTTGTACCTTGTACTTTAAACTAAATTTTTTAATGTTTTTTTTTTCTATTTTTGACCATTAATTTAATATGCGCTTTATTCTTCTTTATCTGAAATTCGGTATTTTTGTACATTTTTTTTAAATGTGTCTATTTATATTTAATAGGATTAAGGTCAAATGATAGGGAGGGTGTTTTGGACGCCTTTGAACAATTATGCAAAAGCTATAAGCACCAATTATCTTATATATTGTTTTTTAGCAATTTTTTGTATTGTAACGGGCACGCACTGTAACATTTAAGTGTACTGTACAATACACAACTCTGAATGGTTTGCTGTGGAAAATCCAGGGCGTCTAAAAAACTCCTTCGTCACACATATAAGGCGAACCAAAGGCGCCGATCAGTTGGTCTCGGAGGGAGACTCGACGGTCTCGGTAGGAGGCTCGACAGTCGAGTCTCTGAAGGACCGTCCTCACTGAAATGCTCACGGTTATATCGAAGTAAATACCGTCTACAGTTGAAATATATCAATTCATTAAAAATGTAATAGTGTAAATAAATTAGTTAAGTATGCAAATAAATTGGCTAAACAAGTCATGAATATTTTGACTACTTTAGTTAGTATTTTTTATCAAATAAATTTAGTTGTTACTTAAAATAAGTCTCCGACGTTTAATATTTACAACCCCAGTGCGAACCCATTATAAAATTTTCTGTTAAATCATCTTCTAATATGTTTGTGTACATTTTAGAAGCATATTTCCCTCAATAAACTCTAGTTTACTTAATATCTGTGACGCACAGGACTCCCAATTTTTTAACTGTAGCTTCGAAATTTTTCTCTTGTAATTCTTTATTTCATTGTCTCTAAATTATTTCTTTGCCATTATTTTTAAAAACAGTAATGTTAATTTCATGGGTAAAAATAACATTTTTCTAAAAATGTTTTAACTAGTTAATGTATTCTTGTACAATTACATGCTTGTTGTGGTTAGTTTACCAATGAACAGTTGAGTTCACTTTTTTGTCCCTTGATGTAGGTTTCATTTCAGCTAGTTTGCAATTTTTTATAGAATATCTATACACCCATACCTCGCTTTACGGCCTAGATACGTTCCACGAAACTTGGCCGCAAAGCGAAAAGCCGTATAAGGAATTCTAAGACAAATTC
This sequence comes from Sinopyrophorus schimmeli, assembly GCA_036325965.1. Classification (NCBI taxonomy): domain Eukaryota; kingdom Metazoa; phylum Arthropoda; class Insecta; order Coleoptera; family Elateridae; genus Sinopyrophorus; species Sinopyrophorus schimmeli. The sequence goes on from JARFIZ010000404.1 coordinate 3,542,683, forward strand.
ATGCGCAAGATTGGCAACATGTAGATATATCGACATCGAAAAAAAGTTTTTTTTGCCGTTATAGCGAAACATTTTAGGCCGTAAATCCAAAACGTGCCTTAATTGAAGAGGGCCGTTATAGCGAAATGCCGTATAAAGAGCGGCCGTATAGCGAGGTATGGGTGTATTATTAGTCCTATGTAAACAAAGTATATATAGGTACACCTACTTACATTAAAATTAATAGATAAAGAATAAACAAGAAAATCGGAATCCAATTTAAAAAGTTTCCAAGTCAACTGACATTCACTATTCGGAAGATTACAGAATTTGAAGGAATAAGATTTGAAAGAAATGTGGAAATATTTTATTGACATCACATTTAGTTATTGTTTGGAAAACTGTTGTGTGATTAAACCGACGTCAGGTTGAGCATTGTCGTCGTTGTTTTGTTTGCTTTATCGAGAACACTTTCCAGAGGAATATGAAGAAACATTTTATTGGCGGTATTAGGAAAAAAAATATACTACTCTAAAAGCTTTCTGTTTACATTTCTTTTGTATTTTTATTCATTGAATGCAAATGTAATTAAAAAAATATGTCTTTAAATTACATTCAATTACATATTAACATAATAATTTAAATATTTTTAGAGATCAAAATACATATAAGATTTACATTAAGGAATATTGTTTCAAGCTTATTTATCTAAAGTAATCTGCTGTAGAATACGACACACTGTTTCTAATAAACTTCTTCGTTTTATTCAAACTATGTTTATTTATACAGGGTGTTGTGTATTTCAATAATAAAAATAATTCATTATATTTTTAAATATGTACATTAGGATGCTCGGTACCTACTAACTGTGGCGCCAAAAATTTTTGTACTATTCTTTCCAGAATTAAAAATTATTTACGACCAAATATGTCTGAGGTTGGATTAAATGACTTATCAATTTTTTTCAATAAAACACAAATTAATTCATAGATTTTCTGATGCAAAAGTAAGGTGCAAAATTATGAAATCTTAATTAATTCAATTTTTTAATAGAAATGTTGTAATTTTTGTGTTGTAGTATTACTATCTTCTATTAATCAACTACAGTAAAACCTCAATTATCCGGACCTCAGTTATACGAATTTGCGATTATGCGGATTGTCAACCGCGTTCAGACTCGTTGCGAAAATTAAACCTCGATATTTCTTACTAAATATTTTATTATTTTATTTTGTATTTCGCACTAAACAGTGTTTTTTTTTGTTTTGTTGATTTTAAGATAATGTGCGACTGTTTTATTTAGTGATTAATATTTATTGGGTTTTTTGTAAACATATACCTAACAATTTAACAAAGTTTTTTCTTGTTAAAACGGGACACTTTGTAATTGTGCTTAAAACCGAGTGCGCACATTCGAGCTCAAAGTGGCACATTCTGATCTCGGGAAAATAAAGCGCGCCGCTCCGCGTCGCGCTTCATTTGCCTCCCTCGCTCGGAAATGTGCCACTTTTTGCTCGAATGCGCACATCCTCGTATTTATTGGATTTGCCTATACAGTTATACCCCTCTAACTTCACATTCCATAACTTCACATCTTCTTTAATTTCACAGTTTTGATAGGTCCCAAAATGGGAGATACAAATTATCCTAGGGTTAACTTCACATTCTCTAACTTCACGTTCACATGATTTGCGTTGCAATTTTATCAGGTATAATGAGAGTTAACTTCACAATATAAAAAATCATTTTAGTAAGAAAGACAGATAACTTCGCTTTTCTTATTTAAAATATGTTTCATTTTTACAAAGAAAAAAAAATTTTTAATTTATTGTATGTACACTAAAGGAAAAAATTAAAGGGTCAAAAAAATTTCCTAAATTTTATTGGGATTTTTGACAGGCTATATTTCAGTGAAAAATTATCGTATCTAAAATTTTAAAAAAGCAACTTAAAGCTTCAAGATTCTAGTTTTCAGATATTTTAGTCAAAAATGTTTAGAAGCCACTGTTATAACGCAATAATAAGCAAGAGCGCGCATGAAAAAAATTGCAAATTTTTTTTTTTTTTTGTGTTCACGGACTTGTAAATTTTTTTCCAGCTAAACCGTTATATGAAACGCATAGCTTGTTTATTAAACTTCAAGTTTCTTTTTTTAAAAGGTTGGTACGATTATTCTTCACCGAGATACCGGACGTTAAATAACAAAAAGTACTTTTGTCATCAATTATTGATATCTCTGTAACCAATAATCGTTCAAAAAATTGCAATGTAGTTTTGGAAACTGAACAAAACACCGTACAAGAAACGGCTACAATTTTTAGGAATTTTTTTCCATTGTAAACATGAATTTGAAAAAACATGAAAAAATAAGTAATTTATCGTTTTTTAGAAAATTGACGGCTAAGTTACAAATATTCATGAAATGGCTAATGTTAAGCGTGATTTTTATAGCTGAATATACCCATAAAAACTCTGTGAAGTTACAATTCAATCTAGGGAACCGTTCTTTTGTTTCAAACAATCAAACTTTTGAAAAAAATTAAATGGTTGCGTTTATTCTCGCTACACACTTTATAATCATGATTAAAATAGAAAAACATTTTTTTAGCTTTTTTAAGATTTTTACCGCAAACAACATATCGGAAAATTTTTTCGAAAAAAATCTTTTATTTTATTAATTAAACTTTCTTTGGTTTATAAATGTATTACAAATTTTTTTAAATCTGCAAATAAATCTTAATATTTTAATCTTTTTCCCATAACTTCACATATTCCCTAAGTTCACATTTTTCCGCGGAACATTTTGTGTGAACTTAGGGAGGTATAACTGTATTATTATTTTATTCTTCAATTCAAAAAATCAAAAGTCGAATAAATTAGATCAATTTTTTGTTTGAATAAGGTTAGATATTTTATTCCTTTTGATAAGTTATCATGGTGCTTTTCTGCACGCCTAATTGTAGCGAGCTTGATAAAAATATTTTCAGGTGTACTTTCGAATGTTTACTAATTCGCATTCTTGATTAATTAAAATTGTATATGATTCAAATTTTTTGAAGTGGGCCACTAAAAATCAACTAGTTGATTTTTATATCATCTTTTGCAGATTGTTGAAGGTTTATATGTCAGAATTAATGTCTCCAAATATTTTTGGGTAATTTTCATTTTTGTAAAAATTATAAACAAATTAGTTTTAAGGCACATTTTGTATACACTGTTGTAATTAGACTTCATTTATGGATTAATTCAATTTTTAAATATAAAAAAATATTTATATGTTACATAGGGGTGCATCAAAATTTTAGAATGAATTGTGTGGGGTATGTTTAAAAAAAAGTTGGGAAATAAGAGTCAAAATTCGGAAAAAGTTAAAGGATTTTTTTTTCATGTACGCTGAAGTCTCCCATCTAGTCTAGTTTCAAAGTACTAAATTATAAATGTGGTTTTTAGTAAAAATACCCTACTGTAATTTTTAATTAAAAGAAAAGCAAAAAGTGGTACATTTAGTTCAGCTTGATTTAATTAATATTATTTGTAAGAGAGAAGAATAAGATAGGCAAATTCAATTATTAAGGAGTATGCGCACTTTCAAGCGAAAACTTTTTCCGAATAGAAAATCCGGATATGAAAGAATTTGTTATTAATATAGTCGAATCCAATTAACACGAAGATGTGCACATTCGAGCGAAAAGTGGCACATTTCCGAGCGAGGGAGGCAAATGAAGCGCGACGCGGAGCGGCGCGCTTCATTTTCCCGAGATCGGAATGTGCCACTTTGAGCTCGAATGTGTACACTCCGCTTTTCGCCACGATTTACAATGATCAATTTACTTTAAAAATATTCATGTAATATTAAAACCGTAGTTGCGCATTCAAAATGTCTCCTTTGAGCTTCGCTTATTTTTCACAATTTTTTACTTTTTTTATTAAGAATTTGCCGTGAAATTAATTTGTATTTAAATAAGGAGGCAAGAATGAAATTCTTGTTAGGATTTCTTAATATTCGATATCGTAATTAACAATTTTTTGAAAACGGGTCTTTTTGGCATCCCAAATGATTGCTTAGGGACAACGGGACAGATGATCTGAAAACGGAACAATGCCATTCAAAACAGGAAATATGGTCACATTATATATAGCTAAAATGCGTTTTTTTCTATACATTCACTTAACCGAATTTTCGATTATCCGAATGAGCTGCAACAATAGTTAGTCCGGATAACCGAGTTTCCACTGTATGTAGTTCATACATGTTTCACAATTCATATATCATTCAAGTTAACAAGAAATATAAAAATAAATTCATTTTAGTTTGTGAGGTTATGGTAAATATTATTTACCAGCAGTAGAAACAAAAAGCGTAGATGAGGGGTGGCAAAATATTTTCAGCCTAGGGGCGGCAAATTCGTAAATCCGCCTCTGGGCTCGCTATATAAAGTAATAGAACGGCAATCGAACCGAAGATCGTTACTATTTGTGGTCCGAAAAGTGTCGGGGAGAAGCAATTTTCCAACGTGCGTTCCTTTCCGGTTCACTGCGTTGCTAGAAACCAAGAAATGGATTGGGTTTTAAATGATAATTGGTCCTAAGCGAACTTCTAAATATAAATTTACGTACGTTCTCGCATTGGACGAGTTTGCAATCGGCCAAAATCCGCATCAATTTTCTAATTGCCCTTCGACTCAGGAACGACGAAAATCGCTCGAAGAGCGCTAAAACGAAATGGAGAAAACTAGAAACGAGGGTAATATTTCTCTAAGTCTACTTTGCAACTTGAAACTTAAGAGCCTAAGGTGTCGCGATGTTTTGTTGGTTTTCGCTGTAGTTGCCGAAATAGCCCCGAAGCGTATCAAACTACGTGGAAGAGTTACTATCAATACCTGTGGGATGCTGCAACGTTGCAGGAATTATTACGTGAATTATGTCTTGCGCAAAATCCCCCAAAGCAAATACATGATCGAGGGAACCAACAAATTGGCAGAAGCACATACATCAATCATTTCGTTCTGACAACTTAATTGTTTTCTCTAATCTGTGAATCGGTGCCGAAAAATATTCTTCTTATAAAACGCCCATTATATTTATTGCTTTTTCGTAAACAATTACCGATACAGCAATGTAGCGGATTTTCGAAATCCTTTACGATTTGATATATCTAATCAGTTTATTGGCTTGCCACGGACTTTATTCAATTATTTTAATGGGACGAGCAGAGATTCTCCCATTGGAATCGTTTAATCTTTTTAATTATTTGATAGGTTAAGATATTGTATAATTTAACGACATTTTATTAATGCTAATCGATTATAGTCATACACTTTTCGATGCGACAACGTCTCACTTTCAGCTGAGATGCATGTTCCGAAAGTTTTAACAACCCAATTGTGCGTAACGGACGTTTAAATTCAAAATTGTATAATGTTTCATTTATTATTGGTATGAAGCGACAGTTTAGTATGATAAAAATTTCTGATCTGCGAATAAAGTAAACAATGTCTGGATGTATAACGAAATGCGATATTGTAAACAGATATTAAAGCACTTAGCAGATATCCCATTGGTTATGGGTCATTCCATATGAAATCAACAAATTTCTAATTTTAATACAAAAAATTGTAGATGATCTATGTGGTCCCAAAAATGCTAAACCACCACCATTTCTTTTTTTTATTGTATAACTTATCAGTACCCACCCGAAGTCAAAAATTGGTTCAATTTCATACATGTACAAAATGGGCTCTAGCTTTTTATTTAGAACAGGTATTGAAATGGTTTATGGCTTTATTTGAAAGGGTCATAAATGTGCATTTTATATAATACAATAAAATTAAACTAAAACAATTAGGAACAAGATGGTGACAATCCGAAATTTTCATAATTTTTTCTCATTTTTACCATATTTGATTGGACCCTGTGTCAACCCTTTTGCATATAAAGGGTTGATTTTTTTTTACAGTAAAGTACTAACTCTTGTGATTTCGCGACATAATTATCATTGTCCAAGAATAAATTCTTCTAAGAAAAAAATAATTGTGAAAATTGATAATTTTGAAAAAAGCTCAAGTTTGACCCCAAAAAAACCCATGTGGTAGAAAAAAAATTAGAAATTTTCAAAAAATGTAGTCGATATCTTTGTTAATACAGTTCAATTAGTGCCATTCTGTTATTTTCACCTCTTTAGAAATATGATTTTTGTAAAAGTGCTACTTTTACAAATAAATATGAAAATAATCTGGGAGTTTCATAATTTATTTAAACTATTAGAAGTATGTCAATTTATGATAAAAATAATCAAATAAAAGTCATAATTTTCAAATTCTGGTATTTACCAAAAAAAAAAATATATGTAAAAATTCTTTATTTTTCATTACAAACTTTTACTATCTTGAGATTTTCTGAGCTAGAATATCGTCGCACTTTTAATTTATTATTTGAGATGGGGGCAAAACGATGATAGGATCCTGTGTTTTTTATTGTTATTATATCATTTTTAATAAATAACAGAATTTGAAAATTTTGTTTTTTATTTGATTATTTTTATCATAAATTGACATACTTCTAATAGTTTAAATAAGTTATAAAACTTCTATCAATTACCAAACTCCCAGATTATTTTCATATTTATTTGTAAAAGTAGCACTTTTAAAAAAAATCATATTTCCTAAAGAAGTGATAATAAGAGAATGGCACTAATTGGACTTCATTAACGAAGATATGTGGACTACATTTTCTGACAACATCAGATTTTTATTTTTTCTTCCACGTGGGTTTTTTTGGGGTCAAAGTTGAGCTTTTTTCAAAACTATCAATTTTTACAATTTTTTCTAGGATAATGATAATTATGTCACCACATCACAAGAGTTAGTACTTTATTGTAAAAAAAAATCAATTATCAATTATGAAAATTTGGATGGTCACCATCTTGTTCCCAATTGTTTTAGTTTAATTTTATTGTATTATATGAAATGCACATTTATGACCCTTTCAAATAAATTAACGACCATTTCAATACCTGTTCTAAAAAAAAGCTAGAGCCCATTGTGTACAAGTATGAAATTGACCCAATTTTTGACTTTGGATGAGCACTGATCAGAATTTATACAACAAAAAAAATAAATGGTGGTGGTTTAACATTTCTGGCACCACAAAAATCATCTACAATTTTTTTAATTAAAATTAAAAATCATGCGGCACATGCCCCATTTGTTGAAATCATATGGAATGACCCTTAAAATACTGTATAAAAATGTTATTTATTTAATTTAGACCGATAAGTTAGACGAAAAATCAGTTGTATAATTTTAATCGTTTCCTCTCACTTGCACTGACGAGATTGTCGTATCTTTTTGCTCCCTTCCACTCATTGCTATGGTAAATATATTTTTCGAACATAAAATCGATATTTACCAAACTAAATTTAATTTTTTGATTTGAAAGAGCTAACAATAAAGTAGACAAACCTAATAAGTACAAAGATGTGCGCATTCGAGCGAAAAGTGGCACATTTCCGAGCGAGGGAGGCAAATGAAGCGCGACGCGGAGCGGCGCGCTTCATTTTCCCGAGATCGGAATGTGCCACTTTGAGCTCGAATGTGCACACTCGGTTTTAAGCACGATTACCAAGCGTCCCCTTTCACCAGGAAAAAAATTGGTCATTAGGTATGATCGATGCGTCGTATATAGTTTATGAATATATTTGTATGTAAAATATTGTATTTTTTTCCATATGATCTTAATTTGTCTAGATGTCATTTGGTTATTTAATTTTTTTAACTCTTTTTGATGCCTTAGCCTCTCTAGCGTTATGGTAAATCCGGCCCTGTGCAAGCCACAATCACCTGAGTGCGTTTACTACTTTATAAATCTATTGATCTCGCGAGCATTCTTTTCTAGCTCGAGCGGAAATTTTCTGAGGTAAAAATAGATATAGTTGCACGAAAACTAAGGTTTGAACAATTAATTAATCCCGGCTGACGTAAATTTCTAACACGATCGCGGGTCAGGCCTTATCCAGTCCGTTATTCGAAGTTAATTGGAGTTTTCTATTCGACTTTGATATAATCATTTGACTAACGTTTGCGCTTTTAATCGCTTTTTATTATCGCCTAATTATTTAAAATGTGTTTTCGTGTTGATTTATTACTGACATGAATTAATTTTTTTAAATAATGCTTGGATAAATTGGGTGGGCGTAGTGTAACCTATTTTCAACAACTTTTAACAAATTGAGAGAAAAGTAGATGCATGGGCAAGGTGATTTTTTCAGATTGAGGACGTTTTGAATTAAGCGCCTAAGTTTTTAGCGTATTTCCTTGTTTGAGTGTAGTTACATTGTAAGAATCTCGTAATTTTCGCTGTCAAATGTCGAGGTTAACTCGTGAAGGGTTTTTCGTTTTATTGTTCGGATTTCCGCAGTTGCACTTTTGTTTTTTGCGTTTCTTCTCGTTTTTAATTTTACAGTTTGTATGAAATCAGTAATATAAAACAGGATTTCAAAACTATTATTATGATATTGACTACTCTTATTCGAGACGCCACTGGCAACTCTTGTTCAACAGATCTCGTCCAGTATTACCAACATAAAAATAATTACCAAGGCGCCAAATTCAAAATATCATCAATATTAAAAATCGCTTTGTAGTTTAGTATACATAATATAAAATATCGTTTTTTTACAATTAGTGCTTTTTAAAATATAAAAAAAACTTACTTCTTTGAGCAGAATCTTATAATGGAAATAATAATTAATTAACTTATAAGCTATGGAATTATAGTTATCATTTCAAAATCAAAATTTTACGTTCTTTGATTCGTTTTCATAATACTAGGTTTGCGGGATTGATAAGCTGTAGTTGAAATAACACAGCCTTCATACCGTGGTTACATAATGTGTGATATCGATTACTTCAAACTGTAATCACGTTATGCCTGAGAAAGTGACGTAAGCGTAATAATGCAATTAAATTTTTGAAGCACCAAATACTTAAACTATGTATAAAAAGTAAAAAAATTGTTTTCGGTAGATATTGATTTTAAAATAACGGATAAGATTTAAAATAAAAAACAGAAAATAAAAGTTATAATAAAATACACTATTTAATAATATTTTTTCCGACAAAAGAGCGGCATGTAGCTTTTATGTCGGGGTTGCATTCTGTGGGTCACTGGCGAAAATTTGGAGAAAATAATACTTCATTTTTCATATTGCTGATTTCAAAATTTTTTGATTTAGTTTAATCTAACACTTCCATTAAGTAACAAACAAGTAAAAAAATGCTTTTAAAGCTTAAAAAAACCGAATAAATTGCAAGTTATGTTAGCCTTAAAAGGGGCGAAATACGTTTGGCAACAATGCACAAAATCAAAGCGCTCATCTTTATTCTTTCTGTAAGCTGTAATAATGCTTTCATTATAACACCTGACTAAAGCAAATTGGAATGTTTTTTTTAAAGCAAAAGGATACCCATGTCGAAAAATAACTTCGGTTTTAGTTCTCAAAATGTTAGATTTTGTGTTTTTCCTCAATATATTCCTCACTATTTCAAATTGCTGTTTTAGTAAGTAAAATGGAGACAAACATTAGCTTTGCCTTATGTAAATACATCTAGCTTTGCAATTCTTTTAACTTTTTAGAGTTTGCTTATAGGTGATATTTTTGTGTTAGTTTTTAACACGTTGACTGCCGCGGGTGTGGTAAAAAAGATTCCTCGCGCCACAAAGTTTTTCGAGGAATAAACTTTTTCTACTTAATAATATAGTACCTATTTCTTTTACAATAAAAAAAAATGACTAACATAAGTTGCTATGCCACACCAACCAGAGCGCGATAACGTGACCTGGTAGCAGACGCACGTTATTGTTCGTGTATACAAAATGATACACGCCGCATACCTAGATCCTACCGTATTTCTGTTACCCATTTTCGTTTAAAGAATGACCTGGTATAACCCAGTGAATGATCCATTAATTGATTCACCTATTAAAAATAAATAATTTACAAAATTTTGTAAAATTTATTGTAAACATTAGATAATATGTGAAAATATGTGTATAGAATAAAGATTAATCTTTAACATTTTATTTAAATTTTCATGTTGGCGCTTATGTGGTTATAACTAATCTTTTCAATCGCTTTTTTTATACCTCGATAAGGAAACAGTTGGAAAAATTGCATTAAAGGCGAAAATAAAGAAGAACAATTATTGTTTAAAAAGTGTATTTTTGCCGTTAAGTATGTAATGTCAACAAACAAATGAAAATATTTATATCTCAAAATAGTCATTTACTGGCTGGGTATTACAACAAAACATTCCTGTAATTTTAGCAATAATCAAGTAACAAGCAAACTGCAATATAAATGAAATTTTTTTAGTTATACACTTCTTTATTACTTTTATTACTTACACCTAAATGACAAAAGATACATAGATGATTGCATAAATAAATAAATCATGAATATAAATTAATTTGTTTAATTGTTATAAACATTATTTTTCGTAACGGTCATTCACTGGTAGGTGGTCATAGACTTAACATTTTACCCTGATTATGAGTTTCAAAATACACAAACACTTTTACAAAAATACAAAAAGTTTTTATCTAAGCCATCAGTAACAAAACCCCAATATGATGCGAAGAAAGTATACCTATAGATCAAAATATCAATTAAATAAAATAATAAACACTTAATAAATAGAGTTCACTAGCAACTAGATGGCAAATATGAATCTACTAGACGAGCCAGTTGCCGAGCAGCTTACTCTTTTTATACTTGTCTCAATGACGACAAACTAAATGGTTTTTTAAGTGTCCATTAGAACTTATTGTACTTCCTAATGACTTAACAGCATGAAAACGACGTTGTGCTGTCATTTTGTAAAATAAAAATGCATTTTCTCTAAAATTGTAAGGTGTAGGTCTCTATTGTCCAATTTATTGTGAAGTATCAGCATTTTAAGTTCCATTACTTATTTACGCTTAATCCTGTATAAAATATCACAAATTTTATACCAAGAAGTATTTAAAAAAGAACATTTGCTATATTTTTTTTAATTCAAGCAAATATAACGCTTAGCATAATTTCTTCAGAGCACGAGAGCGAACATTTAGGGCGCCAGGCAATGAAGCACTTACATCCAGGTGATACCTACACGCAGATCCATACAACGAAACGCACACATACGTCCCATTGTTTACGAAATGAGTTCGCTTATCATCTTTATTCTGAGAACGCGTTGAATTCTGAAACACAAAAGCTTGTCCACGTGAATATCGAACATAAACTGCGAACAAAGATAAGTTCGCCGAGGTCCAAAGCGTTTTCCGCCTACATTACTTTTTTAATTTCGTCACTGAAAATTTAATTAAAGTTTCACGTAACATTCGCGTATTTTGTACATGATATTTTTTCTTTTTTTTTGCAAAACGAAAATGACCGAATTTCAACAAGAATCACGTTTCAAGAAGTAATCTCCTTTTTTTAGCGTTAAATACGTGCTAGACTTTTAATTTAACGTGCGTTTCTATTACCGAAATTCCGTGTAAGCTCGCCACAAATTATTACAATCCTCTTTCTGACACCGAAAATCTCGGTGAAATATATTACGTACGCGTTTAAATAACCACAAAGTGACGAGGATGCTCACTGATATGAATAAATAAGAGATTTTAGGATACCGAGTTTTTAACACCAGGAATTTATCAAACAATTTCTTTTGCCATGTTGATCGTTCCGTTGAAAACTTACGGGCGCATTTTTCTACATCGGAATTTGTGGAAAGAAAAATAGTTACTTAAACAGATTGTATTTAAGAAGGTTGAGGTAGGGTAGTCCGAAGCAAAAAAATAAAAATTGGCATTTAAAAATGCTTTGTATTAAATGATTAAAAATCACTGCAAGACTAACTATAAATATTTTTTATTATGATTTATTATGATTATCAAAAAATATTGTTTATTTAATTTTATTAAATAATTTTAGAAGTATGGATTAACTTTTGTATGTTTTGTACAAACTTATAGAAAAAAAATTTAGAAAAATAGAGATTAATTATAATTTATAAATTTTGAAAAATTATCAGTGCAAATGATATACCAAACATAAAAGAAATAGAAAAAAATAATTTTAATAGTTAAAAATAAAGTAATTAATTCAAAATAAAAATTACAAATGTCAAGGGTGTTTTATTTAAAGGGCCACGAGGTTATAATTCCTAAAATCATAAAAATTTCAAAAAAAGTACAAGTGTAAAAGTTTTTTTAATTTATACATTATATGTACTGGCATAAATACCTATAAATTTTTTACTACTTCCGGTTTAACCAAAAATGGTATAGACGTCCTTATCTTAAATAGAAGGGTATTAATTTTTTTTATAAATGGATAGAGCTTGTCAAGGGCTATCCAAAAATGTATAACAAGATACCATTTGATTAATAAAAAATTAAAAAAGAAAAATTTTGGATTCTAAAGTTGTTTGAGTAATGTGGCACAAGCTTATAACTTCAAAACTAATAACAATTAAAAAAAAAATACAAGTATAAAAATTTCTTTAATTTATTGTTCTTCTTTTGAAATTTTGATTATTTGAAGAATTATAAGCTCGTGGCACTTTACTGAAGCACTACAATCCAAAATAAAAATATTTTTTTTACATTATTTATTGAACAAATGGTAACTTGTTATACATTTTTGGAAAACCCTCGACGAGATCTAATAATCTAAAAAAAATTAATAACGTTCCATTTAGGATGAAAAAGTAGAAAACATATTTATTCATATCGTTAATATTATAAATGAAATTTTCAAAAGAAATATTTTGTTAATTAATGGATTAAAACAAATACTTTAAATTATTTATCTCTATTTTATTAATAAAAACTAATACTTATTGCAAATCTATTATTAATTAAACTTAATATTATTTACTTGAACCATATGTTTTAATTACATAACCTTAAACCGTACCATTTAATATATTTAAATTTTCTGTCATTATTGCTAAATACAACGTTGCCGTTATTTCAGACATTAAATGTAAATCATTTTCATGCACCCTTAATAATTGTTGTTTTTTATAAGGTCAAGGGGGTATTCTAGTCTCGAAATTTTAAAATATCTAATTTTTTTTTTCATATTTCCGAAGTTTAGACATGCAAGAATATGCTCTTAAAAGGATTTGTTAAAAATTTCAATTATTTAAAGAGTTACAGCTATTATAAATATGTAAGTATAGCGTATCATTCTATGAGTAAGATTTCCAGAAAGCGTTTTTCTCCAAACTATTTTTTTCTAGTTGGCGTACACGATATCTCAAGTTCTGCTGCACATATTTATTTGAAATTTAGTATGAACATTTTATATATGTACATTCCTCTATGGTCTGGCGCTCGGAAAAGTCGAAATCTTAAATTTTACTATTTTTAAAAAATTCGGAATTGTAAGAAAAACGTGCAAAAAAAAATGTTTTCTTTTCTAACGGCCGCCATTTTGCGAGAACATTATTTTTAGACTTGTCCATGGGTGAGCCCATAGCGACATCTTTACTAATTAAGAATCCATTTGATTTTTTTGTTTTCGACGTCCAGAAGGGTTTAAACCTTGTACGCCAGGACACTCTTTTTTTTTGGACCTCTCACTTTGCCAGCTCAAAACTTTTTAAATTTAGAATTTTTTTATTTCATTTATTTCTTTATGAATTCTTAAAGTATCAATAAACGAATGATATAAAAATGGATATTAAAAATATTCTTTGCTTGAAAAAACGGCCGATATTCATGCTTATAGACTAGAATACCCCCTTAAAGCTTATTAATAAAATTAATATTTTTTTTTAAATAATCACGAAATTTTAATGTACGACTTAGTTAAATTTTGTATTGATGGCGTTTTCTTTAAAATTTTTAATAGCAAAAAATGTGTCATTTTTATCTAAAATGAACGTGTTTTCCATAAGACAACATGTGTTGTTAATTTCTATTTATATTTAAATAAGCTTCCTAAAAACTTTAAAATTTTGATAAAAAATCTCTAAACCAATTAATCTATGGAAATAAATGTATGCAAAATAGTTTTCATATTTTACGTTTAACGCCGCAACCCCCTTAATTTACATAAAAATAATACTAGAGTAAATTTATTATAATATCTTCATCGGCCACAAAAAAAAAATGTTAGGAGTTTCCACGTTAAGCACGAGATCCTGTACTTTAAGTGAGGGTCTTTTATTTAATGATTCTTAACAATCCCATCTAGCAATCCGATGTCTTTGATGCTTTTTATCGTCGACTTCTTTTTAAAGCACAAGCGTTGCAAATTTAGAAGAAGAATTCGCCTCCGACTTTTATCAGTTTATTTCCTCTTACGTGATCAAATTTTAAATTTATACATAATGTTGTTGTTGTTGACGTAGTAAATTTACGAATCGTAAAATACGGCGACTTAGGTTGAAGATGGAGCGTACGATCAATTGACCTGCTCAACAAACTCGAAAGGGCACGTCCTACAAATATGACAGCTGTAAACATCTTATTTTTTACAATGGCATCATCGTTTTCTGCTGATTTTATCGAACTCGACAATCGCCGAGAAAGGTGTTTATTGATTTAGTACTGAAAGGTATATAAACATGCGTACGTACATATATAGCGATATGTGAAACGAATATATTCCCACATGGAAAATGTTCGCATTCCCTAGCGTGACAGCTTTACGATTTTTGACGGTGCAGATCTGGACTATTGTTTCCAAAATGTAAATGCATAAATAAAAGGATTTGTTTATGCCTTTGTTTTGTATTTTTTTTTCAAACTTTTCTTATGGCCTCTTTTTAGAATATCTAGCTAACCAATAAATTTTACTAAAGTTAACTAACTTGAAGTAATTTGTGTGCAGACAATTTCCACGAGTAAATGATATTGAAAAATCACAAAACGTTTTTGTAACAGTTTCGGGAAACTTGATTTTCTTAAGTTCGTATAAAGTTTATATTACTTATTAAAAGTTTACTAGTTAAACAAGTTTTATAGTTTAGTACCGAAGCATAATATAATGGTCAATATGCAGGGTGAATCGTATACAGGGTGTGTCCTAAGATCTGTCAGAGCTAAAAAAGTGTGGTTGGGGACAATTAATGGAAGACGTTGTCAAAAAAAATACATCAAAACGATCTTCTACGGAGAAGTTGCAAAAATTCAATTTTTCTACAAAAACCGTTTCGAAACCGGTAGCGTTTTTTTATTTATATGACAACTGTAAGTGAACTTTTAAAACATATCGCCCACGTTTATTTAATCCCGCAGAATTTATTTACTGTTCGATAAACTTTTATTATAAATATATTATACTCGCTAGACACTTATTTTCGTAAGTCACATTTTATTAATGAATAGCAAAAACATTGGAAGTGTATTTTTACAAAGAGAAGAAGTGTTTGAGCTGATAGTGTTTGTTTAATAAATAAAAATATTTTAAGAGCCATTCATTTTATTTGTGGTAAAATAACATGAATTGGTTTATTGTTTGAAGTTGTTGGATATGTTCCTTAATTAGGCAATTTAACGTTGACGTTGGTCAAACAAGCGCGTTTCTCAAACAATGGATTTAATTTTGATTTTGCTGTGACTTTTTCAACTAAATCAATTTAGAAATATTACATATTAGAAAACTTCTAAAAAATCACTCCCATTACTCATTTTTAACTCTGACACTTAATTGTAAACACCCTGTATAAATATTGGGTTTGTTTTTATTCTTAAGTTAGTGATTTTATTTATTCTTATAATGACATTTAAAGACGCTTTAAAAAAAATGTCCAACATTAAAAAGAACCGTAAAAGTTGCAGATTAAATAAGAATTAAAAGGGGCGAAGTACGTTTGGCAATAATTTACTAAATGAAAAATAAATTGCTAAAAGTTATTAATTATTTTAAGTGTAAAATAATACTTCATTATAATTATAAAATAGTAACCCGTGCACACTGGAATGTTTGTTAAACGAAAGGAATAAAATGGCATTGCTATTTTATTAACTTTTTTAAATTTGCTTATAGGTGATATTGCTTATTAATTTTTAAGGTGCTAAAGATAAATTATTCAAATTTTTAGATTTTAATTGTTTCTTTAGCATGACAATAAACAGGGCCCGCCTTTTTCGCGATTAAAGAACCTCTAAAAACAATGCATAGACCGATTTAAATTAAACAAACACTAAATATGACATGTATTTTGGTGTTAATAACCAAGCTGTTGGAGCACCACAAAAAAAACAAACAAAAAAAAACACTAAATGTTAGCCCAAGATTACATCAATACATCACTGAAAATCAGATCCAAATTAGTTCAGTCATTGTAGTGTTAGTTGCGCGCATCTTGCAAACAGACAAAATTTATTTAACTATTTTATTATATGTACAGATTAGTTATGATGTAAAATTCTTGTTTATGACGTGAATAAATTAAGAACAGTTTTTTCAGCCATCTACTCATTACAAACTACAATGAACGCTTATTTGAAAATTTAATATCGCATTTTAATTCAATAAGCTCGATAATATAAAGATGTTTTAGGTTTTTATATGCCTGAATCTTATTTTACTTATTTTATAAACTATTAGCTTTACAGCTGAGATTCTTTGGGATTTTTCCGCAACATATTAAATTTTATTCAAAATTGTCATTTGCCTTTTTGCGGTAAGTTTAATCGTTTATTAGATAAATGCAAAAATCGATAAAATTGACTCTAAAATTTTTTAGCGGCGAAACCCTTTAAGTTACATAAATCCAACTATGGCCACTTTTAAGGACTGTCATTTTCTTTACAATTTAACGTTGAGAACAAGACAATGGCATAAAATCATAAAATCCACTAGCGGCTACTTAGAATTATAATTAAGGGGTGAAATTTGTTAGACATTTTGAACGAAACACCCTAATAAAACACATTTTGCCATATAAAAGTAAATTTTAATTATAACTATCGGGTTCATAACTCGTAACTTTAAGCAATGCATATGCCGCCCTGGATACATCAGTCAGCGTATTTTTATAACTATCTTTTACAAAATTTATTTCCAAAAATAATCGTTTGCAAGCATAAGTTGAAGGAAAATTGAACAGTACAGCAGTTTCTTATTTTTTTTAAACATTTTTAGATTTCGGCAACGGCACTTCAAGTTCTTCTTATTTAATATTCTGCGTTTTTTTTAAATGGTGTCCAATAATCGATCGTTTTCAATTTCTGGCAAGTTCAATCTTAAACCGACAATTTTTTTTCGGTTTTTGTTGTAAAATGGGGATACAATTGGAAAATAGATAACGTGTCAAAAAAATATTTATACGCGCCACCTGTGGCACGCGTGCTATAGGTTTGCTACCACTGATTTGGTTATATTTAATTTAATAACGCCAAAGAAGTCTAACTTCTAGCGCGCTTACATAAGTACACCCATCGGTTTTTTAGAATCAATGTGATACTTTTTATGTAACAAACATATACCATTTCTGACACATTAGCTTTATGTTACATATACAATTTCAATTAAGAAAGATATTTAGTATCCTTACATATTTTCACGTGGTTTGGCAAAATAAAACTAATTTACCGAAACCCTGTTTAAAACAACAAACACTAATATAGCTCTGGGTATTATTGGAACATGAAAAAGCAAATCCAATTCATACAGGAAAACTCATCAGAGGTTAAAAATCGGCGGTACCTGAAAGCGATTGGACTGGGAACGAAATTTACATAGGAAGATAAGATAATCCATATTGACGTAACAAAACAGCCATTCAAAAGCGGCGCCATTTCCCAATTATGTGATTATAGCTGCAGGTACTTTCGCACAATGAAGCTGTGACAATTGCTGAAATCAGTTCCGATGCATTCAGTGAATGCAAATACGTAAATATCAGTAGTACTATACGGCATACAAATGGGCGATGATAAAGTGTGCTTATTCCATTATGCAAAGCTCTTTGTTGTAAGAAGCTATCGTCATTTCAATTTGTTATTAGGTAAATCTTATTAACTCCGCGATTGTTTATGCGATTTAAAATTAATTTCAATGGAAGCCGCAGACAATAATAACTTTTAACTTCAATAAAGTAGTTGTGGAGGGTGTTTATCTAAAATCTCATTGTTTTAGTGAAGGGGTGTCTTTTCATGCGTATTACAAGTTGGAAAACGAAATTAATATTTGCAGCTGTTTTCTTCGTTCAGGTGTGGAAGTGCGCGTTTCGGGCGGAGCGGGAGTAAGTCTAAAACTTTTTTCACTTCGACGAACCGCTGTACCGGCTTCGCCTTTTGCAGGTAGTTTAGCCCCAGGTATCATAATATACTATTTTACTAAATTTTATTGTAAAAATATTACCATTTTCTAAAAGAGGATTAGAGAATTCTGTTTCTTAGGGCATTGGGGGTAAAATTATTGCAGGCTACGGAAGTTGCGCGCGCACAGCTAACGAAAATTCGACAGTATGAAGTTAGCCGTCTAAGAAAGTAAATTAATTATTGTGAATCATGCTTAAAACCGAGTGTGCACATTCGAGCTCAAAGTGGCACATTCCGATCTCGGGAAAATGAAGCGCGCCGCTCCGCGTCGCGCTTCATTTGCCTCCCTCGCTCGGAAATGTGCCACTTTTCGCTCGAATGCGCACATCTTCGTATTTATTGAATTTATTAATTTTAATTTTTACACGTGGTTATATTTAATTTAGTTACGCCTTCTAACGCAGGTACAAAAGTGCACGCACCGATTTTTTTACAAAAATAAGTTCAACCCTAAAACAGGTTAGTTAAATATTTCTATCTTTCTTACAGAAATGATTAATAAAAAATGAAATATTTAAATATTTGTATAAATTTGTAAGTAGTCATTGAATTTACTAAATTGATCTAAATCAAAACAATATTAAAAATAAAAACTTACCTATTTCACGCATTATTAAACTATTTATTAAAATTAAAATTACACATTAACTACAATTCATAATGGGCGATTCCATGCCAGATTTGATAAAGTTGCATCAGTGGGTAAAATTTTTTGGAATAACCTTGACGGTCGTTTAGTATACCATGTGTCAAAATATGCCTATATCTCGATTTTTAGCTTTTGGAATGGACACCGTTATATGGGTAATTCTTATTTTTGAAAAATAGAAGTGTGACTATCATTTTTCTAAGCTGTAGTACTTAAATACCGGAATAGTGATTTGTGTTAATAAAGTATAGATAAAACATTGTAGATTTAAAAAACATTTATGTAAATTAACTGCATAATTATTTTTTTATTAAGTGTCAAAGTGTCAAATATGTCCCTTTCGTGGGTGTGATCATTCTGACTTTGTAAGAAAAAAAATTATAATTGCTATTTTTTCTTATAATGAATACGTCAAAAACTATACCAATATTAACTACAATAAATTTACTACTTAAGTATAAAACATAATGTCTATATAGCTATACATATTCTGCATCTTTTCATATTTAAGTTTGTGATCAATTTATTTGTCCCTTCCGTGGATGTGTGTCAAACTACTCTTTTTTTGTAAAAATATTGTGCGTATAATCAAAGGCTTCTTGGCAGAATCAAAGTAATAATTTGTCATTGTGCCTCCGTTGTCATTTCCTACCGGCGTTGCAACCATCACGTGAAAATCATATTTAAATTTCCAATCTCAAAACTCGTTACGCATAAGTGGTCACAACTGTGGAGATCGTCAAAAGTAGGTACACTTTAATTATGAACTTTGGTTTTGTGGGTTAATTGTGTTTATGAATGAAATACACTCTGATAAATTTGTATGTTCATTCTTAATTTAGAGATTATGTTTTTAACATTTTAATGAAAAAGTTACTTTCATGGACGTCACTTCCGTGGATCTGTGGATAAAAATTTACACATGAAAGTTGATTTGTGTTATTTTTTTTATTATTATGAATGTTAAGTTAATTGAGGTAAATAAAGATGATAGTACAATTTATTTCCAAGTTTTTATCGTCCATGGAAGTGACTTTATTATTATGAATGTTAAGTTAATAGAGGTAAATAAAGTTGACGGTAAAATTTTTTCCAAAAAGTGTCACCTCCTTGTAGCATGTCATCCCCATGAATTCCATTAATGTAAGAAATATCACATCAACGAATATGAGGTCACTATCATGGAGGACATTTTTTCAAACCCCTATAATTGTCTAAATTGGGGGCTGCAAGCTCGGTGAATATTTTTCCCTTGAACAAAAAGACCAAAACTATTAAGATCCATCGTCACTTTTATTAGAAAGACGTTTTCATTTTATTACATATTTTTCTAATAAAATCTGAGAATTACCCATATATAATCGCTGAATCAATTTTTGGCCAAATGTGAAAAATCCAAATCCAAATTTTGAATTTTGACCATAACAATGATAGAATCGATCGATGGTTTTTGAATTTTTCCGAGATCTCACGACGCATGCGCAGTATACGCAAAAATGTGTTTTTTTACAATAATATATCTCCAAAACTGATATTTCTTTCGCTGAAAATTTTAGAGAAAATAGCTAAAAGGATGTACTTTCAAATGAGTAGAGTGAGATTTATGATATTGTGAGTTTAAAGTGACTTATAGACTAAATACGCTGAAATAAAAAAATTCGTTTTTTGCTTGCTAAAATGAGTTTTCTCGTGTCTATGATATCTCATAGGCACTAATATATGAAAAATTAGTCAAGAAATCGAATGCAACTAGAATTTTCGATGTAGCCTACGACGCATGCG
The DNA here is from genome assembly GCA_036325965.1 of Sinopyrophorus schimmeli. Lineage (NCBI taxonomy): Eukaryota > Metazoa > Arthropoda > Insecta > Coleoptera > Elateridae > Sinopyrophorus > Sinopyrophorus schimmeli. Next base: position 3,563,426 of record JARFIZ010000404.1, read on the forward strand.
CAGTAGGCACGGGAACATTTTTCAACGCTACATCGTCCTTTCAGTCTATAACGCATGTATCCGATAAATATCTGGGAAATGTTACGTCAGTTTCAGATTCCTTCGGAAATTTTGATTATATTTCTCTGAGTTCGATTTTTCATTTTTCATTTTCATTTTTTGAGATACTGAGCTGAAATTTGGTACACAATCATATATGATCAGCTGGCAATCGTGTGCGGAACTTGTACTAAATCCGTGAGATGTCATCTAATTTTCTTCCGTTTTGACATGGAATATCCCTATTAAAAAAATTCTTTTTCAGCGTATTTAGCTTATAAGTCAAATTAAACCCAAAATATCAAAAATCCCACTTTAATCGTTTGAAAGTATATCCTTTTAGCTATATACTCTGAAAATTTCAGCCAAAAAAAAATATCGGGTTTGGAGATATGAATTTTTGAAAAAAAAACACTGTTTTGCGTATACTGCGCATGCGTCGTGAGATATCAGAAAAATTCAAAAACCATCAAATTTTACGGAAAATTTCCAATCTCCTGTCTTTTCAAAAAATTTTACGATCGATTCTATCATTGTTATGGTCAAAATTCAAAATTTGTATTTGGATTTTTCAAATTTGGCCTAAAAATTAATTCGGTGATTATATATAACGGTGACCATTCCAAAAGCTAAAAATCGAGATTTAGGCATATTTTGACATATACTACCATAAACGACCATCAAGGTTATTCCGAAAAATTTTACCCACTGGTGCAACTTTATCAAATCTGGCATGGAATCGCCCTAATACCTATAATGTTTAAAACCTTTAAGAACTTTATAAAGTTTATTCCGGGTGTTTCATTTATAGTGCCCGAGTATAAAAGTGTATTTAATTTATTCGATCTATTTAATGGCATAAATATAAATTTTGTTTTACTTCCGGTTTAACCGGAAACAGTGTCAAGTTCCTTATCTTAAATAGATGTTTATATATTTTTTTATATAATTGTCAAGTGCTTTCCAAAAATGTATAACAAGTTACTATTTGATTAATAAATAATTTAAAAAAAATTATATTTATGCCAAATTGTAGGGTTCCAGTAAAGTTAATAAGAATTTCAAAAAATCTGCCAGTAAAAAAATTTCTTTAATTTATACGTTCTATGTACTTGCATAAATAGAAATTTTGTTCCACTGCCGAGTTAATCAAAAAAAGTGTCAATTTTCTTAATTTAAATAGTAAGGTATTATTTTTTTCGGAAAAATGTATATAAAAGTTATCATTGAGTTGATTATTTATAATTTTATCATATTGTCACAAATTTCAAAAAAGTTTACGGTTAAATGTTTTTTTAATTTATTTATTCTGTCGCTGGATAAAGAATCCTATTAATTTTTTTTTTTTTATTAAATTGTAACTTGTTATACATTTTTGAAAAGCTCTCGACGGGTTCTATCCAATTATAAGAAAAATAAATACGCTTCTTCTTAAGATGTGGAAGTTGACACTGTTTCCGGTTAAACCAGAAGTAAAACAAAATTTATACTTATGCCATTGCATAGATAGAATAAATAAAAGACACTTTTATACTTGTAATTTTTGTTTTATTTTTATTAGTTTAGGAGTTATAAGCTCGAGGCACTTTAAATGAAACACCCGGTATATAATTATAAAATTAAATAATTTGAAACTACAACGTCGCGCACATAAACGTATCAAATTTTTTGAAAATTTTTGTTATTTATAACTACGTTTTTTTTCGGAGAAAATAATTCTCAATATGAATTTAAATAGATATTTTAAACATACAATAGGTATATTCGATTTTTTGGTAATAAAAATAGATTTTATTTTTTTTAACTATGGTGTACCATTAAGAATATTTTGCAAAAATTCTGAGTGAACATAGGTCTACCAAGAAATATAAAAATGATGGAATCATAATTTTGCTCTAAAAGTATCATAATAAAAATTGAAAAAGTAAGAGAAAATAATTTTATAAATTTATGAAATTTATTAAGATAAAACTTAGTCCATGGTGTCCGTACAGCTTTTTATCGTTTGCATAATATACTAAATTTTCAAAATAATCGATTCACTCAACCCAAAGAAAAAAATTATTTTCCAATTTTTACCTATTTAGATTTTTTGAAGACACCGATATAGATTAATTAACGCGGAAAATTTTCAGGATCTTTATATTTCTATAGTGTCTACATGTCCATAGAATATCATTAAGATATTTACAAAAGGCATTTGTACTATGCTTATCCCCCTATGGCCTTTGCCCAAAGATTCTATGTGTATAATTTTTTATAGTTTGGCGGGAAACACGGGCGCATTTAACATTGTTTTTCTTATGAACAGATTCGCCCCTGCTGGGCCTTCAGGTCGCGAAAGAACGTTTGTTTACTTTCGCCGACGATATTTTTCGACGTCTGAAACGGTTTAAAATTTTTCCCCCATTATTTTTAGCTTTTAAGGAAAATGACACGTGAGTGGGTGCTTATATTCCGTTTCTACTCTTCTTTCCACCCTCAATAAATTGCGCGGCTTTTATAGTAAAAGCGTCAGATGTTATTCAAAGGAATGTATCTCATACAATAACAGTTTAACAGTACATTGCTTCTAGCAACGATTCGACTAATGTCTCCATTCGCATAATCATGTACGATGTACTCACGTGAACTAAAGGATAAGGATAATATAAAGTTATGCTCAACAGATTTTGCACATAAATGAGTTCAACATGAACTGCAATTCCTATTCGCATTAAAACTTGACTGTATTCTTATTCGTTCGTATCGTTTTCGACGAACACGGAAGGTTAAATTTCCATTACAATAATTAAGATTGTTCGCTCGAACTGAAATGTAACGTGCAAACTATAGTTTATGTGCAGTTATTTCACTTAATTTGTTCCAATAAATGCGTATTGATTATCTATTTTTGGTTTTCTTGTTTGATGGGGTTATTACTATTTCGTTCTATAATTTGGATTGGATTAGTAGGTAATTTATATTTTTTTATCGATTATTTCCATTAGCCTCTATTTGAATTACTTTTATGCAGGGTGCTAGACGAATAGGTACTGAGATTGAATCGGCTTATATCTGACACTAATCTAAATAATAAAAATATGTATAAAATATGGCCTAAATGTAACGAATTTCGACAAAGATGCATTTTTAATTTCCAGTAAATGTTAATAAGAAAGATACCCATGTTAGCCTACTCAATTTGGGACACCCTGTATACAGTGGTCGACTTGCAGCCGTCTTCCGTTCTGATTTCAAACTAAATTAATATTATTTAAACTTTTCAATCTTTTTATCATTTCTATAGTTTATTCTTAAGGTCTTTTAAGTTTATAATCGTGTATATTGAACATAATATGAAAATAATACCATGGGGCAGCCTGATTTATTATTCAGAAAAGAAATCGAAACACTTTTTACATCGATAAATTAAAAAAAAAATTAACAGCTTAGAATAGTATATAATAAAACTACGCAAAGGAAAAAAAAGCTTTAAAAAAATGGAAGAAAACGTCAAATCCAAAAATTTATATTCTTTCTTTTAGGAGGAATAAATTACGATGTCGGATTTAAAGATGCAACAATTTAAAAGCACTTAAAACCCGCCCATAAATTCTCATTTTCCTTTTAAAACATAAACGCCTTATTCTCAAACTTAAAGATTTTATTTACAAAAAATTTAAATAAGCTCACCATATACGAGGTCTGTTTAGAAAATAACCCAACTTTATTTTGTTAAACTCTATGATTAATTTTGCAGAATATTGGGCCTTGTCTCCTTCAAAGCACTCTCCTTTATTATTGATACACTTTTTACAGCGGTGTTTCCATTTCGCGAAGCCGTCCTGTATAGCTTAAACACGTTGCATTCAAATAACAATATCTCGAAAACTAAACGAGATATGAACAAGTCAAAAACATCTGCTAATAAAGGAAGCTATGCTCAAGACAGTGCTTCCAACCGCATGTCACCAAATATGTCCGTTAGCGCGGAATTGGTAATGATAGTGATATTAACCATCTTTATACGTGACGCCACTGGCAACTCCTGTCACGCAGATCTCATCCAGTACTACCAACACAAAAATAAATTAGTGTGCTGCCAAATTTAAAACATCCATAACCTTAAAAATTCATCTTGTACACAGTGCTACATTCGAATTGAAAAATGCGGGAATTTTTCTTTTAACTTAAAGAGCGAAAGTTTTGAAAAATATCGACAAATAATACGACATACTTTGGAATATTTATTGAAAAAGTTAGAAATGTGCATTGTGTAGGAGCTTGTGTATTTGTATACACTCATAACTTGTGCCTTTTTTTGCACAAAAAGTTTGCCGCTAAATTAAATTTTCCGTTTAATAAAATAGTTTTGTAGAACTAAAGCCGCACGTCAATGCGGAATGTCACAATGGACTCAAATGTATTTTATTATCCCGACGGTGTGTACAGATAACACATTTTGTTTTGTATTGAAATTTTAATTAAATTTTACACACGGTCAAATTTACCAAAGAGAGCAAATTTACATTTAAAATTCAATTCCTTTATTTGCGATTTATAATAGAATAGTTGAGGTTTAATTGTGAACGGCGGCTCGCATTTAAAAAATAAAGGTTTTGTGCGCTCTTAATTCTCGACTTTTATTACGATAATTATGTTCAACTTTCCTCTTTTAAAATTTATAACAAAACAAAAAATTAAATCTTATGTACTGAGGTAGAGTACCTTCATTTTATTAAAAGTTTTCTTTATAGTTTAGAATTTTTTGTTTCTTACTCTTCTTTATTACGGTTTGTTGCTCCTCGTCATAGTGGATCGCCAGCGGTTAATTAAAACAGAAAAGATATTTAAAGTAGTAAAGTATAATATTACGGCGAAGTCGTTTCGCGTAAACTGTCAAAAGTATAACATTTGCAGTGAAGAAGTTTTATTCAAAGTAAAACTGTAAAAGTAATTTCATTAGCAGATGAGAGGGTTAGTCCATTGTTCTAAACTTCTCATACTTATTGTCAACGTGTTTAACAGAACGTATTTTCTTACCGCAATATTCTGTTAACTAATTTTCTTAAATAGCTCAATTAAACAAAACTTAAGAAATACAGCAAACTTTAAAGCGCCATACCTTAACATTTGGAGAAAGCGTTTGTTTAACGAAATTCATTAAATTAACATTTCTCTTTAACATTATTATTAAAGTTTTTACAAAGGGTTATGAGGCAAACTTACTATTGCACGAGGCTGCCACAGAAACATTAGTGTCCTTCACAAATACGTGAACCAGTAGAAGAAAGTAGACAAGAAGTAAATGACAAGAAGTCGATTTAACAATAGATATTTTTGATACTTATTGGCAAAGTGATGTAGGCTTGGATTTGATGACACAAGACCAGAGTTATGACACATTCATTACGAGATCGAGAACCCAGAGTACACATACGGAGCTCATACGCTATGTAATGATGTTTATGGTACCATAACTTAAAAATATTACATACTAGCTTTCACCCGCGGCTTCGCTCACGTGGACTAAGTTTGATTCCCACAGGAACATGTATTTTTTTGGTATAAAAAGTAACCTATATCAGTCAGGCCCATAAACTATCACAATGCCAAAAACACATTGATTCGTTGCTCCATGAAAGGACAAACTGACAAACCAACAAACACATTTTCGCAGTTATAATATTAGTATGACTATTTAGATAACATAGTAAAATTGTTTTTTAACATTTCTCACTCTCACAAACTATGTATTCATATTTTATCATAAAATTAATTGACGATTCTTTATCAGGATTCAATTTGTCTACGAAAAAAACTCATTGTTATAAAATTGTATAAATAGTAGGTATATTACTCACCGAGGGAAGAAAGTATGACTTTCCGACTCGCGTGTTATTGTCTCCCGACCCGAAGGCCATGGCGATAAAAACGCGGGTCGGTATAGCATACTTTCTTTCCTATACAATTTTTAATCACACCGGCATCGAAATTCCTTGATATTTTTTCTAAATTGTTATTATCACATGAATCACATGAAGTAGACATTTTTAACATTTGACATTTATAATTATTGGTTACAATAGAAATTGTTTACTTAAACAATGTTTTATTAATTGTAAATAAGTCGTTGCTAGGTAACGTCAAAAAGATTGACGTACGCGGTAAAAAATTGAAGCATGCGTATTACTTATTTAGCCGGGAGAGAACGTGGCACTTTCGCCCTGTAAAATAGGATCCGAAACCGCACTTTGGACCTCGGTGTGATAATAAATATATTTTTACGGGTAGTTTATCCCCTATAATTAAAAATCAAAAAAATAAAATTTCATAAATATAGGGATAACTCTCTATCTATTAATGATACAACAAACTTGTAGGGAATTATTTTGTGGTGCATTGAATAGACTAAACATTTGTCGTTTAACTCTTTGACTTAACTACAATAGTTTGGCTTTTAAATTAAACATTGTAAAATTTAGATTAGGTAAGTTAAACTTTGTTATATCTTTAAAACGTAAAATATTAACAATAGAAATTTGACACAATGAGTTTTTTGGTAGGAAATTCAATGTTGATAACAAATCATTAATTCATTTTGTAGAAAAAAATGATTACATAGTTTGCAGGAGTAAATAGGGATGAAAAATGATTTTCCTATGTTATTTAGATGGGAAATCTTAAGTTCTATGCGAGATATGTTAAAATTGGAGTTAAGGGCTAGGATTTTTACCGAATTTTTATTTCAAATTATTCTGCAATATTTTTAGGTGGGTAAAAAAAATACATCAATTTTTTTGGAAAACTTTGAATTCCACTGGAACTACGCAATGTTTGGCATCTTTGTCTTTGGCTCGAGAGACAATATCACGCGAATTGTAATGTCATACTTTTCTCTCTAGGTGCGTACACGATCTTTTATCACACCAGGATCGAAATTCCTTGATAATTCTTCTGAATCATCGTTATCACATGTATCGTCTGAAGTAGGGGGAAAGTGGCATGAAACAGCCAAGTTTTGAAAAAGCCATTATCAATTACGCGGTAGTTTTCATACGAATCGTTTATGTATTATTATTTTAAGATAGCAACACTAGCCAGATATCCCCCACAAAAATTTGACCGTTCACCGTCAATAAACGGCGCCGATACGACGTATTGAAGATTTTGTCGTCAAAAAGTAAGGTTTTGAGTTCAGTTTATTTGTTTTCTAACGCCTATACGTATAAAACTAATAATAATATGATTACACTATAATTTTATAGATATATTAGGCCTTATAATAACGTATATATTTTGTAGACTAATCTTTGATTTCATAGTAATTTTCGAGATTTTGTTTCTTGAGAGAATATGTTTTGAAATAGCCGGACTGCAGTGTAATGAAAAAGCCACCTTTAATTGCATAAAATGCAATAATAATTGAAGTAACAGCAATCAAGAGTGGTACCGATGCAAAATTGTAATGGTTGGGCATATAAATCCTGTGGCGTAAAAGGAAATTGCATTATTTTTGCTAAAACGTTTTTAAGTTTTTGCAATGATTGATCTCAAACGTCAAATTTTTTGACATTTTCCTAGATTTATGTAAGTAAATATTTTATCGAGAGTTTGCGTTATTTAAAACGTTTTATAATTATATAAGATCTAAAATTATAGCTTAAGATTATTATTAAATAATATCTTCGTTAATGTGCAGTTTTAATCTTGTAATAAGAACATGGCTTTTTCAATACTTGGGTTGGCTGTTTCAATACCTATAGGTTATGAAAAAGCCAAAATTTATTTTTTTTATAAATGATTAGAAGTCGAAAAATATCGTTAATGTTGAAAAATGTTTTATGACATTACGTACATAAATGCATGAACAATTACAGATTAAAAAAAAAATTTGATTTATTTATGTCCTTCTATATTATTTATCCCTTTTTTTAAAACTGGCTGTTTCATGCCACTTTCCCCCTACTAATTTTATTTTTTTGACATTTATAATTATTGGTTAAAATACAAATGGCCTTAGTTTTTGCTTTAACAATATTTTATTAATTGTAAATAAGTTGTTGCTAAGTAATGTAAAAAAGTTTGACGTACGCTCAAAAAAGTTGAAGTATACGTCACGTTGACAGCTTTAATCTGTGGTTTCACTCCTGTGGATTATTAAGTTAAGTCTCATGGGACCGTGATTTTTTTCCAGAATAAAAGTTACCTATGGCACTCACTTGCTCATACACTATCTTAATGCAAAATATGACATTGATCTGCTGCTCCGTTTCTGCGTTATAGAAAGACAAACCAACAAACACACTTTTACATTTATATATTAGTAAGCATAAGGCCACTTGACATAGGTATGTTTTTGTTTAGTTTAGGATCGTTTATAAGTGGTTTAAATTTCAGTACTTATTCGGCGTATACCCTGTATAACGCCATATGACTGTGTTTATAGTTCTTTTAAAAAAAATTATTTTATGTCTGTGGATTGGTTTACATGATAGATCATGTTAATTTATTATTATATTTTAACCGATGATTTGTTTTCCAATATTAAGCTTGTAGTTTTATTAGCCCCCAAATTGCTTAATACATGACAGAATCTAGCATTGTAACACGTGATTTGAGAACCACTCGAGATGCTCGATCACTCGACTGAAACTCGAGTGAAAATGTAATATGACTCGAATGACTTGAGTGATAAAATTGGACTCGATTCGCATCATTATCCTATTATTATTGTGTATAGTTTTTTATTTCGTGTTCTAGTTTATGTCTCAGAGCTCGGCATTGGACACTAAAAAATAAACGAATGTTACTAATATCTTGTGCAAAATGTACGCAACTGTTTCCAGATTTACTAACAGTGTACATAATATCTATTTTGACTAGACCTCTAGAAATGTTTCAAGTTTATAATTGATGTAAAAATAATTAGCATTTATGCAGATTTACTAAATTAGATAAGTAACAATAAACGATAATTAATAAGAATCTAATTAGAAACTGATTGATGAAGTTACATTAATTAACCCAGAAAACAGTTAGCAGTTTGCAGTCCTCCTCCTTCATTCCATAATTAACTACATGGTCAATCAGTAAAAAACCTAAAAGAATTATTTTGGAAATCTAAAATATAACTTAAAAATAATTTCGGGTCCACCAACAAGGAGTGTGTATTACTATACCGAGTGTTTCATTTAAAGTGCCACGAGCTTTTAATTCCTAAAATAATTAAAATATCAAAAAATAACATAATAAATTAAAGAAACTTGTATACTTGTACTTTTTTGGAATTTTTTTTTTAAATTATAAGCTTTTGGCACTTTAAATAAAACACCTGGTATATCAATAATAAGATCATAATTATAACTAAAATTGAAAATACATGTTTTAGCCTTTCGAAATTAATATACATCAATACTAGCCGAAAAAAAATAAGTTTTCAAGATTTATTGTGTACAATTTTTTTTTTAGAATACTTCTAATTGAGAAAATTTGGTGTATAGAACGTTTTCATTCAGTAGTTTTATCTTGTCTCGGCAGGCATTCAAGCATAGCTATTTTCTGTCGAGGAGTTCGTGCGTAGATATAAGTGGAAACCATTTGAAAGAGGATTCTTTTTATGACGACAGTGGTTCGTCAACTTTCATCTTTTAACACTTTTCATATTTAACTTAAACATAAACCTTTATTTGTAACCGTTTTTTCTCGCAACTTTCATCTCTAGTCGCACCTTAGAAAAACGCCGCTTAGACTTAGAAAAAAATCAATCTGCAAAATTTAAGAGGGAGCATTCTTTAGGATCCAACTAAAATTTTAATGACGGAAATTCGGCAGACAAAAAAATTAATTATTTCTTAGGGCCGGCAGAGAAGCGAGCGCGAAAAGTGCAATAAAGGAGAAAAATAAGGCACGACAAGAGGACTTCTGTGCATTGTTACCCTTTTATTGCCTCGAACTAGCTGGAATAAACTTCTTTCGGTCGTTTTCAAGCGTTTTCCCAGAATTTCAAGTTCTTCATTCTGTCAAAAGCAGTGTTGGTAACTTCCGTTCAACTACGATCATTCCCATTTTAACATCATTTATGCTGATAAGGCTTTTACGTTACGGCGCAGGCATTTCCGTTAATTGATGAACGTTAGCGAGTCGTCAAAGTTATCATTTTTAGTGCGTCGTAATACCTCTGACGTTTCTATTAAAATAAAACTTATTTGCATCTAAACCAGAATTAGGTTTTGTCACTTCCATTCTTGCAAAGGCCAAATTTTATTTTCGTACATACATTAGAGCTTATCTGTCCATTTTCTGGTTGATGCCGTTATAAATAATGAATGTGTAGATATGATATTGTCAGTGGATAATAAATGAAGTATCGATATTGCTTCATCTCCGGGATAGCTGTATAGGAAGAAGCACATTTGGTTAGATTCGACTTTTTTGACATCAATTTCTATTTTGATACAGTTTTTTTTATCTACTTCGAATTTTAAATCTTGGTGACGTTTACTAACTGCTTTGCGTATCTTACGTAAGATACTGTAGATATCAAGTTCTTCGCGAAGACTTTATTTACGACAAACTTTGCAAAACTTTTTCGTGTATCCCTATTTGTAGCAATTGCTTTTTAAATAAAATAAACAGTTTTATTAACTTTAGTTTACTTTGGTTTTGTAGATTATGGTTTTTTAAGTTTATTATACCGGGTGTTCCAAAATCAAGGGACAAATTACAAATGCAATTTTTTATGGGAAAACGTTAATGTAGAGGAAAATATTTTGGACTTTATAACCTAATATGTATGCTATAAAAATATTAAAAATTATATGTACCATAATAAATATTGGTAATATACTAGAAAAATATCTCCATGTTCTGGTTATAGGTAAATTAATCTTTTGTGTATAAAAATGAACATATTTTATTAGATATATTGTATATATAACTGATTGGCAAGTATTTGCAGTTATAAACTTACCCCTTCTTGCATCCGCAACCCCATTGGTTCTTATTTGCCCGGTCATTTAATGGGAATTTTTTTTAATAATTACCTTCACTTGTTTGCCATGTTTTAATAAAATATTAAATTTTTATACATCATTTTTAAATACAATTTTGACTAATACTATACAGGGTGCGGCAAAACTTCTCGAATTTTTTCAAACTATTTTAATGGGATATAATTATTATAAATATAAGACAAAAAGATAATATTATTAAACTAATAAGAACTTTTATTTTAATAATAAGAATAAGAAAAAAAATTTTTCTACAAGCTATGTTTGAAATTTCCACCTTTGACTTTGATACATTTTTTAAATCTTATTTTAAAATATTTTATTATGGTCGCACAATTTTCTACAGTAATTTTGTTCCAAGCATTCGTCAGTGCAATTTTCAGTTCTTCTATGGTCTGGTACTTCTTTCCTGACACTTTCTGTGTCAACATGGATCATACCGAATAGTCCATTGGATTTAAATCAGGAGAATTTGACGACCAAATCTCTTTTCCCCAAACGCCAGGAAACAAATTTTGACAAACAACAATTGTTGATTGTCCACTATGAGCTGGAGCCCAATCTTGCTGAAACACAACTGGTTGATCACCAAAATGCCCTAACGTTCACGGATGCAGAACATCTCTTAGAACTGTTTGTTGATATGTTGCTGCATTAATCTTAATATTTTTTAAAATTTTTATAAAAACGATTGGTGTTTTCCCTGTTGCACAAATGCCAACCGAGACTATTACCAAAACTAGAAAATGATGTTTTGGAGTAAGTTTTGCATTAAGTGTTTTATTTTGACCTTTACGTAGTTGCTTACAAATAGCTTTTACAGTTTCTGAAGGTTTCATCTCAGCTTTGTGCAACTCAACGATTGTCGTACGTTTATTTTGACCATTTATTTGAGAGTTATGTAAATTTTGGAAAAAATTAATAAGGCAGTTTTTAAAACAAAATGACATGTGCAATTAGATAAATACATAAAAATAATAAATAAACGTGAAACAAAGACATAAACATAATAAAAATAATAATCCGGGAACTTTTGCCGCACCCTGTATATCATATGTACTACAATGTATTTTAAGAACATTTTCGTAAGAAATTATTTCGACATAAAGATAAATTTCTTAGAAATCTTATTTTATATATATTATATGACATTTGGAACAAATATCATTAGCTTCTTCTTGCTTATAAAGGAAATTGATTAAAATATAAAAAAATGTAATAAATTAAAGAATAATGAAGAGGCAAAACAATATAAACATTTTTGTTTTGAAATTAGAATTTTCGTAAAGTAATCTTACTGTCATTGTAAAGACATGTCAAAATATAAGACATAATATGAATTATTTTTGATTCCTTTCATTTTGGTTATATACATTTAATACAATGTAAGCTACAATTAGCTCTCGTTGAAACTTTTTTAAATTTTTTTTTATATTATTATTGGAATATTTATAATGATTTTGAAGTATTAGATGAGATCATACATTTTAATTGAGTTTGAAGTATTGCGCACTTAAAGTACATGCATTTAATTTCAAATATCTTTTACAGGATAGCCGACTGCGAAGCCACGAGGGAAAATGCAGGTTTTTCTTTTCGTGATGGCGTGTGTTGCGCTGGGTTTGACCTCAGGTGAGTGCATTATTACATTATTTATAAACTCACTTCATGTATTCTTAAGCATATCCACAGGCTTTTTTTCTAACTTATTATACAACAAAACAGATTTTGTTTTTTATAAAAAAACAATTTATGACTTCAAAGTCTATCTACTTAGCTTTCAGTAAGCTTTATTGCATAATATGAATTTTAACTTAATTTATATTCAAATATATCAAAGGCCTTTTTAATATCTTTTTACAAAAGGTAAATTGGGTCTCCGAAGCCTTATAAAGAGAACTTTTATAATTGCCACTGATATCTTTTTTTTTGTATCGCGGTAATTAGAGTGTATTCAAGTTAAACAAATCATTCAACCTTTTGCCAAGATATCGCTTTCATTTATTAATAATTCGTTTTATATTAAAAACTTTACAAATATGCTTTTTAAGGGGGAAAAACGTAGAAGATTTAAAAATGGTACACGTTTTATTACTCTTTGATTAAGGTACATCTATTCACTTTTTCAATTAGCTTTTGAATCCGGTCAAAATAGACATTTCAAATAACAAAAATTTCGACAGAGCTAAATTTTGGTTGAGACCTTGGGTACATTATTAGAAATAAAGTGTCAAAAGTCCCCATTGATCTTATGTGTGCTAAAAAAGTTATTTGGGGTTAAAGGTCAAAATTTGAGGGTTTTAGATTTTTCGAAAACTGTAAGTTTTATCAAAAAAGTAGTTCAGACAAAATTATAGATCTTAAAATTATCTACAAAAATGGTCCTTATACTTTTTTTTCTAAGAATCACCATTTATTAGATATCGCGATTCTACATTAAAGAAAAAAATTGAAGGGTTAAGAAATTTTTTTAAATCTTTTGGTGATTTTTGACAGGCTGTATTTCAGTGAAAATTGGTCGTATCTAAAATTTAAAAAAGGCTTTTGAAAGATCCAAAATCCTAGTTTTCAGATCTTTTAGACAAAAATTTTTAGGAGCCACCGTTATCACGCAATCTTAAGCGATATACCCTGTCAAAATTCACCAAAAGATTTAGGAAATTTTCTTGACCCTTTAATTTTTTCTTTTAGTGTAGAATCGCGATATCTCATGAATGGTGCTTCTTAGAAAAAAAAGTATAAGGACTCTTTCTGTAGATAATTTTAAAATCTATAATTTTTGTCAAAACGACTTTTTAATAAAACTTACCGTTTTGGAAAAAAAAACAAAAAACCTCAAATTTTGACATTTGACCGCGAATAACTTTTTTTTAGCACCCGTAGTATCGATGGGGACTTTTGACACTTTATTTCTCATAGTGTACCCAAAGTATCAACCAAAATTTAGCAATGTCGGAATTTTTGTTATTTGACAACTATTTTTATGTTTAATTTGACGGGACTATATTGATAGATACCAAGGTTAGCTTTCAATAAACTATTTTCATAAAAAAATATAAAAATTTTAATTTATCGATGTAGAAATAAGTAATGTCTTAATTTTTTTTATTCTTCTCGTGCCTCCTAATTTCGTTATATTCTAATGAGAAAAAAACTTCAAATAATTAGCAAAAAAGGTTTAGTTGTACGAAAACCAACGAAATTAATAATTTATTTCCCTTTTAATAATTTATCTATGAAGATATCGCGATAAAACTTCGAAGGGTGATAAAAGTTTTATTAAAAGTTAAAGGTTTATTGCATGAATAAATCATGAAGCTATTTTTAGGGGAAGTGTTTGTCCGCCGTACAATTACGTAACTTTTACTTTGGTGTTTCATCTTAGAAATACATCACTCGGTCTCAATAATAAAAAAAAATGCTAAAAATTTTCGGTAACGATTTTCTTCTAATTCAGTTTACAAAACAAATCGAGACATTGCTGTGCAACAATTTACGGTACACCACAAAATACATTAGCTTTCCGCAATTAAATCTAACTAATAACATTTTATAAAGGAACATACACACATAAACAGAAATGGTACCTACAAAACTCGTTTAGGTATTAGAAAGTTCGACGTCTGTTTTGCATAGGGTGGATTTAAACCAATTTCTGTAACACACATAACCCTCTGTACCATTTATACGACAACTTTAATCAAGACTAATGCACGTTAAAGTTTGTAACAATGCGGTTTAAATTCTGCGATAAATTCTATTGAATCTCTTCTTCGGCATTTATTTATAACAAAAGTCTTTCGCGTATAATATAAATAGAACTTTAGTAGACAATCGTTAAGAGCCGGAAGGGAGAAGAGATGGAGGCCTAGTTATCAAGTTTGCCAAAGATAATGACAATGGGGCTGGTAGTTTATAACGGCGTGATGATAACAGTACCGAAAGTTTCTATTACAGTCCTGCCAACTTGGACACAATAATGTGGCGAGTAAATGTTATCGGATTTAATACTGGCGCTGTTCAATGTAAACGACAATACTTGATGCTTAGCTTTCCTTGACATTGATTTACTGATAGTTCTCAATAGCATTACAATTTTGATAGTAGTTGACATGAGATGATATTCATCAACTCCTGTTTAGTAGCTTTCGGGGTAGCGAAACCATCTTGTCTTATTTCAGTTTTGACAGATACATCCCGCATTCAAGAAGCTATGTTTTGTAAGACAAGATTGCCAATTATTCGATGGGGTAGTTTTTGCTTACGGAGCGTTATTAGATTATTAATATTTAACAAACTAATTTTATGTATTTTGTTCAAGTGGAAATTTCAGGTCTGTGAGACATTGTTCAAAAGCTTTCGTTTTTTTATTTAAAAATGGTACAAGGGTTATCATATTTGTTTTTATGGAGTTGGAATAAAAGTTTATCATAATTTTATAATACCCATGGTTGTCTTTTAGGTAAAAACAAACAGTTTTGCACTGTTCCTTAAATGTTGAAATTTGGGCTTTAAATTAGAAAATTAATAACAATTTATTTTATAATAACTTGAAATTTGCATTAATTATAAGCTGCTGATGTGCTTACAAACCATTTGTTACACGTTGAAAACAAAATTATCAATCTTTTTTTTGAACACCCACGTTTATGTCATCAATTTGCGCTGATAAAAGTAACCGTTTGCGGTAGTTCGTGTTTGAACTAAGGTGTCTAGTTTTTTCAAGATCAACACAAGTTTGGATATAAGTTTAATTTTATATATTAATGTGAAATGCGTTTAGAAGTGTTTAAATGGTGGAATATACTTTCAATAGATTATATACAGGGTGTCCCAAATTAAGTAGGCTAACATGGGTATCTTTCTTATTAGTGGAGATAGAAGTTTGGTTAAATGGGCAATGTTTTGCAGTTTTAGGTGCCATTTCAGATTCCGTTAAGAAAATTTTAAAATTCTGAATAGTTCCGAAATTATCGGCAAAAAACTGAAAATTGTTATTTTCTTTAATGTTAAATAACTTTGTAATTATAAAATTTACAAAAAAAAGTTTCATATAAATGTTACTAGGTTTCATAAAATACAGATAGAAATTGAGTCAAAATTAAATTAAAATTGGCGGTTTCCAAGATATTGATACTAACTTTCTTATTTTAAATGGACGCCATGTTGGATTTTTGCATAGTTAAATAGCATTTTTTTTCTCTTTCCAACCATGTATAACCCAAATTTAAAAAAAATTTCAAAATAAATTTATGGTTTTAAATCAAGTAGCCATGAATTATCAAAGAACAATAAAACAGCACAATACAAGCCAAGGCCATTATATTTATTTCTTAACTGATATTGTAAGTTTTTTGAATAATAATACTTATTACCTTATAAATAATTCAAAATGGCAAAGTTTTTAACTGAGCAGTATGATATGTTTTGTACTTATATTAAATGTTACAAAAGCACATGCGTTGCTGCACAGACTTTAACAGTTTTCCAAAAAAAAAAAATTAAGATCATCTTCCACATTCTTTCAATTTGGTTACTGTAAATATCCATACTTCTGCATATTCACATCCAATCTTTATAAATATTTTAACGTTTGGTTGCTTTTTTTTGGAAAACTATTAAAGTGTGGAACATAAGTCACATTTTGTTGCTGTCATTTACATACTTGTCAATTACAATATATATTTATTTATAATATGATTTATGCAGCTTGCAATGAGCTGATTATCAACACCAGTAATCGGTCGTGTGATTTTTGAAAGATAATGAAGTGATAATAAATATGATTTAATGGCAGACTACTACAATATACATTAACAGCTGGATTTTGCAGTAGTCGGCCCTAATGTTATAACCTTGTTTTAAATTTTAATTTTTATCAAAATTTGAAGTTTTTGGCCTTTATATTAGAAACGGTGTAAAACGGAAGTAACGTCGATATAGCAAAGACAATTTTCAAAGCGCTAAAATGGGCAAGATATGATGCTAAAATCAGACAATCTTGCCTTCATTACAGTATCTCACGTGCGAATAACAATAATTCTTAGCTACTGCAAGAATTTGTTATTAATTTTAAGTTTTGCAGCTTGCAATGAGCTGATTATCAACACCAGTAATCGGTCGTGTGATTTTGAAAGATAATGAAGTGATAATAAATATGATTTAATGGCAGACTACTACAATATACATTAACAGCTGGATTTTGCAGTAGTCGGCCCTATTGTTATAACCTTGTTTTAAATTTTTATTTTTTATCAAAATTTTAAGTTTTTGGCCTTTATATTAGAAAAACGGTGTAAAACGGAAGTAACGTCGATATAGCAAAGACAATTTTCAAAAAGCGCTAAAATGGGCAAGATATGGTGCTAAAATCAGACAATCTTGCCTTCATTACAGTATCTCACGTGCGAATAACAATAATTCTTAGCTACTGCAAGAATTTGTTATTAATTTTAAATTTACCATTTTATTTGTGAAAATAGTAATAATAGTTTTGTACCTTTTTTATATTACTTTTTATGAAGCTTTAATTTTTAGAATTTAGTTTTTAATTTTATATGATTAATTATATTATTGCACATTTCATAGATCTTTTGCTAAGCAAATCAACTAAATAGGTGCTTATTTTAAATATATTATGGTTTACCTATTTCTTTGATACTGTTTTTTTTATTTGTAATAAATTTTAGTTTTGAATTACGTTTTGTCATTATGATTTACCCACATATTTTCATTTAAACAATTTTGATAGATAAATATAACACGAGCATTAAACACTAAAAATATAAACAAGAAGGCATAAAACTTTCTCACGGCCATGGCGAATAATTGCCACTACTACCACGGCCGATAACTGGCCTACGCCTGGCCGACCAACAAGGTATTAACGGCTGGGTACCGGCAAAAGTACTAATTTTTAAGAAAAAAATTTATAAAAAAAATGTGTTAAAGTTCAAGTTTTATTTGTCTTTACCTTTTAATTACTGAATGTGTGTATAACACGACTACATAAGAATTTTCAATTTCACTTGACTAAACTTTTTGCAATTAAAGTTGTAAGTGGCAGTTCATCAAAAAAGGCCTACTACTAATTGTAAATTAAAGATTGTAAATTATTTATTTCACTCATTTTTCGAAATATTTCTTTATTTGTATGGACTATCATATATCTCAATAAAAATAGGTTTATACGTAAAATATTAAACATTTAAACCATTAACCCCTTGACATACAAAAAAAAACCGAATTTGATGAGTCCGAAAAAAACTATTAATTTGGCTCAACTTAACTGTTTTGAGCATACACAAATAACATAAAATAAATAATTAATAATTTTAAGATATTTTGAAATATGTAGAGCAGTGGTTCCCAATTTTTTTTTAACATTCCCTACCTAAGTCATTCTAAAATTTTGATGCATATAATATATAACATATAAATATTTTTTTATACAGTCAACTCGCGTTATAACGAAGTTCGATATAACGAAAATCTCGATATAAAGAAAGAAACCGCCGGTTCCTTGAAAATCTCGCTTTATAACGAAAATTTTAATGGGTTTTGGTCCCCTCGATATAACGAAGTTTTCTTGACCAAAGTCTAATAATTTTGTTAAAAACGTAATACTGTAGGTATGTTATATAATTTACATAATGTGTTTCTACACAATTTTTGACTTTTTTATCTTAAAGCAATGCAGACTCAACACTATCAATTATCAATTACTTGTAAAGCCATGACCTTGATGACAGTGTATTCTCAAGTATCTTAAATCTGGAGAACGCAATTGAACGGACACGCACAGTCATCTGCATACAAACTAAAATTACGATTTTTTTTTAGATTATACGTGTTTCTATTTCTATTATTTCTATTGATTTTTTTTTATTGTTGTTTTCTATTGTTTTATTAATTTTTTTTTACATTTATGCGTTATATTGGTTATTTTATTAAGCGACAACGAATTTGTGGTGTAATGGATTGATTTATTCTATATCTGTAACGGAAACGACTCAGCAGATGGCGGTTTAGTCTGCTTGCGCAGAGAGAACATTACTATTATTACTATTATGGGTGTGATTTTAAGTTGTTCTAGTTTGGATATAACCGTTCAAGATTTTCTCAACGTGGCAATTGTTAATTCTGTTAATTTTAAATAAAAGATTTAAGTTGTTTTGTGTTTCTTCAACTCGAAAAGCTTTAAACCGAAGCCACGCAATATATCTCTAAACAAATTTGTAAAAGTTTGTAAATTTATGAATTTCGATATAACGAACTTTCGATATAACGAACTTTTTCGTGGGTCCCTTAAAATTCGTTATAACGCGAGTTGACTGTATTTAAAAATTGAATTATTCCATAAATGAAGCCTAATTACAACTTATTCAAGACACAAGATTTAGGTTTTAGCGAGAAATCGCTAATAAATTATTAAGAAAAAGAAACAATAAGTAAATTTTAAAAATGTAAACTAATAGATATTTTTATATCGATAGCTCGAATTTTTGCAAGTTAAATAGCATTTTTTCTTTTCCAACCATGTATAACAACCCATATTTAAATAAAAAATTATTAACAATATTAAATTTTTTTGTTTTAAATCAAGTAGCCACGAATTATCAAAGAACAATAAAACAGCACAATACAAGCCAAGGCCATTATATTTATTTCTTAACTGATATTGTAAGTTTTTTGAATAATAATACTTATTACCTTATAAATAATTCAAAATGGCAAAGTTTTTAACTGAGCAGTATGATATGTTTTGTACTTACATTAAATGTTACAAAAGCACATGCGTTGCTGCACAGACTTTAACAGTTTTCCAAAAAAAAAAAATTAAGATCATCTTCCACATTCTTTCAATTTGGTTACTGTAAATATCCATACTTCTGCATATTCACATCCAATCTTTATAAATATTTTAACGTTCGGTTGCTTTTTTTTTGGAAAACTATTAAAGTCTGGAACATAAGTCACATTTTGTTGCTGTCTTTTACATACTTGTCAATTACAATATATATTTATTTATAATATCATTTATGCAGCTTGCAATGAGCTGATTATCAACACCAGTAATCGGTCGTGTGATTTTTGAAAGATAATGAAGTGATAATAAATATGATTTAATGGCAGACTACTACAATATACATTAACAGTTGGATTTTGCAGTAGTCGGCCCTAATGTTATAACCTTGTTTTAAATTTTTATTTTTTATCAAAATTTGAAGTTTTTGGCCTTTATATTAGAAAAACGGTGTAAAACGGAAGTAACGTCGATATAGCACAGACAATTTTCAAAAAGCGCTAAAATGGGCAAGATATGATGCTAAAATCAGACAATCTTGCCTTCATTACAGTATCTCACGTGCGAATAACAATAATTCTTAGCTACTGCTAGAATTTGTTATTAATTTTAAGTTTACCATTTTATTTGTGAAAATAGTAATAATAGTTTTGTACCTTTTTTGTATTACTTTTTATGAAGCTTTAATTTTTAGAATTTATTTTTAATTTTATATGATTAATTACAGTATTGCAAATTTCATAGATCTTTTGCTGAGCAAATCAACTAAATAGGAGCTTATTTTAAATATATTATGGTTTACTTATTTTTTTGATACTGTTTTTTTTATTTGTAATAAATTTTAGTTTTGAATTACGTTTTATGTCATGATTTACCCACATATTTTCATTCTAAACAATTTTGATAGATAAATATAACAAGAGCATTAAGCACTAAAAATATAAGCAAAAAGGCATAATCCTTTCGCACAACCATGGCAAATAATCCCCACTACTACCACGGCCGATAACTGGCATACGCCTGGCCGACTCACAAGGTATTAACGGCTGGGTACCGGCAAAAGTGATAATTTTTAAGAAAAAAATTTATAAAAAAAATGTGTTAAAATTCTAGTTTTGTTTGTCTTTACCTTTTAATTACTGAATGTGTGTATAACACGTCTACATAAGAATTTTCAATTTCACTCGACTAAACTCTTTGCATTTAAAGTTGAAAGTGGCAGTTCATCAAAAAAGGCGGACTACTAATTGTAAATTAAAGATTAAAGATTGTAAAATATTTATTCCACTAATTTTTCGAAATATTTCTTTATTTGTATAGACTATATCTCAATAAAAATAGGTTTCTACGTAAAATATTAAACATTTAAACCATTAACTCCTTGACATACAAAAAAAACCGAATTTGATGAGTCCGAAAAAAACTATTAATTTGGCTCAACTTAACTGTTAAGAGCATACACAAATAACATAAAATAAATAATTAATAGTTTTAAAATATTTTGAAATATGTAGAACAGTGTTTCCCAATATTTTTTTAACATTCCCCATCTAAGTCTTTCTAAAATTTTGATGCATATAATATATAACATAAATATTTTTTTATATTTAAAAATTGAATTATTCCATAAATAAAGCCTAATTACAACTTATTTAAGACACAAGATTTAGGTTTTAGCGAGAAATCACTAGGAAATTATTAAGAAAAAGAAACAATAAGTAAATTTAAAAAACGTAAACTAAAAAATATTTTTATATCGATAGCTCGAATTTTTGATAACGCGAATTATTTTTAGTTTTTCTTCAACTTCGACCAATCGAGGTTTGACTATATTTCATTTTATAAATTTAATATTTCTGAACAATTAAGATAATTTATTTATTGAGTTTTCTCCAATATTAATTTTATTTGCGTAAATTAATGAACCTCAAGGTTTTTTGAAAAACCACAAATTCTGTATTTACTCTATTTGAGTTTTCTGAAAATACATAATAATTTTTTCGTCAAAATTTCATTTTAAAACCGAATAAAGTTTTGTTTTATTCAATTTGTGTTATACAAAAAAAATTGATAATTAAAAATTTCTAAAGTTCTTAAATATATTTTAAAAATTTTCCAAGTTATTAATTTATTTAATTTGAGTCGTCTAAAAACTTAAAATAATTTATTCTTCGAGTTTACTTTTAATAAGCTAAATGTTTAAAACTGAATTTTATTCTATGTAAAAAAAACCGGTGCATGTACTTATGTACGCACGTTAGAAGTAATACTTCGTTGGCGCACTAAATTAAATATAACAACGCGCTATGTTGCGCTTGTGTATAGCTAGACCAGTGGTTATCAAACTATATGTTGCTGCGCATATGTCGTTTTATTTGAATACACTGCTATTTCCTTTTTAAATTCAAAAAGTAATTTAAACAAATTGAATAAATACCAAGATGTGTGTGTTCGAGCGAAAAGTGGCACATTTTCGAGCGAGGAAAGCAAATGAAGCGCGACGTGGAGCGGCGCGCTTCATTTTCCCGAGATCGGAAATGTGCCACTTTGAGCTCGAATGTGCACACTCCGTTTTAAGCATTATTAGCAATAATTTTGTCAACGAAAATTAATAAATAATTTTATCATTCCTCTCACTCGTACTTATGAGTTTATCGTATATTTTCGCTCACTCCCACTCATTGCTATAGTAAAAATACGTTTTTTGAATATATAATCGATATATTTACTGAACTAAATTACATTTGTTGATTGAAGAGAAACTTTAATTTACAAAATTCAATAAATACGAGGATGTGCGCGTTCGAGCGAAAAGTGGCACATTTTCCCGAGATCGGAAATGTGCCACTTTGAGCTCGAATGTGCACACTCTGTTTTAAGCATTATTAGCAATAATTTTGTCAACAAAAAATTAATAAATAATTTTTATCATTCCCTCTTACTCGTACTTATGAGTTTATCGTATCTTTTCGCTCACTCCCACTCATTGCTATAGTAAAAATACGTTTTTTGAATATATAATCGATATATTTACTGAACTAAATTAAATTTGTTGATTGAAAAGAAACTTTAATTTACAAAATTCAATAAATACGAGGAAGTGCGCGTTCGAGCGAAAAGTGGCACATTTTCGAGCGAGGAAGCAAATGAAGCGCGACGCGGAGCGGCGCGCTTCATTTCCGAGATCGGAAATGTGCCACTGACTCGAATGCGCACACTCGGCTTTAAGCACACTTTACAAGAATTAATTTACTCTCTGACAATTCGCAATTAAATATTACAGAATTATATTAATAACAAAATTCCCAAATCGCTAATTTTGTGCCTTTTAACAAAATTATTGTTGAAAACAAACCTTTTTCCGAACATAAAATTGAATACAGTTCTTGACGTCTTAGAGACGTCAAAATCTACAATGACACCCTAAACGATTGACGTCTCCTAGACGTCATTGTATGTCAAGGGGTTAAAATTACTTACAAAAGCATTCGGAAAGTTAGTCCAAAAAATTACACGAAGGCACACAGGGGTCTGGTAAACCCCAAACACAGTTTTACTTTGTGCACGATGAATACTAAACTTACTTTGGTTATATTTGCCTAATGTATAGTTAGAAGACATAGTAACTTGAAATTACACAACACGACAACGTTACATTCCTTATTTTTGAAAACTTACAGCGATTTATAACAGTACTGGGGTCTGCATGACCCCACGGTGTCTAGTGAAGGTTAAAGTTGTTTTTAATAAACAATTTCCATAATTTGGTAGGTACATACGAAGAAAAATACTCTACTTAGAAAACAATACCACTCACTGCATTTTTAGATATTTATTCCAAATAGTGAACATAAAAGTGTTCTCTTAATTAAGTAATTTATATTTAGATTAGATTCGTAGTATTTTAACTGAAATCAAATTTAATTGAACGGAATAAGTTGTACATTTCAACCGCGTTCTGTAAATTGCAAGGCATCAGAGCCAACAAAATACGCTTTATTACTTCTCGGTAAGTTTCACACCTCTTTGAACTATTAGCACAGTTACGTATGTAAATTAGACTACTCTCGGCACAACACTCCGTAAATGTATATTTAATTTAAAGATTTACTGCTGGCAACGTCTCTAAATACAACAAAACTTTGTCGAACAAAGCCGACTCGTATCTATTTACTCTTCGAATTTATTTACCCAAAAAAATTATTATTTGTCGCACTTTAAGCGCTTTGAACAGCTCAAAATTTATTTGAAATTGTAATCCTTCGGGGAAAGTTTTAACGAATAACTAATTTTGTATCGATATTAAGCTGCAATTAATTAACTAATTAGAGACGGAGCAATGTAAGCCGCATAATTCAAACTTAGCCCACAACTACCATAAATTGTGTTTTATCTGAACGAACTTCAAACTCCTGAAATTATTTATTGTAAGTAGGTAAGTCAAAATTTATGTTCCGTATTTCGTTTCTATATACAAGTCCGAGTGGCTATTTACTCAAATTGAAACGCGAGACTCAACCGTACGGCTTCAGTTAAAAGCTGTTAGAGGTAATAACAAAGCTCATTTACGAGTTGAAGTATGTTGTGTTTCATATTGGAATATTCATACATTTGCTGACCATAATGCATTTTATTTTAAACAAAAACTATATGAAATAGAATTTACTAAATGGAAACTTTATACGGATATTAGATACAAACTAATGGTATTACTTCCGTAAATTAATAAACCACACAATCCACAATGATTTTAACAAGGAAATGCGTGAGGGCTACATACAGGTCTATTAGATGAGTAATGGACTGGTATTTTTTCTAGAGAAAGGTCTATTTATTGAATGGAACGGTTAAAGCAGTGGTGTATCCAAAATTTTTTTACCAAAAGATGTAATTATTTTGACGTGATAATGTCTTGCTCGAAGATGAGGTGCATGTACCAAAAGTTCGGGTAACAGAAGTTTGCGTAACGGAAAAAATTCAGAAATGTTTAATTTTTCTTCTTCTTCGGTTGCTTTATCCGTTCCGAACATTGGCTCGCTTTATTGACAGCCAGACGAAGCAGTTCGGTTGATGTTAACCCGAACCGGTCTCTGTGAGTTTTCAACCAGAAATAGCTGTAGTTCTTTTTGCCTCGAGTTTTTCCTGTAGGATCAGTTGTAATAAACAGTATGTATTTGATGTTTTGAAGTGAAACTTCTTTGCTGAAGGGGTTGCAATTTTTGAGCGTTACGAGAATTCCGATCACATGAGGGGAACAGTTAGGTACGTGGTGGGGGAACTACTAGAGGAGGAGAGTGCGTTAGCGGCGAAGCGACTACTGGTTGAAAAAACCGACATCTAACGTAGCCATGATTTGCAAGTGTTGTGGTGGAATTTATGAATTTATTATATTTAATTTTATTTTGTCGAAAAACATATCAGGTTTGTCAAATCAACCTTTAAATTAGACGAATAGAAATTAAAATAAAAAATTAATTGCTTAGTAAACCAATTAACTGATATAAAATGAAATATTTGTACAAGAACCATAGACTCGGCCATGTTTGGTTATTTAAGGTTATATATTTCACTATAAAGATATTAAATATGGAAATTATTGAAAATGAACTAATTTTCATCTAATAAAAATTGAAAATTTTAATTTTTAATAATAATTAAAACTTAAACAAAATATTAGTAGTACCTATGTATGTATTGCTTTTTATATGTATGCTTTTACATTCAAACTTAATATTGCTAAAAGGCAAAGCTTAAAATTTTGTTTGTTCATATTTAAAATTAACAGTAATTTTCAAATAGCAATACTAAACAAACCAACACTATGAGTAATAACCTCCAAGCTTTTGATTAATTTTCAGTCAAAAATAATTTAAAATTAAACAAAAGTTAGTTAGTAAATGAGCAAATTTGAAAACTGTATATTAGATTCTTGGAATGCTTATTTAGCGCAAAAGTACTGATTTTGGACACGTTAGGCCCATTTTTAGACACTTGAGTAATTTTAATAAAATAACTTGAAAAACACGAAAAAAACATCATTGATGTTTCTATCATAGTTAAAGATAGATTAATTACACTTATAGCAGTATCGATAATTCTTATATTTTCCATTTGTTAGAATAAAATGGAAAATGTCCACAACTGGTACAGTGTCCAAAACCGGTGCTTCTACCCTATATGCAACGTAATATGAAATTTCAGCGTCAGCGGGTGCGAGTTGGTTCAGCACTCGAAGTAATGACCGAGTGACCCGAGTTGGAGTAAATTCGAGTGAATTTTTTTTTACTCGAATACGATTTTTTCCGATTTCACTAGAGTTACGCTAGTCAAAACGGACTCGAGGCGCATCACTAGACAATAATTCCCAAAACTTGTATGTGCGTATTCGTTCAATCATTTGTCCGTCAACTTTTAAACCAGCTTACTTCATATTTCATTTATTATTGGTATAGGACGACAGTTCATTTTGATAAGATTTGTAACTAGTGAATAAAGTCAACACGAACTTGATGTATAACGAAATGTGATGTTGTAAATACATAATTAAGCACGTAGCAAATATCTGTTTGTTTTTAATACTTTATATATTTGTGTTATTTAATTACGCATTTTCAATGCTTTAATTATTTGTAGGGTAAATAAAATTAATGAAGTGTTTGTTACGAAAACGTCGTTGGCTAACCAAAATCAGTTCGATGAATTTAAAAACATTTTTTTCTGGCAACAAAATCCATTTCATAATTACCAAAATTTTTTTAAAACCAAAAAAACCATCAAAATATATCAAATAGCCATTGAAATAGAGGAGATAGGCTTGGGCAACAATGGCTCAAAATTGAGACGTGAAATAAAGTTGTTTATATTAATCCCTTCACGGGCAACATAAGATGTTTGTACTAACACTTTTCCGCACGTTTATTGTGAAAAGATAATATCTAAACTATAAAAAAAATTGCAATAAACAATATTAATTGACGTTTATTGTGGGACATAAAATAAATTAGCAATGAAGCACGTAGCAAATGATCTTACCCTATTTTAAGAGCATATGGAAAAGATGCTGTGATGCCATTTACTGGAAAATTAAAATGTATTTGTTTGAAAATTCTTTAGATTCAGGACGTATTGTATACCCATTTTTATTGTTTTGTTTGGTATCAAGTACCATCCGGTTAAGTCTCAGTACCTATTTGTCTGACACCCTGTATTTTAAATTGATATTTCTTAAAAATGAAATATGCACGTTTTGAAATTGAATTTACTTTTTTTCCAAATTAAATAAAATGGTAATTTATCATCCCTCTTCTAATAAATGACAGATATCTTTTCTGCGTGGTATATTAATTGTTTTTGAAATTGGGATTGAAAATGTTGAGTAGGTATATTAATTTTTATTTTGTGTCCAATAAAGTTAAATTTTGAAAATATCTATTTTTAGCAACTCCTTTAAATAATGAATTAATAAAATATAACCTATGTTGAAATTAAGGCTATTTTACTCGAACGTCCAATCTAATATATAAAAATCATTAAAATGCAAAATTTGATTTACGTGTTTTTAAATTTAAATTATGAACTTTTTACAAAATTAAATTATTTATTTCCTCATTTTTTCTATTTCGCAAAATAAATTAAAATATCTTCTTTGAATTTAATGTTTTTAACATTTTCTTTAATTTGAGGATATAAAAGGTGTGCTAGTTCTTGTACATACCTATGTATTGTATGATTTAATCCTACCGCTTTAAGTGTTGCTTAAAAAGTTAATATAGCTACGTCGCATTTGGGCTAAATTTTAGGGCTTGACTTCACGTTCTGTAATTAATGTAGTAAAAGTGACACGTAGTAAAATCGATTCTAAAGTTAAGCTCATGTCTTATGTTCAAAGCAGACGAGTTAAATTTGTTAGTTTCTCATCAGTGCTACACATCTCTATTTCGTCCAAATTATTCCACCTTTTGCAGTGTTCTGCAAATGTTTATTTAATTTTAAACCTAGCTCTGACATCAAACACCGAAATGGAAATATAAATATGTAAACTTAATTTCAAACTGGTCATCTAATCAAATTTTGTTTTTACTATATACATAGGCACCACCCGCATAAGTTTACATATGCATATTTATTGTAGGAGTAATTTGTACTTGAATTAAAGTAAATCAATTAATTTAATTTTAAGATTCACATCTAACTAAATTGAATCGTATTAATTTTAAAGAAAAGCGCCAACATTGTGAAAATTTATCAAAACAATATACTGGTTTTAAACAAAACATATAATGAGAGGCCCAATACCAGGATCAGGACCCAATTCCCGATCGCTTGCAGTATTTTTCTTATTTATAAAAAAATGATGTGAAGACTGCTACATAAAAAAAATATTACATTAAGAAACTATTCCCGAAGTTAAATTTATTATATAGTCAAATGGTTGATAAAAACTATTGAATAACGTTCGCTCGTATACTATCCAAGTAATTTTAAAGATTGGCGACACGTGTCATGTGTATTTCTATTTTTAAGAGTTGTTTATTGCCTAAAGTGTTCAATTGTATGATTGTTTATGATTTTCTAAGTTATTGTAACAATTAAATATAGTAAATATTATTGTTATGTTATTAATAACGTATAAAGCCGTGACCTAGTTCTGGTACAATTTTTTTGTGTAGAATTAGTACTCGATCATCTACGAAGCTTAATCTAAAAGACCAACGTTCGAACCGTCGTACCAGCGAAATGCTTACAAAAAATAACAACATGTGACGTGACAATACAAAGTTCAGTCAACAATACCTGCAACTATTCGCCCTAAAACACCACTTTTATCTTAAAACACCACTTTTATTCTTAAGAGAGGGTCCGCGGTCCCCTAGGGGCCCCGGGCAGTATATAGGGGGACCGCGAATATTTTTATACAAATAATTAAGGGTATGTTACCTAATGGTGGGGGTAAGAGTACTGAACGCAAATATAATTCTGGATTTTAAGAGGGCCGCGACTAATAAAAGGTTAAGAACCACTGACCTAAAGGGTTAAACACCGGAAACTTAATTGAAAAGATCAACTTTCAAATTGTCGCGCCCGTCAAGTGCTTTTCCTACAATAAAACAATACATTCTGTTATCGGTAACTCAGAAAACTGTAACCACTTACAAACATCTCTTCCCTAACAAGATGGCGCTCAGACCTGCGCAGTTACCCTTCTCCAAATGCTCATAAATCACACTGCGCATGCGCATAACTTGTCCAGAACTTTCCAATTAAGTCTGCGAACGTCATAATATATAATGGAACTTGAAATAAATGAGGTTTGTCATATGTCATTGTATATCAAGAGGTTAAACTTCACTATGATTTTTTAAAATTTATTTGTAATAATTATTGTTAAATTTAATAAATACTTTATTAAATAGATAATAAAATTAAACTAATATTTTTGTCGGTGTGTAAAAACACTTTCTAGTGATCGGGTACTGGGGTATATACTGATCGACTACTAATTCTCTTGATTTTAATGTAATCGAGTATTTGGGTATTTGCAATAGTAATTTTATCTATTGTTAATTTTATATTAAAAAGCCATGTTAATCAATAAAAAAAAGAAAATAGAATTTTAATAGATCGAAATATTTTTATAGCTTTATTTAAACATGACAAAATAGTGATCGTTTTTGGGTACCTTAAGTTATCTACTCTTAACTTAAAATAAATAACTAATGTTTATAAAATTAAGCTAAAAAAATAGTAATAAATGTAAAATAACAAAACAAATCAAAAGACATGTGGAATGAAATAACTTGGCTACAATATCAAACTACAGTTATAAAAATTATTTTCATTATTGCTTTAAGGGAGTTGAGTAATCAAATAAAACGAGAAAACTGTTCAAAAAGTTTCACAATGAGAATATCCCACCTAAAAAATTTCTTCGCGAACATTTAACTGAAAATTAGAAATCTTTGCGTGTTGTTGGCAGTTTAAAAGTTCACGAAGACGAGTAAATCTTAAGGAGTACATAAAGTAGTTCATTGTATCAAAATCTGGCTTCTTGTTAATTATGTTTAATTGCCGTCTTGTGTATTTTAGCGTTGTTAGTTTATCTCGGCAGCAAAATATATCCTTCCAACTTAGAATCAGCTTTAGGCTAAGCAGATTAGTCATGTCTGACAGCTGACCACAGGCTTGACACCAAGACAGATTAGGGCATGCTGAAAGGACATTAACGGTATATCAGTACGCCCTTTAAATTTTGTCATTTATTAATTATGGCAAACTATAAGTTAAACAGCTTAAAACATTTATTTTGTTACGGTTTTCGTCGCCCACCTTATCGTTAGCTGCGAGCTGAACGTTCTACAAGAATATATATTCAGTTTTCTGCTTGCTTTGCATTTAGATGTAGGCAAGAATATAACCGAGGGCATCGCGAACTATAAATGCAAGGAACATCTTAGAACTTGTAGTTTACCTTTTAGAATTAAATGTTGTTTCCCGGCTTACCTTTCAAAAACAAAGCCTTCGAGAAGTTTCCATTTTGCAGTGCTATTGCGACAAGGCAAATGCATCCTGCAACTGGAATATCCTGTGGGATAAAGCTGGATCAACGGGGATGGGATAAAAGTAACACACTCGTCCCATTCGAAACACATTTAACTAAAACCTGCAATCGAAACCGTCTTTGAATTTAAATATCCAAGTTTAGACACTTTCTTCGTGTAATGCGAAACTTTTGCAGTAAGCACTTCTGAAAACATTTAGAAGTGCAATGGCAATCGCAGTTCTCGGCTCAGAATAACAATCAACATATGAGAAGAATACATTGCAATTTGTTCGAAACTGAAATTGTTGGTTAATACAGTTATGTTTTTGTTCTTAATGTATTTGTTGCTTAAAATTCGTTTTGTAAAATAATTTTAATTTGTTTCTAAAATGTAAATATTTTAATATTTGATAGGGACGTTTTTTCTAGTTTTAAATGAATAAATTACATTAATTCGTATAGTTTATTCACGTTAACCTTCTGTGCACTAGGTGGCATATAATTAACGTGAACAATTTTTTTTTGATAAAACGGGACGTTTGGTAATCGAATTTAAAACCGAGTGTGCACATTCGAGCTCAAAGTGGCACATTCCGATCTCGGGAAAATGAAGCGCGCCGCTCCGCGTCGCGCTTCATTTGCTTCCCTCGCTCGGAAATGTGCCACTTTTCGCTCGAATGCGCACATCCTCGTATTTATTATATTAGTATAATTTACCGTGCACTCCTTCAAATCAAAAATTTTAATTTAATTTATTTAATATCGATTTTATATTCGAAATACGTATTTACCATAGCAATGAGTGGAAGGGAGCGAGAAGATACGATAATCTTGTCAATGCAAGTGAGAGGAAACGACTAAACTTATTCAATTACTGTTTTGTGTAATTTAGTGGTCTAAATCTCAATTTTTTATACTGCGACTCCCTTTAGAGGTTGTAATTTTGTTGCGACGCCCTTCTAAAAAATTATATTTATTTATCTCTAGCAGATATTAATATTAATTAATTTAATTGTCATTTAAAAAATTTAAATTTTCTAATTTTTTTTTGAAGCACATATCTTACATTCAAAGCACGTTGTATTAAAGCTGCCTATAAGTTAAAGCAAATTTGCGTTAAGTAAAGGGGCGGAGTTTATGTATTGACTTTTCACGAAACCTTCAAAGTATTGATTTTTCATGAAGCCTTAAAAGTATTGATATTTAGATTTGCCAAACAAGTAGTTACATGTTCAAAAAATATACAGTGGTTGAGTTATAAGTGGCATTTTGTGAATTTAAAAATAAGTCTTTTCTGAGATATTTTCATAGAGGAAAGTTTTAATTATGTTCTCGAAAAAGTAATACATAGAGTACTCACACTTTTATTTATGCCTACTTTATAATGTTTTGATCAGATGCGGTATTTTTGAATTGGAGAACTTGTTTTTTAAGTGGGTCAGATCACGTCAAGTGGACCCCCCATTTACCACTTGATCATGAAAATTAAATTAATGCATTTTTTTATTAAGTAGTCACTACTAAAAATTAATCTCCAAAACAGTTTTTCGAAATTTTTATTTTAACAACAATTTTTTTTAACAATGAAAATTTCTTGTACTTTTCATTAAAAAATCGAATACATATCAACCGTGAAAGATAAATTGATCAAATTTTCAGGATTTATTGTTGAATGTCTATTGTTTGTTAAAATGGTGATAACTCAAAATTATTTATTTATTATCCTATTGTTTATTAATTTTTAAATAAACAAATGAAAATTTCAATGACTTCTTGGTCGAAAAATAAAAATTTTTTCACTGATTTTATGCGTTATACATTTAAGTTTAAGATGCAGAAATAAAATTCCACTGCTCGCGATTAATTTAAACAATATAAATTTATTTATGACCGCGCGCCGGGCGCTGTCAGTGTAGCGTGCGGCCGAGTACCTCGGAATTTATTCTAATTCCGGTCGGTCGGAACTAAAAATAACAATAAAAAATATTCATTATTAAATAAATCTTATTTTTTTAAGTATAATTTAGTAAACCATTCAATAACGTATTTTTTTATTAATTAACCAAGACAGAGAAAACTAACAAATAATTAAATATAAATTTTGGAGAAACGCGTCATTTTTTAAAAACTTTGTTAGTGATAACTTTTTTATTTTCCGAAAAAAGTTTACCCTACAGTGATACACCATCCAACGGTTTGTAGTGATGGAATCGGCGAGTATTTTTTATAAAACGTAATACCCGACAAAATCTTTAAATTCACTAGCTCGATTAACTGTAATTAAAACTAAATTTTTAATGAAGTATTTATGATTTTTTTTATTCAAAGGATTACAACATTTATTTACCCGGCTCATATTTGATCACTAGTAATATTATGAATATCAAAAGATTATTTGTTTATTTACCGATTTATAAATTTATGATGTTTATTAGTTTTAATAAGTTTAAAAAACTGTTTTAGATTAGGTATTTACTGTTTACAAAATGTAACAACTACGGAAATCAAAACAACATAACCCAAAACTCTTTACAAATATTCACGAGTTGGCCTTGAAATTTAACGTTGCCCAGATTCTTACAATTTAAACTATGAAATACACTAGAAACTGGGGCGCCAAATTCAAAACGTCCTCAATTTAAAAAAAAATCACCTTGTATTTGGGTATTCTCCAGACAACATGATAATGTGGTTATACGTATAAAATTATATTTTAAATCTTTTAAGAAACAAGAATATTACTTTTTTTGCTTTAAAATTCACCCGAATTTATTTATTTTCTATACAAAAAATATTTTTTTTGTAATTAACAATTACAAGGCTATTTTTTTAACCAGTAACCAAATCTTAGACATCTTTAACTCGCAACACGTAAAACTTAAAAAAATTCTCAGCCGACTTTATCGTGCAAACATGTGAAAATCATTGAAACATTTTTGTAAAATATATGGAGATTTCAATTTTGTAAGACCCGATGTAATTTTTTTATAAATTGTTCCTTAAAATGGACTTTGTATAAAAAATGATACTGACAACAAGCATTAATAACAATTGGAACAAAAATGCGAGTGCTTTATTGAGTACCCGCCTTTCAAACTTGACAAAAAATAATAAACGCAAATGTTATAAAATATTTTTACAAAGCAATCACTGCGTTTCTATGGAATACAATTCTTGTTAAAATCAAGCCGAAAATAATTTATTAAACAAGAGAAAAGTGAAATATAAATGGAATTTTTGTGATATTATGAAGCGAGTGCACTATGTTTGTTGCCGTCCTCTTTCTCGAAATGCCAATCGACGAAATTTTAATTCAATTTATTTGATGTCCCTTTGTCGCTAAGTTCTTGTGCTTTTTTAATTAACTTTGAATGTTTTGTGGTTGGTAATTACAAATGTATTTACATGTTCTTGCTTTTCAATTTTGAAAGTAAATTAAAAAGAAATTAATAAGTGTGTTCGGTTTGAATTTTAAATTAAATTTTAATGGAAGTAGTTTCAGCACAAATAGCTTTCAGCACGTAATATCCAAGTCCCTTTAATTAATAAAGGTTTTTATTTATTTGTACGAAATTAAAAAATACGTAAACGTGGGTACGTACAGCTATCATTTACATTAGCGCAAAGTACATACACGTGTAATTTAATATGATATAGTTGATTAAAACGTACGGTTTTATTAAATTTTAATTAAAATCGTATTGTGTTTGTGGTGGACCTATACTGCGAATAATTTTTCTTTGGAAGGAAATACACAAAAAAAAAACGATAAAAGCTCAGGTGTTTAATTTTGTCGGTTTTCAAAAGGACGTCAACTTAAAAGACAAACAAGACCCTTTTTAATATTAAAAATAACTGTGGAAGCGGTCCCTTACCTCGCATCAATCTTTTATAATAATTGTCATTCAGTAAAACTTGATGTAAACTTGTATAAACTTTTACTTCAACTACGAGACTATCAAATATGATTGAATGCTGTTCTAAATTCAGTTTTCTTTGTATTTATTTTAATATTAAGCAAATCATACGAGAATTTGAATAAAATAGTTTCTAAAATATACGAGGGTCGTCCACAAATTTTTTGTAATACTACACGGAGAAAAAAATATCCTTATAAGAACTATCCGTGTCGCTATTTTAGCTATACGTAGTATATCTTTCACAGGAATACGCCGTATAGCTAATTTAGCTATCCAGAAGTTCCTTATTGCGGATATTCAAAGTGACATTTCGTCAAAACAACGATTCGATTGGCTAATTTAGCAATAGGGCGTATCCCTGTGAAAA
Source organism: Sinopyrophorus schimmeli (assembly GCA_036325965.1). Taxonomy (NCBI): domain Eukaryota; kingdom Metazoa; phylum Arthropoda; class Insecta; order Coleoptera; family Elateridae; genus Sinopyrophorus; species Sinopyrophorus schimmeli. The sequence continues at coordinate 3,598,092 of JARFIZ010000404.1, forward strand.
ATAACTATACTACGGATAGCTATAATAGGGATACGGATAGTTATTATAAGGATACCATTAATAGGTGCCTTTGAGGTTACGTTAGATAGTTGTTATAACGATATTTTTTTCTCCGTGTATGACCTAATTTTAGCTTTTTGACTTTTAATCAAATAAAGAACCAAATCATAGTTGCAAAAAACACATTAGTTTTATAATGTTTTAAAGTTTCATTGTTCCTTAATATTTTAAAGACCAAAGAATTTTTTCTTCGTTATTCATTTTTTATTTTAATGAGTCATGTAGGTATTTTTCAATTTTTATTTCCATTTCCAATTTTTATTTTTAAATGAATAAGGGAACTACAGTGATACCTTGATAAGTCGAAGTTGAAGGGAAACTAAAAATTATTTGAGTTATGAAAAAAAGTTGAGTTAAATACTTTTCTGTGTATATATCATATCTATATTTACTACCTTTTATACAAAATAACCAGAATTTTTAAACAATTATTAACATTATTTAGTGTTACTAAGTATTTAGGTAATATGATTATTTACATCTTATTTATTGTTGGATTGAAAGTAATCTAAAATTGTCTTTTGTTTTATTGATCCAAAATGCTGGGTTTCTACAAATTTTTCTAATGATCTCCCAAAATAGGAATATTTTTACTATGTGCATACCAAAACCATTCAATCATAAGTCTTTCCAAATTGGGAAAAGGACACTCCTTTAGCTGTTTTTAATTTTTGTTTCGTTCCTTGGTAATCGGTAAATAATTTTAGAAAAGGTATTTAATTTTTTTAATTTTCTGTTACACACTACTTTAAACAACAAAAAATATTTTTCTCTACGAATAAGGACCGGAATAAAAATAAAAAGCCAAAAGAGTATGAAACCTTTACATCCTATTGTACAATAGCAATTTTGATCAGCAATAGCACAGAACCAACTTGTTCTTTAATCTTACCAGGTATTCTACTTTTATGAAAAGTTGTAAAATTTAACTTCGAGTTATCGAAATATTTACCAATAGAAAATCGAATTTAGGGAATTGTAAAATGCTTCAACTTATCAAAAAAATTAGAGTTATCGAAATTCGAGTTATCGATATAAAAATATTAACATTGAAATAGGTAAGTCCTACGGAAACAGGTTGTAATTTGAGTTATTAAAATTTGGGTTATCGGGGTTCCACTTATGGAGGTTAGACTGTATTCCTCACTACTCATTTTTTTTATTAATTAATAACATAAATTTTGACTAAAATTTTTAATTTCTCGCTGTTAAAATTAAATCATTAGTTCCATTACTGGAGTTTTTTTTTAATTGCGGTAGATACACTATGCTTATTTATTTTTAAAAATTTCGCCTCGACCTTGGTTAAATCAAATATTACCGTTGACCGGCCGAATAGATAGGCTAAGGAGATGCTGTCAATATTCGTAACAATGACTTCTTTAGGAGATTTTGTATTTTTGAGTAATATATTATTTGATAGTAAGTACTCATTTTTGTTAAATTAATGAGTACAGTTTAACACCTATTATCGGGGTTAATGACGGGGAGGGGGGTTTACGGATAATCGAAAACCCCAAATAAACAAATCACAATTATTTATTCACTAAATGTGCTAGGTAAAAAAGGTAATTAAGAAAAACTATATAATACATCATTATTGTTAAGAAACAAACGTTTTACATTAATTTACAATATGTACACACAACTATGTACATGACTATTTTTTAATAAATGGTGTCAAAAATTAAAAAAAAACACATTATAATACAAAATTGTTACCACTTGGGGCCCCGGATAATAGAGCTCCAGTTAACAGGGGTCCTACTGTAATGCGTTATTTCCAATACGATTTTTTTTAACGTGTAATGTATTGTCCTTCAATATCCATTTTTTTAGAAATTAGCAATGTACTGTTCTACAATCCTCATTAATATTTGAATGAGCAATGAGATATTTTTCATTAACAATTTTTTTGTAATGCCTATGTATGAAACAGTTATTATCATTTAAAAAAATGACATTTGCATTATTTTTGACTTTTTTGCAACTACTTATAAACCAAATTACTAAATTGGGTTGGAAAAAAAATATATAATTAAAAATATCGAAATGTAAAACGTTTTAGACGTTTTGTTAAAAAAAGACTCTTAATTCCAAAACCAATTATCTAGAAAATATTTTTTGTTAAAGAAGTTTTCTTTTTTGCTAAAGAAATATGGTAATAAATAGTGAGCAAAAAATTCACTTGTTGAATGTTTACCTTTTGATTAAATTAGAATTCTCTGTTTAGTTTTTCGTTAAAAATGCTAATTTTATTTGAAGTAATTTTAAAATAAATATTTTGATTTTATTTCTTTACGTGGTTTCGCTTTGTTATTAAACACTTAACAAGGCAATCAAATATTAATTATAAAACCGAAGATGAAATTACCTCGAAATTGAAACTGCGAATAAGAGATTAATGCATTAAACAATGGTTTACTTATGGTAATTTTAAAGCTAGTGCCTTCAGCTTTTACGTATAGAAATAGTACATCTAATCCACTTTTAAAGCAGAGATGTTGTTAATCACATAAGTACCTAGTTCCTATTTACTTCTATTGATTTGCGTTGAATATTTCAAACTGGGGAAGGGGAATTTATAATTTATAAAGCCACTTATAACAGCGTAATAATGACTAATAGTGTCTAATTATAATGTGCTCTTTGTTAAGACACGTAATTTTTCTTTCCTAATTTAAAAGTTTCGAGGCATTTTGAAGCGAGTTCCAGAAGCTTTGGAGAGCTTAAATTCAAGCACACCAGTTAAAATTACTAACTTCTCAAAAACACGGTAAAACTTTACGGTAATTACACGATATTTCTATAACAGCTTATACATAGCAAGTCAACAAAGTTGAACCACTTTTAAAATGGTAATTTTTTATGAATAGTTATATGTTTGCAATTAAATATTTATTTTCTAGTTTATACTTTAGAAGTTGTTTTTATTTATATATTTTTAAACTGATTTATTCAAATTTTTTGTTTTAAAGCCTAATTTAATGTCTGTATTACGACATAATTTTGTATAGCTTTTGTTCAATGCTTTTTATTTGTGGAAATTGTACTCAATTTTGTGGATCATTACTTGTTGTTGTTGTTGGCGCCTTTTTATACCTGTATCATTACCTACAACATAATTTTAATTAAGATATGTAGAAGTAACATTCCTACCAGTGACGACTCGTGACTAAAATTAGTGGGGGTGCTGCTCCAGATGATTATTAGATTTGGTTTTAAAATTGTACGCCAGGGTCGGCACTACGTGAACAATAGTGCTCTCTCTGTCTTGCAAATTTTTAGGTGCGCATGCGTACAACAGTTTAACGTGCGCAAGCGCATAACAATTAAACACCTCACCACTGTTACTGTGAAGTCCGTAGTTCCACACAAAGATTTTTGTATCTCTTGCTCAACCCCAGGGTCCGGCGCTGGATATCAGAACCCTCTGAAAAACAATAATATACTTTTGGGTTCTCATCGACTAACAACGTATTTATTTACAACGCCTCTATAACAGAGTTTTCCAACCTTTTTTGTGCCATGCCCTACCTAAACTTTTAAAAAGTTATTATGTCCCCCCATGTAACACATGCATAATATTTAATAACCGAAATTTTTAATTATTCACTAAGTAGCTTAAATGATGGACTCTAGGAATAAATCACAGGGAAGTTCTTAAAAAAACTAAGAGGCTAAGAGTCGCCATAGGGTTGAATTTACATTCTGGAAAAATCGATTTTTTTATTGTGTCCTTAAGCAATCGAATTGACCCGCTGCATAGTGGTCGGTTTCTGAGAACTAGCTGGTCATAAGTCAAATTTTAAAAAGAAACAGGTAGTTATCTAAGTACTCAAGGTTAACAAAGGAATATACCAGTAACAAGAATTTACATTTTATTATTACAAAAAAGTTTAACAATAATAAAAAAATCTATTGTTGTGATTTGTACTTGATATTTAGCAACGATTGTGATGGATTCATGTAATTCAAGTAGGTATATGGTTTTAAATACCTTAGATATAAGGCTAGGTTACGTCACATAGTTTGAGTGCGAATAGCTGCGGATGTTCGACTTAAAGGTCTTCTAAGGTTGAAATTATAAAAAAAATTTATTTAATTTAAAAAGTACAATTTTTTTTTGTTTTTGGTATCTCGTGTTTTTTTTTTATTAATATTTGCAAAGCATGTTTATTATACAAAATATATTATAAAAAACAAAATACAATGTAAAATATTTTTGACCACCTAAATTCCTTTAATCGACCACTGTGCGCTGTGTCTAGATTTTTTCTAGTTATCTTATGATTCTCACGTTTAAATTCTGATTGTCTTGCAGCCAATTTTTAAGTTTTGACAACAGATAAGCCAAAAATGTTTGTTTATTATTATTATTTTTAGTTTAATCAAATTAACATGTCAATTTTGAATAGGTAAATAGTCCGGTCAAATTAGACATAAAAATAGTGGTCAAATAACAAAAATTCCGACAGAGATAAATTTTGGTTGAGACCTTGGGTACACCATTAGAAATAAAGTGTCAAAAGTCCCCATCGATCCCATGTGTGCTAAAAAGTTATTCGGGTTCAAAGGTCAAAATTTGAGGTTTTTTGGATTTTTTTCGAAAACTAAGTTTTACTAAAAAAGTAGCTCAGACAAAATTTATAAATATTAAAATTATCTACAAAAATACTACTTATACTTTTTTTTCTAAGAATCACCATTTGTGAGATATCGCGATTCTACACTAAAGGAAAAAATTAAAGGGTCAAGAAAATTTCCTAAATCTTTTGGTGATTTTTGACAGGCTGTATTGCTTAAGATTGCGTGATAACGGTGACTCAAAAATTTCGACTAAAAGATCTGAAAACTAGAATCTTGGAACTTTAAAAAGCTTTAGTTAAATTTTAGATACGACCATTTTTCTCTGAAATAAAGCCTGTCAAAAATCAACAAAAGATTTAGAAAATTTTCTTGACCTTTTAATTTTTTCCTTTAGTGTAGAATCACGATATCTAACGAATGGTGATTCTTAGAAAAAAAAGTATAAGGACCATTATTTTAGATAATTTTAAGATTTTAAGATAATTTTTGTCTGAACTACTTTTTCGATAAAACTTGCCGTTTTCGAAAAAAACCTAAAATTTTGACCTTTGACGCCTAATAACTTTTTTATCACTCATGGGATCGATGGGGACATTTGACACTTTATTTCTAATGATGTAGCCATGGTCTCAACCAAAATTTAGCTCTGTCGGAATTTTTGTTATTTGAAATGTCTATTTAGACTGGACTATAAGTGATTTTGACAAGTAGTCGTTCTCGTTTTAACCGACTCTCATAATTGAGTATGGTGGGGGAAGAAGTAAGCACCCCTTGCTTATGTTTAATAGCCACCAAATAACGTGAAGTGTGGTTATGTCATTTTGGTGTTGTAGTGCTCATACGCATGTTGAGTTCCAGTACTTATTCGTGGTACACCCTGTATATGTTTTATGGCAAAATGATTTTTTATAACGAATTAATTTTTCTTTTAATCTTACTTTTGCACTTACTATTTGTATATCGACGACTTATCGCACAAGCAATTAACGCTTGTCACGCCTACGTTGTTTGATTTTCTTCGAAAATTAGCTGTTTTGAAACAAAATGTACAGTGTAGTCGTGACAACCAGTAATCGCTTGCGCGATCGTCGCGAGTGTGCGGCCAGCTTTAGTCTCACATAATTGGATTTATACAACACTGCATTTTCTAAAGACCCGTGATAAAAGGGTCACCTGTACTGGATTAATTGAATTCGAGAAGATGAACTCATCATCAGTGTTTTACAATAATTATTTCTTAAATGTGAACAAAACAAGATAAATGTCTAATTCAATCCAATAAGCTCTTATTTAAATAAACAAAAACAGAAAATGAGGCGACCGAACCCATCGAAATGTATCACAGTACAAATTTTTACGGCACGTAATACACTCTGTCCGCCGCCGTCGAAAGAGTAGCGAAAGAGAAAAATTTCTAGTGATTCTAACATTGACTTTACAACCCTTCGGGCCAAAGTTCAAGTTTCGCCCGCAAATTAGAGCTTTGGATTTAAGCCAACTTCTCTCGCATAGATCGCTTATTTTTTCTTCACATTCACCTGTTAGTTGTTCGTCTTTGTTTGCTATTTTATTTTCTCGCAATGTCAAACCGAAATGGACAGAAAAACTCTCAGAGGGCGAGTAAAAGAGAATTGCGAGTTGCCGCCGATATTGTGAACTAATTGGACGGTCTCGAAGTTGCCCTTTGTCTTTTCAATTTTATACTGATTTTTAATGAAATATGTTGTACGAGAATTTCAAGGAGTTGGTGAAACTTTAACGACATTAGGAGTGTGTAACGTATGATTAGATTAAACCGAGGACTGTACTCCTTAAGAGGCTTATAAGGACGTCAATTAAGTAGACAATGAGTGATGAACCTTACGAATGTTCCCAAAGCTAGTTAAAGGAAGGATGCGGCGCCTATAATAAACTAGATTAAAGCAAAGACGAAATATGTCATTCTGTCAAAATTCTCCGCTTCCTGTATTAATATCTAAATAGACTTTCCATTAGTTTTGATTGATTTGACAAATTAGTAAGCTTTCTCGGATTGTTTCAGTTCTTTTTAAACTGTTTTGATAATGGCTACGGAAAATTATGAGTGCACGATTTATCTTTATTATTTATTTAATCGAGTTTTCGACTCGAGTGTTCTTTAATTTTAGATTGATTTTTAGACAGAGGGGGAAACATATTGTAAAAACTGCACTTTGTAAAAATTCTTACATTTTTGTTATTTTTTGAATTTAATCTAATAATATTCAAAGCATCACGTACGACCCCTTTAAAATTGAATCAAGGTTTTCACATGTTATAGAACCCCATAGATAAGAATGGCATATACAGGGTGTCATACGAATAGGTACTGAAACTTAATCGGGTGCTCATGCTCATGCTCTTGCTCAATGACGAGTCAGGCTTGGCCCTTGACTCCGTAATCTCTGGGGGACTTAATTGGGTGATATGTGACATCAATCTAAACAATAAAAGTTTATATACAATATGTTCTAAATCTAAAGAATTTCTATAAAAATTTTATTTCAATTTTCCAATAAATAGCAACTCAGCGTCGTCCAAATATGCTTTTAAAAGAAAGTGCTTTATTGATAATTGGCATTGATATGCGATTTTGATGGTTTTTTTGATTTTTTAAAATAATTATTAGATAGGGCGTTAATGGCATTATTATAACAGCCTTGAACAATTTTTTTTTCAATTTCAAATAAGGTATTTATTACATATTTTTGATTGAAAGTTGACAATACCATAACTCAAAAATATGATACATAAGGTCACTTGACTTGGGGTATGTTTGTGTTCAGTTTAATGTCATTTATAAGTGGATAAAGTTTCAGTACTTATTTATAGGACACCCGGTATATTAATACTAGTTCTGTTTATTTTCTTAAATAATATCGATAAAATTGTCTTTTTTTTATTAAAAAGGATCAATTTTTGGATATATATCGTTTATACGCAAGAACAATTCAAAAAACTCACTTTGTCGGGAGGGCCAAAAAAACAACAAAACCACTTTAACTGAAAATGCTGTACAGTCACTCGCAAGGTTTTAGTTCATTTTTGTAGCATTTTTTTGGATAAAGATATCTAGTTATTTAAATTCGGCAAAACAAAAAATTTTGATCAGGTTTGCATAATTAGGAAATCTAAATTATATGGAATGAATGTCAAATTTTTCTTTTGTAGTTAGGTATTGACATTTTCAGTTATGAATATTTTTGTTTCAGAAATTTTTATTAAAAAATCTATTCCATTTAAATTATTTTTATCAAATAGTTTTTAATACATTAAGAATCCTCATTATCATGTAGAAACAACAATAAATAAACGTTATTTTATTTATTGCTATATATATAAATACAATGATGACTAAGTCAGTTGATGCGCGCATCACGAAAAAACTATTCTATAGATTTTGTTCAAAATTTCTAATTTTATTTCTTGGACGCTTGGTCTTTATCTCCAATAAAAGTTATCGCGACATTCTTTTTTAATATTAAGGCAGACGAAAGATTTATACCAGAAAAAATCCAATTGCTGATTTAGTCCTTTTAAATAGTTATTTTACTAAAATAAACTTTTTTTAAAAAAGAAAATTGAAACGTAAGATTTTGATTTGAAAGAGAGATAATTAATATAAACATATACTTACTATGAATGCGAAAAGTGGCACATTTCCGAGCGAGGAAGCAAATAAAGCGCGACGCGGAGCGGCGCGCTTCATCTTCCGGTGATCGAATGTGCCACTTTGAGCTCGAACGTGCTCACTCGATTTTAAGTGTGATTCACAATAATTAATTTACTTTCTTAGACGGCTAACTTAAACTGTTAAATTTTCGTTAGATGTGCGCGCACAACTTCCGTTTCCTGCTAAAATTTTACTTTCAAAGTGCCTAAGAAGTATAACTTCAATAAACGTTGTAAGTTTCTCCGTTCCTCCGACTTATTTTCTCCCTAAAGTAACTGGGCGATGATTCATAGTCTATTATGACGTTTACATGCGAAGCGGAATGGGTATATCTACTATATTATATATCTACTGATATTCAACAATAAGTTATAAAAATGATCCAACGAAAAACACAAGAATAAACACATAAAAACTTATGTTAGTGGATAATCAATTTTTATGCATTCATAAAAAGACTTTTAGAGGTCAACTTTTATTGCAGTATCTTGTATTAGTTTCTAGCAAAAGAATCGTTGAAATAATCACAAAGAAATAAAAACATAAATAACGTACCAACATAAAAGAAGAAGACTCGAATACATTACAAAACAAAAGCAAGTCGAATAATTTATACTTATAAGTAATTTTTTCTAAAATCGATTTTGGATAAAACTGAAAAATCCCTTTTATGCATTAATTAGAGGTAAATTGCCTAATAATGAAGCTTCTCAAATTCTAAGAATTATTAATAACTTAAGTGCCTTTTTTAATATGCAGTCTCTATTTTCGTAATAAAATAATGGCGTAAAATTTTATACGCCACTAAAAGCAGATCTTAAAACGACATTAGTCGCTCTTTATTCTCGAAGATTTAAATTGTAATATTAAATTACGTTATAAAGGGGTGAGCTATTCGTTGGAAATAATTGTCGAGCACAAAGAGTGGTAACAAACGTCTCTATTTGTGTCTTAATTAAATATGTTTTTCGTTTTGCTTCAATTGCGGATGTACAGTAAAACCTCAATTATCCGGACCTCAGTTATACGGATTCGCGATTATCCGGATTGTCAACCCCGTTCGGACTCGTTGCGAAAATTAAACCTCGGTATTTCTTACTAAATATTTTATTTTGTATTTCGCACTAAACGGTTTTTTTTGCTTTGTTGATTTTAACATAATGTGCAACTATTTTATTTAGTGATTAATATTTGTTGCGTTTTTTGTAAACATATACCTAACAATTTGATCACGTTTTTTCCTGTTAAAACGGGACGCTTCGTAATCGTGCTTAAAACCGAGTGCGCGCATTCGAGCTCAAAGTGGCACATTCCGATCTCGGGAAAATGAAGCGCGCCGCTCCGCGTCGCGCTTCATTTGCCTCCCTCGCTCGAAATGTGCCACTTTGAGCTCGAATGCGCACATCCTCGTATTTATCGGATTTGCCTATATTATTATTTTATTCTTCAATTCAAAAAATTTAAAGTCGAATAAATTAGATCTATTTTTTGTTTGAAAAAGGTTAGATATTTTATTCCTTTTGATAAGTTATCATGGTGCTCTTTCGCACGCCTAATTGTAGCGAGCTTGATAAAAATTATTTCAGGTGTACTTTCGAATGTTTACTAATTCGCATTTTTGATTAATTAAAATTGTATACGAGGCAAATTTTCTGAAGTGGGCCACTAAAAATCAACCAGTTGATTTTTATATCACGTTTTGCAGATTGTTGAAGATTTATATGTCAAAATTAATGTCTCCAAATATTTTTGGGTAATTTTCGTTGTTTGATAATTATAAACAAATTAGTTTTAAGGCACATTTTGTAGGCACTGTTGTAAATAGACTTCATTTATGGATTAATTCAACTTTTAAATATAAAAAAATATTTATATGTTACATAGGGGGCGCATCAAAATTTTAGAATGACTTGGATGGGGTATGTTAAAAAAAAAGGTTAAGAAATAAGAGTCAAAATTTGGAAAAAGTTAAAATATTGTTTTTTCATGGACGATGAAGTCGCCCATCTAGTCTAGTTTAAAAGTACAGTCGAACCTCGATAAGTCGAAGTTGAAAGGACAGCAAAAATAATTCGTCATATCCAAAACTCGAATTACCAAAAGAACTTCAGTTAAATACTTCCGTATAATATATATCATTCATTTTTTATAGAAAATAACCAAAATTGATCTACAATCATTAACATTATTTATTTTTATTAAGACCCTAAAAAATATAGTTATTTACATATTATTTACTGTGCTCCAAAATGTTACGTTTCTACAAATTTTTCCAATGATCTTACCGATAATAATATATCTTCTTGAGCACATAGCAATAGAGAAATAGTATCTATTGCATTGTAAACTTGAGTTGTTGAAGAGATGTTTACAGTAACATCTGTATCACTTTCATATTCACTTTCACTTTCACATTTTTTTAAATTTTTTTCTAGCACTTTACTTATAATGCTTTCCTCGCTAGGAATTTCAGCAACTTCCAAATCTTTATCAACGTTGACATTTGTCATTTGTATCTTCAGCAGCTACAATTAGGTCTCTGTTTTTTAAAATGGTTGATAAAGTGTTTGCGGGAATACCAAAATCTTTAGCTATATCCTTTTTTCTTTTGAGCCCACGTTCCACTTCTTTTATAAGATTAATTTTCTCCCTTATGGTTAAGCTTTTCAATTTTCGTTTACACTCCATGTTAATACGTAAATAATTTTAGAAAAAGTATTAAACTTTTTTAGATTTTCTGTTATACTCTGTTACAAACTATAAAGAACGTAAAACACATTTGTTAGTCTTCGTAGTCGACGAATAACTAGCAAATTGAAAACTAAAATGCAAAAATAGTATCTTTTTTTTTGTCAAATAAAAGGTAAAACTATTTGAAAAATTTATAACTGTTCATAAGGCATTTAAACATTAATTAGTTTTTAAATCCAAATGAAGTGCCGCCCTCAAAACATTCTTGTAGTATAAACCTTTTATTCGTAGTTAACAATAGAGCTTTTAAAGTATCAATAACACCAAACCAAGCCGTCGTTAATCCTCTCTCAGGTAGAGAAATTTTTAGAAAAATTGTAAAATTTAACTTCGAGTCATCGACCTATTTACTAATGGAAACTTGAATTTAATGAATTGTAAAACGCTTCGACTAATTAAATAATTCGATTTATTAAATTTCGAGTTATTGACATAAAAATATTAACGTTGAGATAGGCAAGTCCTAGGGAAAGTGGTTCGAGTTCGAGCTATCAAAAATTCGGCTTATCGGCGTTCGACTTATGGAAGTTCGACTGTACTAAATTTGAAATGTGGTTTTTGGTAAAAGTATCCTACTGTAATTTTTAATTAAAAGAAAAGCAAGGAGTGGTACATTTAGTTCACTTTGATTTAATTAATATTATTTGTAAGAGAGAAGAATAAGATAGGCAAATTCAATTGTTAAGGAGTATGTGTACTTTCAAGCAAAAACTTTTTTCGAATACAAAATCTGGATTTGTTATTAATATAGTCGAATCCAATTAACACAAAGATGTGCGCATTCGAGCGAAAAGTGGCACATTTCCGAGCGAGGGAAGCAAATGAAGCGCGACGCGGAGCGGCGCGCTTCATTTTCCCGAGATCGGAATGTGCCACTTTGAGCTCGAATGTGCACACTCCACTTTTCGCAACGATTAACAATGATCAATTTACTTTAAAAACATTCAAGTAATTCTAAAACCGTAGTTGCGCTCTCAAAATGTCACATTATATATAGCTAAAATTCGTTTTTTTTATACATTCAATTCAATTAACCGAATTTTCTATTATCCGAATGAGCTGCAACAATAACTAGTCCGGATAACCGAGTTTCCACTGTATTTACTTTTGATTAATTTGATGAAATAGATGTGCGTCAACTGAGAAAAAGCACTCGCTCGCTCAAAATGTAGATGGAAAAAAAATAAATAAATATCTACATAAAATTGCTGATGGTCGAAATCCATAGCCATTTATGTGGCAGGTACGGATTGGTGGCGTCATAAAAGTCATTTCCAATATCAATAATTCAAACATTGGAATGGTGGTTTTCTGAATAACGGACAAATGCTCTTCGTGCACCGTTCATTTCGTTGCATGTGCAGAACCACAGGTAATGCGCTCGAGTTTAAACAATTCGCTCGTCTAATGCCGACGACAAAATTGTACAATATTGCAAAGTTTGGAGGACAGGAATTTACAATCACGATGTCCAAACTAGGATAATTTAGTTTAGATTTGCTTTGTGTAAAAGATTTGTAGTTGCTTTCCTAATTACGCTGCAACTACACTTTAAGGTCTGCTGTGACGTATAATTACAACTTTATACATGTAATTGTAAATATACGACTTCTTGTAATTAGGTTTCTAGTTCCGGTTGCTTTCAGGGTATAATTATGTGTGTTGGTGTTACGTAAAACGAACGTCTTTTGATAACTTTCAAAGACGAAATTCTGTGACTCGCATCGAGATTAGGAAGAGATTAGGCTTTTGAAGTAACACTTCTTTTGGCGAGTTGGGAGTAGAATTTTTGCAGGCAACGAAAGTTGCGCCAAAAAAAAATCAACAGTATGAAGCGTAGATTAAACAGGGTAAGATGCTCCAATCAAGGGTAAAAAAAAGGAAACAAAATTGCGACTACCACGCCGCAACTGGCAGTGCAATGAAACACGTGTAATCAGCGGCAGATTCAAATTTATTGTTTGAAATTTGCATTCAAAAATATATGCCTACATAAAAGATGTAAATAAAACAAAAATTATTATTGTTAAAATGCAAGGATATTTTATGAACCATTTATAATGCTTTTTGTCATTATTAAGCCTAAAGGGAAAGTTAGAATCCAAAATCGAAATGTAAACGATTGTGTTACAAGAATTTGCTACGATTTTGAAATAAAACTAACCTAGTGGTAATCATAACAAAATAAATAAAAATTGCTTATAAAATAGCCGTATTAATTCTATAATATTACAAAAAATTAATGTGGATTACAACTAGAATTTGCAACCTAATTCACAACTAAAAAATAAATATGTTAACCCCTTGACATACAATGACGTCTGGGAGACGTCAATAATTTAGGGTGTCATTGTATATTTTGACGTCTTTAAGACGTCTTCAATAAATAGGAAAAAAAAAGAGGGTAGGAAGAAAATGTTTAAAAAATGCCCAGTTACTCTATATCAGTGTTTCCGAACGCTCCACATGGGGAAATTTAAATATTTGGGAGGGCAATATCATTATTCAAGGGATTAATTTGAAAACGCACTTGATTTTTAGTTTATGTTTTGACAATTTACTGATTGTTTTTTTTCTTAATAATTTCCTAGTTATTTCTTGCTAAAACCTAAATATTGTGTCTTGCATAAGTTGTAATTAGGCTTCATTTAAGGAATAATTCAATTTTTAAATATAAAAAAAAAAATTATATGTTACATAGGGGGGGCATCAAAATTTTAAAATGACTTAGGTGGGGATTGTTAAAAAAAGGTTGGGAAACATTGCTCTACATATTGCAAAATGTTTTAAAACTATTAATTATTTATTTTATATTACTTGTCTATGCTCATACATAACATTAATAGTTTTTTTCGGATTTATCAAATTCGGTTTTTTTTGTATGTTAAGGGGTTAAAGATAAAAGATAACAAAATAAAACTTCAAAAATTATAAGTTTTTGAGATATAAAAAATAAATTAAATTATAATATAAGTAAATATATAAAAAAAATAACTTTGTGGATTATTAAAAATTATATACCTAAATTAAATAACAAAATAAATACTTAAAGAATTAAAAACTTTCTAAATCGTATAACTAAATAATAAGAACTATGTACAATTAATGAATAAAATGAATGTATATTAGACTAGGCCAAAAAAATCGCCCATGTTTTTTTGAATGGAACACCGAAAATATTATTTAGGATGATAAAAAAGTTTAATTTTAATATTAAGAGGTCTATCTTCGCGAATTTCAATTTTTTTACACCACACGCATATTTCACTCAAATCTTCTTAACAATATACCTGAAAAATATAAATAAATAAATTGCATTAAAGGCGAAGATAAAACAGAAGATTTTGGAAGAAAATTAAAATCTCTACAAAAAAAAATTTGATTGCAAATTTTCGTACAAGCCGTTTTCCCGTAATCATACCTTGAACATTGATCTGCTTTTACAATTTGATTTTTCAAATTTGGAATTTTGTAACCGATTAACCAATCTGCTTCTAAAAAAAACCATACATATTTTTAATGGAAATTGCATGTTCTACAAAAAAGGTCTCATTACATTTTTCGGTAAATTCACTCTTTCAAAAATTATTCGAAGTTCAAGTTCGAGTAAAACTTAATTTATCGTTTTCTTTGCTTTAAACATTTTTTTTTACTTGATCGATAAATGTTAGGCTATAGGTATATTAAAAATACAATTCTGTTTTAACTAAATTTATCAAATTTCTCAAATTTATTTGGGTCCATTACTCTTTTCTTTGTTAATTAAAAAATTATTTTATAATAATTTTTACTGCATTTGTTTATACAAATGCAATAAATACAACGATGTGCGCATTCGAGCGAAAAGTGGCACATTTCCGAGCGAGGGAGGCAAATGAAGCGCGACGCGGAGCGGCGCGCTTCATTTTCCCGAGATCGGAATGTGCCACTTTGAGCTCGAATGCGCACACTCGGTTTTAAGAACAATTCACAATAATTAGTTTATTTAAAATTTACTAAAGTTTAGAATTAAATGTTACAGAACCATATGTCTACCATGAACCATATCTCTCACACAAATGTACATTTTAAATAGTTTTCAGTCTTGAAAATTTTTCACATATTAATTTTTGTTTGTAAATCACTGGTCTAGTTATACACAAACGCAAGGTTATATTTAATTTAGTTACGCGAAAGAAGTATAACTTCTAACGTGCATTCAAAAGGTTTTTTTTCCACTTCCATTTTCATTATTTTATTGTTTATTTTGTTGTTTAGAAAAATGACCGAATTAGTAGAGAAAGAATGGAGCGGATTTGCGTGTCGAATAAGTTAACCAAAATCTAATCATCTATTTTACTGGATCTTGAATATTGTTCTGATAAAAGTCTGCAGTTGTCAGCAAAGCACTACATAAAGTCAGTAATCTCCGGTTTGATAACGCAGTAGCCTGAAGAATTACATTTAGATAGCTATAAACATAAAAAATGGGCTTGCTATTGGAATTTGCGAGCATAAAAGCAAATCCTTTAATACACCATTCTTTTAGATTATCTTGTAGGAATATCTTGTTGAGTTTTCATTATTCATAAAAGTTATTTTGTTTTCTTCGTTACTAATTTATGAAGTGTAAACGAGATATTGCTAATACCTTCGACATTAACAATAATATGGAAATAATTTCTTGGTTTTAATATCCGTAAATAAAAAAAAATGTATAGGGAGGTACTTTATTATTACAATCTTTCATTTCAAATAAACAAAAATGTATTAATGTAGTGTATAATTGTTTAAAACGTCATAAAATAATTTTTGTAAAAAAAAAATAATCGATAATGTTCTATGTATAACTTTCGAATCAAAGGGTTATCAGAAATTTGACCAAAAGTTTTAAACTGAAGGATCGAGTGAAGAGGCTTTCCAATTGATAAGATCCTAGTCACATTTTAATCAATTCAAAAAAATTAATAGTGTTCTTTATTAACTTGGTAGGGGAGACCGGGTATGGTTGTGTCACGGGTAGGTTGTCACCATAAGCCATAACAGCAAACCTAATGAATTAATAAATTTGTTTACTCGTGTCGAAGAAGCCCGAGCACAATACCTCTTTGCGTACTTCACTTCAGTTCGCTCTGAAATACCGTATAAGAAATATATACGTTTGTATTTTTTTTGTACAGTGAAAAACAATAACTCTATTGATATGTAGAGAGGAAGTCCACCAAGGGCATAACAAGATTGAATACAAAAGTTGTCATAACTTTTTATCGGCAAACGATAATTAAAAATTGCTTTCTGATTATTAATCAGTGCATATGACTGCATCTTATTTGCATTGTAACTTGTGACCTAGATCATGATTAGCTAGTTAGTCTATGTTATGATAAATAAAAAATGCCATTCCAACTATATTAACCTCGAGTTCCCGTTAGTTTTATTACTGATTCTGAAAGCTCTTTAGGAATAGTGTAAGATAAAATTTAGATACCAAAGGGAACTCGAGGTTAATACCCTCAACCAGAACCAGAACCAGAACCGCAACCAGAACCAGAACCAGAACCTGAACCTGAACCACAACCAGAACCGCAACCAAAACCAGAACCTGAAACACAACCCGACCCAAGAAATGAATCGATTTCAGTTCAACGTCACAATTTTTTCTGTGATTATCATAAACACCAAGCTCTATATGAATCCAAAATTTCATCAAGATCGGACAACCTTTTGTCTTAATCCGACAACTCCTTTAACGCACATTTATGGGAGTGGCTTAACTATTTCTTTTGGGCGGATAGAGTATAGTTAATTATGGAATAAAACCACTGTAAAGTAAAATGTTGACTTTTTTTTAAATTCGTTTATTGTTAACAGTCGGTTAATGTTATAGAAATGTATTTGGCCCAAAGTGATCAGATTAAGTGAATTTTACTGTAATACTATTTGCAAACTTAAACGACTTTCTTGTATTAATTATGCACAGACACAATAAAGCACAATAGTTTTACACTTCAGCTATTTTATTATTTAATGAAAAACTAAATAAGTTTGCAAAGTTTCGTCTTACGTTAGTATTTTTAATTACTAGACGAACAGCCACTTTCCATAAAAGTGTGATGTTGAATTTATGTTTGTTTTATGGAGAAGCGCCGTAGCTTATATTCGCTGCTCGCAATTTACACATTAAGGTATATAACAAGCAACTATTTGTAACTGCCAAGAAACAACTAACTACAAACATATATTTAAGCAGAAACTAAAAGCGGGCCCGTAAAACAGCGGGGCCTTACATCAGAATTACTCGCAGGTACCTTTGTTATTCGCTGATTAATCTTAATTCTAATTAAACTCTTAATTCCCGCCGTTCTATCATTTTAAATTGCTTCGGAAAAAGAAACAAAACCTTATTCTAATATGTGCGCAATATTAAGCACAAAAGCTTTCGCTTTCTTAAGCCTCAGAAGTAATAATGAAAAAGGTGGACCTTTTTGATATCAGTTTGTGACAACACAAAGCGCATGATGGATGAGTTAAACTTCCAGGGCGGGCGGGAGATTTTTTCGTATTTTTTTTTGCATTTTTCGCGATACAGGTATTCTTATGCAAAGGCATTAAGAGCTTCGGCTCGCAAAAAATGGCCGAGCCTCAT
Source organism: Sinopyrophorus schimmeli (assembly GCA_036325965.1). Lineage (NCBI taxonomy): Eukaryota > Metazoa > Arthropoda > Insecta > Coleoptera > Elateridae > Sinopyrophorus > Sinopyrophorus schimmeli. The sequence continues at coordinate 3,615,809 of JARFIZ010000404.1, forward strand.
TTGCTCAGACACTCGTTTTTTGTTGGTACACTAAAGCAGTGATTCTCAACCTTTTTTTTGTTGCGGCACACTTTTAACGATTTCAAAATTTGACGGCACACAAAAAAATGTTTAAAAATTTATTTACTTACCTTTAACACACTTAGTGGAGTGCCGCAAGACGTAAAAATGGCAAAAGCTCGGAATCTAGGGCATTTGAATGAATTTCAGTCAAACCTTTTTGATTGTATTGCTAAAAGGTGAAATAAAGAAGTTAAAGAATAAAAATTGGGCGATCTCGATTACAACAATTTATAACAACAATTTAATGAAGGGATATGAAAAAAAAATTGTTTACAGTAAAGATTTCAATTTTATACACAATAAATGCTATTTGTATAGTAACTTTAATGTTAATTTATAATTACAATCGAACCTCGATAAGTCGAAATCGAAGGGAAAATAAAAATAATTCCAGTTATCAAAAAAAGTCGAGTTTAATACTTTTCTGTGTATAGTATATTGTCAAGTAAATTTAATTTTTAAAATCGCGAAAAAAACGTTTGAACAACGACTGCAATAAATTTCACAGTGGTGCACCAAAATGCGAAACACCTTGTATATAAATTTTTTTATGATCTCTAAACAAAACCCCCAATAATTTGCTTGAATTTTACAAAGTAAGCGTCATTTCCAAATTAATTACATGCAAACGCAAATTCCATTATAAAGGGTGTTTCGAATTAAAGCAGAAAATATTAAGATTTTCAAAAATTGCCAAAAACGATCGTTACGAGGCTTTGTAATTATTTATAAGATTATTATTACAAACCGATAAACACGTGTGCTTATTTAAAAACCCAAATGCACGATTCCGGAAAGCGCGATAACGTTAACTTGCAAATAGTCGAAAGCGCTACGTTGAACAAAGGAAAATGAATTTTGCACCTCGCAACTAACATTTTGGAAAACCATTACGACCAAAAAAGCCGACATTTTTGAGAAAGGTAGCGTAAAGATTTTTAAAGTATTATTTGTGACTTAACAAAAACGACAAAACATAGAATATTTAAAAATAAGCTTACAATTCAGATTTATATACAGGGTACTTCGGAGAGTTCCAAAACTCTTTGGTAAACACTATTTTGTTCCACACAAACACTAATTAGTCAAAATCAAAATTCTTTAGAACGTTCTTAACATTTCAACCTGCGATTCACAACTGGGGTGCGGGCGGGGGACGATGTATGCAGTTTGCAACATTATCCGTTTATTTCAATTTTCGTATATGTTAAATACGATTAAGAAACTTTCTAAAAACGGCCGTACCAATGTTTTATAATTATTTATAAGTTTGTACACACCAAAAACAAATAATGTAACTAATTTAAATCAACTCGTGCGAGCCATCTACGGTGCACGCACTAGTTTAGATTCATTTATAAGAGTTTAAATAAATAATACAATTAAACAAATATTTGCATTTTTAATTTTTAAGTAATGTATTAAAGTTTAAAAAAAGTGTTTTAACGACCGATACAATTTGAATTTCCTAATTATTCTTTGAAACACATATATTACATTCAAAGCGCGTTGTATTCAAGCTGCTTATGTACAAGCTATGGAAAATTTGGGTTAAGTAAAGGGGCGGAGTTTATGTATTGATTTTTCACGAAGCCGTTCACGAAGCACTTCGTATTGAAGCTTGGTATAAGTTAAGGCACATTTGCGCAGTAAAGGGGCGGAGTTTATGTATTAATTTTTTACAAAGCCTACAAAGTATTGATTTTTAGATATGCCAAACAGGTAGTGACATCGCCAAAAATTTCCTGTGGTTACGTTACGTTTAAGGCCAACGGGCTGTGCGTTGCTCGTACACAAATATACATTCGTCGCTCGCTGCCACGCAAAACGGTACAATTTAGTGTTTTAACTCTGTTTAATTAGTGTTTTAATTGGTCACGAGTGCAAAAAAGTGTCGGAATTGATTTAGAATGAAAGTTCGGACAAAGTCCCAAATTTGAGACGGTCGCCAGAGCGCCGGCATTCGCCCGACCACTGCACAGGGTGCCTTAGTGCGATCGCAGCATCGGCTTGCGCGCTTTTAGCCAAGCGAAAGATTCAGTTGGCGGTACGTCTACTTTGCGTGAGTCAAACGACCGAGCAAGGTAATATTTATATATACAGGGTGTTCCAAATTGAGTAGGCTAACATGCGTATCTTTCCTATTAGTGGAGATATAAGTTTGATAAAATGGGCAATGTTTTGCAGTTTTAGGTGCTGATTCAGATTCCGTTAAGAAAATTTTAAAATTCCGAATAGTTCCAAAGTAATCGTAAAAACTGAAACGTATAAATGATCGAGATTAACAGATTCTGAATTTGGATTTATCTCATCAAATAATATATATAAGGAAGATTTGATCTAGTTTAATCAAATTTTTTTCATCTTTATAACTGCATGATAACTTATCGAAAGGAATAAAATATCTAACCTTTTTCAAACTTAAAATAGATCTAATTTATTCGACTCTTACTCGAGTCGAAATTTAGAGCCTACATAGATCCCCGAATCGATGTTTAGAGTCTACATAGATTTCCCTAGTCCGAAAAAGACTCGATTTAAAGCACTGTAACCCGACTAGGTCCGACAGTTAGCCCCTAGCTCCTACCATTCCCCAAGAGATGCGATTTTGAACCTCTAAGTCCGATAACTGCAAATACCGAAATCAGCTGAGCAGCGTTGCCAGTTGTTTTTGATATAGTAATTTGTTTGTTGACCACAAGTTAGCTGTTATATTACAATTGAATACGTTTATATTTTTTCATATCATTTATACACATAAAGTACGCGTAAACTAAATACTTTTTATGTAAGTTATGGTTTTAAGCGTTGACATTGGTTATTACACTATTACGTTTATTATTTAACATCCAAATTAATTATATGTATATTTAAATAAGAAACTGTTAATACTAGTAACTAAAATGTTTTTAAAATCTTGTCTATTAAATTTATGAGAATGGCATTAAATGGGTTCGACTATATGAAAAAGACGTAGCAACACTCCCTATTTACATGTGTTCTTTTACATTGATGACTGTCCACCAGTCAAGTAAATCTTATGGTCGGGCAACCTAACCTAAAAAGTGCGCTCTTATTATTAATCTTTACCGATTTGTCTTTAATTCCGAAGAAACAGCAACAGCTTACTAAAAAGTTACAAACTCAGAAAGTAAAACCCATCCTACAAAATCTCAGAGTAATCCAGGTATTTTATAATTTTGAATATTGTTTTATCAAAGTTACTAGGTAATTCTGTACTATCAATGTATTTGTATATTATAATACAAAATAAATATATATATTCATACAATATTAGTTTAATTATTATAAATACTAATAATAATACTTATGATTATTATTCTTCTTTTTTTTTAATGTAATTGTTATTTAAAACAATTAAACTTTAGCTACGTATTTTAAATAAAAGTATTCTAATCATTGTAAATGCGAATTAAATCTACTGTAATATAAATTATTATAAAATAGGGCACAGCGGTCTAAAATCGGACCTAATTTTAATTTCCATCAGATCCGACTTTGAACCCCAAAGTGGTAAAAATGGAAATTTGTATCACTTTGGAGGCCAAAGTCGGACCTAATTTAACATAGGAATAGACTCTACTTTGAGCCTCCGAGTCCCAAATAAGTCCGACTTTAGGAGGCTCAATGTCGGCGCTAAATTTCGACTCGGGTAATATTTTGATTTGAAGAATAAAATAATATTATAACCAAATCCAATAAATACGAGGATGTGCGCATTCGAGCGAAAAGTGGCACATTTCCGAGCGAGGGAAGCAAATGAAGCGCGACGCGGAGCACGCGATTTATTTTCCCGAGATCGGAATGTGCCACTTTGAGCTCGAATGTGCACACTCGATTTTAAGCACAATTACGAAGCGTCTCGTTTTAACAAGAAAAAACTTGAACAAATTGTTAGGTATATGTTTACAAAAAACGCAACAAATATTAATCACTAAATAAAACAGTCGCACATTATCTTAAAATCAACAAAGCAAAAAAACACTGTTTAGTGCGAAATACAAAATAAAATAATAAAATGTTTAGTAAGAAATACCGAGGTTTAATTTTCGCAACGAGGCCGAACGCGGTCCGGATAATTGAGGTTTTACTGTATATCTAAAATTTGGCTGTACACTTTTAGAATTTCGCGGCACACAAAAGTGCCGCGGTACAGTGGTTGAGAATCACTGCACTAAAGTAAACGGCTCCCGTGTAATCGATAAGCTTTCGGTTTATGTATCGAAGAGTTCAACCGTAAAATTACGGCGACTGTTGGGAATAAAAAATAGCAGCGACAAATTTAAACTGGGTTTTTAATAAACCTCCCATAAACCAAAAGCTCTGTAATGAACTGAAAGTTCAGGTCGTCCTGGAGATTTATACACTTACATTTACAACTGAAATACGCTTTACTCCGGCTGGCCTCTCTAACAAGGAAAATAATTTATATAACTCCTGCTCAACAAGAGAAAAAAATTATATGAGAGAAAAAAAAAGAGGTCTTGGTGGAAAATTACGTCAAGTTGGCAAACATTTTCTCATTACGTGTTTCGAGTGAAATCTAATCAAATTTCAACAAGTTCCTTTTGCATTCACAATTTCGACCTCGAGGTAATAATTTTTTTCTTCTTATAAACATTTCAGAACCGTTCGTGTAAATAAATCGTAATATCTAATATTAAATGTATGAATTCCTGAAAAGGTGTCTACGCCTCCGGAAGCTTTCCTCCCGCACGGTACACGCTTACTTTGATTAATCTTAAATATTCAGAGCATATCGCATTCTGGATGTTCTATAGTTGAGATAATCCTGCATTATGCTCCACTCGTTTCATACACAACGCCTAAGGCTCTTCTCGCCATCACTACCTATTGCGAGGGAAATAAAAATCCTCAAATATTTAATTTCCACTTAGTTTCCTTTGCTCGCAGAAGTATCGCGGAATCTGCAATTGTGCGACGGCGAGCCCTTGGAAAGGAGGAAAAAAAGATCGGGGCCGGGGCTCTTGGCGAACGATACACCTGAGTAGCGTTGGTAACAATTGAGATGGAAGTTTAAATATTTGAAGTACCTGGGGATTGAGCAATTTTTAACAATAAGATGAAGACGTTTACTTAATTTACTTTAATGGAAATTTTCTGAAGGGGCGTGCCGATTTATTTATCCCACTAAATGCTTTTTATTATTTCATTGCTAGGTACTGTAGTTCGTATGCAATTCGATATTATTTAAAAGAGATAAATATTTTAGAACCTAATTTTAAATGATGTTATGGACGGACCGGTAGTATTTAATTAAAGGATTAGATAAATTATAAAATAAAGTTAAATCTATAATTTTCGATGTATTTTTTTTAATAAAAACTGTCGTAGAAAAATTATTGTAATAGACGACATGAATGAATGTAGGGGCCACAATAGATTAACTTAATCCAACGCGAGAGATTAAGTAAGCGAATGAGATAGATACATTACCTTGAATGTTGATATCGCTAAAGATGACAATAATCTTCAATTTTCTAGAAGCTCAATAATTGATAACATAACACACATATAAGCATAGCCGACTCTCGTAATAGGCAGTTTAAGACTCAGTTTGTTCCTTTGTGAGTGCTCTCTTTATACTCGACTCGCCCGGTGAAACTCAACGTAATCTCTTTAACGCATTGTTTAGATAAATACATTGTAAATAAATATACGAGTGTAAATACATTAGTTTATACTTTGTCGGGCGAACAGAAATAGTTAAGCCACTTCCACAAATGCGCGCTAAATTTAAATAGAATTTTTTCTATTGGCTTAATTTTTAAAGCACGTAACACAAGCAACCATATAAGCATTTATGACCTGCAAGAACGGGGACAAACTTGATTAGTAATTTGTACCGTGTGAAACTGGGCACTGCATACATTGGTTCAATTTAGTGGGACGTGACTTGGCTATTTCTGTTGGCCGGACACTGTATAGTGCATTAGAACTGTAAATAAATTAAATAATTATTAAGTAAATGTGCTAGCATTTAAGTTATTGATGAAGGAGAATTTGTTAATTCTTTTGTTAAATAAATTGCAGTAATTGTTATTAAAATAAGTGGCCAACTATAAATATTTGCAACCCTAGTTCGAACCCTGTTGAACTCGTTACATTATTATGTAAAAAATACAATGTAGAGATGTTCGGATTGTTTGATTTTAGATATTCGCGAATAGCGAATTGCGAACGCGAATGCCAATGTGAATGGGAATTTTTATTTGTCAAGCCAGCATCTCTCTTCATAAAATCATATTAAAACTTTAATTTTGATTCGTGTATCCTGTTACAATTATTAAATCCAAATTTTATTATAAACTATATCATAGAGCAGCGGTTATCAACCTTTTTTGGAATACTCCAGTGTAGTGCCCGTTCAAATTGATTATTTTTTATTTATTTAAAAAAAAATTCTTTTTTATATGCTACAATTTGTACTCTTAAATTAAAAAAAAAATTGACCTACCCTAACGATTATTGAAATGGAAATAAAATCTTGAACTTTATTTACAATTTTGCCTTTGATACTCATCAAATTTTAAATTTAAAAAAATTCAAAACGTGAAAAATTAATAAATAGGTATGTACAGTTAAACTTTATTCTATTCAACACCTTCTAAACCACTTATAGTGATCGAGCTATTCCAAGAGACAAAATCTGGTGCTGCATGGTTGAAAAAAATTCAAGGTTGATCTTGGTAAGATCTCTTGGAATAGCTCGATCACTATAAGTGGTTTAGAAGGTGTTGAATAGAATAAAGTTTAACTGTACTTACAATTTTTTTAATTTTGAACATGTGCAGGATTAATTTACGTGAATTTAGTAGGCACAGACATTTCTAAACTTGCATGCCTCAAAACTAAATAATTGTTCAAAATTTGTCCGACATCGTGAAACGTACTATCCAAATGATAAAATAAATTTTCGACTAAGCACGTACTGAATGATCTTACTTTCTCACAGAAGCAAATATTTTGTTGCCATATTTGACAAAATTAAAATGTATTTAACTCAAAAATTGCAATATTTAGGTCCAACTGCATGTAAACATTTATTGTACGGTATAGTGTCAAGATCAGCTGCTTAAGTTTTACTACTTATTTAAGCTTAATATCACCAGTACACAAAAAAAAGTGGTTTCTAAATTTGAACAGGCCCATCTCTTCATATGTATTTTGATGCGTTGAATCTAAATCTAAAGTCCGTTTGGCCTCTCAAAATTTTAAGTAAATTACAAAAAACTGCAAAGAATGGCTAAAAATTGCAGTTATAAAAATGAAATTTATTTTTTTAACTAGACCAGTGGTCGGCAACCTTGTAATCCAAAAGAGCCAAATATAGACAATACACAATTGAAATTTATTCAAAGAGCCATAATTACAACTATAAATATATCCCTTTGATTTCCAAGATTTTTTTTCACCAAATTTCGATGATGGTATTGTGCTTTCTCAGAATATTTTTAAATTAACCCACAGTGTGGAAGAGTCGCATCCGAGGAGTTAAAGAGCCGCACGTGGCTCGTGAACCGCAGGTTGCCGACCCCTGAACTAGACCAAGTATCTTTCTTATGTATTTTGATGCGATTAATCCAAATTCAGAATTTGTTAATCTCGATCCGTCATATAGTTATCAAAAATTGTAAAAAATATTAAAAAAGTAGTGCAAAGTAGCAAAAAATAATATCAAATGTCAAAAACTGCTTAAATTGACTAAAATTTGCAAAAAATTGCAGTTTTTCACAATTTATTCAAAATTTTGAGGGTATTCGAGCCAAACGTATTTCAGATTGGGATTCAGCAAATCAAAATACATATAGATCGATAAGTCGATTCAAATGTACAGACCACCTTTTTTTTGAGTGCTGGTGTAATTTAAAAAAATTATTATAAAAGAAAATTCACTACTCCCACTAAATAGCAGGGAACAGGGAGGTCAAGAAATGACAATTAGCGACCACTTTATTTTCTGCCATCTGGTGTTTCAAAGAGCATACTATATTTAAGTATTTTTAAAAATATAGAAATCCTTTATAATTATGAAATATTATTATCAGATGGCATTGCTATCGACTAACATATGCAGCTCCCGATTGGACCTTTATGTTTTTAGACATTTGCTGGTAGTCTGTTGTCAACATAGCCTCCATTACATAATTTTGAATTGCACGTGTTTTTTAATATGGGTTGGAAAAAGTGTTGTATTAAAATTTAAAGCAGGGGCCTTCCGATTCTTCCCGGATTTTATGATTTATTTGAATTCAATACTCATTTAAAACCATTTATTTAAAATGTGGTTGTTGCTGCCTCTTTGTTTTGCATACGGCTACCAAATTAAAGAAAGTAGACCAGCAAGCAATATTTTAAAAAGTGAATAACACTATTAGCATTGGTTAACTGTATATTATATTAGTTAGTCACTATCGCCACCGTGAGTCAAGGAGCAAACTATTTCATTAACTTGTGGTCGTTTTCTTGCATAGAAACTACATAGGAGTGTCCATTCTTTATATCTCTGTTCCCTGCTAAATAGTTTCCATGGGTTATGTTCGGTGAGTATTTAAGACATAACATTTTATTCAAAAAAGAGACTACTTATATTTCAATCAACAATAGATTCTTTAATATATCACTTATAAAAATAGCATTTTGACATTTACAAGATTCTGTTCTTTTATAAACGAAGCATTTCGTATTAAAATAAAAGCAACGTGGCCAATAGGGGGAAAGTGGCATGAAACAGCCAGTTTTAAAAAAAGGGATAAATAATATAGAAGGACATAAATAAATCATTTTTTTTTTTAAATCTGTAATTGTTTATGCATTTATGTACGTAATTTCATAAAACATTTTTCAAAATTAACGATATTTTTCGACTTCTAATCATTTATAAAAAAAATAAAATTTGGCTTTTTCATAACCTATAGGTATTGAAACAGCCAACCTAATTTTTGAAAAAGCCATGTTCTTATTACAAGATTAAAACTGCACATTAACGAAGATATTATTTAATAATAATCTTAGGCTATAATTTTAGATCTTATATAATTATAAAACGTATTAAATAACGCAAACTCTCGATAAAATATTGACTTACATAAATCTAAGAAACTGTCAAAAAATTTGACGTTTGAGATCAATCATTGCAAAAACTTAAAAACGTTTTTAGCAAAAATAATGCAATTTCCCTTTTACGCCACAGGATTTATATGCCCAACCATTACAATTTTGCATCGGTACCACTCTTGATTGCTGTTACTACAATTATTATTGCATTTTATGCAATTAAAAGGTGGCTTTTTCATTACACTGCAGTCCGGTTATTTCAAAACATATTCTCTCAAGAAACAAAATCTCGAAAATTACTATGAAATCAAAGATTAGTCTACAAAATGTATACGTTATTAGAAGGCCTAATATATCTATAAAATTATAGTGTAATCATATTATTATTAGTTTTGTACGTATAGGCGTTAGAAAACAAATAAACTGAACTCAAAACCTTACTTTTTGACGACAAAATCTTCAATACGTCGTATCGGCGCCGTTTATTGACGGTGAACGGTCAAATTTTTGTGGGGGATATCTGGCTAGTGTTGCTATCTTAAATTAATAATACATGAACGATTCGTATGAAAACTACCGCGTAATTGATAATGGCTTTTTCAAAACTTGGCTGTTTCATGCCACTTTCCCCCTACTTTTAAAAGAAAAACCCTTACTTCAGCTTTGTCCTCTTGTATCATTTTGAAATAAAGTAACCTATCATTTCGTAAACGTGCCAAATGTACATACAAACGTATTATACTTGATATTTTATTTTTAGCTGCAAAAAGTAAGTATACCTTCTTTAACCCCTTCATTTTAGGTCAAAATAAAATTCCGTCGCCCTCATAATTCACAAATCTTTTAACGTTTTTATTTAAAAAGAAGGAAAATAATACACCGACTTCATAACTACCAAAGTGCACTTTGACTGCATATTTCGACATTTATATATTAGAGGTCTTTTACGAAACTTATTCTAATAAAAAAAACCTATGAGATCCTTTTAAAAGTTTAATGCTACACGCTTCTTTTTAACGAAATCTCATTTTCGTGCTCGTCATATCAAAAACTGAATTTTAATTTATTAAAAAGTTTTAGCGTGCCATTGCAGCGGACAACGAATACATATTTTATTTCTAAATGTCCTTCAATTTGCTAATGCTTTCACCTACATTACGGGAATTTTTGCAGAGGAAGTATTAAATCTCGCGCGGTAATCCTCGGCAAAGTTGCCTCTTGCAGAGAAAGACTATTTATGGATATGAGGGTTGTAAAAAATATTACGGTATCTCTGTACTTTCCTACGGTGTTACATTTAATCTAAAACGACATGTTGGAGTACTTTACTTCTTTAAAAGTTGAGCTATTAAATCTCTAATGCCGTAATAAAGTTTGAAAAATGTAGGTTAAAATTCAATTTTCTTAGATTACTTTTCACACTTATTTGAAGTTAAATACTGAAGCTAATAACTCCAGGAATTTAGTAAGTTAAAATTGCTTTTTCGAAAGTTTTAACAAGGCCCATGCTGATCCTTCTCGCACTGTTAATAGCTTTTTAATGATTACAGTTCTAGTTTGGTACCAGCATCCGAACGTCCACCTTCAAAAATCCTGGAAGGGTTTAAGTTTAACGCAAATTTACATCTGTTCCTGCAGGATGTGAGGGTTTGAAAAGGGTCCGTTTGTGGGGGCGATAGCGTCAGCCTTAAACATATGCAGGCCCTTTGTAAGATATCCACCTCAATCGGTATTACATTTTATAAGAATTCATGATAATTCCGCGATATTAAAAAGTTTAGTGCTCGTTTATTAAAAGGGTAGAAGGAAACGGAAAGATTATATAAAAAGGTTATAAATTTTCTTGCGCGAGTTTTAATTAAAGTCACCTAAATTACGTTAGTATTTATTAGATGGCCGTAGTAAATTTTACACGTATTTTGACCGAACTAATAGTAAAGGGTTTCTTGGTGATTTTTTGAAGTCATACTTCTTTTTGCGCGTCGAGAGTATAATTTTAGGCGGCAACGGAGCTGCGCGCGCACAGTTAATTTGATAAGTTAGCCGTCTAAGAAAGTAAATTAATTATTGTGAATCGTGCTTAAAACCGAGTGCGCACATTCGAGCTCAAAGTGGCACATTTCCGATCTCGGGAAAATGAAGCGCGCCGCTCCGCGTCGCGCTTCATTTGCCTCCCTCGCTCGGAAATGTGCCACTTTTCGCTCGAATGCGCACATCCTCGCATTTATTGAATTTTGTAAATTAAACTTTCTCTCCTATCAACAAATTTAATTTAGTTCAGTAAATATCGATTATATGTTCGAAAAACGTATTTTTACCATAGCAATGAGTGGAAGAGAGCGCAAAGATACAACAAAAGCATAAGTACGATTGAGAGGGAACGATAAAAAATTATTTATTAATTTTTTGTCATCAAAATTATTTGAAATCACGTTTAAAGCCGAGTGTGCACATTCGAGCTCAAAGTGGCACATTCCGATCTCGGGAAAATGAAAAGCGCCGCTCCGCGTCGCGCTTCATTTGCTTCCCTCGCTCGGAAATGTGCCACTTTTCGCTCGAATGCGCACATCCTCGCATTCATTGAATTTTGTAAATTAAACTTTCTTTCCTACCCTATCAACAAATTTAATTTAGTTCACTAAATATCGATTATATGTTCGAAAAACGTATTTTTACCATAGCAATGAGTGGAAGAGAGCGCAAAGATACAACAAAAGCATAAGTACGATTGAGAGGGAACGATAAAAAATTATTTATTAATTTTTTGTCATCAAAATTATTTGAAATCACGTTTAAAGCCGAGTGTGCACATTCGAGCTCAAAGTGGCACATTCCGATCTCGGAATGAAGCGCGCGCCCGCGTCGCGCTTCATTTGCTTCCCTCGCTCGGAAATGTGCCACTTTTCGCTCGAATGCGCACATCCTCGCATTCATTGAATTTTGTAAATTAAACTTTCTTTCCTACCCTATCAACAAATTTAATTTAGTTCACTAAATATCGATTATATGTTCGAAAAACGTATTTTTACCATAGCAATGAGTGGAAGAGAGCGCAAAGATACAACAAAAGCATAAGTACGATTGAGAGGGAACGATAAAAAATTATTTATTAATTTTTTGTCATCAAAATTATTTGAAATCACGTTTAAAGCCGAGTGTGCACATTCGAGCTCAAAGTGGCACATTCCGATCTCGGGAAAATGAAGCGCCGCTCCGCGTCGCGCTTCATTTGCTTCCCTCGCTCGGCAATGTGCCACTTTTCGCTCGAATGCGCACATCCTCGTATTTATTGATTTTATTCATATTAATTTTTGCACGTGGTTATATTCAATTTAGTTATCCCAAAGAAGTGGAGGAGGTAGGGGCTAGGTGACACAAGGCAAGATGAAGGACTTGATTTTATATAACCTTTAAAAAAATTTTTTTCTTTTTCTTAATTTTTTCTATAAATACTATGTATGTACTTATGTGTAATTTATACAAATAAATGATATCGATATTCATTGTGTCAACTGTGAATGGAAAACGTATAATACTAAATATGCTGCTCGTAAAATATTTGATATGAAAATAGGCATTTTTATTTTTTGCTGGTAATATGTTATGCAACAAAGCATTTTTGCAATTATTGAAATAATAGAAGTACTGGAATACTGGAAAAATGTTAAAGTATGTTGGTGCAGCAACGTAGGAGCTTTTGTAACATATCATACTGCTCAGTTGTTGAGAACTTTGCCATTTTCAATTAATTATAAAGTAATAATTATTATTATTCAAAAAACTTACAATATCAGTCAAAAAATCAATATAATGACGTTGGTTTGTATTATGCTGTTTTATTGTTCTTTGATAATTCATGGCTACTTGATTTATAATAGGAAAATGAAATATTGTTAATATATTTTTATTTAAACATTTAACATTTAAACATGGTTGAAAAAAGAAAAAAAATGCTATTTACCTATGTAAAAATCCAATATGGCGTCCATTTAAAATAAGAAAGTTGGTATCAATATCTTGGAAGCCGCCATTTTGAATTTAATTTTTATCTGTATTTTATGAAACCTAGTAACTTTTATATTAAACTTTTTTTGTAAATTTTATAATTACAAAGTTGTTTGACATTAAAAAAAATAACCATTTTCGGTTTTTTTACGATTACTTCGGAACTATTCGGAATTTTAAAATTTTTTAACGGATTTTGAATCGGCACCTAAAACTGTAAAACAGGGATGTCAAACTCATAGGTACACTTGGGCCAAACAAACAAGGTTTAACTTTAGGCGGGCCCAAAAAAATCAATATTCATAGAAACGTAGATTTATTTCGAATAATACAATAATAAACATATATATATAGAAAAGAACAAGAAAAATTTAATGTTTACGTCCTGATACTTGACATCTCTTCTCTGCTATTATCTTTTCTATTTCGGGAGAAATTTTGTTTGCAGTTATAACTTTCAACACTGACCCAAGGTGAGCATCATTAATACGGTTATTTTATTATTATATATTATTATTTGCCGATATATTGGCCGGGCCGCAAAAATATTTGGTGTGGGCCGCATGCGGCCCGCGGGCCGCGAGTTTGACATCTGCTGTAAAACATTGCCGATTTAATCAAAATTCTATCTTCACTAATAAGAAAGATACCCATGTTAGCCTACTCAATTTGGGACACCCTGTATACTCTAGAACGTCTGCTAATTTAATCAATTCGTATATGCACATAAACAAACTAGTCTTTTATGCAAGTTGGATATTTAACTTTTTAGGTTCTTTTCTTGAAATTAGTGTCAGATTAAATATAAATGCAGACGCAGAAAAGCCTTAGAATTTTTTACTTAAAAAAAATTGATTAGGTTAAATAAAATTAATTGGAATTTAAACTTAATGGAAGAACGGGGTAACGTTTACGGCCGCGTTCGGGTTCCTCCACGGCACATGAGATAATCGGTTAAGCGTTAGGGACAAGGATTATGTTGAGCTGAAATTTTACAAACATCTTGCCCCCTCACGATTTACAAAGCAAAAAGTGAGACCTTGTTCTGACAATTATACTTTTTTGCTATAAGTTGACGTTTATTGTAACACTTTGCTAAACAAACAGATTTTTGAAGTTATACTTCTTTTAGCTTGGTGAGAGTAAAATTTTAACAAGCAATAAAAGTTGTGCGCGCACAACTTTATTTGTTTTCTACTTGTTTCTTATATATATCATTCTCTCAAGTATTGGTTTTAAATTGAACAAATTACGTAATAGCAATGCCTTAGATCTTGAGTCTGGTAATGAAAAATATAGTCTACGGGCGGTGTTATATCTCCAATTTGTTGGATAATGGCGTCATGTGATGGCATTATTACACCAGTGATGGAAAAGAAAATACGATATTATAAAATGAAATTAGGAGTTTATTTTAGGGTGTGCAATTCTTTTTAATGACTCTTTGTAACTAAAGAATGAGTCCATAGGACTACAATATTCTTATACAAGCTTAGATATTTGTACATGGTGTATAGAAATATGTGCCAGTGAGCACATTCTTATTTGATACTTTATATATGTGAATTTTTATATGAATCTATTGGGTAGATTAAAAGGGTTGGAATCTCTTCAATCTTAGGGCTTCCTCTTCACCGAAAAGCGTTGATGCAAATGTATTCTAATATTTCAATGCAACTCACAGTTGTTTAATTTTACTATACTTTTGTTTTGTAAAATATTGTAATTTTTCAAACATTTTTAATAGTAGTGTTTAAAACTTCTAAATTTGAAAATCAGAAAATAAAGACGCATTTATTGATGCGTAGTCACCATCTTGGTTTTCTGCTGGTATGTTTAAATGAAAATGTGGTCTATACTGTCAAATTCAAATTACAATTTTTGTTTTATTTTTCTACTAGAATAACACTACTCTGATCTGTTCTACTTGGTTTTATTACGATCTTAATTGATTACGTTAAATTCTTAAAAATGTTATTATTTATTTAAACCGATTTACTCAAAATTAAATGTTGAGTCCTTCACTGTTTAATTTTTTTTATTAAATTTTTGATTGTACCTTCCTCTTCCAATTGAGTTTAAAAATTAATGCGGTATAGTAGGGTAGGTAAATTAAACTTTAATTTTAATAGAAACCTTATAACGATTAATAAGAAATATTTGGTATACTTATACCAAGAAAAAAAGAATTATGACAATTTATATAAGTTTCAATTAATTGATTTATAAATACAATAAATGGAAATATAAAATATTAGCATTAATTTTTCTGAAATGTTTTCTGGTTTTGGTTACAACGCTACAAATTTTTGTTTTTTTTTCACATTAATTAAGATGTTATAACGCTATTTAACTAAGACAATTGAAATCACATTTCAGATTAATTTTTATTTTACTACTTACAAGACAAATATTTCAAATAGTGCTATATTTGATTATGTAATACGTTTAAACACCAAATTTTTGCAAAATAATAATTTTTATAAAATTCCCTGGTTGTATTAGATTTTTATATACCCATGCCCACAGCATGGAAAAATTCACACAGTGATATTCTACTATAACCTCAAAAATATTTAAAAATTTTGGAGAGAATAGAGGGCCAAATCATATTATTGTGAGACATAATATTCAAACAATAAAATCAATTAGCCATAAAGAACTATTTAAATGCTTCAGATTTAAGGCTTATTTTACTTCACAATTTTTATTGCTTATATTGGTGCGTGGCATCACCTGGTTAAGTTTCAGTACCTATTCGTCGAACAACCTGTATAAATTGTTGCCATTGGGTTTGAATTAACAGAAAAAAAAATCAAAGTACGTCTCATTAAATTGAAAGGCCCTTAAGTATATTTCATTGTACAACTATCTTTTTATATATTGTTTTTATAAATATATTGTTTACTATTAAATAATATGTTTTGTGCCATACAGAAAGTTTCTACAAAAACTTTTATTACCCTAGAATTAAGTGCCTTTTTCAAATTACGTCATAATATTTATTTAGAAAAATAAAGGCAAACTACGTATAAAATCTGTAATTTATTTTCAAAAAAGAAAACAAATTAAAAAATTATAGAAGATCAGTAACAACTAAGCAGTACTTCGGAATCAATACCAGAAATAATACGGTAAAAATTCTATTCTACAAAAAAAAAGGAATCCATTCATTGCACTTAACGTATTATTGGGCATAACAAATTAATCCATAAAAACGTAATTTAGGGTACAACGAAAAAACTTTCATTACAGATTGGAAACCGATAAAAAGCCATAAGATTAATGTAGTGATAATTTCCAGTTTTACTCTTCCAGTACTTCAATTGCAGCCTTTGTTTTTCTAAAACTATCCATCTCGCCTTTACCGTCCGGAGTGAAAAACCGTGTTGGGAATCAATCTGCTTCGAAGTAACCACTTTCGGCCTTTTTTTCCTGGTTATCCAGCAAAAAAAAAGATAGAATTTAAAACCATAAACCCCAAACCAAATTAATAGGACGAAGACTAATTTATTTTCTAAATGCGGCGCGTCAAACGAACGAAGTATATAGAAAAATACTTAACGACGGCGAAAGAAATGGAAGCAAAAAACGTTAGAAGGCTTATACCGAATCGGGAAAGTTCTCTTAGTGCGATTGGATTTAAGGAATTATCCAGATTAATCTATTCAAAAGGAAGCAGCTTATCGAGCTTTGCGGCGCGACTAACGAGCCCAAAATACGATGCTTTCCAGCTTTTTAAGCTCTTGCCTTTATTTACGTTTACGAGAACTCGCATTTTAGAAAACACATCCAAAGGTAGTTACCTAAGCTGTCTTTAAATTAAAAGACAAAGCACTCATAAATTTTTTATGACGCCACTTAACGATTTTTACCACTGCATTAATTGAATTGCGGAAACGACAAAGAAAAACGCGGAAGTTTTGTTTAGATACATTGATGCCCGATTAAATATTTGTGAGATAAGAATAACTATCTGTATACAGAGGCGGATTTAGGAATTTGCCTCCTCTGAAATAAAATTTGAAATAAAATAAAATAAAATTTTGAAATAAATTTCCTTTACATAAAGCTTAAGTAACATGAGAGTTACTTGTACGTCACACGTGATGCATTATTTTACATTCAGTTACGTAACATTGTGACGTAACATAATGAACGTCAATGCTATATCAATGTGACGTGCATGTGATATCATTTTAACATCCTATTTACACAACAAAAAAGTCACATATAAATATTAATTTAACGTCTACTATATGTCGCTTTGACCTCGCAGTGATGTTAAGCTTTATATCATTATTATATTATAATTATATTACATTTATTCCAACATAAATATCTACATATCCCGTAAATCGTAATATTTATTACATTAGCAGAGAAAATGCACATAAAACACATGACAAATAGACGTAACTTAAAAATTTAAAAAAATATAAATTAAAAAAAACGCCACAAACTTATGTTACAACCCAATAATTTTAGAAATTAACATTAAAAACTATGTAAAGGTGCTTTTTTCATGATTTTAATTTGTCTAAATTTTATTGTGTTATTTAATTTTTTTAATTCCAACATTTGCCGCCCCCTAGAATTTTCCGCCCTAGGTCATAGCCTTTCTAGCCTTACGGTAAATCCGGCTCTGTCTGTATAACTTTTTGATACGGCTGGAAAATCTCTTTCCATCGTACAGGCGAAATATATGGTTCCTGCTTTTTCATTAAGATACGCGATAAGTTTTTATTCTATTTCCGCTCTCTCACGCGAAGTATAAAAATAACATCGCCTATAAAGCTGCCGCACTAGAAATGAATACGTGAATAAAATTTATGAGGTCCACAAAGAAATATTATTTTTCACGGCGATGTACGGATTTGTGGAACGCCTTTTCTTTAATTTTTTTTGTGCTCGCCGAGCGATTAAAGGTTTCCCGGCATACCTACAAAGTGTACGAAAGCAAACAAAAAGTTTGCGCTGGAAAATTGCGGAATAAAAAAATATAATTCAATAAGTTAGGAGGATTAGAAATGGACGAAACGAATCGAACGTAATCCCCAGTTGTGTCTTCACACAAACGTTTTCTTGAAAGCATGCAAAGTGGAAAGGTGCTCTAGAAAACACAAGTTTACATTTAATCAATGGTTTTATTTCTTAAAGTGGGATATTGATGGTTCTTGGTTGATATTTGAAGCTATTTCGAGAAATTGCTTTCAATACAAAGTATTGGTTTGTAATTTGGAGAAAGCGTTTGAATAAAATCGTTCTTTAATTTTTCTAAACGAGTAGCTACGGTTTCAAGACTTGAAAATCAAGCAGGTGCATTATAAAATAAATTGCTCTTAATCGTATTTTTATAATTCAATTTTATTTAATTGTTTTAACTTGTGAAGAAAAACGGAGTGTACAAACCAAAAATGGTGAAATTTTTTTTTAATTGTTAAAAGACATTTTAAATAATTGCTCCCAATAGAGGATGATTTAATATTGTTCTATTGAATTTTCAATTGGTTTGCTAGTAGATACTTGTTTTTAAATTAGGAATTGTTTTAGCATTTTTTTACATTAAATTATACACAATTTTTTAATACTATCAACTCAATTTCTTTTTTTAATGATTTAATAATTTAAAAGTGACTAAATAGCAGAAGTTTAAGGAATATTTATTTTTTATTTTTCTTTAGAAAACATATCTTTTTCTTGTTTTCTCATCTATACTTATAAACATATTTTAGTCATACGTTAAAGTGTTTCTCATTAAATAATTTTGCAAATGAGACTTATTTTTGAATTGCAGTTTGAAATGATGACTGAAAGACGTTTGCAATAAAGAATGGTCATTAAAAAAAGAACAACATTAAAGAAAAAGGTTGAGAAAAATTAATTTACTTTTATTACTTTGCTACATCCAACCCTCTTATAAACATGATACTCTGGGGCAACCTTCCTATAACACGATATTTTTATAACACGGCCTCTACATATCGCTCATCGGCAAGAAAAATGATACAATTTAACAAGCCTGATTTTTAGCAGAGGAGCCAAAAGAATAAAAATAATTTACCAAGTATGAGATACATATAAAGGGTTAATACAACACAAAGAATTTAATTTTATTTAGCTTATCATATGTGCAGTAAGCATATTTGAGTTAGCTATGTCAATGGGTTTCCGTACAACTCTAACCGAGGAAACATCAAAAAAAAATTTAATGCTTTTGAAAGTACTGAAATATCTGAAATTAAAGGTCATACTCGTAAAGGCGGTGATTACACAACTCTACAAAAACATTTTTTGCCTTTGTACTAAAATTTATTTCATGATTTTTCTATTCATTATGGTCTAAAATAAAGGAAAAACGCCCATATTTCTTAAAAAGTTTGCTTTTGTGGTAGTTATATTTAATAATACTCTTTTTTTAGTTTCCGTATATTAAAAAAAAGTATTTAATAGTTCTGGTATTTTTAAAAATAACGCGAAAAAAAGAAAAAGAAAGTCAAAAAGAATTAAAATTAAAAGACAAAGTTCAATTGGAAGCAAAAAAAAATAATAAAGGGAAATTGCAATGGAGTTACAATGGAAAAAAACGCAGAATCTTTATACATATTTAAAAAATTCTGATGTTAGTCTTCAACCTAAAAAAAAAAGGAATTAGTAGCAAAAAAAGTATTGACGACTAGAATAGATTTCTGTTAATTTAAAAAGTGGAATAAGAATTAAAAAAAATGATATTTAAAGCAAAACTTTATTTTAATAAAATTGGAATCTTTAAATTACAAACCAACAAGCATTAATTGGTGAAAAGCTATTAAGTAACAAAATAATTCAATATTTAAAGAGATTTATTATTGTTTGATAACAATTTTTTCTAATTTTTAGTGTTTAAAATAATTTAATCAAAGTTTAAATAGTATCTATAATACATCGTGAATTAATTGGTCATTTACTGAGCTATACGCGGTCATTTATTCGCCGGAACCGCTGATTATTATACGCTTTATAATTAATTTTACAACATGCATTTTCAAATTACGGTAATATTTTGAATAAACAAAAACAATAACTCATTTGAATTGTAACGGTTGTTTTGGGTTTAATAATTTGTTTACTGTTTTTTATATCTAAATAACTATTGATGCAACAATAGAGTCATTTAATGGACGTTTTCTCTTATCTTGGCGCAATCAAACAATCAAAATATGTACCTACTTACTTTTTTATTCATTTTGCATAGATATAAATTTTGGTCTAATATTTCTTTGCGCTGATTGCAAGTGC
Organism: Sinopyrophorus schimmeli; assembly: GCA_036325965.1. Classification (NCBI taxonomy): domain Eukaryota; kingdom Metazoa; phylum Arthropoda; class Insecta; order Coleoptera; family Elateridae; genus Sinopyrophorus; species Sinopyrophorus schimmeli. Next base: position 3,636,254 of record JARFIZ010000404.1, read on the forward strand.
AAAAATTTATTCTTTTATTATTACAATGGTAAAACAGTAATTTGAATATTTATATAGACCTATTGGAACAGAATAAAAGTCAATAAGACATTAAAATTACTGATGCAGTAAAACTGCAAGTCTATGATTTTTTTTATAAGCAATGGATCCCTATGACTTGATGAACACTAGAATAAAGTGTTACTGAGGGGAGCAGCAGAATTAATAACAGCGTTAGGCTGGATATCTTGATAAAAATTAAGCACTTAATATTCTGATCCAGATTCCTACTTTTTCTAACATTTTTTTTTATATTTCGTATTGCAATAAGCTGCGTTCTACTGTTTATGACCTGACGTTGACTTTGGGACACGCTATACATAATTTAAAACAACCAAATAGACAAAAATTGGATTAAAAGTTCTTGCCGTTTAAAATCTCGAAAGGACGCTATATAAATCTTCCATTTATTTCTCAATATTCACAAAGAAAGACCATTATTTTTTATAAGTTTTTTTCCTAACGCGGAACCATTAATACTTTTGACATTTTTCGAAATATAGTTGATTTAGGATTTTCAAGTGAACTAAAAAAGTTAAACAAAACAAAATTGACTCACATAAATCTTTCGAACACTTTAGTAAACAAGATCAATATTTTATTAATTTTTTGTAGTATTAGCTTCACTATAACATAAAACATGAAATATAGATAGTCTGCCAACATACTCGTATATTTTTTAATTAAATCTTAATCTTTATATCTTCGTTTAGCTTAATATAGTTCGGTGTTCAGAAAATGTCTAAAATCGAGGTTTAATTTGAAAATTAGTTCTAAATATCAAAAATAGTCCATACAAATACGACTTGCAGAAAAAAAAGAAGTTATTTGACCCAATTTTTGTATTGATTTTGATATTAATTTAATGTCAGTATCGGATAGGTGGAAATCATTAACTCAAGCTTAATTTTCTGAACGGCTGATTAGATGTAAATGATAAATGAAGCGCCATTCCGGAGGTTTTGTGTAATTAAAAATAATAGAAAATTCGCTTCAAAAAGCGAGCTTAAATTATTTTTGCAAATTTAAAATTTTCATCAAAACACTGTAAGATTATTGCAAAAAAAAGTCAATCGAAATTGTAAATTGTAAATTTCTGTCAACTTTTATTTGGCTCTTGTCGAATAAAGTTTAATTTTACAATATTGCATTTTTAGTTGTGAACGATGTAATTTTGTTTCAATTCGTCTGAGCAAGTATTTGAGTATTACTTCCTATTACGTTTTCAATTTAATGTCTCTCGTAGATTTGTGTTGTTTAAATTAAATTTTACAATTATTCGACCGATTCTCTGTGCCTAGCGAGTGCTTAAACTGTGAAATACGTAGGCTGAGTGTATTTCGCGACATTCTTTTCCAGGCTATAAAACAAATCTAATTATCTCTATTTCTCGTTCTGTTTTTTTTGGTTGTCTTTTAATAAAAACGTTTCATGGCTAAATTGAAAAATTTAATTCAACTCTTTAAGCATTTAGAGTAGCATTCTGCGAATAGAAATGCAATTGAAAAACGGGATTTTGATGTACACTGCTTCAAATAATTATTGCTCCACTCGGAAATGTTTCTAGATAGGTTTTTAGGATAAAATATTTAAATCAAAAAATATGCCAAATATTGATACTAAAACGTGTTCCAACACTAAATTTCGATATTAAAAAGCAAAAAAAATGCACCCCCTATTTTTCTAAAAAAAATATTTTGGCAGATTCGAATTATTCATTGCTCCACTATGAAATTCTTTATTGAACAGGATAAAAAGTAACAAATGAACTTTAAAACAAATATTTATTAATCAAGTGAGTCATCCTTTCGTTAAATTATGTTATCAATTCGATCGTCCATGCTTAGATAAAGATTGTGAATTAAATTTTGATCAACTTTGTGCCAAGCTACGATGATCGCTTTTTGAGCTCTTTGACGTCTTGCAATTGCCGATTATTGGTTTAGATTTTGCGGACCATGTACCCCCACACATTCCCCATCAGATTTAAATCAGGGCTATTGACTCGTCATGGCAGAATGTCGACTTCGTGTCTCTGAAACCACGCTTTTGTGCTTTGGCAGACGTGAACTGGCGCATTATCCTGTTAATTCACTTTCGAGTCCGATTTTTGGCGCCAAAATAGATTAATTGAACGTTCTATGACAACTTGATAATCCAATGAGTTCATCTTCTTTGAGGCAAAGCACAAATTTGACTTGGCCAGTTGAAGAGAATGTCGCCCAAACCATGCACTCACCGTCCTTGAAGTTCTTTCGTGAAAAGTCAAGTTTGTCCTTCCGGATATCATGCCAGTAATATCGATTTCCGTCCGGTAAATCACATTTAAACTTTTTTTCGTCAAAAATAATGATCTAACGCAAAAAATTAACTTCAAATGGCAACAACCAAAAGCTAATCTTTTTCTAGACGGTTCGGCGAAATTTATTGGCGAATTCGACTTGGTTTTTGCAATGATCTCTGGTCATAATTGGAGTCTTTACCATCTTGCATCGGAGAATGAACTTGGACTTCTTCAGGACAAATGGGATGGTTTCAGGCTTGACGTTGAGCTTTAAAGAAGTTTTGATTTCCGAACTCGATTTGATGGAGTTGGAAGCTTTTTGAATACTTTGACGTTTATCTCGATCAGAAAGCAACTCGTGCAATTGGGCGATTCGACAGTTTTTGACTCAATTTTGTAAAGATTTGATCTTTCTCAAAATGCGAAAGAGGTTTTCCGGCTCGCATTTTTTAAAAAAGAAACTTTAACCCTCCGCATACTAGGTGACTAAATGTCACATAGGTGGGGTTTGCCATACCCCAAAAATAAAATGAAATAAAATTTTCAAAATTGTATTTTATGACAGTTAAATGATAAGAAATATATTTTAATAACCAACATGTCTTATATTTATTTAAGCATTAGAATTTTTGAAATGGGTGAGTTAGTTTTTAATATAATTCCGAAAAATCCGAAATTTCGGATTTAGCAAGATTTTAAAAAATCTGAGGTCTTACAATGTTTAGGATTGTTATACTGATTTTAGAATGTTTTTATTTGTCAAAAACGGTTAAGTGCTTCTTTAGTTATTGAAAAAAAAACCGACAAAAATTGACAAAACCAGGTATTTTTGAAAAATCATATCTCCGAAACGGTATTGATTTTCCTTAAGGATATTTTTTATAATTTAAAGAAACACTTCGATTTTTAAACAAAAAAATAAAATTTAGTTTTTAACTCGGAATTTTTAAAATACGAATTTTTGAATTATTTATCGAAAATATGAAAAATATGGGGGAAGAATCCAAACTTAAATTGGAGTTGGACATTTCATTTAAAACATTGTTTTGCGTCTTAATAAAAATTAATTTAATTAATGCATAAACTTTTTTAAATAAATTCATAGTTTAGCTTCTCCCCACATATTTTCGAAAATAATTCAAAAATTCATATTTTAAAAATTCCGAGTTAAAAACTCAATTTTATTTTTTTGTTTGAAAGTCGAAGTGTTTCTTTAAATTATAAAAAATACTCTTGAGGAAAATCAATTCCCTTTCGAATATATGATTTTTCAAAAATACCCGTTTTTGTCAATTTTTTTCGGTTTTTTGCAATAACTAAAGAATCACTTAACCGATTTTGATAAATGATAACATTCTAAAATCAGTAAAACGATCCTAAACATCGTAGGACCTCAGATTTTTTAAAATCTTGCTGAATCCGAAATTTCGGATTTATTGGTTTTTCGGAATTATATTAAAAACTAACTCACCGATTTTAAAAATTCTTTTAAAATCGGATTCCTCGAGGTCAAATACATTGAAATAACTATGCTTTAGAATAAAAGTTGTTTTGGTCCATTCTGGCCCACAGTGTAATGTAATAAACACGAGGATGTGCGCATTCGAGCGAAAAGTGGCACATTTCCGAGCGAGGGAGGCAAATGAAGCGCGACGCGGAGCGGCGCGCTTCATTTTCCCGAGATCGGAATGTGCCACTTTGAGCTCGAATGTGCACACTCGGTTTTAAGCCCGATTACCAAACGTCCCGTTTTAACAAAAAAAAAATTGTTCCCGTTAGTTATACCCCACCTAGTACACAGAAGGTTAATAGTGATAAAATTATTTTAATCTACAAAAAAAAATAATAAATTTCTAAGTGGGGAGTAAGAAACGGAGCAATGATTATTTGAGATGTGTCAAAATGGAGTTTTGGCATCAATGTATGTCAAATTATCTTATTTTTAATATGGAAATTTGAGGTTGGTACACGTTTTAGTATCAATATTTGGCATTTAAATACTTTCTTTGAAACCTTGTTTTTAGTTACTTTTTGTAATGTTTCCAAGTGGAGCGATGATTATTTGGAGCAGTGTAGTTTGCTAAAAATAAAATTTGCGTTATGTATGATTAATATCGGAGCTGTGACAAACAATAACGTTCAAAGTTCGACTTATGAAAAGTCGGAAAATCCATCAATTATTCTTTTTCGAGTTAAATTATGTAATGCTGTTTCCATAGTTTTAAGATTGATTGCTTACACGTTAACATTGCTAATTGCAAGTTGAAACATAGAAAAAGCATTAGAGCTAATAGAAGTTTGTTCATAATTTTATTCGCGTGTTTTTATATGTAAATTGCATGTCCAGACGGTTGTCGCACATATAAAATTTATCATCATACCTTAGGAAGTGGTAAAAACCTATAATTTGAAGGAAAATAGTAAGAACCTTATCAATATTTAAAGACACGTTTATTTATTATTTACGTGTAGTTTTATTTATTTTTATAAAAATGTGAAATCAGTTTCTTTCTTTATTTAACTGTTAAACTTGATTAAAGTCAACATTGACTTTGCAGTTCTCATTAAAGTGTTTTTCTCGTCATTTATTGTAGTCTTTATAAATTACGCAATTATTTCAATATCTCTAAGTAATATTACAAAAAGGAAGATATAACTACGTGAGTATATTTACGTAAATATATGTTTTTTGCGTTAGAGAGATTTGATTCGTGTTTATATTATTTCATTTGGATTTAAAACTCAAAAGGCATATTTGATGAGTTTATTTTGGACTTTTATTTACCGACGTACGTTCACATAGGTATTATAGACATACAGGGTGTTTGACGGATAGGTACTAAAAGTTAGCCAGATGCTTTGTATTTATTTCTAACATATTTATTACCCCTCTATATTTTTTTAATAAGTGACCCACGTATCATTTTAAACAATCTAAATTTGTATTATACACAATGTATTAATGCAGCAATATAAGATAAATATACTATAGCGAACGCGATAGATTAATTTAATCGAACGTGAGAGATTAATGTAAGCGAACGCGATACATTAATATGAACTCGCGCTTGAGAGACATCTATCGTACATTACCTTGAATGCTGGATAAAAATAATCTCCATTTTTCTAGAATCTCTGATAACTGATACCAAGGCACACATATAAGAGTAGCCGACTTCCGTAATAAGCAGTCTAAGACTAAGTTTAGTTTCATACAATTCAGTGCTCTCTACACTTGTTGGCGAAGATAAATTTGTAAATAAATAAACGTTGTAGATAAATACGAGTGTAAATCAATTAATTTAGTGCATTCAAACTGTAAGTAAATTAAATAATTATTAAGTAAATGAACTGTTATTTGAGTTATTGGCGTAGGAAAATTTGTTAATTCTTTTGTAAAATAAATTGTAATTGTTATTAAAATAAGTGACCGACTGTTAATATTCACAACCCTAATGAAAACTTTCCAATACGCACAAGGGCCACAAAATTTGGTTTTAGAGACTGCAGCGAAAGATTAAGAAATTTTTATCGAGCAAAACATTTTTTTAACAGTATAATAGGATCACTTTTTTTATAAGAGCCTTTAATATAATTAGAAAAAAATTTAATAGGAAAATATTTTCTCATTTCGTACATGCTTAAAGTACTTTAAAAACATTCTAATGGCAAAGAAGGAAATTCAGGAAACTAAATAAGCAACGCAAAGGTTTTACCTAAACGAGATGATGCTCTTTAATGTATATTTCAAATAAAGGGAAACATTCAGAAATAGCGGCATGTTAGAATACGAAATATGTATATAAGGAAAAGTTTTATTTTCATGCATTTTCCTCAAAGCAAAATACCTGCACTGACATAAATCGGCGTTAAACGGAAGCCTTTAAACAATTGATTTACATCGCAGTTCAGTGAACTGAATAATTGGTAAATAATTGCTTTTATTTTGCCAAAGACCTCGAAAATTGATTTTAATTAACGAAATATCATACATTAATAAAAATTTGAATATGAAAGCCTCTAAAATTGTAATGGATTCTTCTACACACTTTTCATTTAAATTTAATTTGAAAGTTGCTCAAAGTTTTAAACTTTCGAATAATTATTCAAATAAAATTAGGATTTGTATATGCTTTTATTACGCTACGAGTTTTATTTTTGATGTTGATTTTTAATAAAAACATCGTTTTATTAGGTTTCTGTACAACTGCATTTTCTTTGAGTTTGCAATTGTCAGTTAAATTGAGAAAATTACAACAAACGATGTGTAGGTCCATTTTTATAAATTTTTTAAAATTTTAAACTTATTTAAGTACGTGTTTTATTAATTTTCTATAAATAAATTACGATTTTACGGCATTAAATATTTTGAAGTTTTTTAAGTTTAATTTTAAAAGTAAAAATTATAAATTATATAAATGCAAATTTTTAATAAATTTTTGTTAGAAATATTTAATTCTTTTGAGCGTGTTGTAGACTTTTTACATTTAGTTAGTTGATAAAATTAATTTTAAAATATACAGGCAACTATCAAAATGCACAGCAAAAAATGTAGGCTTTAAAAATACCTATTTTTTTTTTACTTTATTACTAAATTATTTTTAAATATGTTTGTGTACATTTTAGATTACATATACAGGGTGTCCCAAAATGAGTAGGCTAACATGGGTATCTTTCTTACTAGTGGAGATAGAAGTTTGGTTAAATGGCCAATGTTTCGCAGTTTTAGGTGCCGATTTATATTCCGTTAAGAACATTTTGAAATTACGAATAGTTTCAAAGTAATCGTAAAAAAACTGAAAATTGTTATTTTCTTTAATGTCAAATAACTTTGTAATTATAAAATTTACAAAGAAAAGTTTAATATAAAAGTTACTAGGTTTCATAAAATACAGGTAGAAATTAAGTCAAAATTAAATGCATAATGGCGGCTTCTAAGATATTGATACCAACTTTCTTATTTTAAATGGACGTCATATTGGATTTTTACGTAGTTAAATAACATTTTTTCCCTTTTTTTAACCATGTATAACAACCCAAATTAAAATAAAAAATTATTACGAATATTAAATTTTTCTGTTTCTGATAGTTAGAAGCATTTTAGATGCCCTGGAGTTTCCAGAGCATTCCGTTCGCGACGTAACCTTCTAGTGCCCATGTGTTCAGGATTACCGAATTTATGCGCGTTCTAGTGCGTGCCTGTTACAAAAATGCCCCATTAATTTTTTCTACGTGCGTTTTGTATAACTGATTTTTCGGCGCATTGTAAATAAGCAGATTTTATTTAATTAATAATTATATTTATAAGTTGTTGTTCTAGAATCTTTATTTTATGCTGATAATTAAAAATATATATTAGGTATATTTTAGGTACTAAATTATAAAAATACCTTAACAGTTATAAGTGTCCGAATTATTTTGATATTTGATCGTATTAGAGAAAAAATTTAAAAAAAATGGAACTACATATGAAATTTATGGCTCCTAAAATTAGCTGTTGAATTTTAAACGGCTAATTGATACCAAACAGAATTTACGTCGAAAATTTATGGTCCTCTTTATTGCGTTTTCGTTGCATTGTACCAAGGGAACTAAAGCAGGCAACAAATCATTTGAATTTAACTGAGAGAATCCGTTCGTTATGCAGGAGTAGTATTCTTCTGAATTGTTATTACAATGTATTACAATTGTCGAGACTAATCATCGATGTATAAGCCAATAATTGCATCCGCATTCATAGAGGTTCACTTAATCAAATCTCCTTATAAATTAACTAGCAGCTTGTCCAGCGCAGCCACGAATATGAATACGAAATTGTGTACAAAATCCCGAATATCTAATCAAAAGGAAAACAATTCTTAATCCTAACTTTGAATTTAAACAAAAGTACGTGTTTAGATAAAAAAAATTTACATTAAAAAAGAGCTAATTTAAGATACCACACAAGAAAGAAAAGAAAAAAAAACAACAAAAAGAAAAAATCAGACAAGCAAAAAACAGACAGTAAAAGCTCTATGGGGGAGTATCCTTCCTAAATTACTTAAATAAGAGAGCCCATTGAAAGTAAGAAACAGAAACGATGACCGAGTGAAAGAAACTCGTACAATGGTAAATTATACCTTGTTTTAGAGCAAAATGTGGGTCAAAGTGCGAGGGTTAAAAATCGACTCACGATTGCCTGTTTTTCTGAATTTTTATATAACTCGTACGTTATTTTTTTTTCTAAGCAATATTTGAATTATTTTATCTTGCTATTAAATAGTTTTTTTGGTAAATAATCGTTTTTACACGCAACGTCTTTGTGGGTTTTAATATAAAATTATCTTTGTAACATATGCAAATTAAAATGACGAATTTCGATTTATATAGAGTTGGGTAAAAGTTATGGAGTCATTTTTTAAAATTTTTTTGTGACTTCATTTTATTATTTTAAAAAATCGGCACCGAAACACATATAAAGTAGATATTTAGTGAATATTATTGGAATGTAGACAAATGTTTGTAAAAATATAAAAGTGATCATTCGACTATATGCAGCGAAAGAAAAATAATGAAAAATTTTAAATATCTTTTATGACACTCATGTTCTAAAAAAAAATTAAGCGATACTTTTATTAATTTAACTCAACAATGTTAAAATTGATCCAGGTATTTTTGAAAAAATCCATTTCTAAATTTGCACTTTTTTTTGCTTAGAATTGCCAAATATCGATGATCTTTGGTCTAATTAATGATGCAGAGAGTGTGGACGTTAAATTCGTAGCGTTATTTTGCTAGATGTTTTCTAAAAAAAATGATTATTTGTGACAATGTTATTTATTTTATTCTTAATGCAATTAGGGAACGATCAAGTGTTACGCAACACATAAAATTGTTACTATTAATAAATAAACATCTTAAATTTTTTTCTAGCATTTGAATGTAATCTTGTTACTACTGTTATTACCTACTACCACTGCTTTTAGATATTTTTAAAGTTATAAATAATAATAAGCATATTTGTAATTCATTATTTATTTTTTTATATACGAGGTCTTTTCAGAAAATAGTCGAACACTAGTTTTTTTAAACTCTAATATTTAATTTACAGATTATTGCTCCTCGTCGCCTTCAAAGTATTCCCTCTTCAATTGACACATTTTTTCCAGCAGTATTTTCGTTTCGCAAAGCTTCATTTGAAATGGCTTGTAATGTCTGTGACAAATTTGCTTTGATGTCATAAACACTCTGAAAACCGCGTCTCTTCAGCATTGATTTTAATCTTGAAAATAAGAACAAATCGTAAGCAGCCAGATCTGGCGATCAAGGAGGCTGCTGGAGGATAGTTATCTGATTTGTGGCATAAAACTGACGAAATAACAAAATTGAGTGAACGGGAGTAGGAACCATGAGTTGTCTCGCCACAAATCTGGTCTCTTTGCCGATTCTTTCAAAACTGGTAACATTTCCGTGAAACTTTTGCCTAGTCTCACACAAAATGTTACGTTGCGTCGTTGCCCCAGAAAAATCACTCAAATAACGATATCGGAAAAACTAAACAAGATCAACAGTCCAAAAACATGTGTTGCAAACTGTGCAGCCTATTTCTTATTATCAAATATTTTCTTTGGCGTGTAATTCAAAATGTTCGATTAATTTCTGAACAAACCTCGTAGAGTGCTCGAGAAAAGAGAATGGGCATGCATATGACGAGCACTGTACTTACTCATGTTTGAAACGTGAAATGTAATAGAGAAATTATTAATTTTAATTTTCAAAAAATCCCCAATCCTACGTCACAATACCCGAAGGGTGGCAGGGGGTCGCACAAATATTACGGTGTGATGTGGTAGATTATCGGCGCCTAAAAATTTTCAAAAGAAATTATACGTAATATTTGAACGTTACCTTAATAATTTTTTTCTAAAAAATAACCCTTAATTTTTCTGACAATTTTTTATAAGTGCATCAATTTGAATAAAATCAATGAGACAATCATAAGTAAAATAAACTATAAAAATAGCTAAATCATAAATTATTTTAAAAAAAGCACAAGCAACAAGCAAACAAAATAGAAAACTGTACTACAACAACAAAAAAACAGTTTGTTCTTAATAAATTGAGGACCGAAGTTATAATTTTTAATTAAAGTAATTAAAGACGATAAATGCAACTTAAATTTTAATCGTGAAGTTTGAATTAAGAGTCACATTACCAATCTTGAAAAATAAGCGAAATTGTAATTTGATATTTTTTAAATAAACGATGAAATTTTTTTCAATTTAAATTATATGTTAATTAAACTAACAAAAAAAAATATTCTAGAGTTATTTACGAATATTGAAACTTTTACAAATTTTTTAATTCGTAGGAACCACACATGCCTTTTAGTTTTAAAAATAATAACACTAAGAAAGGACAAACATACTTTGCTTGTAGGACGATAAATATAAAATTTTAATTAGAAATGGTTCAAATTATATTTCATCGTTTGTATGGTTGCAGGTGGGCACTTCAAATAATTAGCCGTAATATTTGCCCGTTTTCTACGCAATTGTCGAGCGTTAAACAGATATTGTAGGTAGGAAAGTGATTATTTCGTATGAAACTAACCGGTAATGGGAAAAACCTAATATAATTAAGCTGCAATAAAACGGATATCAATTCGAATTGATCCTCGGCTCGGTCCAAAATGTACGTAAAATAGGAACACCCTTCAATTCAGTCCGCACTCAGGTGGTGAATTTTAAAATGGCACAATTACAATTGCAACATCAAATACAAATGGTCGGGTTCGATTAAACGTATAAATCCGACTTGCTTGATTAATGGGTTTTAATTAAAATTCGCGTTTAATTAAGATTAATTTAACGGAGTAATTAATAAGGTAAGAGATCTGCAATTAAATTGCACCTCAAACGAACGAAGGAATCCCTTTGAATTTAATAAAAACTGATCGAGTGCCTAGGAGTTTCCCTTACGCCGCGAAAGCGTGATTAAAGAAAGCGTTTGCCAGAATTAAATCCCTTTAATTATCATTATATTGGCAACAATGGTGTGCTTGAGCAGATTTCATTACAACTACGACGTGATTTCGAAGAAAATTACAGCGGATCAAATCCCCCGACGTGACTAACAAATCTTGCTACATCTGAATAGGTACCACCAACATTTTTATGTCTTATTTTGTTTGAACTAAATTTACTCGGTTCAAATTTAGGATCAAATTGTAGACAGAGCCGGATTTACTATAAGGCTAGAAAGGCCTAGGGCGGCAAATTTTAGGGGGCGGAAAATGTTGGATTTGGAAAAATTAAATAACAAAATGAAATCTGGACAATATAAATAATATGATAATATACAGTAGACCGTCGATTATCCGAACTAATTGAGATACATGGGTGTTCGGAAAACCGGTTTGTCCGGATAATGGAACTGTATACTTTCTACTTTATTTATTTCTACTTTATTTATCAATAAAACCCCAATTTATAATAATGTGAAACTCGTTTATTACTATGGCAAGTAGGAATCAAAGTTATAAAGACAACTTAGTAAACAAAATATGTAAAATGTATGCATGTACAGTTAAACTTTATTCTATTCAACATCCTTTAAACCACTTATAGTGATCGAGCTATTCCAAGAGACAAAATCTGGTGCTGCATGGTTGAAAGAAAATTCAAGGTTGGTAAGGTCCTTTAGAATAGTTCGATCACTATAAGTGGTTTAGAGGGTGTTGAATAGAATAAAGTTTAACTGTACATTAAACTAGGTCAAAAGAATCGACTTTTTATTTAATGGAAGACCGAAAAATTATTTAGGATGGTAAAAAAAAATTAACGTCAAAATTTGAGCTCTTAATTTTAATATTAAGAGTTCTATCATCGAGAATTTCAATTTTTTTTGCACCACACGCATCTTTTACTCAAATCTTCTTAACAATATACCTGAAAAATATAAATCATACATACTTTTGAAGAAAATTAAATTCTCTACATACAAAGTGTGATGGCAATTTTTTTTACGAAAAGCCGTATGCACGAAATCATGCGTTGAACATTGATCTAATTTAAGATTTGATTTTTCAACTTGGGAACTATGTAACTGGTAAACCAAGCCGCTTCTAAAGGAGAACAATACATAGTTTGAAGGAAATTAGACGTTCTACAAAAAAGGTGTCATTATATTTATCGTTAAATTCACTCTTTCAAAAGTTATTCGAAGTTCAAGTTCGAGTAAAATTAATTTATCGTTTTCTTTGCTTTAGACATTATTTTTTTTACTTTATTGATAAATTTGAGTCTATATATTAAAAATACAATTTTTTGTAACTAAATTTATCAAATTTTGTCATAATTGAAAATTTATCAAAATTTACTTTCGCTTTAAGAGTTTTTAATTCATTGAAATACAGTTTTATTAAATTTAATTAATTCCAAGAATAAAAAATACAAGGTCTTTTCAATTAAAAATTATTTAATTATAATACATATTCTTAATCTTCCCTCGCCTACCACTCTTGTTTAGATTTTTCAAATTTTAGTTGAAGTTAAATGAAAAACATGGAATATAACCAACAGATATTAATAGTAATTATTTTTAAGATTCAGTTACTATAGAATATAAACAAAAAATGTTAACTTTTACTATATTTAAAAACAAAATTAAACATTTTTAAAAACCTTGCCAGTAGGCACTATTTTATTACTGAAGGGTAATAAGGCCTACAGATTTAAAATATTTAAATAATCAAAATATACATAATATATTTGGAAAATCTCGTTCTTTCTCTTCTTCCAGTATACCATTATGGTGTTGGAGTATTGAGGCAATCCTTATACACTCGTCTATTCCTAGAAAGAATCCTTTTTATAATTAAAAAATATTTACGATCAAATATGTGCGGTTAGATTAATTGACTTATCAATTTTATCTATGGAACATGATGTACTTGATAGTATTTCTTTTGACGAATTAATTTAAAGATTTTCTGAACAAAAGTAAGGCGCAAAATTATAAAACCTTAATTAATTAAACTTTTTAATAAAAATGTTATTATTTATGTGTTTTTGTATTATCATATTCTATTAATCATCTATTTAGTTCATACATGTTTCACAATTTATATATCATCATTCAAGTTAACAAGAAATATAAAGATACATTTATTTTTGTTTGCGAGTATATTAAATATTGTTTACCAGCAGTAGAAACAAAAAGCGAAAATTATTGTAGATGAGGGACAGCAAAATATTTCCCGCTTAGGGGCGGCAAATTTGTAAATCCTACTCTGATTGTGGACAAAAGAATTCGAAATCCGAAACCTATCGAGTGCGGCTTTTGTGTTTGCAGGTTGAACTTTTGCAAGTTTTCAAAGAAACCACGCCAATTATTTGGCTAATTAATAATCGTATAGAAGTTATTTCGCGATGTTGTGCTCTTTGCACGAAAGTTTTAATTGATAGAAAAAAGGAGTAAGATCTATAATTGCATTTTGCTTTCTTGTTGGAAATTGGATCTTCTATTATAATGGAGTGTCACTCGTATTGGAAGGGTTTCCTAGACTGCACAACTTGAAAGCGTGGTTGGAGACTTCAATTGAAAAGCAGTAATCACGGACACTGATCGCTTTGAGAGGACGGATCCAGAAACACTTCAATACTCAACAATTGCAAAACGACTATTGCATGTCGTTTAATTAATTTTTTGTACTGTTTTGTAGATTTAAACAAAAAATTCTACTTTACGTAATATATCATACTTTATTTTATGGAATCACCCATATATAGAATACCATATGGGTAATTCTACGATAAGAGGTTTTAAAACAATAGAGAATGCGCCAAAGAGTAAAATTCGAGTTTTTTGATTAAACACCTATATAACGATTTTAGTCCCGTTTATCTACACATTCATGTAAGGGCAAGTCACTTTATACATATTTAGTTACTTTTTAGAAGGCCAGGGTAAATACATCGACCAGGGTAGAGACTAGCGCTTTTTAAGTGATAATTAGAACAATTTGTATATTACCTATACTAATACCATACCTTTCATTAAATCAACAAGTTTTACTTATGATATAAAATTAAAAAAAAACAGTAAAATCGGATTATAAATAAAGAAATTATCATTTTTTTTATCATACTCCTTTTCTTTTACCATATTAATTTAAAACATCTCTTGAAAATGTTGATAGAAATTAGCTATATTTGAACATCTTGTGATTTAAATTATCTCTTTGGACAGTGAGTATCTCCCCCGGTAGTTATCTTACCAGGGCAAATACGGCAGGGGAGTGACATTTTCGTGACAAATTAAAAAAATTTAACTCACATAAGTTAATATTGGACTAATAATATATCACACCTTAACTATTACAGTATTGTTTAATTTAGGCAGTAAATGCAAATAAATTAATTGAATTTTATAAATTTTACGAATTACCAGGGAGTGACACAATTACCTTGCGAAACCACTACACCACACTGTCGCGTCGCGCCAAAGACAAATGTCAGCGATTTAACGGCTCGTGTGTTTACTGTTATTAACTTTACGTTGATACGCGCCTTTGATCGTTTTTTTGTATAAAACTGTGCAATATTTCTGTCTGTATTAACGGATCAAAATTTGCCAGGGTAGATACACAAAAAAAACGGGACAAAAATGAAGTTCGAAAATTATTGAAAAGAACCAAATATTGTTATATTTTCTTTTTATAATACTTAAGTATACTTGTTTAAGTTTGTGCTAAATGTACTTTAATGTGGCAACTCCGTCAAATAACGTATGTACTGTCTGTATGTTCAACTAAAAATGTTATGGGGACGGGCCAGGGTAAAGACTTTTTCAGACTTAATTATGGAATTTCAAGAAAATGTACTTTAATTGGGCATTAAATCATAATGCTATTTATAAAATACATTAAGATGCTGTAATTTATTACATAAAATAACAACACATAGAAAAAAAAGCTATTTTATAATTATTGCCGCACACATTACCTCTTATTATAGAATCACGCACATAACATTCGGTAACTCATTCTAAGTAATATAACTTTAAAATTTTTAATTACCTTCAGAATACGAAACAACACCGATTTAAGAAAAAAACACTCGACAACGTTGAAAAACCATTTGATAGTAACTTCGTTTCTTTTTGAAGTTGACCCGTCGTTCCAACACGATCGCATCGATAATGTTAAACAACAAAAGGAAAGGGGTAAAATTTAATAGTTGGGTGACTGGAATCATCATTAGATAACGTGACAAGACTAACGCATGTGTCGTAAACGTCCCTTTACGTTTAACCATTAATCCTGAAGGACAGGAACTCGGTGCTCAGGACTTTACTCCTGAATACACCTTCGAGCTTCCCCGACAAGGACAAATGAAACATGGTTTTTGTATTTATTGCTGCTCGTAGCGCCACTGCGTAAATATTATGATGTATCGCACCTCTGACAACAATATAAACCCCAAGTAAAAAAAAGTAAGCAACTTTCAAAAGGATATAAATGGTTGCCCTGCCACATTTTTTTAAATGTTTTTTTTTTGCCTGGGAATTGCGTTCCTCTTTCGTGACAGATTCTTATTTTAATTTGAAAAAGCCGCTCGCGCTTAATGGTGCAGGCAATAAAAGGAAATTAACTTGAGGTGTTTCTAAATAAATTCGGTTAATACCTCTTCCACCTACTTCACGAAGATGAAATGTTGGGTCTGAGCGATCAGGGAAATCTGAATGAGAAACCTGTGTAAAGGATCATTTGATTAGGCACGCTAGAAAGTAATTTTGTGGATCTCCGAAGTGTGGATAAATGAAGAGGTACGGCGGTCCCTAATATAGAATGATGTCTTAGGTATGCCATTGAGGAAAATTGAAAATTATTTAAAATCAACTGAAAATTAGTCTACGCTTTACTTAACGTATTGTTTATATTGCTTTTGATGTTTAATATATTCACAAATTCGTATTTTTGTTGTTCTTTCGGCATTAACCTTCCGTGTACTAGGTGGGGTATAACTAACGTGAATATTTTTTTTTTGTTAAAACGGGACATTTGGTAAGCGAGCTTAAAACCGAGTGTGCACATTCGAGCTCAAAGTGGCACATTCCGATCTCGGGAAAATGAAGCGCGCCGCTCCGCGTCGCGCTTCATTTGCTTCCCTCGCTCGGAAATGTGCCACTTTTCGCTCGAATGCGCACATCTTCGTGTTTATTATATTAGTATAATTTACCGTGCGCTCCTTCAAATCAAAAATTTTAATTTAATGTAGTAAATATCGATTTTATATTCGAAAAACGTATTTACCATAGCAACGAGTGGAAGGGAGCGAGAAGATACGATTATCTTGTCAATGCAAGTGAGAGGGAACGATTAAAATTATTCAATTAATTTTTGGTGTAATTGATTGATCTAAATTATTGCGAATCATTAAGAAAGTAAGGTAAAGACCCAGTTAATGACACTTTAGGAGTGGCAGCTGAGGTTATAACAGGATAACTTATAAAAAATTTAATTTAAATAATTAATTTTGTTTTCATATATAAGTTCACGATTTCTAGAAAAGGTCATATGCGTAAAATAATTATTTGAAGCAGGTTAATAGTTTAAATTAATGTTTTAAAAAATAATGTTTGAATCCCAGTTTCTGACACTTAAAATTTTTATTGCTGTAGTTTCTGACACTGGCATCTGTCTAGTTTCTGACACTCCATATGTCAAAATTATTCATCATTTATTAGGTTATACACTATCAAATTTAAATTTATTATAATCAAACATAATTTGTTATAATGTATCATTTATTATAAATAAAATGTTAATTTTTTCAACACAAAACTAATTAAATATTATAAAAACAAAGACGTAAACATAACATAGGTTAAAATTTGAGTGTCAATAACTGTAACATACCTATAATATTGAGCCTAGTTATTGACACTCTTATTTTAATAATAAAACATAATTTACTATGATGTTTTAATATTTCAAAATAAGGAATAGTTAATTATTAATTGAACCATATACTTTTTATAATATTTTTATACTTACATGATGATTAAATCACTATTTCAATAGTCGAACGCTCTTCTGTTAATTGCTTAGACTATAACCACAAAATGGCTTTCACAGTCACTCTGGGCTTAAATATTATTTTATATTTAAGTGAGTTTTTTTTTGTAACTGATATCGTCATCAAATAGGTACACGATGAATTTATTTTAATTTTGAAAAAATTAATTTATCAATTTGAGGTAATTTTCTTTTAATTAATTCAAAGTAAAGTAGAAAGTGTCAGAAACCGGGTCAGTGTCAATAACAGGGACTTTTACCTTACCGTGAAATTAATTTGTATTTCAATAAGGAAGCAAGAATTAAATTTTTGTTGGGTTTTCTTAATACAGTCAACTCGCGTTATAACGAATTTCAAGGGACCCACGAAAAAGTTCGTTATATCGAAATTCTTTATTATAAAAGCATAAATTAACAAACTTTTATAAATTTGTTTAGAGATATAGAATAAATCAATCCAATACACCACAAATTCCTTGTCGCTTAATAAAATAACCAATATAACGCATAAATGTATTTTTTTTTAAATAAAACAATAGAAAACAACAAAAAAAACAATAGAAATAGAAACAAGTATAATCTAAAAAAATCCGTAATTTTAGTTTGTATGGAGGTGACTGTACGTGTTCGTTCAATTGCGTTCTCCAGATTTAAGATACTTGAGAATACACTGCCGTCAAGGGCATGGCTTTGCAAGTAATTGATAATTGATTGTGTTAAGTTTGCATTGCTTTAAGATAAAAAATCAAAAATTGTGTAGAAACACATTATGTAAATTATATAACATACCTACAGTACTTACTTTTTTACCAAAAATTATTAGACTTTGGTTAGGAAAACTTCGTTATATCGAGGGGACCAAAACCCATTAAAATTTTCGTTATAAAGCGAGATTTTCAAGGCACCGTTGGTTTCTTTCTTTATATCGAGATTTTCGTTATATCGAGCTTCGTTATAACGCGAGTTGACTGTATTCGATATCGTAATTGACACGTGTCATTGGAATTTAGTACTCAAGAAAAGACTCAGTAGTTTCTAAGTTAAAGAAAAAGTTAAGTTTTTCTATTTTTATTAATAATTTTATTCTAATGCATAAATAAATATGTGTTTTACTTAAACGTATTCATTATAGACTATTAAAATATATTTCTTATCATTTAACTGTCATATAGTACAATTTTGTAGATTTTATTTCATTTTATTTTTGGGGTATGGCAAACCTTACCTAGTATGGCATGTGACATTATGTCACCTACTATGTGGAAGGTTAATGTTTCGTTAAGCAAATCCAATTAAATTATAATTTTTGTTGTAATTACAATAATTTATTTAGGTTTTGTGATGCCCTAATTACCATTATAATTAGACTAATTACGAATTTCTGAAATTAAAAATGACATGCTTTTATAAATGTTCAAATTAAATATACCTATTGAGAAAAGTGAATATTTATTTTAGTTTCTTATTTTCTTTATTTTTGAATTTTACACTGCGTTTTCATTTGTTTATTTTTAAGTCAACATAGTTGCTATAAAATTAAAAAGTTAAGAGCGTATCTTAATTTAAAGACGTATTATTTTATTAACATAAAACAACAATTTGCAATTTAACAAAAACATTTTGTTAAAAATTTTAATCCATATTTAATAATCCATGCACTTCATTTTCTAATGAGTGACTGCACTGGAAGTTATTTCTACACGTTATTTTTCTTTTTTTTGCGATTTGTATATAGGGGATTGGGCAGATCGAGTCAAATTTTCTCCCCAACAGAGGAAGTTGAAAATCAAGTAATAAAATAGCTAAAATTTTGTATGTTTTCTCTATATTTGTAAAAAGTTAGAATAACTCAGTTTATGTCGTATTATAATAGAATTTTACCACATACGTATATATTAAGGCGTAATTAAGCTACATGTAGCAATATTGACGTAATCAGGGCCCAATCTGACCTCACATCCACTTTAAATTTTAAAATTAAATATTAAATTTTTTTCATTAAATAATTTTCTTTCATTTTTAGTGATTAAATGCCAACTATCCGATTTTTTAATTTTTAATAATTAGGGGAAAGGAGGGAACGATGACGAATAATTGATGTCCCGCTTAATACAACTAAAGTACAAAAAAAACTTCAAGAATCCAAATTTAATCGTATCAAATTTCCTAAAAAATAAATGACAATTTTGTGATACCCGCTGCGAATGTTTGATCCGCATGTCAAAATAGAGTATAGTTTCTTCGTTTCCCTCTGCACACGTGTGGAAAATGCGTACGTTTGCCTTTCTCCTTTCCACTTTTTCTAAAACACTATAGCTCGTTTTAGTATTTATTGCCTGTTTATATACAGGGTGTATTAACAAACCCCCCCCAAACTTAGAAACAAAGAAGTTTATCAAAATTTAAAAATCAGGTAAAATTTTATTTGCAAGGTGACAAGTTTTCACATAAAATGGGTATAAACCCAGAAATGGCACTCCCGTTGCCAGGCATCGACCCTTTAGATATTTTTAATTGTCAGCGTGGTCAAATGACACATTGCTTTATCATCTTTAGATTTCTTTTTGTGGAGACACCTAAAATTAAAATATCTACCACTAAAATATTATTTATTGAAATTTCTTCCTTGAGTCATTTTATTTATTTTTTATTTTTATTATCTTTAAAACTGGGTTCAAGTGAAGAACGATTGCAAGGAATGTACGTAAAATAATTTTGTTACAATTTTCCAACAATAGAAACCTTCTTCTTCTGTAAACACAGGTTCACATTTAAAATTTACACAAACGTTTCCGTTCACAGTTCCGCATTAAACTTAAAGGAAACTAATATCAGGGTAAACTGAAGGAAATTAATTATCCGACACCAATTTCCAAGTGCAATTGCATTTTTAATCTCGCAGAAGCAGCTTGTGCATTTCGAGTCGTTGCATATTTATAAAAAGCGGCCACATTTCTTTTATTAAAAGATGTCGAGACTCGTAGCTCTAATGACAAAATTAAACTCTATGTTACCATTTGTGAACCAAAAACAGAAGATGTAGCTACAGAATTTCTGGTATCTAATTAAAATTAAAATTGAAGTAGATAATGCACAAGAAAAAAGTTTTCTGTATACACGTTACTGTCAGAGGCATTAAGTGCGCGCACTTGTGCATTTGAAGGGGTGTCAGGATTAAAAGATAAGGGTTGGAGAAAATAAAATCGTGTGTGTGAGATAACTAATGATCAAATTAACTAACATAGAAAACCTTCACACTTAAAAAAGGATTAATTAAAACAATACAAAATGCGCACACTTGCCCTCTATCGTAGGTAACTGTGCGCACACCTGCGCGATAAGTGAACACATTTAGGGAATGTGTGCGAATTTTTTTTACTATAATTATAATTGTCTTGACAATTAAAATTTCCATAAAATAAATGAATTATCTCAATAATACGCATAAAATTTATTAATATGTTAATATGTTAATATCTATAGGTAACTACAGATAACTAATAATCAACTTATTACTAAAATCACATATAATCAGTCGCATAAAAATTTTATGAAGAATGGTCTTAGGAGAGATCACACATAAAAATACTTTTTTTATACCATGTTTATGCACTACTCCATGTATGTATCTTATACACTGGATTCATTTCTCAAGAGGTGGTTCATGGTTTATTTGCAAAAGATGACCGCGGGTAAGTGTCCGCATGCGCACTCTTATCCGCGCATGCTTACCCTAGGGCGGCGGTTCTCAAATTTGTCACGGGGAACGTGAAATAAATAAACAAGGCCAAGCATCAGTAAATAAAATAAAAACTAGAAAAATTTTGATTTACATATGTTGCATTCTTTGTTAGGGGCTAGTAGGTAGAAAGTATTTTCAAAGTAATTTGTGTACTCACTTTCATGTTGATATTCTTACACTTTCTTTAAAAGTGTACAAAAAAGCAAATTCTATTGGGATTCGAACCTCAGTAAACATTACGAAAGTCGCTTGACTAGTCCGCTAAGCTACGAGGGCATTGCTAAATCGTTTCAATTTTAAATATATAACTGAACGCAGCATGTTAGATTGGTGGTCTAACTTTCAGATCCCATGTAAAATAGCATGATCATTCTCTTTTGATGACAAGTTTACACTTACCCACTGCGCACAGTTACGTGGCATACTTCTATTTAAATCAATTAATTAAGTATTACTTTTTGTTACTATATTTTTTTAATTATTGTTTTCAATATTATTATTATTATATTAAATCTTAATTATTATTTTAATCTTATAATATATTGCACTACAATTGGTAATTGAACTTCATAATGCGCACTTAAAGATGTGATTGCAAATTTATGGGATCGAATGCAATTTCAAAGTTAAACTGAATTATGCACGTGGCCCAAAATTTATAACTTGTTTTGACATCTTATATGTCGTAAATCTTGGTTTTGCTCAGTAATATTAGTCTCACATGGCTCGTACAAGCGGCGTTGACAATCTTAGGATTCTTACGGACGAAAATGCATTTTCCGGAGACACTAACGAATAAAAAGTATACCGGCTTTTATTAAATCTGCGGCCCTTGGGAAAATGAATTTCTAGGCTAAAATACAAAATGCTGAAATGAACATTCGCAAAAGTTTTCCTAAGTGAAAAATCGTGCATTTTAAATCGTAGCTTCGGGATAAAATCTCTCTTAGGGTCTTAGTTTTTTCCGCCTACGAAATAATTCTCTAAGTTTCGGATATCCGGCGACGAAACGTAATTCGCTTGATTTTGTACGGAGAACTGATGATACGGAAATTAAATTTAATGTTAATATGATATTTGACAGCAGTATGGTAGTAATTAGTAATGCTGCATACATATGGATATACAGTTCGTATCAATTAATGTCGTGTTCGATTACAATTTTGCGCGGCCACGTTGCTAATTTATTATTTAATTGAATGTACCCCATATTACGTGTCACAGTTTGGTATTAATATAAACTTTACGATAATAACGTGTTTTCAATCTGATTTGTGACGTACGTGTTGTGGGAATATTTGTTTAAAAAAAAACTTTGAATAGTAAATGATTTTATGACTTCATTCATAAATTTATTTATTCATAAATACATATCTTTCAATTGGAAATTAATTATTCTATAGTTTTTTGAAAATATACGTAATTAATTCATTATCACTTTAAACAAATATCCACAAAATTAATTTAATGTAAATTCACATCGTGAATGATTAATCTAATAACTTATACGTTTTTAAAATAGTAATTCTATGTTTATTACAATCTGTAATACAGCTTGCAAATTTAAATAGTGTAATTTGTAAAACGGAATCCAATTTTTGAAAAACAACTAAACCTCTTTTTACACGAATGTTCTTAAAAATTAGATGTAAATATTGTAACCGATTTGCTGGGGTTCGCACTAGGGTTGTTAATATTAAAAGATGGTGATTTATTCTAAGTGATACTTAAATTAATTAAATAATGGATTAACACTAGCTAAACTAACCTAAATATTACTTAATTATATACACTTAACTAATTTATTTCCACTGTTACACTCTTAATTAATTTATTGACACACTATTTATTTATTCGAAGATTTTAACACAACCGTGAGCACTCCAATTAAGGGGCTCCTGCGGAGATTCTCGAACGTCGAGCCTCCTACTGAGACTAACTGATCGGCGCTTTCGTTCGCCTTATATGTGTGCCAAAGAAGAAGCTTCTTAGATGCTCTGGAGTTTTCAGAGCATTCCGTTCGTGTCCCGCTCTTCAAACGCATATGCGGTCCGGGACGCCGTATTTTTACGTTTGCCGTAGAGAACGCTGGAATATTCTAGTGCGTGCCTGTTAAATTATTTAGAATTCGCGTAAAAACAATTATTTATTTCTTACAACAAATAAATTGTATTTTCTACTCAGTCACGCAATTTAAACTGTTGAAAACTGTATTCTAATTTCAACAAGAATGTGTTTTTTTAAAATTGGTAAATTTTTAAAAATCACTGGTGTCCGCGTAATGGTGACTAGGCATTCCATCAAGAAAAGAAAAAAGAAAAGTTTTTTATAAAAAGAGATATACGGTTTTCTTTTAATACTTAGTTTAGTAAATATAAGCAGGTTAAAGCTGCGTGAATTTAGTATAGGTAGGTATTTTTAAATTTGATTTAAAATTACTGACTTACCTTTCATCAATCAAAACTAAATAATTGTTGAAAATTTGAGTTACATTTATTGTGAAACATAATATTCAAACGATAAAATGCATTTTCAATAAAACACGTACTGAATGATTTGACTTCCTTGCAATACCGTATGAAAATGATGTGTCGCCATTTTTGTTAAAATTAAAAACGGAATTTTTCTTAAAAATTGTAAGATTTAAGATATATTGGTTGTTTGTAGTTTGGTGTCAAGTATCAGCTGGCTTACTTATAGTACTTATTTACGATTCACCTTGTATAAAGTATATTTACGGTATTAGTGAACTTAAGATTAAGAACATTTTGAATTTTTAGGTTACTTACTATTATCATACAAAATGTAACAAGCAGTAAGATTAAAGTTGAGAATAAACTCAAAAAACACTAGTGCAAATACGAAAATTACAACAAAACTCAAAATTGTTTAGGAACATTTGACAGCGAAAATTACCGACGACGTTAAACAGTGTTATCTGAATTTTCATATTTGTCAATTATTTATTATCTAAACTATATTTATGGGTATTATTTTTCAATAAGTTATTGTAACAATTAACAAATTAAAATATTCTTTTTGTTATTATTACCGTATAAAACTGTGATCTAGTACAGGTACCATTTTTTAAATTTGGAATTAGTACTCGATCACCTTTTTTATTTTTATTTTTTGAATTTTTGGTTATGGTTCTCATATAATGTTTTATGAATAAAAATTTATCGTGCGGTTTTCTGTTTTAAAATGATATAATTATACTAAAATTGAAATTATTTTAAAAATATTGTTCTCAATAATATTTTATCAAAATTGTATTATAATCTGCATTGGAGATTAAATTTGAAATTACCATAAGTTTTTAGTGGTCGAGTATTGATTCTCTTACCTTAGTGCAGGGGTCCGGAATCCTATGCCCGCGCGTATCATAGCGCCCCCGGATTTTTTTTAAGCGTGTCCGACGCTGAGGATCCACGATAAAAAAATATTTAAAATTTAACTAAACGTTAAATTTGACAAAAAAGACCCACGTGGGTCTATAAATTTACTTTGAAAAAATAAATGGCGCCCGCCGACCGACCGGCATTCTAGAATGTGCGTAAAAAGGTTGGGGACTCCTGCTTTAGTGAAATAACTATAAAAATATATGCTGTAAATTTAAATTGGGGTAAGAAAAGCCAAATATCCTCTTTCTCTGAAAAACTACCCGTACCTTTTACTAACTACGCAAGTACCTAGTATTACATTTTAAATCAAAATTTAAATTAATTTATCTTAAATAACTCAATTTTATTGCATGCATTATTGATGAGCAACTAAAGACGCGCTGTCTGTTTTAATTTGAGTGTTACGAAGGCAAACAGCAATAAATGTCACGCACTGTCAAACTTCCAAACCTCTTTAAGCTATCTAAAGTTAAAAAGTTATGATATTAAGCCGGCGCTAGTAGCGTCTTGTCGGGAATTTTGTATCCACAGAAGCACAGTTAGAATTTAATAGCTTCTCCTACGTTTTGTCTATGTACTTTAAGGAAGCGTCGACAGAAAGCGCGAAAACTTACACAACCTCGTTTTCTTCACTTAACGGCCCTACTTGCACTGATTTTATACTCTTAACTTTTCATAAACTCGTTTGCTCTTACTCGTTTTCGGGCTCTCGAAATGCAAATTATGGGGTTATTTCGGCAGTAGTCGGCTTTTTTCGATGAACTGCCACTGGCAACTATAATTGCAACGAGCTGTTAAGTAAAATTAAAAATTCTTATGTAGGGGAACCTGTTGTACTTTGTTCCCTTTGTACCTAGGGCAACTTTATTTTTTTTTAATATTTGCGGGCTTTCGTGACTCAGAATTTTCCATAAATTATTTATTGTGAATCGTGCTTAAAACCGAGTGTGCACATTCGAGCTCAAAGTGGCACATTCCGATCTCGGGAAAATGTGCCACTTTTTGCTCGAATGCGCACATCCTTGTATTTAATGAATTTTGTAAATTAAACTTCCTTTCCAATCTACAAATTGAATTAAAACATCGATTATATGTTCGAAAAACGTATTTTTAACATAGCAATGAGTGGAAGCGAGCGAAAAGATACGACAAACTCATAGGTACGAGTGAGAGGGAAGGATAAAAATTATTTACTATTTTTTGGTTACCAAAATTGTTGTAAAATGTTGCTTAAAACCGAGTGTGCACATTCGAGCTCAAAGTGGCACATTCCGATCTCGGGAAAATGAAGCGCGCCGCTCCGCGTCGCGCTTCATTTGCTTCCCTCGCTCGGAAATGTGCCACTTTTCGCTCGAATGCGCACATCTTCGTGTTTATTATATTAGTATAATTTACCGTACGCTCCTTCAAATCAAAAATTTTAATTTAATTTAGTAAATATCGATTTTATATTCGAAAAACGTATTTACCATAGCAACGAGTGGAAGGGAACGAGAAGATATGATTATCTTGTCAATGCAAGTGAGAGGGAACGATTAAAATTATTCAATTAATTTTTCGTGCAATTAATTGGTCTAAATTATTGCGCATCAAGTAAGGTAATGACCCAGTTAATGACACTTTAGGAGTGGCAGCTGAGGTTATAACAGGATAACTTATAAAAAATTTAATTTAAATAATTAATTTTTTTTCATATATAAGTTCACGGTTTCTAGAAAAGGTCATATGCGTAAAATAATTATTTGAAGCAGATTAATAGTTTAAATTAATGTTTTAAAAAATAATGTTTGAATCCCAGTTTCTGACACTTAAAATTTTTATTGCTGTAGTTTCTGACACTGGCATCTGTCTAGTTTCTGACACTACATATGTCAAAATTATTCTTCATTTATTAGGTTATACACTATCAAATTTAAATTTATTATAATCAAACATAATTTGTTATAATGTATCATTTATTATAAATAAAATGTTAATTTTTTCAACACAAAAATAATTAAATATTATAAAAACAAATACGTAAACATAACATAGGTTAAAATTGGAGTATCAATAACTGTAACATACCTATAAAATTGAGCCTAGTTATTGACACTCTTATTTTAATAATAAAATATAATTTACTATGATGTTTTAATATTTCAAAATAAGGAATAGTTAATTATTAATCGAACCATATATTTTTATAATATTTTTATACTTACATGATGATTAAATCACTATTTCAATAGTCGAACGCTCTTCTGTTAATTGCTTGTTGTACCTTGGTCCCTTTGTACCTTAGGGCAACTTTATTTTTTTTAATATTGCGGGTTTTCGTGACCCATAATTTTCGATATTTCAAATGACACATTGACAGACATTAACGTAAAGTTAGCAGCAGCTGGGCAATGTACTTTGTTGATGTATGAGATCAATTGAAATTTTTAAGCGAAAAAAAGTAAGTCTTTTTATATTCTTTTTACTTAAATATCTTATTGATTTTATTCGTTAGCCGCGAAAATGCTAACGAGCACATTATTTTCGTGTGCAACTTCTTCTTGCGCATATTTTTAGTTTACTAATTGTTTGTCGCGTTTCGTTTGTTTTACGTTTTTTTTTCTTCGATTTATTCAAAATTTTTCCGATGTGTCCCATCAAGTCGGTTTTAAATCGAGTTCGAAGGACCAAAGATTTTTCGAGTAGGGGAACTTGTTGTACCTTGGTCCCTTTGTATCTAGGACAACTTTTTTTTTAATATTTACGTATGAGATCAATTGAAATTTTCAATCGAAAAAAAGTAAGTCTTTTTATATTCTTTTTACTTAAATATCGTATTGATTTTTATTACCTAATAACAAATGACTCATCGTAATAGAAAGATTATTTATTAATGTTTGCATAGTAGTGGTCTGATTTTGCACAGTATAATCTTTAATTTTATTTTTAAGTTTAAACATCGAGGGTTGGTGTGTTTACTGGTCATTTCAATAAATTGTCTGGCCCTTAATATCAACGTGAAAAACTTAAATTTGAAATTACTTTGTTATAAATTATTAATTTACAATTTTTCAATATTTAACAAATACCACAAAATAATAGAAAGCAACTGAATAATTAACTAATACTTATTTGTAATTGTAAAATAAAAAGATTTAAAATTTTGACACTTTTTCCAAAATTTGTTGTAAATTTTACAATGAAACAATTTAAGGAAATGCGACCAAAATTTTTTGATTTCTTTACTTAAACAGTTATCTGGGAACGATTTGTTTTGTTAAATTAAAATCTAAAATAGAGGAACCTGTTGATCATTTTAAAAGCTAGTAAACAATAATTCAAAGTAATAATTAACAAGTACCTATACATTTAAATAATAATTAATAATTTTTTCACTTTAATTTAATTAATTTTCTAATTTTAAAAAATAATGAAAACGGGAGACACATTAAATGAAACTGTCAATTGAAAAAAGTGGTTTTATTAATTTAATTTATTTTGGGCTGAAGTAAAACCTTAATGCAATGGAATTGCGGCCAAACTAATTAAATTTGCTTAAGTTGTCTTAAAAGTAAATTTTATTGAATCCGCTTAAAACCGAGGGCACATTCGAGTTCAAGTGGCACTGATACGGAAATAAGCCCGCGTGCTGTAATTATTTATTCCCTGTTAAAAATGTGTATTTTTACCTCGAATGCACATCCTCGATTTATCAAGTAATTTAAATTGTTTATTTTATTACCTAATAACAAATGATTTATCGCAATAGAAAGGTTATTTATAAATGTTTGCATAGTAGTGTCTATTTTGGCACAGCATAATCCAAAATATTTTAATAAAATATTTAAAGGGTCGTGTACGTTTCTGTAATATTAAATTGTACCTTGGTCCATAAAAACGTGAATAAATAAATTAATATATTTTTAAATTTGATTTAAAATTACTGACTTACCTTTCATCAATCAAAACTAAATAATTGTTGAAAATTTGACTTATATTTATCGTGAAACATAATATTCAAACGATAAAATGCATTTTCAATAAAACACGTACTGAATGATTTGACTTCCTTGCAATACCGTATGAAAATGATGTGTCGCCATTTTTGTTAAAATTAAAAACGGAATTTTTCTTAAAAATTGTAAGATTTAAGATATATTGGTTGTTTGTAGTTTGGTGTCAAGTATCAGCTGGCTTACTTATAGTACTTATTTATGATTCACCTTGTATAAAGGATATTTACGGTATTAGTGAACTTACGATTAAGAACATTTTGAATTTTTAGGTTACTTACTATTATCATACAAAATGTAACAAGCAGTAAGATTAAAGTTGAGAATACACTCAAAAAACACTAGTGCAAATACGAAAATTACAACAAAACGCAAAATTGTTTAGGAACATTTGACAGCGAAAATTACCGGCGACGTTAAACAGTGTTATCTGAATTTTCATATTTGTCAATTATTTATTATCTAAACTATATTTATGGGTATTATTTTTCAATAAGTTATTGTAACAATTAACAAATTAAAATATTCTTTTTGTTATTATTACCGTATAAAACTGTGATCTAGTACAGGTACCATTTTTTAAATTTGGAATTAGTACTCGATCACCTTTTTTATTTTTATTTTTTGAATTTTTGGTTATGGTTCTCATATAATGTTTTATGAATAAAAATTTATCGTGCGGTTTTCTGTTTTAAAATGATATAATTATACAAAAATTGAAATTATTTTAAAAATATTGTTCTCAATAATATTTTATCAAAATTGTATTATAATCTGCATTGGAGATTAAATTTGAAATTACCATAAGTTTTAGTGGTCGGGTATTGATTCTCTTACCTTAGTGCAGAGGTCCCGAATCCTATGCCCGCGCGTATCATGGCGCCCCAGATTTTTTTAAGTGTGCCCGCCGCTGAGGATCCACGATAAAAAAATATTTAAAATTTAACTAAACGTTAAATTTGACAAAAAAGACCCACGTGGGTCTATAAATTTACTTTGAAAAAAGAAATGGCGCCTGCCGCCCGACCGGCTTTCTAGAATGTGCGTAAAAAGGTTGGGGACTCCTGCTTTAGTGAAATAATTATAAAAATATATGCTGTAAATTTAAATTGGGGTAAGAAAAATCCAAATATCCTCTTTCTCTGAAAAACTACCCGTGCCTTTTACTAACTACGCAAGTACCTAGTATTACATTTTAAATCAAAATTTAAATTAATTTATCATAAATAACTCGATTTTATTGCATGCATTATTGATGAGCAACTAAAGACGCGCTGTCTGTTTTAATTTGAGTGTTACGAAGGCAAACAGCAATAAATGTCACGCACTGTCAAACTTCCAAACCTCTTTAAGCTATCTAAAGTTAAAAAGTTATGATATTAAGCCGGCGCTAGTAGCGTCTTGTCGGGAATTTTGTATCCACAGAAGCACAGTTAGAATTTAATAGCTTCTCCTACGTTTTGTCTATGTACTTTAAGGAAGCGTCGACAGAAAGCGCGAAAAGTTACACGACCTCGTTTTCTTCACTTAACGGCCCTCCTTGCACTGATTTTATATTGTTAACTTTTCATAAACTCGTTTGTTCTTACTCGTTTTCGGGCTCTCGAAATGCAAATTATGGGGTTATTTCGGCAGTAGTCGGCCTTTTTCGATGAACTGCCACTGGCAACTATAATTGGAACGAGCTGTTAAGTAAAATTAAAAATTCTTATGTAGGGGAACCCGTTGTACTTTGGTCCCTTTGTACCTAGGGCAACTTTTTTTTTTTAATATATGCGGGCTTTCGTGACATAATTTTCCATAAATTATTTATTGTGAATCGTGCTTAAAACCGAGTGTGCACATTTGAGCTCAAAGTGGCACATTCCGATCTCGGGAAAATGTGCCACTTTTTGCTCGAATGCGCACATCCTTGTATTTAATGAATTTTGTAAATTAAACTTCCTTTCCAATCTAAAAATTTAATTAAAACATCGATTATATGTTCGAAAAACGTATTTTTAACATAGCAATGAGTGGAAGCGAGCGAAAAGATACGACAAACTCATAGGTACGAGTGAGAGGGAAGGATAAAAATTATTTACTATTTTTTGGTTACCAAAATTGTTGTAAAATGTTGCTTAAAACCGAGTGTGCACATTCGAGCTCAAAGTGGCACATTCCGATCTCGGGAAAATGAAGCGCGCCGCTCCGCGTCGCGCTTCATTTGCTTCCCTCGCTCGGAAATGTGCCACTTTTCGCTCGAATGCGCACATCTTCGTGTTTATTATATTAGTATAATTTACCGTGCGCTCCTTCAAATCAAAAATTTTAATTTAATTTAGTAAATATCGATTTTATATTCGAAAAACGTATTTACCATAGCAACGAGTGGAAGGGAGCGAGAAGATACGATTATCTTGTCAATGCAAGTGAGAGAGAACGATTAAAATTATTCAATTAATTTTTCGTGCAATTGATTGGTCTAAATTATTGCGAATCATTAAGAAAGTAAGGTAAAGACCCAGTTAATGACACTGTAGGAGTGGCAGCTGAGGTTATAACAGGATAACTTATAAAAAATTTAATTTAAATAATTAATTTTGTTTTCATATATAAGTTCACGATTTCTAGAAAAGGTCATATGCGTAAAATAATTATTTGGAGCAGGTTAATAGTTTAAATTAATGTTTTAAAAAATAATGTTTGAATCCCAGTTTCTGACACTTAAAATTTTTATTGCTGTAGTTTCTGACACTGGCATCTGTCTAGTTTCTGACACTCCATATGTCAAAATTATTCATCATTTATTAGGTTATACACTATCAAATTTAAATTTATTATAATCAAACATAATTTGTTATAATGTATCATTTATTATAAATAAAATGTTAATTTTTTCAACACAAAAATAATTAAATATTATAAAAACAAAGACGTAAACATAACATAGGTTAAAATTTGAGTGTCAATAACTGTAACATACCTATAAAATTGAGCCTAGTTATTGACACTCTTATTTTAATAATAAAATATAATTTACTATTATGTTTTAATATTTCAAAATAAGGAATAGTTAATTATTAATCGAACCATATACTTTTTATAATATTTTTATACTTACATGATGATTAAATCACTATTTCAATAGTCGAACGCTCTTCTGTTAATTGCTTGTTGTACCTTGGTCCCTTTGTACCTTAGTGCAACTTTATTTTTTTTAATATTTGCGGGTTTTTGTGACCCATAATTTTCGATATTTCAAATGACACATTGACAGACATTAACGTAAAGTTAGCAGCAGCTGGGCAATGTACTTTGTTGATGTATGAGATCAATTGAAATTTTTAAGCGAAAAAAAGTAAGTCTTTTTATATTCTTTTTACTTAAATATCTTATTGATTTTAGTCGTTAGCCGCGAAAATGCTAACGAGCTCATTATTTTCGTGTGCAACTTCTTCTTGCGCATATTTTTTGTTTACTAATTGTTTGTCGCGTTTCGTTTGTTTTACGTTTTTTTTCTTCGATTTATTCAAAATTTTTCCGATGTGCCCCAACAAGTCGGTTTTAAATCGAGTTCGAAGGACCAAAAATTTTTCGAGTAGGGGAACTTGTACCTGGGTCCTTTGTACCTAGGATAACTTTTTTTAATATTTACGTATGAGATCAATTGAAATTTTTAATCGAAAAAAAGTAAGTCTTTTTATATCCTTTTTACTTAAATATCTTATTGATTTTTATTACCTAATAACAAATGACTCATCGTAATAGAAAGATTATTTATTAATGTTTGCATAGTAGTGGTCTGATTTTGGCACAGCATAATCTTTAATTTTATTTTTAAGTTTAAACATCGAGGGTTGGTGTGTTGTATCTCGGTCATTCTCAATAAATTGTACCTTGACCCTAAGATCAACGTGCAATAAATAAAAATTTAGATATACTTTTGTTATAAATTATTACTTTTTTTTAAATTTTGCTTCAGATAATAGCAGGCGCTTGAAAAATTCTATCGGCTTAATTTTTGTGACCATTGTCAAAAATAAAACAGATTTAAAATTTTGACACGTTTTTCCATAACATTTGTTTAAAAAATTTTCAATGTAAAAAATTTGAAGGAAATGGCGACCGAAAAGTTATGTTGATGCTTTTCTGTTCTTAAACAGTTATCTGGGAATGAATTTCGATTTTTTTAATATTCAAAATCTAAAATAGAGGAACCTGTTGTACCATTTTAAAAGCTAGTAACAGCCAAAAAGTTCAAAGTAGTAATTAAAAATGTACCTATACATTTAAAAAAATAATCAAATGTAATTTGTTCAGTCAATGTTTAGATTAATTAATTTTCTAGTATTTTAAAAAAAATAATCGAAAACCGGGAGACACGATTTAAATGAAACTTGTGCAATTGAAAAAAAAAGTGGTTTGTTATTGAATTTATATTTATTTTGGCGCGCTGAGAGTAAAACCTTAGAATGCAATGGAAGTTGCGCGCGCACAGCTAACTTAAATTTGCAGTTGAAGTTAGTCGTCTGAAAAAGTAAATTATTTATTGTGAATCGTGCTTAAAACCGAGTGTGCACATTCGAGCTCAAAGTGGCACATTCCGATCTCGGGAAAATGAAGCGCGCCGCTCCGCGTCGCGCTTCATTTGCTTCCCTCGTTCGGAAATGTGCCACTTTTCGCTCGAATGCGCACATCCTCGCATTTATAAGTTAATTTAAATTGTATTGATTTTTATTACCTAATAACAAATGATTTATCGCAATAGAAAGGTTATTTATAAATGTTTGCATAGTAGTAGTCTGATTTTGGCACAGCATAATCCATAATTTTCTTTTTGAGTTTAAATATCAAGGGTCGGTGTGTTGTACCTCGGTCACTATTATTAAATTGTACCTTGGTCCTAAAATCAACGTGCAATAAATAAAACTTTAGATATACATACCTTTGTTATAAATTCTTATTTTTTTTTTATTTTGCTTCAGATAATATGCCTCGCAAGCCTAACGAAAAATTTAAATTTTTGAAAAGTTAACCGTTAAGTATGTATGTGAAATTTTAGTATACGAAAAAGTTTGGTTAATTTTTGAAACAATTTTAGTGTCATTTCAAAGAACATTATTAGTTCTTATAATTCAAAAATAAATATATAGTTTTCATACAACAATGGGTTTTATTTTGCTTAATGTGAATAGAGCCAAGGTACATCACCTCTGTTGTACCTTGGCCATAGATCCACTAATTTTTAAATCTTATAGCAATTTGAGTCAACGGTTGGTAACGCTTTCAAATATTTTATGATGAATACTTTATAAGTGCCCCACTACGATGCAATTCATTTTATCAACAAATTGTTACATATACAATTTAAAAAAAATACAAGTGAAAAAAGGGCCAAGGTACAACAGGTTGCCCTAAGTGTGTTATACACACATTTAGTAATTAAAAGGAAAAGGCAAAGAAAGCTTGAACTTTACCTAATTTTGTGCATAAATTTTTTTCTTAAAAATTAGCAGCTTTGCCGGTAGTCGGCCGTTAATAAAAACATTTTGTTATACGAAATAAATAAATAATCTTTTAAAAGTATATTCCACAAATTAAATACATCAAAACGCATTTTTATTAATATACTAGCTGACCCGGCGAACTTCGTACCGCCTTACAGTTGATTCTTTAATTTTTAATTTTTTTTTAATACTTATTCTGCTATTCGGGATACCATCGTATAAATATTGGCAAATATTGACATTAATATTTATACGATACTAACGTCATTCAATTGTTTTTCCTTCCCGGAACCTCTCTACTAACACTTACGCCCAGTATTTCAGTGAATGATTAACCATTCGTTTGCGCTAAAGCCTGTTTAAGGCTGCGCCGTATGTAAAATACATGGCGGTGAGCAGCCTTAAACAGGCGTTAGCACAAACGAATGGTTAATCATTCACTGAAATACTGGGCGTTAAACTTTATGGTATGGTATTAAAGTTCAAATTGACTTTTAAGTATTATTACGAATCTTTTGTATGGGAGTATAGAAAACTCTTATTTTTACTTTTTTAAAAAAAATTTTAAATATTTAAATTTTTCTCTCCGTAAAAACCATCCTTGTACTTCAAGGAATATTCTAAAAAAAGAATTAACGAAATCGGTTCAGCTGCTCTCGAGATTTGCGCTTAGCAACACATTCAGCGATTCATTTTTATATTATAGATTAAATTAAACTTGTGCCTAAGCTTGTTGCCGTAGCTCTTGAAAGAACCTTACACCTCACTTCAAACACTAATTACTCAAAATTTACTTTTGTCAGCGGAATTTGAAGACACAAACGTGGGCGTACAGAAAGGAAGTACCAATAATTTTATTTTTAATGTGCGCTGAATGATTTATAAGCAAATGAGCAGCTCATAATTAGCGGGAATTTCAAATTATTATAAAATAAACAATTCGTGGCCGTCTACAGGAGGGGGCCGGCAAACTGGCGAAGTCACCCCAGTTTGGCGTAATAATAGAAACGATGACAGTTTCGCAAGTTAGACTTTAGGCGTCGTAAGCGTCGGATAGTTTGTCTACGCACAAAATTTAGGGCGTTTCCAGTATAACACGAGCAATAAATATTCGCTTAGACTGGTATTTAATACTCGAGCCACAATGATGGGAAGGCGAGGGTGTCGCCCCTCGCATAAATTTTCGAACCGCAGAAATAAAATTGTTTAGGCGAAATTACATAAAACCCACTTGACTTGACACATAACGGAAATGTATACGTTTTAGCAAAAATTTATTTCGCGCCCCCCCTTCGAAAGTATGCGCTGTTTGTAAATTCGCCGCACGCCTGCATTTCGGACTTTTGCCCTTGCTTGTGAAATAAGCGCGGATAAAAAGTTTTTGTCCTTTTATAATGCTTTACAAAGGGATCGCATTAATACGAATTATGGGGTAGGAAAGTTTTTAGTTTTCTCTTCCGGATTGAAAAATCTTTTCATGAACTTGAAAGGGAATTCTTTTCATTTGATTAAGATAGTTCGCGTTTGGGAAAGTTGTAATTTTCAAGTTGTAGAATAAAATTACTGTTATTTTTGTTAAATTGGATTCTATCAAAGACCAACGTAAGTCGTTCTTTTCAATTTTAATTAATAAAGTATTTTTGTGGGATTTATTTAATTATTGTATTTCTTAATTCAGAGAAATATAAAGTATTTGATTATATTTTAATAAGACTAAGAATTGTATATTAGACCGGGCCAAAAAATCGACTATTTTTTTTTTTTGATTGGAACACCAAAAAAATTTTTATTCTTGGAATTAGTTAAATTAAATAAAACTGTATTTCCTTCAAAAATATGTATTGTTCTTCTTTAGAAGCAGATTGGTTTATTAGTTACAAAATTCCAAAGAAAAATCAAATCGTAAAAACAGATCATTGTTCAAGGCATGACTACGTGAAAACGGCTTGTCGTACGAAAATTTGTAATCAGATTTTTTTTTGTGGAGAATTTAATTGTCTTCAAAAATATATATTATTTATATTTTTGTGTATATTGTTAAGAAAATTTGAGTGAAAGATGCGTGTGCTGGAAAAAATTGAAAATCTCCATGATAGGCCTCTTAATATTAAAATTAAGGGCTCAAATTTTGACGTTAATTTTTTTTTATTATCTTAAATATTAGTTTCGGTGTTCTCTTCAAAAAAAAAATAATCAATTATTTTGACCCAGGTTATTGTATATCACTCTAGTTGATTAAAAAAGCATTAGATCGCTAAATTGAGTATTTTAAAAAAAGAAACTAACAACGTGTTAAAAAAAGTAGTTTGTTTTTACAAAGAATTGATTTACTTAATTTAAAAAACAAACAGATTTCATTTTAAGGAACAAATACATTTTAATATCAAAAAAAATGTACGGTTTGATTGTTTTTCAACTGGGCTTTTAAGTCGAATATCTTTTTAGTCACCGATTGTACACATAATTCAATTTAATTAATTTTTTAGAGTTGTTTTTTCAAATTCGTGTTTATTTTATTCGAACAAAATTATTTTTTTTTTTGATATAGAAATCATAAAGCTGTAATCGATCTACCATATATTATTGACTGTAAGCTAATTCAAATTTAAGAAAATTAAAAATAAAATTATACTTCCTCTAGTAATTTTTTATACATAATTATGAAGTTTCATCCTTGGATGAAAATTAAAATTGAACGTTTTTTTTAAAGACTTAATTTGTTCCGATTTTGATTTGGTACAAATAATAATATGTACCTACTTAAAATTTTTTTATTCTACCCTTCTCGGAAACTTTTTTTGGCCGTAATAACTTTGGAAAAAACCTTTTGGGATAACATACGATTGTCATTTTAATATTGAAATGTTTATTTATTTTTAGTAATAATTTTTTATAAACAATTATGAAGTATTAACCGGCTGTTACGGCGATTTTCGGAAATCTAATATTTTAGTGCTTCCAGTTTAGCAAATTTAATACAAAAAAAAATTCACTTCAATCGCTTATCAGAAAAATTTTAGTATTTAAAATATTGGTCGTGTATATTATCAGCTCTAACTTTGGAAGAACGCAAATCAGTCAGATATATTCAATACGCTCATGATACTCGTATAGAATGCAGGATCTGTAAATTTTTCATCAGTTTGAGCATTGTCTTCTGAAACATTACAGTTTGTTTATATCCGGGAAATTTAATAACACAAAAGGTTCACAACTGAATGGCTCTAATTAAAATTAAAACGTTACATAGTGTCAGTTAATGATACTAAATGGTTTCTACTCATTAAAATTTTCCGTATCGCAAAACTGAATTCTAACTTTCTAACTAAACTCCTACCTGCTTCGTAATCTCTAATTAACAGTTATAACACAAATACGAAGCAATTAATATAACTGCAAGATTTCCAACAAAACATCTTGAATGCAAATTATAACTATTTGAGAACGATGTAAATAGTATATTGTGTTTCGTCGCGTGCCACATATTATATTTTTCATATTACCTTGAAATTAAGAGTTTTAACATTTATTTTATTCTTGCAAACATGCCATCTGCCAGCTTAGTTAATGGTTAGATAGACGATTATACGGTTTATAATAAAGAAAAGCTGTTCTGACAGCGTTGAAATGATTCTAACTTCATTCGGCGGGCAGAAAGTAATCGTTTTTTGCTCTGGTGAAGAAAGTGATCGGTTTCTGCCTAGCGACAGTCGCATTGTGTTGTTTCGACTGACTAAGCAGGCATTGGAACCTGCAGTTTCAATATATGTAGGTAATATGATAACAAATATATCGATGCTTTCAATAATTTTTTTCTAACGTCAGGTAGACGGGAGCTAGTTTAAGATTTTTGTATTGGCCTAAGCTACTTTATTTTTAAGACTTTAAATTTTTTAATATTTAGAATTTATAATGAAAAAATAATAAAGAAGCTACGAGATTATGGAATTTATGTTCTACAGTTTCAGTCCATTAAGTAATATCAACACTACTGTGGTACATGAATGGGCAAAAAATATTGAAAAAGTAAAAAACGCACAATCAAAAGAAATTTATTAAAATAATAGGTACTAAAAAATACAGTCAATCAGATTTTTATTTGGGAGCAAGACAATAATTGATCAAATATCTGAAAGATTTTATTTATAACAACAGTTGAATTTAATTGTTTCATATTGTTTAGTAATTAAAAAATTATTTTGGCCGTGATAACATTTTAAAGATAGTGATTGTAACTTATTAAAACAGATTAATTAAACTACATATTTAAGACTTTTTACTTTACGCAAAAAAAGGTAGGCCGCGAGTTTTTTGACGTGACGATATCTACCTGACTGGGATGAAAGAAATGAAATTTATTATATTCTTCTATTATTGAAAAAATGAATCTCAACTCTACCAAAAATGGCAATACTACATCATATTTATATGCTTCTTTAAAAAAGCGAGACCTTTCAGTATTTTCTTTACCGCATATTTTTTTAAATTTTTTAGGTATTATGTTTTACGATAAATATCGATTAAATTCTTACCCATTATTTACAATATCACATTTCTTTGCACATTCAGTTATTATTTACTCTATTTGTAGATCGGAAAATTTTATCTAACTACATTATCGTCTTAGGTATACTAATAATAAACGAAATATTAAACTTCTGGAACGCAAACTTTCGAACATGCCACTTTATTGTAGTAAGAGGTTGTCACGTCAAACTTGCTTATATTTTTATTTTAATTATCCCTATACAAGAACCAACTAAAAAAATATTTCTATTAAAGCGAATACTTTTAAAAGATAACTGTCAACTGCATCTTAAGATTTTTGCAAACTTTTAAATGTAAAAATTGAATCGATAAGTTGGAACGTCTTGTATAAGAAGATCAAGTACCTATTACCTTAAAAGCAAATAGAAAACCTATTAAACAAATTTAAAAAAATATTAATAATACATAACAATGTTAACAAGTTATCGTAATATGTAATAATCAAGCACACAATTTAGTTTGATAGAATTTTGAGATTACTGTTCTACAGGATTAAGTTTTGCACCAGTAAAAAAATCTTGACAAACAAATTATAAATATAGAGGTAATTTTGTGGGGAGATGCGTAGTTCTTAATATATCGCGATTTTTTAGTGCCGAAAATGTACGATGCGTTTAATTTCAGTACAGACCTTGCCCAATAATTATTGACCCTGCATGCAGAAATTAATATGTAATTAATTTTTGTCAATAATTGGAAAATGGGTAAATATAAACATGTGCCTAATTAAAACAGAAATGTAGTAAATGTGATCCGAAAAAAACTAAATCTGGTGTAAAAACCTTTTGCTTCGTTTCTGAGTCTTTTACAAACTTAAAATGAAATATTTCCCAAAATATCAATTTTCTTAAATTTCTCTCTGTCGCTATATTTCTCCAACTTTAAATGATTAAAAAATAGTGGATATTTTTCAAGCTTTAAGCAAACGCATACAGGATGTTAGACTAATAGGCACTGAAACTTACGGGGATAATATCTGACACCAATCTAAATAATAAAATGCAATATATCCTAAATCTAAAGCATTTTGAAAAAAAATGCATTTTAATTTTTTCTTAAAAGAAAGTGAGGTCATTTACTATATTCTTTTTTGCACATTTATTTTATCGTTTAGATATCATGTTTCAGAATAATTAACGATTTTTTAGCTTTGATAAATATA
This sequence comes from Sinopyrophorus schimmeli, assembly GCA_036325965.1. Lineage (NCBI taxonomy): Eukaryota > Metazoa > Arthropoda > Insecta > Coleoptera > Elateridae > Sinopyrophorus > Sinopyrophorus schimmeli. Next base: position 3,675,975 of record JARFIZ010000404.1, read on the forward strand.
AGATAGTCAATACTTTAGAAGTAAATTTCCTACTATCTGTCGTAACTTTTAATCTGTTTACATTTTGATTCAAAAATAATATTTCCTTTGAAAAGGTGCCCACAAAGTGCAATGTAGATAGTGCCTGAGTCTATTTCACTGAAATGCCATGGCCTTGAACTAATCCGATCTAATTTGCGCCCGATGCAACATCATAAAAAAATGGGGGTAGGTCAGGTGCCTAAAAGATAAAAAAGCCTGAAACAAGAGATGATTGTACAATCCCCGAGCATGATTATCGCTAGGTTTGAGGATTTTAAATGATAAAATACTAAAAAAAAAAAAATTAATTGTCGTTCCTTTTTCTTATTGTTGATGCCCCTAATTACTACGATGCAAAATTACACTTAATTTAGCAATCGTTGGGAAAAAATTATTCTTATTAAAACGTTCTTCTTATATTTATCTAATTGTCTTCATATTTATAAATTGAAATTTACGATACGATTAGTCAAAAATTTTACACATAAGGCCACGTGACTTTGGGTACGTTTTTGTTCGGTTTTGGGTCATTTATAAGTAGGTTAAGTCCCAGTGCTTATTTGTCTGACACCCGGTATACTATCGTATAATGACCTTGTTTTGGTGGAGTTAATCACGTTGGTTATTAACTCTGTCAAGACTCAGCCTGGTCAAAAATGATTTTATAATCAATGAAGCACAATACGCTACAATTTTTCTTTTCTCGTTTGAAACATCGCAAACAACCATTATTACGGATTGCTGTGAACTTTTTACAAAATAAAGAAGTTGCAATGAAATATGACACATCCGTAATTGCTTCAACGTCTAGAAAATAACAGGTAATGGCACTGAATCTCAAGTGCTGAAAATGTCTCTTTTATTAGCGTTGCTCGCAACTCAAAAAAAATCATTTTTATTTTTACTTGTATCGTAATTCGTTCAAATCATGACTGAAAATATTTATGGACGCTCTCGATTTGATTAAAGTTTCTTCTATTGTTGCAGGACTGCCGTCTATGAGAGATAGCCTGACGAACCCGGTGCACGTTTACGAAGGCGACGACGCTCTTATCACCTGCGTCGTCAAAGACATGGGCGACAACTCAATTTTGTGGAAGAAGGAGGACCGAGAAAGGCACAGCAGAAGAGTTCTAACTGCGGACGAAGCCAGAGTTACTGCAGACAAACGTTTTGCTATTCTACACGATTCCTGTAAGTCTGTTATATTTAACTTTTCGAATTGATTTATTTACAGTAATATAACAAGCAAGAGTCGAATAGAAAATTTTCTAGTTCTTAGTTTTTTGGAAAAACTTCGCAGTCGATTCGGTATTGGAATAATAAATTTAACATCTACAAATGCAATATTGTGTTACGTGATTGAAATAAAGGCGCCGTTCTAATAATTTATAGGTGTCTGGAAATTTTGATTTTAAACCATACCTTATTTAGAAATAAATGATTGGAACATTTTGAAAATAATATTTACTTTGAATAAACTAATAAAAATCATTTGTAGATAAATGTTAAACATTTTTTTTATGTACTTGTAACGAGTTTACTAGGGTTCGAACTAGGGTTGCGATATTAACAGTCGGTCACTTATTTTAATAACAATTCCAATTTATTTAACAAAAGAACCAATAACTCAAATACTAGAACATTTGCTTAATAATTAATTATTTATTATACTAACTATTTTACTTAAAGTTTTAATGCACAAAACGAATTGATTTACCGTAGTATTTATTTACAAATTTAATTTCACGGAGATTATCTTTAGTTTCAGAGAGAACAGCACGAACGAAATTTAGTGTTAGACTGCTTACTACGGGAGTCGGCTACGCTTATATGTGTGTTGCGGTATCAATTATCAGAGCTTTTAGAAAAGTGTAGATTGTTCTTATTCGTCATGCTAGGTAATGTAATATGGAAGTTTCTCGAGCGCGTGTTTAGTTTAATGTATCGCGTTTCTTTACATTAATGTCTCGTGTTCGATTAAATTAAACTATCGCGGTCGCTACATACTTATTTTTAAGCATTAATGTTTTCAAGTATAATGTAAAAGAAAGTAGCATTATGCTTAATTATGTTACTTGACAGCAATTTAAAAACAAAGGCCGTTGCCTAATTAACATGAAAAAGTGCCTTGAGATATTTAGCTTTTTTTTCCTGTGATGAATTGTACTTATCTTAGAATTAACAATTGTGGAAAATTTTTGGTCTCACGTCCTTATGCATTTTAATTTAAAAAAAAATACTTATATCTAAAAAAAATTTTTTCAAAACTGCTTTTTTATTTAAAAATGAGCGTTAGCGGATTTTATTATTATTTCTTCTTTAAAGTTAGAGGTATAAAAATGTAGATCAAATATGGTTATTTGTACAAATTAGCAGTAAGGTATGTAGTTATGATCCGAATCGATTAGGGTATATGAAGTTTAGTCAGAGAGAACCGAAACTCGGGAACATGTTAAGCGAGATAAGGCTGCCGAAGTAATTACTCGTACGGTGTTAATTCACGACATGGTTTTGTAATTCTAATCTTATTGGTTCCCCTTATTAAACCTTTCATTATGATTTTCTCCTGCTCTGCAATCATCTAATACGAATATTTATCTGATGTCATGTCGATCACTTTCTCTTTCACATATGCGAAATATTTGATATTAAGACCCTTTAAGTCGCATGTGATGTAGAGTGCTCGTCAAAATAGAATGCACGTGCGAATTTAACATGAGTAGTTAAAGCTCTGAAAGTGAGAGGACCAATCTTACATTCTTCTTTTAGTTATATACTTATTTAAAGTTGAAACGATTTGGTCGTTGTTCGATTAACTCAGCCGGCTAGTACGGCAACCTTTCAAATTCTAATACAATATCTTATTGTGATAAATTGGGCGTTTAATTTAATGTAAGATTGGTCCTCTAACTTTCAGAGCTTTAACTTCCCATTGTAAATTTGCATGTCCATTTTCTTTGATTTTTTCCCGTCGAATCATCTAATACGAATATTTATCTGATGTCATGTCGATCACTTTCTCTTTCACATATGCAATATTTGTATTAAGCTTTAATCTATGTAATTTGGATCAGAATACGTGAATTTCATAGTTAAAGCTCTGATAGAGGACCAAACTTACATTCTTTTTTTAGTTTTATACTTTTTAAAGTTTAAACGATTTGGTCGTTGTTCGATAACTCAGCCCAAGGAAACCCTTTAAATTCTAAAACAATATCTTATTGTGATAAATTGGGCGTTTAATTTAATGTAAGATTGGTCCTCTAACTTTCAGAGCTTTAACTTCCCATTGTAAATTTGCATGTCCATTTTCTTTTGACGAACACTGTACACATAGAAGCCTTGGGACTACAGGCCCAATCTGATAGACAGAATATATTATCTGAGTATTTAAAAAAAATTATACGAAAGTTTGGCTTTTTACATAGGAGCTGTTAAATTTTTGATAAAAAATTCCGAATTTAAAGTGTAGAAATGTTAATATGTTATTGTAAATAAAGGAGGTCAAACAACTAGACTGGGAGGAAAAAGGCCTAAAAGTCGATAGCATTCATTTGAATGATCTAAGATTTTCTGGCGACATAATACTGATCAGCACAAATATTGAAGAACTCAACAATATGATACAAAAAGTGGGTCTTAGAACGAACTTAAATAAAACTAAAATAATGAGCAAGGAATAAAACAATACCACCATTGACAATGTACCGCTAGAAGCAGTCGTTGACTATGTGTAGGGGGAAAGTGGCATGAAACAGCCAAGTTTTGAAACAGCCATTATCAATTACGCGGTAGTTTTCATACGAATCGTTTATGTATTATTATTGTAAGATAGCAACACTAGCCAGATATCCCCCACAAAAATTTGACCGTTCACCGTCAATAAACGGCGCCGATACGACGTATTGAAGATTTTGTCGTCAAAAAGTAAGGTTTTGAGTTCAGTTTATTTGTTTTCTAACGCCTATACGTACAAAACTAATAATAATATGATTACACTATAATTTTATAGATATATTAGGCCTTCTAATAACGTATATATTTTGTAGACTAATCTTTGATTTCATAGTAATTTTCGAGATTTTGTTTCTTGAGAGAATATGTTTTGAAATAGCCGGACTGCAGTGTAATGAAACAGCCACCTTTTAATTCCATAAAATGCAATAATAATTGTAGTAACAGCAATCAAGAGTGGTACCGATGCAAAATTGTAATGGTTGGGCATATAAATCCTGTGGCGTAAAAGGGAAATTGCATTATTTTTGCTAAAAACGTTTTTAAGTTTTTGCAATGATTGATCTCAAACGTCAAATTTTTTGACAGTTTCTTAGATTTATGTAAGTAAATATTTTATCGAGAGTTTGCGTTATTTAAAACGTTTTATAATTATATAAGATCTGAAATTATAGCTTAAGTTTATTATTAAATAATATCTTCGTTAATGTGCAGTTTTAATCTTGTAATAAGAAAACATGAGCTTTTTTTTTAGAATCAAAATAGGATTTTGAAAATGTTTTATGACCTATAGGTTAAATGAAAACCAAATTTTATTTTTTTATGTCCTTCTATATTATTTATCCCTTTTTTAAAATGTTTTATGACATTACCTTGGCACACCATAAAATAGGGAAACACAATCAGACAGCTGAAATTGGCGAAGGACATAGGCGGCGTTCGGTAAATTGAGCTATATTAGATAAAGACATACCCATGAATCTAAAGAAGGTATATGATTATCCCTTTTTAAAACTGGCTGTTTCATGCCACTTTCCCTACCTTGGCCACACCATAAAAATAGATAAACACAATCAGACAGCTGAAATTGGGCGAAGGACATAGGCGGCGTTCGGTAAATTGAGCTACATATTACGAGATAAAGACATACCCATGAATCTAAGACGGAAGGTATATGATAGCTGTATATTGCCAATAACCACATATGGATTGGGTGCTATGGTCATATCAAGGAAAACTATGGATCAGCTAAGAGTAACCCAAAGGGCGACAGAACGAGCCATGCTACGAATCTCATTAAGGGACAGAGTCCGAAATGATGACATCAGAACTTGAACCGGGATACCAGACATGGTGGAACCACGTATCTAAACTGAAATGGCAATGGATCGGTCATGCAGCAAGGCAAGATCCTGAAAGTTCGACACAACTACTATTGAATTGGAGGCCAAGACTAACTAAGAGTAGCGTGGGAAGACCTTTAAAAAGATGGATCAAGGATGTGAAAACCATCACAGGTGTAAAGTGGATGACCATCGCGAGAAACTAAAACTCATGGAATAAACTGGAGGAAGCCTATGTCCAACAGTAGACAAATAACAGCTGAGGGAAGAAGAAGAAGACGAAGAAAAATGTTTTTACTTTAGTAAATTATAAAAAGTTAGTTAACTTGTAGAGTAAAAAATTTTAACAACTTTTAAAAGATCTGTTTGTTTGGCGAGTATAACTAAAATAATTGTATTATTGGTATTAATTGCAAGAGATAAAGTTGAAAGTGCTTTTACAATTGTACCTAAGTTGCAGCATTATTGATAAAGTAAATCCCTTGCGAAACTAAAGTTTCAATTGTCTGCAACATTGACTCTTCAATAATTGGCGTACGTAATTTGAGTTGAGACTTTGACGAGATCGCAGTTATTGGCTATTATTGAGCAAAAAGTTACTCTCCCGTTATATTAGCGTTCATTGTATTCTTTCTTACAAAAGATCGAATTCTCCAAGTCTAAGCTTAACTAAGCATTAACGTCCGACTTTCTTCCCGGAACGTAGTTAAAGTTTTTTTCGCAAATTTTCGCTTTGAAAAATCATATTGCGAAGCTTCAAAGTAGTTACACGAGCTGCAGCTAATTTATTTGACTCAGTGCTAAACTTGCTCTGATTGTGTTTACCCAAGTTAAAAAATGTTAAGAGCGGAATTTAAATACAGATATCCATTGAAGCTGTTTATCTTGCAAATGAAAAGAAAACAAATTCTTTTGCTGCGCAAACAAATAATCAAGCAAGACGTAAAAGCGCCAGGAATCAGCGATTCCTTATGTTTGTATTATTTTTTTTGTCTAAGGCGGAGATTCTTATATTTTTATCGCGTTTCTGATTCTCTTTTTATGATGCCTACGTTACATAAATCGAAGACCTCTAAAGTTTTCTTAAAGGTTTTTTAACGCGCGACGGGAAATCAACGCTCCTTGTGAAACCGATGACGACGATATTTGAAAAGTTTCTATAATATGGCAGCAGTTCATAAGCGTCTGGATTCCATTCCCTTAGGAATTTATATTGAAATCGATTAAGTAAGGACTATGCGATATGAGTGTCCAAAAACTAAACATTTTCGAGACGTTCAATCACATGTTTTATAATGAACTAGCTCCCCAAAATTCGTGTTTTAATAAAATATTTGTATTGCTAAAACTATTGATCAGGTGTGTATGGGCATTTCTCTCACAAGTTGTTTAATTTTATATGAAAAGTTCCCTGTGGCATTTTTTCTTTTAATGATCGAGGAAAATTGTGCGAAGGTAGATAATGTAGTATAGTAAAATGTTGTTAAGGAGTCAGTTTATAAATAATGCTTTAAAAGTTACAAACTTTTTTCTCGTCGTTTCTCGTCTTTTTTGAGGATTATTTTTAAGCCATTCGTATCAAAATAACTTTGTTCCGTTTTTTCTTTGTAGCACTTCTACTTTAGTCCCTTCATTTTTGTTAAGAGGGGGTCTTATTACAGTGATTACAACGAAACATGAGTAAATCAGTACCTTCAAGCACTAAGGAGTTCTAAGTACAGTTCGAGCCTAAAGTACTGTTGCCAAAGGATAGTTAATTTTAAAGATTTTGTTTGAAATCACGAAAAATAAATTGTAGTTCTTTTTACTATAAGATTGTGTCCAATTTCATTGTAGTGACAAATATTACATAAATATGGTAGTAATGATAAATAAATCTGTATTAAATGTTGCGAAACCCAAAATTTGATTTTCTTCAGTATTGTTCCAGTATGGTGGTTGTTTTTACCACACATTGTGTTTTTCTCTATTCGCTATATCTTATATTTTAAGCAATACTTGTATATATGTACATATATGTATATTGGTCTTTTGGAAACAGCTCTAACAATTTGGATAAAATTTTGTATTTACATAATATTTTATTTTACCCAAGATATTCGTTTTTCACATAAAAACAATTTTTTTTCTGTCGCGATTTTGTAAAATATTGAGGTAACTGTACCAGTAGCCTGCAATATTTATGCATTAATATTAGCTACTCAACAACAGATGGCACTACTTAACATTGTTAACAAGACATTATTAAACATTAGTTTGCAAAGTTGCAATAGATTGAATCACAGCAAAAGTTAACACTGCCACACGTTGTAGTGACTTTTACTTTATCACTGCAGTTGGCGCTCCCAAAATATTATACTTAAGGCAACGCCGACTTGGTGTCAAATTTATACTCCAACCTTGGATAATTCAACTACATTTGTTGTAGCAATTAATAAAATTGCGAAAAAAAATGTATTGTGAAAAACTTATTTGGACGAAATCAGTTTTTAACAGAAGAATAATTTAAAACGCATGCGAAGCAATTTTACTTCGTAAATAATACTTCTACGCAATTCTATAGATACGAAAGAACATTTGTAAATTTAATTTAAATATTCAATATAACATTTATATTTTTGTTTTGGTCACCTCATTGGCATTTTTTCGGTGTGTGCACCGGGACAAATTTGGAAAAACCGATACGTATGGTCCAATTTCGGGATAATTGAGAGCCAAACTAAAGTTTTGACATTTTGGCATGATAAACTTTGCAAAAGTGAAAAGTTGGCTTTCTTTCTTGCGGTTTCTCTGGAAGCCCCAAAAGCACCGCGGCCCATACGCGGTTTGGACCAGTCTACGCTTGTAATATAATATTTAACCTGCAAACCGTAGACCCTTTTCTTGGAATTCAAGCGTACACTCTATCTAAAAGACCGTAGCGCCAATTTTTTATGTTACATTTAATTTTTTCCAATAGGATTATTTTTTTAAAAAGGATAAATAATAATTTGAAAGCTAAAACATTTAAAGGCTACTAATTTATTGAATTGAACACTGAGATCTTCTAGGCCGGGGTGGTAATAAAATATTACTCTTAACACCGCACTAGGAGGGAAAAAGACAACAACACCCATCCCTTTATGTTCCATGCATGCAGCCAGGAGGGTACCGAGGAAAAGTCGCTTGGGCTCCAGCTCAGGGCACGTGGAAAACGTAGAAAAGGGGACGCGCCGATTAAAAACACCAGTGTATGGTTTGCAGGTTAACTTATTAATAAAGATTTAAATCGTTTTTTTGTTTGATTTTCGTTAATAAATACTAGTTCTTCTGTCGGGTATTTCCAGAACACTTTTGGTACTTGATACACGGAAAAAAGTGATACCAGAGCCGTTCTAACTGATGTTTCGTAATTAACTTCACTACAGATTATTGCGCATGCGCGGAAACTGCTACTAAATTGGTATAACTGTGGATCTAATAGGGAATAAAACTTGCGATACTATACTTTGTCCGGCGAACAGAAATAGTTAAGCTACTCCCACAAATGTGCGCTAAATTTAAATAGAATTTTTTTTATTGGCTTAATTTTTAAAGCACGTAACACAAGCAACCATATAAGCATTTATGTCCTGGAAGAACGGGGACAAACTTGATTATTAATTTGTACCGTGTGAAACTGGGCACTGCATACATTGGTTCAATTTAGTGGGGCGTGGCTTAACTATTTCTGTTGGCCGGACAGTGTATAGTTTTGTCTCATTTATGATACTACTATGAGTAGCATTACACTCTATAAATATTTTTGCACGGAATGGCCCCTATTAAATTTTTCGTATAATTACAGAGAGCGGCCTTATATAAGAGTACGACCGACAATTGCGAACAAAAAGAGCACTAGGCTTCTGATCTAAGGATTATGAAAATTTGAATAGAATTTACACACAAATTGCGAGTTTTCTAAAGCTAAAACATTTTCAATATGAAACGCTCTAATATTAGAATTGGAAATGAGCAAAACTTGTTTGATTCTGAATAAAATGCTTCTTTGTTCGAAATGTCGAAACCATTGGTTTATAAATTGTTTTAAACAGCTCGCAGCGTCCGCCCATGGAGGCAATAAACGGAAAATAACGCTTATCTTAAGAATGAATGAATATAAGCTCGAGCCGCTTCAAATGTTGCTCTATAATTTTGAATATAATAACTTATTTACTGTATCCTAAATTAATGTTGTATGCTATTGTTCCAGCAGCATCCGGCGACGAACCAAAAGTTGCAAATGGAGGGGATGTTTGGGTTCTAGTCATAAGAAATTCAAAGCCCTCAGACTCCGGAATATACGTTTGCGAAGTAAACAGCAACCCAATTGTACGCAGCTTCCACAAACTGAGCGGTAGGTCTATCATGCTACTCAAAAATCAATTTTTTTCGCAGCAAATTTGTTCGACGAAATAAAGAGCTCGCCATTTTATCGCCGCCTCCAGAAAATGCGTTATCATCGTGTGGCCTTCAGATGTAAATTTCAGTCACAATAAAAAATTCAGTACGCCTTCAACGTATTCGGAATATATTGGTTTATTCTAATGCAAAGTCTAGCACTAAATTATCCAAATCCTTTACGTATTTTTATTTTTATTTGTGCCCCTCTGTATTTTCGCAGACCTGTGGATTTTTATTTATTTTACGTATTTATAAGCTTTTTTTTCTTTCAGTGCTGCCTAAGGAGCTTGTGCCGCCCAGCAACACTTCGGATCCTTTATTGTACGAAGAGGAGCGCGAACGGTTTAGTAGTCGAAATCACAATTACACGGATTGCTGTATATCAAAGAATGTTTCTACAAATTGCTTGGGATTCTGTAACATACAAAGCATTCTAGAAGGTATGTATAAATGAAGATAAGTTTTCTTCTTATTGTCTTCCGTTATAACAAACACACGTTTTATATAATTACTGTCTTAACGGGTTTTCGGCTAACAAAGACGTTTCGAATGAGATTTTAAGTTGTTGCTTTTACTCTTGGAATGTTAATCACAAAGTGTATTTCTAGGCTTTCAACGAAATTACAGTGTAAACTCGGTTATCCGGACTGATTATTGTTGCAGCTTATTCGGATAATCGAAAATTCGGTTAATTGAATGTATAGAAAAAAAAACGAATTTTAGCTATATATAATGTGACCATACTTCCTGTTTTGAATGGGATTGTTCCGTTTTCAGATCATTTGTCCCGTTGTCCCCAAACGCCAAAATGTCCCGTTATCAAAAAATTGTCGATTATGATACCGAATATTAAGAAATCCTAACAAGAATTTCATTCTTGCCTTCTTATGAAATACAAATTAATTTCACAGCAATTTTGCAATGAAAAAATTAAAAAATTATGAAAAATAAGCGAAGCCCAAAGGAGACATTTTGAGAGCGCAACTAGGGTTTTAGAATTACTTGAATTTTTCTAAAGTAAATTGATTATTGTTAATCGTGGCGAAAAGCTGAGTGTGCACATTCGAGCTCAAAGTGGCACATTCCGATCTCGGGAAAATGAAGCGCGCCGCTCCGCGTCGCGCTTCATTTGCTTCCCTCGCTCGGAAATGTGCCACTTTTCGCTCGAATGCGCACATCTTCGTATTAATTGGATTCGACTATATTAATAACAAATCCTTCAAATTCAGATTTTTTATTCGGTTATTCCGTTCTAACTGTGATTTTTTGTGTCCTATACTGTTTGCTCTCACTGGTCATACATTATAAATCTATTAATGAAATTTTTGTATCAATACGATTATTATTAACATATTTCATCACTTTTATTGTATAATATAAGTTGCAGTCCAAGGAAAACTTGCAATATCTCACTTAAATGTCAGTACCGTGTCATGTCCTTTTCTAGAATTTACCTATTGGGAACTGACATGGAGGCGTGGCTTAAAAAACATGTCGAAAAGTAGCTTACAATTTTAAATGTTTAACCTATGTGATAATAGGATAAGTCTTTAAAATGTTATTAAATATCACAGATATATTAGTTTGGACGGGTGAATCAGTTTGATCAGGTCGATTATTTTGTTTTATGGTCGATTCTATCGTTTTACGTCGTTCTAGTCGTCTTTGCAGCCGAGATTCTTGTCGAACAGTATTTGCTACTCCAAACGACTTAGGTAAATGGCATGATGGAACCGCTGTTTTTTTTAAAAATCTTCTTTTCGTATTATAATTTAAAAAAATTACGAATAACAAATTACTTTTTTTATTAATGTTTAATTACGTGCAAGGTAAAAAAATTATACTCTCAGTTTTTAATTTTTAGGTTAAACTTTAAAATCATACCTGGTAATATATAATCAGTTTTCTTGAAATGTAGCGAGCAAATTTTCATTCGAGGAGTAACTTTATTTATTTTCAATAACTTTTTCCACGCTTTAAATTTATCAACTTTTTCCAAATTACCAAAAAAATTTTTTAGTAACGCTGTACCATCACCAGCTTTCGGAAATTTATGGAAAACCACGTTTAAATTTTTATTGGCTTTACTCTTACAATCTCTCACTGCACAACATACTCTATTTTTTGATTTATTACGTTCTGTAAAAACTGCACCTTCCATTTCTACTTTTATTTATTAATAATTTATTATAAACTATTTATTACTAATATAAACTGCATATATTTACAATGTATTTACTTGACAGTTGTAAGCTATTAATAGTTTGTTTTTTTACCACCAGATTGCGTGCCTCGATTTGTCAGTTCCCAATAAATTGGTTATCTTTTTGTTGCAATAAATAATTCAAACCAATTAACTGATAAATCTTAATGCATATAATCAAACTTAAAAGAAATTAACGATTTTTTTTGTAATATATCAATTTAAGATTGAATTCCGGTTTAATAACTTTTGCCCTCAGATTTAAGCAAATTTTTAAATTTGAATGTGTATGACTCGTGCGCCATTTACCTCGAAATTAATGAAACAATTAATGAGCCATATTGAAAGTACGTTAATTGAGTCGTTTACAAACATCACGCAAGTGAAATTCGCAACCCAGTTTGTGTCATTTTAAAACTCAATTTTTAAAAGATGATGTCATTTTACTTGTCAGTACCGTAGTATTGGTAAACTTAATTAACGATTAATTTTTTTCATCATCTATAATGAATTTCTGTACTTATTACTAGCCTAAATTATAGGGTAATAGGATATTATCAAATTCATAATCAAAAAATTACAGGTGCTATTTTAATTAAAAATATCAGTACCGTGGCGATCAGTACCGTGTCAAAAAATAATTAAAATATATTTAATTGTTATTAAATAATATTGACTATTGGCGGAGAAGCTTAAGAAATAAAAATGCTGTAATATAAACAAAAAAAAATTTAGTTAAGTTAATTTTTGTGAAATGTTAGATTTGAGTTGATTAATGTTTGATATAAATTATAATGTATTATTTGTTATACATAAGTTACTATGAATTATTGAAATGTAAAATAATCAATAAAAAAAAGTTTTAAAATGTTACAATACAATTGATGGGACCAGTGCAATAACCGGCCAAATCCATTTTAGGTAAATTTACAGGAGGAGGAAAAAACGTTTAAAAACGAAATAATAAGAATACAGTTAAAACAAGTATGCATGTCGTTAAAGTTAAATCTAAGTAATTTTGTGCACAATTTAAATTTAAATTTAAAATAAAGTTGGACATTACTTTTATTGCACAGATTGATTGTGCTGCGAATTATCAAAACACCTGTAAGGATGACTTATATTTAATTTAATAACCCGGTTTTTGTACAGGATGATAGAGGGAGTCATGAAGTACTTCATTCTATTTATAACTTAATTTGCCTAAAAATTGGACTTGAACGGTTATTGCACTGGGCCCTTTAATTCATAAATAATTTTAATAATTTTTCTGAAGAATGTCTACCTTTATTTTATATCAGTACCGTGGCATAGAAATTATAAAATATAATTCTCATTCTCGATATTTTAAAGTTGTAGCAAAATCCTCTCGTACTTTCATTTTTACTATGAAATAGAGTAATAATATGTATGAAAAAACAAAAAAAGTTTAGTTATAGAATTCAAAAATTTTTAATCAAAAAAGTAACAGTTAGAACAGAATCACCCACATAATTCTTAATAATTGAATTTGCCTATCGTATTTATTGGAGATGGGGATGGTTATTAACCAAAATAAAACAAGTTAAAATCACTTAATAAGTATATTTAACAAACTGCGTATACTCGCATGTCTTCAATTGGCGGTCACATATGGAACTTTTTTTCTTAAGACCTAAGCAAAGGTATATATACTGTTATAAGGCGTGCTTAATTGCTAAACATTCCCACGCTAGGGTGAAATTTTGAAAGTGAAGTATTTATGAGTATTTATGTGATTTTTAAATGAAAAACCACTTGATCATTTTTTCTGCGTCTGCGACTAAATTTGTGTTTTGGGTTCTCACGGTGCTGCATAAATTCCGCAGCCCTTTTTCCAACAGTATTCTTCTCTCTTCGAAATTATATTAATTAAATCAAAGTGAACTAAATGTAACACATCTCACTTTTCTATTAATTAAAAATTACAGTAGGGTATTTTTACCAAAAAAACACATTTCGAATGTAGTACTTTTAAACTAGACTAAATAAATAAATAAAATATTTTAACTTTTTTCGAATTTTGACTCTTATTTCTCAACCTCTTTTTTAACATACCCCATCAAAGTCATTCTAAAATTTTGATGCACCCCTATGTAACATAAAATATTTTTTTATATTTAAAAATTGAATTAATCCATAAATGAAGTCGAATTACAACAGTGCACTATGGGCCAGGTTCGACCAAAACAACTTTTATTCTAAAACATAGTTATGTCTATGTATTTGATCATGAGGAAACTGATTTTGAAAGAATTTTTGAAATCGGTCCGTTAGTTTTTAATATAATTCCGAAAAACCAAAAAAAATTCGCATTTAGCAAGATTTTAAAAATCCGAGGTCCTACGATGTTTAGGATCGTTTTACTGATTTTAGAATGTATTTGTTTGTCAAAATCGGTTAAATGGTTCTTTAGTTATCGCAAGAAAACCGAAAAAAATTGACAAAAACGGGTATTTTTGAAAAATCATATTTCCGAAACGGTATTGATTTTCCTCAATAGTATTTTTTATAATTTAAAGAAACACTTCAACTTTCAAACAAAAAAATAAAATTGAGTTTTTTAATCGGAATTTTTAAAATACGAATTTTTGAATTATTTATCGAAAATATGAAAAATATGGGAGGAGAATCCAAACTTAAATTGGAGTTTGATATTTCATTTAGAACATTGTTTTGCGTCTTAATAAAAATTAATTTAATTAATGCACAAACTTTTTGAAACAAATTCATATTTTTTTATGTAAACTTATAAATTTAATCAAAGAAATTAATATAGTTTAAACTATCAATTTTATTGTTCTTCGTTATCTTCTTCATCTTGGCTTACTAACAATAGATTTAAATTCATAGTATTTTTCATTTTCAAGGTCATCATCCGCTAACTCAAACGTTTGTTCATTATTTGGTAATTCTATCAAAAGTTCTATTACTTACTCGAAGGAACAAGGGTTGATTGCACTTAGCGTGGTACAAGGAGTGCTGCCTTTACCATGACCATGACTCTTCATTAGAGAAAATTAGAAAAATGTTTTGTAAATAAAATATCCAACTCAAAAAGTTTGGTTTCTCCCCATATTTCTCATATTTTCGATAAATAATTCAAAAATTCGTATTTTAATACTTCCGAGTTAAAAACTCAATTTTATTTTTTTGTTTGAAAGTTGAAGTGTTTCTTTAAGTTATAAAAAATACTCTTGAAAAAAATCAATACCGTTTCGGAGATATGATTTTTCAAAACCACCCGTTTTTGTCAATTTTTTTCGTTTTTTTTGCAATAACTAAAGAACCACTTAACCGATTTTGACAAATGAATACATTCTAAAATCAGTACAACGATCCTAAACATCGTAGGACCTCAGATTTTTTAAAATCTCGCTAAATCCGAAATTTCAGGTTTTTCGGTTTTTCGGAAATATATTAAAAAATAACTCACCGATTTCAAGAATTCTTTCAAAATCGGTCTCCTCGTGATCAAATACATAGAAGTAACGATGTTTTAGAATAAAAGTTGTTTTGGTCGACCCTGGCCCATAGTACAGTGTATGCAAAATGTGCCTTAAAACTAATTTGTTTATAATTTTTACAAAAATGAAAATTACCCAAAAATATTTGGAGACATTAATTTTGACATATAAACCTTCAGAAATCTGCAAAAGATGATATAAAAATCAACTAGTCGATTTTTAGAGCCCACTTTAGAAAATTTGACTCATACAATTTTAATTAATCAAAAATGCAAATTACTAAACATTCGAAAGTACACCTGAAAATATTTTTATCAAGCTCGCTACAATTAGGCGTGCGGAAGAGCAGCATGATAACTTATCAAAAAGAATAAAATATCTAACCTTTTTTAAACGACAAATAGATCTAATTTATTCGACTTTTAATTTTTTGAATTGAAGAATAAAATAATAATATAGGCGAATCCAATAAATACGAGGATGTGCATATTTGAGCGAAAAGTGGCACATTTTCGAGCGAGGGAGGCAAATGAAGCGCGACGCGGAGGGGCGCGCTTCATTTTCCCGAGAGCGGAATGTGCCACTTTGAGCTCGAATGTGCACACTCGGCTTTAAGCTCAATTACAAAGCGTATAGTTTTAACAGGAAAAAACGAAGAGCAGCGGCAATACATTCAATTAACGTTTTCGTATAGAAGGATTCGTGTTTAGATTATTGATTAAAAATTTATCATAATTTACACGAAAAAAAAAATTTAGAAATGAATGCCTGGCATAACTTGGACTTAATTTTATTTGTTATAGGTAATACGGGACAGGATCCGGAAAATTGCGAAGGCGATTTTCCAGCCATCGTTCGTTGCATGGCGGACGGTAGGAATCACGTGCCTTGCTGTATTCACGAAAGAATTCCAGATATTTGCCAGGACGTCTGCAGAGGCGAATATACAACAATTACTGACAATATCAAAACACATTTCTCATGTTCCGCTTACACAGAACAAACGCTGGCCTGCATCGTTGAAGGAATAGGTATTTCTCATATTTTATTTGATTTTCTTATTTAATTTTAATAGTAATTTTAATAGTAACTAAATTAATAAACTGAAAACAACCGCCGCAGTTGGACTGAGGTATTATTCCTTTTATGAATTAATGAAAACATAATCGCAATTTGATCATCAACTTTGCAATATTTATTGGTAGGGGTCATTCATAGGGCATTTTACTCTACCTATATAGAAGTTAGTACAACGGCAGTTATAATTTTTTTTATATTAAGTACTTTTTTTAAAGTATGTTTTTACCGAGGTATTATGTTGATGTATTTGATTTTTCAGAGTATTATGCTTTGTTATCAAAATTAAACTTTTTTTACTGATGTAAATTTTGTACATTTATACCGTGTGCTAGACGAATAAGTACTGGGACTTAATCAACTTA
The DNA here is from genome assembly GCA_036325965.1 of Sinopyrophorus schimmeli. Classification (NCBI taxonomy): domain Eukaryota; kingdom Metazoa; phylum Arthropoda; class Insecta; order Coleoptera; family Elateridae; genus Sinopyrophorus; species Sinopyrophorus schimmeli. The sequence continues at coordinate 3,692,629 of JARFIZ010000404.1, forward strand.
TAAATGACCCTAAATTATAGGTAATATTTTTTGAGTTATGGTATTGGAAACTTTGATTTAAAAATGTGTAATAAATACTTTGCTAATTAGAATATTATGAAAAATTGTTCGAGTCTGTTATAACGATAGCATTAAAGCCATATGTAGATATTTATTTTATTGTTTAAAAATTAAAAGATAATTTTAGAATTCGTATATGAAATATGTTAATTAGCAATGAAGTACGTACTACGTAACCTCACTTTTTTCAAAAGCATATGGTGGCGATGCTCTGTTGCCATTTACTGGAAAATTAAAATGTTTTCTCGAAATTAACTTTTGCTGTTTAGATTGGTGTCAAGTATCACCCGGTTAAGTTTCAGTGCCTATTTGTTTGACACCCTGTATATTTGAATTTGCTTAACTACTTTACAATTATATCCAAACTTCTGCATAATTTGTTAATGCATTCTAAATATTTGTATAAACCAGCGATTCTCAAACTGTGGATGACGCCGGGTCTAAGAAAAAATGCCGGTCTTCAAATGATATTACATAATCTGCTTTATATGTTAAAATTGTTTTTTATAGTTATGTCGCGTAGAACACTATTCAAACTAATATTTTACACAACCCATTATTTGTAGAAATACTCTTTTTATAATTAAACTTATTATCTACATGGGAATATCTTAAAAAGTTTTGTGACCCTCAACACATTTTCTGCGATCTCAGAAAACTTTCTGTCCCTTGGCATCAACTACGGGTATATCTTGACTAAGCTAAAAGTAATTATATTTGTTCTTATTAGATGTAAATAAGGAAGTCTATATTACCAACACTTATTGTAGCTTTTTTAATAAATTTTGTATTTAAAAAAACTCTTTAGTGATTATTCTGTAATACTAAAATTGTACATTTTAGTAAAAAAAAATCTAATAGGGGTTCATCGTACTACCATATTGTTATTCTTTAACTTTTAACTCAGTTCCAACAATACAAAAGAAAAAATACCTAATTTTGTAAAAAAATAATAAAATTCAACACTAAGAGCAATGTTAAAAAAAAAAGTTACACTGTGTTATTTACACAGCCGCAAGTGGTTTTGGCGTAACAACGTCTACCTTGGTGGACAAAAAATAATGAAATTTATTAAATTGTTTTATTATTGAAAGAAAAGCTATTTAGTTTAATCAAAAACGGCATATTATCTTCATATGCTTCTTTAGAAAAAGTGAGGCCATTCAGTTCTTCCTTTATCGCAATTTTATCGTTTTGATATTATATTTTATGATAAACGTCCATCAAATTCTTAACGATTATTTCGATTTGATAAATGCAAAGCAGGTCAATCATTTAAAAACGCCCATACCAAGTTGACTTAGTTTTAATTCGAATACTTTCAAAATTAAGAATAAAAGGCTTTCTTATCTAAAGTGCAGAAACGTGAATTTTAGATTAAATTATGATACTTTTTTTAACTGTTTTTTTTTATTTTTAAATTACGTAATGTTTGGCATGTAAAATATTCTTTGCAACTGTTGCAAAAAAAAAATTAAGAAATTAATTTTATTTCCATAAAAACATTCTTCATAATGCATCTAACAGGTTCTGTTTTTCCAAATATTTATTTGTATCTAATACTTGGTAATTTTATTTAACTGTACAAAAAACAAAAATAATTCAAGCAATTTAAAATTGCAATTTAATAATACATCTACATTAGGGTGGCGCAAAAAAACCGACTATTTTTTTTTGAGTTTGAGTAAAAAAATGTTAGTTTTTGATTTTTGAAGAGATACTCCAAAGGACAGCTTAAAAAAAATTTTTAAGAGGTCGCTCAAAATTTTTTAAAATTTCAAAATCCGTCAAAAAACGATTTTTTTTAAAAAAAAATTTTCTCGTTACAGTATAATTTTATATACAAACAAAAAATAAGTTTTTGAAAGTTTCAATTTAAAATTTGAATTTTAAAAGGTCGCTCAGAATTTTTTTTAATTTATTAGTGCATCACTTTGAATTTTTTCGAGCGACATTTTAATATTCAAATTAAAACTTTGTACATTTTTTTTCTATTATTTAGTAAAATAATCAACAAAAATTCACCACGAGATGAACTAAAAATGAAACAAATGACAAAAAACATAATTTTATTAAAAAGTGCGTATTAAATTTGCTTTATTAGCATTGGGATATAATGCAAAGTGATGTACTAATAAATAAAAAAATTCTGAGCGACCTTTTAAACCTCAAATTTAAAATTGAAACTTTTAGAAACTTAGTTTTTGTTTGTCTATAAAATTATACTGAAACAAGAAAAAAAAAAAAAAACGATTTTTGGCGGTTTTTGTAATTTTAAAAATTTGAGCGACTTCTTAAAAAATTTTTTTTGACCTGTCCTTTGAAGGTAGCTCTTAAAACATCAAAAACTAACATTTTTTCACTCGAGACTAAAAAAAAAATAGTCGGGTTTTTTGCGCCATCCTAATCTACATATATACAATATTTAGAAACAAAATACATGCTTAAATATGTATTTGCGCAATAACACATTTCGTTACATAGTGTTTTTTCTATTTAGGCCAGAAATTGTTCTCTGAAATAAGCTGTGGTCCAAATGACGTATTAAACAATTTTGAATTTAAACTATCGTAATGTGAACTTTCGTTAGTTAAACTTTTTATAAATGCACATTTGGATGAGATGTGTAGGCGACCAAACTTAAAAAAATAATTATTAGAAAATATCTTATTTTATGTACCTACTCAACATTAAAACTTGGCCTTATGAAAAAAAACAAAATACAGGAATATCTTTTACATGCCAATTTCTTCAAAAAGTGTAGAATATAGTTAAAGTTTTACAAGAAACTGTTTGTATTCACCTCATTGTACGATTTAAATTTTTAATAATTGTTAAAGTAAAAACTATTATTAATTTATTTAATTTCCTAAAAATTTTAGAATTACTGCCAAGCCAACCCGATAACGTAGAAGTGGAAGCGTTAACAGAAAAATCACTAAAAGTATCGTGGAGCACTCCGATCTCAAATGCCGAAATGGTAACCGAATATATGGTCAACGTTACTTCATTGAAAACGTTCGACGATCACTTGATTGATCCGTCCGAAGGAAGCCCAACGCAAGCAACCCCAGCGCCGTCCCACACCATTCATGTAAATGTTCCGAGCTCGCAAAACCAAACAATTTTAAGCGACCTTACGCCGTTTACCATGTACGAAGTGACCGTATCGGCTATCGGTCTTCACGGGGCGAGCTTGCCCTCGTATTCCGTAAGAAGTTTGACTTTGACGCCTGGAAAACTGAAGCCGACGGCCGTCGCCGAAGCTCCTCAACTGCCGGACGTAAAAGCGTGTTGTGCAAACAAAGGAATTGTCCACAAAACTTGTATCAACAAACTCTGTGATCCCCTTATGGCCGACACTGCTGAAATAACGGACCTTATGATTTGCGCCCCTTGGGCAGCCGATACTTTCGGTTGTTTGATCAATGGTATGGATCATACTCCTTGCTGCAAAGCCAGAGGCCTACCCGAATTGTGTCAACAGCTTTGCACTGGCAACGTTACAACTATCGACTTTAGCTTTTTCAAGTAAGTTACTTTTTATTTACGTTTAGTTACTAACAATTTTTTTTATATATTCTTTTGATGTACAATTTTTAAGAGAAATATTTAAATTGTTGTTTAGATATGATTTTCAATTTCTGTTCCATTCAAAATTATAATAATTAAAAAAAAAACGAAACTTTTCAGAAAGTTAACGAATGTTCCCATGGCTTGCTTTGTATTAAAATAGTTATCCCGGTGCAAATCTTTCATGTATTTTAAAAGTTTTCTGACGTACCGCAAATTCACCATTTTTGCCCTAAATATTAATATATCAATCTTTAAAGATGCATAAACGTTAACAGTAAATAAGCATTGAAACTTTATAAGGTGATGCTTGACACCAAACCGAGTATTAAATTAGTTTTGAGAAAAATGCATTTAAATTTTATCAAAAACAACATAATTTTCATATGGTTTTTTAAGAATGTGAGGTCATTCAATAAGTGCTTTATCGCGAACTTATTTTATTGTGTGTATGTTATGTTTCACGATAAATGTTAGTCAAATTCTTAACAATTATTTAGTTTTGATACATACCAGATAGTAGAGTCATGTGGGAGTAAATTGTTATAAAATTGAAAATTTCAAGTGGATTTAACTAACGTGTAATTTTAAAAAATAAAAAAATAAAACCTTGTCAAAATGCGTTCACTTACCCCAATGTAGGGGCAAGTGTGCGCAGTGGTCCATACTTATTTTTGAATTGTGTAGCTCTGTAACGAGTCAATGTACATAAATGACCAATACATATTTTTGTAGGGAATTTAATTCTCTACAAAAAAAGGTCTCTTATAATTTTTTGATATCTCAACTTTTTCAAAAGTTGTTCAAGGTTACAGTTGAAAATAATTTTTTTTTATATTAACAGCAAAACTACTAGACTAATAACAAAATTTTAAATAGAACAAAATATTCTAATAAAAGTACGCATACAAATATGGGCACCTTTATCCGACAACTTTATGCGCACACTTAGCCCTAACTGTCTAAAACAGAATTGACTTAAAATTACTCATTATTGCGTCGTTTCATAAAACTTTGTAACGTTACACATCAAACTAAATAAAATAATGTGCATGTTAGTATCTTCTTCTACTGATGCCTTCTTCCTTTAATGTGTGGGGTCGGCATGTGTGATCGCTTTTCGTCATTTGGTTCTATTGCGTGATAGATTGGGTGTGGTAATATGTAACAAATACCGCAGCACAAGTACAAAAGTTTTTAAATTGAAAATGGAAACATATCGTAAGATTTTTAACAAAAAATTTTACTTATCAATATTGCAAAATTTCACAAACAAATTTTTAATAAAAAATATCACCGATAAAGAAACTCGAAAGATTTAAAATAAGGGCAATGCCAGCTTTAATCATTTGCTTTAAAAAAATTCCATTTACGTTGGTCCAGTTTTATAACCAAAGTATTATTTTACACATTAAAGAAATATTTACAATTAGTAGTTTTATTTTGCGTTCGAATTTAGTACATAGTTGTCAAACGTATTTTGCCCCTTTCAATGTTAACTTAATCTGCAATTTATACGGTTCGTTTTAGTTCTAGAAAAAAAATATACAATTGTCTCTAATATCATTGTATGAATAAATTTAAACAATATTTTGTATGATATTTTAACTAATAGGATATTTATTACGTATTTTTCAATAAAAGTTTACGCAATTACTCAAAAATATTGTCCATATGATTATTTGATTTGAAGTATTTTTGTTTATTTTAGAGACGTGGATTTTTAGGTTAAGTCCAAGTATTTATATACCCTGTATATGATTATTGATTTAATTCCATTTTAATAATCTCGGATTTAGTACAACAACAATATCAAAAACAATTTGATGGCGTTTTTTTTACATTAATTAAGTATCCTTTTCATAAATTTATAATTTATTATGTAATTTTAAATTTTCCAAACAAGGCAACAGTAACAGCTCAAAATACTTTCATCAATTTGTTTAAAACTTTTTTCATACCCAATTCCAAAAAAAAATATCTCGCACTACAAAAAGGGTCTTGTCTACAACTTCGAACGGGTACATTAATATGCAAAATATAATAAAAATTTTAGTATAAAAAAGGTAGAAATCGAAAGGCCAAAATTCAAAAAAAATATTTTGGGTCCATGTCACTCGTCCAAATTTACAAAGAAATCAATTTTTTGTTATTTGAAAAATTCAATACTTTTTATTAAATGTGGTTCAAGTATTATATGATACATAATATATAACTTAAAACAAAGCAATCTATAATAATTTAATACGGTTCACAGTGTTAAGTTTTAATAATGTCAGAAACAAAGACATAGTTTTTTTTTTATAACAGTTTGGGTAAACTTACAAAATTGAGGGAATTTTGGAATCTTGACAAGTTTTCTAAATTGGATTATTGGTATAATGAAACCTAAGCCGCTAAAAACCTTGTTGAGGGTAACTATCGTTTGATAAAGTTGTCTGCATAGTTTATCGCGAGTGCTCTTTGGAAGTTCTCTGGCACACTTTTTGCACAAAAACTGTTTTGATATCTTTAAGCGCTGACGTTATCTTTTAATTAAAGTTTATGAAATGTAAACGTTGAACATTTGAGAATAATTCACCGAGTACTTAGATATGCAAATTAGAAATTAGTAACATATGTGTTGTAATTAGAGCATAAAGTTAAAAAAAATACGGGAGCTTTATTCGAGTTATTTACATGGTTTATGGTTTTTTAATGTCATTTGGACGCCATATTTGTAGTTATCATTAAATATAATTATATTTTTTGCAATTTTGTACAATTAGCGAATGTTTCAAGAAATACTTATTTGTAAATATAATACAAAAAACCTTTTAGAGACATTAACGAATTGACCTCCACATTTCTCAGCGTAAATTTTTAGAAACACTAAAGATTGTGGCGCTAAATTCAAAACGTCCTCAATCTTAAAATAATCTTAAATCATTTTTCCAAGTTTGAAGCAACGTTTTTTTTGCATTAAGTTTTTTGCATAAGTTTCACCTTTGGTCACCTTTGGTAAACTTAATTTAACTTTTTTTAAAATTACTTTGTATAAATACAGGGTGTCTCAAAAGTATGGCACTAAATTTTAAGGCTCTATAGGAGATAAAATTCTGATACGAAAAGTGTTTTTGCGTTTTTGCACCTTACGTAAAAGTAGTGAGTTATTAATTAATTTTTGTAGCCAATTAAAAAAAAGCCGTAGGGGTAAGAAAAGTAGCGAGTTCTTGCCGATTTTCACTAGGGGGTGTTCAAGTATTAAGTAAGCAAACTTTTAATGATTTTTGACCACTTTTTCGTATTAGCAAAAATAAGAAAATCGTTAACCCTCTCCCTCAAATAATAGAACGTAAGATTATGTCAAAACTTATATTAAATATCAAAATTCAAATTAAATTATTTTTAAAATTTTTTATCTTTCGTAAGATATATAACATCTTTCCGCTCCATTTGTAAAAAAAAGTAAGAACAAATTATAGCGCCCCGCTCCATAAGCCTGTTTAGGCCATACTTAAATGCCCCCTTACTTTCATCTTACCTCTTGCTTCTGATTTGCTATTGAAATTAATTAATAACCTGTGCATTAGGTGCAAAAACAATAAAAAAATTTCGTCTCAGAATTTCATCTCCTATCTAGCCTTAAAATGTAGTCACCTACTTTTGGGACACCCTGTATTACCAGAATACATGTCTATCCCAATAAAATCAATAACTATTAATAACAAAATATTTTTAAAAATTATTTGTACTACTCAAAAGTTTATACTAATAGCATTCCTCTAATTAATTCTAAAAAGCGTAATTATTTATCGAATATTGTAACTTAACAAAAAAATTAATAACGCTTCAGCTGTTTGTGAATGCATACAATTCTGCTATTAAATTTTACACAAAATAAAAAAAATATGATTTAAAAATTGTATATGGTACTATATAAAATCTCAAAAACCATTAGTAGTTGCCATTTTTATAAAAGACAATGTATTTTTTTTAAATTGTAAAAAAAATTGTTGACAGTGCCAAATCGATTGCGCCTGATTAAATACACTTTCTTCTAAGGAATAATTCTTGGTTTTTTTAAATATTATTCTAGTTTTTTTTTTAATCATAATTATGTACATGTTTTTTGATTGATAAGCACGTAAAAATATATGTTCTTGTTTATTTCTAAAAGCTTTTTTTTGATCGTTTATAAAACAAAATGCATGACACTGACTGTATAAAACGTTACTCCTTCAAATAAAAAAAAAAGTATTTTACAAAAAGTTCTAGCTGGACTTTCGAAATTATTCCTTACTTATGAACTTTTCAGAATGACCCAATCATAAGCGAAAAAACGGCAAAGGAACTGGAAACGTTGATATATTTATGTTTGTTACTTTTATTTTTCTGTAATTTTTCCAAGTTTTATTATAGACGAGTAACTAAAACAATAAAAAAACAATAAAAAGAAGAGAAACATTTACTACTTTATTTTCGAATTGTAGAAAATCGAAAACAGCTTCTGAAAAACATCCACTAAAAAAAGGTCAAGGTCCATTCTCTGATAAATTCTGTCCACACCCGAAAATAATATTTTTTAACGCGTTTTCAATCGATCTCGATAAAAAATTGCATATTTTTTATTAAATCTGATTTGTTAAAACGATAATTTTACATTATTTTTCGCAGAACACATGTTGTAGCGACTGTTTAAATTTATCTAAGAGTTCCTTGCTTAATTTCTCACCTCCGGTGCAGCCATCCCCAATAACGGAACATATTGCGGCGTCGCCACCGGAATAATACTTTTTATCGCATTCCGGCTGAACGATGTTCTTTGCACTAACGAAATCTGCAATCTTTCTCAGACAGGCACAGGTCCAAGGATTACCACCTATACTTAACTCCTTCAGTCGTTTCAATTTGTCTCCTACGTTCGTATCCAAATACAGCAAAGAATTGTGGTGCAGATGCAAGGTCGTAATAACGTTTCCAATGGGAAATACATCCGGCGACAGATATGTAATATCATTGTGACCCAACAATAGGTGTGTTAGTTCGGGAAAGTCGTGGAAAGCGCCACTTTCAATTCCCTTTATATCGTTATAGGATAGATCCAACTTTTCCAGGCTCGGAAGTCGCAAAGAACTCGTAATAAATTTTAGCCCGTTGTTCGATAAAATCAATTCTTTCAAATTTGATAGTTGCGCGAGGACGTTTTCGTCAATCTCCACTAAACTATTGTGATCCAAATTTAAGTACTCCAAATTTTTGTGGAACGACTTCGGTGCAATGTACGAAACGTCGTTGTTCGTCATAATCAGTCTCATCAGGTTGGGAAAATCGAGCTTTCCCACTTGAATATTGTTCATCTTGTTGTACGATAAATTAATCGTTACGAACGACGAATTTTCGAACAGCCCGTGCTCGATGTTTTCAATAAAATTCTCCTGCAAATCCAATTTGAACATTTGCGGCAAATTCGAAAAGGCGCCCTTCGGGATCACTTTCAGAACATTTTTGTGCAGCTTAAGGTAGGTTAATTGTTCCAGGCCGTTAAAAGCTCTCGGTTCGATGTTGATCAGCGTCTCCGATATGTAGATTTCTTCTAAATTGGGCGTAGCGAGGAATGCGTCGCTTTTGAGCACTTCATTTGGACCTTCGGAAGTTGTCCTGCATTGATCTTTGGCGATTATCAGGTTCCTCCAAGACGTTTCCGCGTAGCGAGGGACGTCGCTCACTTTTTCGCAAGTTGCAATGAAAGTTAGGGTGCACTTGGGTTCGGCATTGTCCAACAATAAACAGCATGCAAGTAGAAGGATGGAAGCGCGAATGGAATTCATGTTTGCGCTGCGAATGTTCACTTAGCACTAAACTCTTGGCGGATTTTACCGCAACGTTAATAAATCATATCTGTTGTGGATAAAGCCGCACACTTCCGGCTATCCTTAATTAAGGTAAAACCATTTATAAAGCGTGCTGTATGTTAAGTTTTTAATTGGAATTACGCATAGTTGCTGTACCACGTGCATGCTGTAATGAAAGGTCAATGTTGTTTTGTGTCTTTGATAACGCTTACATATAAATATAGGATGATAAATCTCAGAACTGTTTGGTAATAGGTTGCAAAAAAACTGTAAAGATTATTACACTTAATTAATCGTTAAAAAAAAACATTTTTAGAAGAAGAAAAATACACTTTTGATAATATATCTCTACGTTTAATATTAATTAATTATTTTTATGGTAGGGGAGAGTAGGGCAATATGACGCAGGGGGCAAGGTGAAAAACTTAATTTTTTTAGACTTTTAAACAAAAGTTTTTCCGTCAATCCTATGTGTAATTTATACATATTAGGGTGGCGCAAAAAAACCGACTATTTTTTTTGAGTTTTGAATAAAAAAATGTTAGTTTTTGATGTTTTAAGAGCTACCTCCAAAGGACAGCTCGAAAAGAAATTTTTAAGAGGTCGCTCAAAATTTTTTAAAATTTCAAAATCCGTCAAAAATCGATTTTTTTAATTTTTTTTCTTGTTACAATATAATTTTATAGACAAACAAAAAATGAGTTTCTGAAAGTTTCCATTTAAAATTTGAGTTATAAAAGGTCGCTCAAAATGTTTATTTATTTATTAGTGCATCACTTTGGATTTTTTCGAGCGAATTTTAATATTGAAATTAAAATTTCATACATTTTTTTTTCTAATATTTAGTAAAATAATCAACAAAAATCCACCACGAGATGAACTAAAAATGAAACAAATAGAAAAATAAAATGTATGAAATTTTATTTGAATATTAAAATGTCACTCGAAAAAATCTAAAGTGATGCACTAATAAATAAAAAAAAATCTGAGCGACCTTTTAAAACTCAAATTTTAAATATAACTTTCAGAAATTATACTGTAACGAGAAAAAAAATTAAAAAAAAAAAAATTTTGATGTTTGACGGTTTTTGAAATTCTAAAAAAATTTGAGCAACCTCTTAAAAAATTTTTTTTGAGCTGTCCTTTAGAGGTAGCTCTTAAAACATCAAAAACTAATATTTTTTCACTCGAGATTGAAAAAAAAATAGTCGGTTTTTTTGCGCCACCCTAATACGTATAAATGATATCGCTCTTCATTGTGTCCACTGTGAATTAAAAAAGTTTTTGGTCCAGCATGTAAATATGTTAATTTAAAATGCTTACCATAAATCAACTCGATTAAAAAATTTTTTGGAGGTTTTTTAAAAATTTCCGAAATGATAAGAATTGAATTCTTTATTAAATTTGTTTTTCTTGTAATGTTACTAGTGTCTACATTTAAAATTATAAATAATTTGAAAATTTCAAGTCGATATATCAATTCATTTTATTTTTAAAGTAGTGTACTTTAGATGTTTTCGAGCGACCTGTAAATATGAATTTTTAAAAATATTTTTTTTCTTGAAGTTAACATCTTAAAAAATAGAAATGAAGTACGAAACACCACAAATGAAAACATAAAACAATTATATAAAATAAATAAATGGAACTAACGATTTAAAAAATCTCACCTTCCACTTTCTTATTTGACTATCCATCTGATTTTCATACTACAACAACAAAAATAATGTTTAAGAATGAAATCAATGAGTAAGAATGCTATATATAATTCATTTATTTATTTATTATTTTTTTTTTAAATAAATAAAAATAATTAAATATATAATTTAGTTTGAATGATAACAAATTTGATGATTTTATTAATTGCTAGCGACAGTTTAAGAATTTCAATTAATTTTATATGAAAATTTATCTGTACATCGCGCTTTGAAAAAAAAAGTATTGCCAACACTTATGATGGAAAAGTTAAAAGTTCTACTAATACTTGGGTACTTTATTACCCCGCTCAATTTAGATGGTAATATTTTAAAATGGATAATCGAATATCAAGGGGTGATCACTCAATGCTTTTAGATGGGTACCAATTTTGTCACTCGATTTGGCTTTTCAATACCAACTTAAAAGTATAGTCCGATCTTTTTAGATTTTTTATAGTTATTTTATGTTTTCCACATTAATAACAGGATAAATTGTGATTGTCTTGCCAATAATTTTTGAGTTTTGACAGTAACTATAACAGAAATATTTATTATTATTATTTTCCGTGTAACCAAATTAACATCATCTTTAGAGAAAGTCATTTAGAAAAATTGTTATTCGCAGTTAAACCGGCTCTGACAAGATTGGGCATGGTGGGGGCAGAAGGGATCACCCCTTGGTCGAATATAAGGGCCCTATATAAAAGCATCAATGTCAACTCGCTAATTAGAATCCATATTATTTGTTTAATTTTTATACCAAACAGGCGATTAAACAAAATGCACACGCAACAGTTATAAAAGAAAGATTACTTTAAGATATCTACGTATATCAACAATACGGATCAACTTATAATAATTTAAAACATTTTTCATAAAACTTTTATAAATTAACCATTTCATACAATTTTTATTTAAGCTGACAAAATTCAGAACTAAATTATTTAAATATTAATTTGCTCTTTCTTGAAAAAAGGAACCTCACTTATTTTGCAGAGTTATTTGCATTAGAAGAAGTAAATATTAAAGTTTCATTTCCGTAAGGGAATGTTCAATTTTTGTTGTTAAGCCCTTCGCATCCGCCCCAAACTGTCTCATAACTTTCCTCTGATCTACTCCAGTTTACTGTTTTAACTGGGTTAACCGAATTCGATTCTATTCGCCTCGCTTTACGCTAAATAAATAATTCATTGAAGCATAAACTTCGGTACACCAATAATTTTGCACCACTCTATTGTTAATTTCTTTATTTTTTCCCTTCTCATTACCACCGTCGCTCTTTATTTAAACAATTTTCTGTAAAACTTCTGTTGAGAACCGGCGCCAGGTGATTTTACGTCTTATGCAAAGTATAAAAGGGCATCCCATATTTCACCAGTTGTAGGCATAGTTTATAAAATAAAATTTTAAAATCTCTGAAAAGTCTTATACGCTTCACAGGAATATTAGTTTAACCTTGACATACAAAAAAAACCGAATTTGATGAGTCCGAAAAAAACTATTAATTTGGCTCAACTTAACTGTTATGAGCATACACAAATAACATAAAATAAATAATTAATAGTTTTCAAATATTTTGAAATATATAGACCAGTGTTTCCCAATCTTTTTTTAACATTCCCCATCTAAGTCATTCTAAAATTTTGATGCATATAATATATAACATATAAATATTTTTTTATATTTAAAAATCGAATTATTCCATAAATGAAGCCTAATTACAACTTGTTCGAGATACAAGATTTAGGTTTTAGCAAGAAATCACTAGGAAATTATTAAGAAAAAGAAACAATAAGTAAATTTTAAAAACATAAACTAAAAAATATTTTTATATCGATAGCTCGAATTTTTGATAACGCGAATTATTTTTAGTTTTCCTTCAACTTCGACCTATCGAGGTTTGACTGTATTTAATTTTATAAATTTCATATTTCTGAACCATTAAGATAATTTATTTATTGAGTTTTCTCCAATATTAATTTTATTTGCGTAAATTAATGATCTTCAAAGTTTTTTGAAAAACCACAAATACTGTATTTACTCTATTTGAGTTTTCTGACAATACATAATAATTTTTTCATCAAAATTTATTTTTAAATTTATCGAATAAAGTTTTGTTTTATTCAATTTGTGTTATACAAAAAAAATTGATAATTAAAAATTTCTAAAGTTCTTAAATATATTTTAAAAATTTTCCAAGTTATTTATTTGTTTAATTTGAGTTGTCTAAAAACTTAAAATAATTTATTCTTCGAGTTTACTTTAATAATTTTGCTAAATGTTTAAAACTGAATTTCATTCTATGTAAAAAAAACAGTGCATGTACTTATGTACGCACGTTAGAAGTAATACTTCTTTGGCGCGAATAAATTAAATATAACTACGCGTTATGTTGCGCTTGTGTATAGCTAGAGCAGTAGTTATCAAACTATATATTACTGCGCATATATCGTTTTATTTAAATACATTGCTATTTCCTTTTTAAATTCAAAAAGTAATTGAAACAAATTGAATAAATACGAGGATATGCGCGTTCGAGCGAAAAGTGGCACATTTTCGAGCGAGGGAAGCAAATGAAGCGCGACGCGGAGCGGCGCGCTTCATTTTCCCGAGATCGGAAATGTGCCACTTTGAGCTCGAATGCGCACACTCGGCTTTAAGCACACTTTACAAGAATTAATTTACTCTCTGACAATTCACAATTAAATATTACAGAATTATATTAATAACAAAATTCCCAAATCGCCAATTTTGTGCCATTTAACAAAATTATTGTTGGAAACAAACCTTTTTCGGAACATAAAATTGAATACAGTTCTTGACGTCTTAGAGACGTCAAAATCTACAATGACACCCTAAACGATTGACGTCTCCTTGACGTCATTGTATGTCAAGGGGTTAATAATAATATTACTTTAAAACAACATTTTTGAAACTTTGATCTTTATTATTTTGGATATTATGTATGCGCCATCTATCAGAATATAGTGAAAGTTAATGTTGAGAGATCATAACCCAACAACTAACATTTATAGTGGCTCGCCAGTTCCATTTCCAAATTGTTATAAGATACTTCTCAGTAACAGTTTTGCAGGAATTGATACATAAAAGATGCCTCTACAGGGTGAGATATTTTAAATTGAATTAAAGTCTTCAGTTTTTGTGAAATTAAAGTTTATAAAGTTCACTTTTTTGTCCTTTAATGTTTTCAGCTACTTTGCAATTTTTTTTAGAATATATATTTTTAATATTGAGCAAAACAAAATATGTCACCATGTAGTCCTATTTTCCGTTGCTTTATTCTTATTTTTTTTATAACACCAGTAATTGGAAAAAATGGGTATGGAACTACGAAAGGTCTAAATTCTCATTGATATTAGGCAACGCACTCATCGACCTTAAAAAGTAATTAATCAGAGATTTGATTTCTAGATAAAGACCGTTCTATCATTTTTATAAAAAAAATTAAAAATGTATATTGATTATTGTACATCGTGGTGAAAAGCCGGGTGGGCAGATCGAGATTAAAATGGCATAATTCCATTTCAGAAAAATCAAATTTTATATGATTTGCTCGCACCGAAATTATTTTTGGAATGTGCCCATCCTTGTATTAATTGAATTTATCTTCATTCTTTAAATTTTCAGAGAGAAACTTAATATAAAAAAATACATTGAATCCCAAGTATAAAGGGTGTCTCAAATAGAGTAGGCTAATATGGGTATCTTTCTTATTAGCGAACATAGAAGTTTGGTTAAATCGGCAATGTTTTGCAGTTTTAGATGACGATTCAGATTCCGTTAACAAAATTTCACAATTCCGAATAGTTCTGAAGTTATCGCAAAAAAACTGAAAATTGTTATTTTCTTTAATGTCAAATAACTTTGTAATTATAAAATTTACAAAAAAAAGTTTAATATAAAAGTTACCAGGTATCATAAAATACAGGTGAAAATTAAATTCAAAATGGCGGCTTCCAAGATATTGATACCAACTTTCTTATTTTAAATGGACGCCATATTAGATTTTTACACAGTTAAATAGCATTTTTTTTTCTCGTTTCAACCATGTATAACAATCCATATTTAGATAAAAAATTATTAAGAATATTAAAGGTTTTAGGTTTAAATCAAAAGTAGCCATGAATGATTAAAAAACAATACTTTACTTTTTAAAATTTTTCTATTACATATTATAGAACTGTATGACTATTAGGACCAAATCTCCAATTTTTTAGACTTTTAGCTCCAAAAATTCTTGTGAAGCGATGAGAACTTTCTAAGAATTTAATAAAACAACGACACAAAATTATTAAAAATAAAACAACCGATTTTTATAACTTTTACAAACTTAATATTCAAAATTTAATTTTTTTGGTCGCCAATTCTGGAAATTCTTTATGTGTCGCTTTAAATCCATTTAATTTAGAAAAATTTTGCGCCACTTTGCAGCTTGTGCCCTAAGCGTCTGCCTTAATGATATCGCGCCCATCCTCCTAATATATTTACAAGATTAATAATTCCGAGAGTAATTTATAACGATTAATAGTAAAAATAATTTTGCAGGTGCCTGCGTTATATGGGGGAATATACAAATTGCCTTCTTCAGGGTTATGGAGTACTGCCTAGTGCGCCTTTACAAGTTCACGTGACAAACATCGAGACCGAATTCGCCATACTGCACTGGTCCACACCGAAGACATTGGGTGACACGGTTATACACTATAATGTTCACTACCGAATGTTAACCACTTACGATAATGAATACAAAGCAATCGCAATGGTCCACAGCCCTTACATCCTGGAAGGTCTCGAAAGCAACACAGATTACGAATTCTATGTAGAAGCTGTTAATACACATGGAGTGGGAGATCCGAGTAGCAGGATCACTTTTAGGACTGAAAGCAAGGTAGGTATTGCTTATGAATATGCAGACAGATTTGATTAAAACTTGATTCTATATGCATAAGTATTAAAAATGCGTGCCTTACGTTGTAATTCTCACTTGATGCTTTCGTTCTAATTGCACATAATAATGCATACTGAATGAAAAAAAAAGGCACCGAGTTATATTTGGCACCGTACCAATTTTAGGAACACATTTTCATTATGTGGAGCGTTTGCTTTGCCGAATATTGTCTGCAGTCGATATTTGAAAATGCACAGGTATTAACTTATGAGCAAACGAAATATTCAACTTTAGTGAGTATATAGCTTTTTGACTTATTACTAGCGTTTTAGACATTAATAATGATTATGCGGATATGGAATACGTAGATTTTAAAATATTTGTAGTGATATTATAACGAATTAGTTCAGATTTTGTTTAGTGTAACATTTCAATGTAAGATTTTAGAGCTTTCAGGAAACTAAATTTGAATCTTTTATTGATACAGCTTTTCTTTACCAAAAAGTGCTTTTTTTTAAAATCAACTATTCAATTTTTGCTTATCAAATAATTTGCCTTATGATAACTTCGTTCAGACAGATAGAATTTAGTAAGAGTTACTGGAGCGGGCTAGAAGCAAATACAAATAGTTGTTCAAATCTCACTCGAAATCTTTGTAGCTTTTGTAGTTTTTAGAGATAAATCTATAGTGCATAATATTCCAACAAATTCTAAAAAAATTTACCATAAAAATATAAGCTCAATAACAAGAAAGAGACAAAGTAAATAGAAGTTGTTACACAAAAGGGTTTTTAATTCCTTGCGTTACAGTTAAAGTTTTACTAAACATAACTAATTTAAGTAACTAAAGTCTTTAATAGCGAACGCGTGGATGTAGTCGTTCACCATCTTGGTTGTCGTATCGTTACTGCACTGCTTAACATGGACTGCGCGCGCCTTCTTGCGGTACAGTGCATTGCAAAATAATAGTTCGTCACAATCTCCCCCTCGTGACGCGGGGCTCGTCCCGAGCTGGCGGCACGGGAAGCTTCTTCGGTCTTCCTCTTCGTCTAACTCCAACATACGGTGGTGCATCCGGTCCATGGTAAGGACGCAAAGCACTGAGATGGTAAACTCCCAATGGTGATCCCTTCGGTTGGTTAGCAATCTCATAACTAACTGGAGAAATCTTCTTTATAACATAGTAAGGACCGTCTCTACGAGGATCTAACTTACTGGTAGTACCCTTGGATAAACTACTAAGTGTGTGGAGGTTTACTAATACTTTATCTCCTACTTTGAATTCTTTAAAATCTGCACGTTTGGAGTCAGCATAAACTTTATGACGATCTCTGTTTTCTTCATTAACGTCCCTAGCTTCTAGCCAGGTTAAATGCATCTTTTCTAGATACGGAGTAATTTGAGGTACGAAATTATCCAAATTACTAATTTGACTTAGGTCATTCTGGACTTGATCGAGGGAACAGAGTTCTCGCCCGATTGTTAAATAAGCAGAAGTATTACCTAAGTTTTCGTTCTTAGCGGTATTCATCGCAAAGCGAATGGTAGATAGGTGATCTGGCCAAGTGGCATGCTCCCCCTTAACTAAAATAGCTAAGCGTGGCTTTAAATCACGATTCTTCCTTTCTACTAAGTTGCTTTCGGGGTGATATAACGGCGTTAACAATTGTTTTATACCCATGACATGACACACATGCTGCATAATAGCAGAAATAAACTGAACGCCATTATCACTCGTTACCTTTCTTGGAACACCGTAGCGGAAAAACACTTCTTCAATTAAAGTTTTAGCACATTCTTCTGCACTAGCGTTTCTAAGGGAAAACAGCTCAACCCACTTAGTTGAAGCGTCTTCTACAATAAATATCCATCTGAATCCATCAGAAGATTCTGGTAGTGGACCAAATAAATCTATTGCAAGAGTTTCGAATCGCTGCGCATAGGCCGGGGTTTGTAATAAACCAGGAGGTTTTTGATTCGAAGCTTTATAACGTTGACAATCAGGACAGCTTTTGATATACTCGGTTATATAACGTCTCATACCTGGAAAGTAGTATTTCTTGGCGATACGTTGGTACGTCCTTTCTATACCATAATGGCCTGCTGTTGGACTATCATGATACTCGTACATAACTCGTTCTCTTTCTTGAGTGGGGACCACAAGCTGTGCCTCTTCTTCACTTTCATCACAAGAGTATCTGTAAAGAACACCATTTGACATTATGAATCCTCGGTTCGTCCATCGTGATATGGTATCGTCATTCTTGCTTTCGAAACTATTTAGAATTTTAGCGACATCGGGGTCTTTATACTGCTCTACTCTAATTTCGTAAGCCGTCCGTCCAGGAACCTTTATTGATACTTCGCATATATCACAACACAACGTCTGTTCATGTTCACAAGGAGGGCGCGATAAGAAATCGGCTACAACATTCCTTTTCCCTAGAATATATTCTATATCGAGGTCATAGCTCTGTAATTTAAGTGCCCATCTGGCCAAGCGACCAGTAGGTGACTTTAATCTTAATAACCATTTAAGTGGTTCGTGATCGGTAGAAATTGTAATTCTCGATCCTTCAACGTAACCCCGAAACTTATCTAAGGCCCATACGACTGCTAATGCTTCTCGCTCGCTGGTAGTATAATTCTTCTCGGCGGAGGTTAATAATCTGGAGGCATATTCCACAACATGCTCTTCCGAACCTTGTCCTTGAAGTAACGTAGCACCTAATGCATAAGAACTAGCATCAGTACGTACAATAAAAGGCTTAGAGCTATCCATTTGTTGCAAAATGGGTGCAGAGGTTAGTAATGTCTTTAACTTATTAAAACTTTCTTGTTGCTCCTCGTCCCAGACCCACGGAACGCTCTTCTTCGTAAGGTTACTAAGAGGTCGTGCGACACCGGAGAAATTGGGGATAAACCTGCGATACCAGGAGCATGTTTGTAAAAACGATTGCAATTGCTTTACGTTACGCGGCGGAGGTAATTTAATAATAGCGGCAGTCTTTTCCAAGTCCACTGAAATTCCTTCTGGCGTAAGCACATGTCCTAAATAACGAATTCTCGGTCGTATAAACATACATTTATCCCGATTGGCACGTAATGGTGCTTTTTGAGCTGGCGACATTTGATAGGGTGGTAATGCTATGGGTAGATGTGATTCCGTGTTGATTTTATGTTCCGAATAAGGAGTTGGTTCTCCATGGGAATCAAAAATCTCTGAATGCTCTGCGAGTAATGCTTGTAACCTGTTTCGCTGCTCCATCTCTAACATATGCCCTTCTTCTATTCTTAAAGTAGCTATACTGGATATTTGCAAATCATCAACATTAGGAACAGTTTCAAACACAAGTGGATACTGGGTTTTAACATTTTTGAAGTGCCATTTGGACTCGCTGACGTTTAACACAATTCCCGTATCTTGAATAAAGTCCATTCCCAATAAAGTTTGGTTTTGAGCATGTGGAAACACTATAAAATTTACTGAAACTACGCGTTGCATTAACTCTACATCTACACAAAATATTAAGACATTTTCAATCTTTGTTGACCCATCGGCAAGTTTTACAGAAATCCTTTCTCTTCTAAAATGCTGTCCCGTATTTTGAAATATTTGGTATAATCGGTGACCGGCAATACTTTGCTTGGCGGCGGTGTCTACCAACCCCGTTCCTTGGAAACCTAATATACTAATTTCTAACATTGGACGCGATCGTGGATTTAGTTTAAGAACTAAATAATTACTTTTGTTAGAGTCAAAGTCCGCACTTGAAAATTCAGATAAAGAAACGCTTGATTGTTTACATCTAGGGCAATTTGATTTAATGTACCCCGGATTGCCGCAACCATAACACTTTAAAATTGTAGCGCGATCCGAATCTTGAGAACTCGTTGATAAAACACTCGAAGGCTGCAACGATTTCGTATTTGAACTTTGAGTATCTGAGTTAACACTTTTGTTAATTTGGCATTGAGTTTACGACATTGATCTTTAGAGTGACCAAAATTTTTACAAAACACACAACGCTGTCTTTTGTTTGAATCTGATTCTACTTTGAATACCGGTTTTACGTCCAAATCTTCGAAGATTTCTTCAATACGACGAGCCTCCTTAAGAAGATCGTTAAAACTTTGTATTTTGTCGCGAGGAATTCTTTGGCGAATTTTAGAGCTTAACAAACCGTACACCATGTCAAGTTGAATCTCTTCGGTTAACATATTCGACGGTAAGTGAGATAATATGGTTCTACACTTACAAATAAAGACATCTGTTTTCTGGTTATTTTGTTCTTCAGCGAATAATTCTTTGTAAACCTGATAACGAGGCTTTTGAGGTCCGAACGTCAGTCTCAGTAAATTTATCGCATCTTCCCACGTTTCTGTAGTTGCTTTAACGCCTTGCCACCAACTACCCGCAAAACCGTCAAGTAACATTGGTAAACCTTTCAAAGCATTTACATCGGACACCTGCATGCAGTCTTTATAGATTTCTATTGCTGCTATAAAAGCGTTAACATCAACTAATTTGCCATCAAACCTGGAGTTACAATTTGCGAGATTCCCAGTAGAAGTAGGGGTTGCAGTTGCATTTCTAGGCTGCACACCTTGAATTAGTAATTGCAACTGTTCCATTGTCATCGTAACCGTTTGCTCCATTTTTGAGTTGCGTAACCAGTAATGACTCATACAAATCCAAAATAATGTTTAACTAACAGAACTTTAAGAAGCTATCGACGCACATAAACTATAACCTCGAAGAAAACGCGCGAAAAACGCAGAAAAGAAACGCGGTAGGCACACCTACGCACTTTAGAACACACTAATTAATTTATTTATTTTGCGAACTTCGGCCCCACGTTGGGCGCCAATGTTACACAAAAGGGTTTTTAATTCCTTGCGTTACAGTTAAAGTTTTACTAAACATAACTAATTTAAGTAACTAAAGTCTTTAATAGCGAACGCGTGGATGTAGTCGTTCACCATCTTGGTTGTCGTATCGTTACTGCACTGCTTAACATGGACTGCGCACGCCTTCTTGCGGTACAGTGCATTGCAAAATAATAGTTCGTCACAAAGTGTTTATCTAAATATTAATTAGATTTTTTAGAATTTCTACTAAAAACAAAATATATGTATATTTGGAATATACTTAACCATAAAATTCATAGGTATAAAAAGTAAAAAAAAATAAAAACACGTTTTTGGAGATCTTGGAAATCAAAAAAAATATATCGGGTGTCTCATTTAAAACGCCATGAATTTATAACTTCTACAGTAATAGGAACTTGAATAAAATACTACAAATATAAAAGTGTCTATTTTTATACGATTTATTTATTGAGATAGATATAAATTTTATCCACTTACGGTTTAACCAAAAATAGTGTCAACTTTTTTATCTTATAATTCAAAATCACAAGATTTATGGTATTGAAAAGCAATCGGTGTTGTGTTCTACAATTCTGAGATATTTACCAACATTTGAACTTGCTTTGGTAACCGTCAAGCCAATATAAACACCAGTCCTCGGTGGCGTTAGTTATTTCAACGAAGAAAATTAATCAAAAAGTGTTTTTCCCGAGAATAAAGAAACAAAAGAAAAAAGAAAAAGGCAGAAAAAGAACCGGAAAAAACAATTAAACCAGTTTTTGTCTTGATGATGTATTTTTATAATTATCCTGATGTTTCGTCATCTTTATCGTAACCAATTCTCATTCTCCTATGCGCGTAAGATGGAGAATTTGAATAAGTAAAGAAAAAATAAAAAGAATCACAGTTGGAATCAAATTTGAGATTAGAAAAAAAAATGACATCGTTACTGATATCACAGCAAAAGAACAATTGAATTTTATCAAAAAGTGAAACTGAAGAAAAATTTAAATTCTATACATTTGTCTCCTACTTACTCTTTTTTTAATTTTAACAATTTGTAACAATTTAATCAAAAATATTTTTTATAATTAAATTAAAATTACTTCAGCAGTGTAATTATCATAGTTTCCCCAATACTATTATTTTGACCAATATAGTGATAAAAATGTTTAATAAACTTTTATGTTATCAGTTTTCAATTCAATTGTGGCAAAACAAAAACTCATTACCGTTTATTTCAACTGTTGCGATGGAAAAGCCCTGCTTTAAGCAATTCGACAAATTAAAACGACTATTACCAGGGTTTCTTTTATATTTTCTAAAAACGTAATTTTTGGCACCTGTCAGTCCTTTAATGTATAACGTCACATCACAAATTTATAGTAGGTACTTGAAATAATGACTACCAAAATCGACGAAGCTGTACCAGTTAAAAGAAGTTCTAAAGATCGAAGCCCGGATCCGACAAAAAAAAATTCACAACAAAGCGGTTCCCAAAATACCAAAAACAGCAAAACTAACCACGTGTGCAATAAAAACATCGAACTCATCGAGGATTTTTTTGGATATGTCGTGGACGATCTTGGAAATCGCAATTTTGTAAAACGTTTCACGTGGAAAAATCACAACAACATTCAAGTCCAAATTATAACTTACGGTGCAAGAATACTATCGATAAAACTACCCGATCGAAAGGGTGTGATTGAAGACATCGTTTTAGGATACGATGATATTGCTGGATATCTGTATTATGATCATCTTTACATGGGAGCTACCATCGGGCGAACGACGGATACGATTGAAAATAGCACATTCGTGCTAGACGATAAGCAATATTGGCTACTTCCCAACAAAAAGCCTCATCATTACAACGGCGGTTTCAAAGGTTTTGATAAAGCTATTTGGGTGCCCAACGTTCAAGGAACTAAAGTTATGCTAAGTTACATCTCACAAGATTTAGAAGAAGGTTATCCAGGAGCTCTTTTCGTCCAAGTTACGTTTGAATTAACTTCTAAAAATGAATTCGTAATAGATATGAATGCAATTACAACAAAACCAACCATCATCGGTCTATCAAATTTTCTTTACTTCAATTTGGGAGGACATTGTGCGGGAGCCGAAGAAGTGTATAATCACATCGTTAGCATCAATGCAAACTGCCATTTAACGATGCAACATGATGGACTACCGCTTGGCGAAATACAAAACGTCATTTTTAAGAAAGAAGATTTTCAAGTGCCCAAAACGCTTAGAAGCGTAATGGGCATAGAAGAAGGTGACGGTTTTAATGGGCACTGGTGCATTAATCGCGGAGTTGAACAAGGTTTATGTTTAGGTGCTCGAGCTTTCCATCCACCCTCAGGAAGAATGATAGAAATGTACACTAACCAATACGGTGTACATTTCGAAACGGCTAACGACTTTGGATTTGGTTTAATTGATATTCCTGTAAGCGAATCGATAATATCGGGCACTGACTCACACAACATCTGCAATTTAATAGATGAATTGCATACCACGTGGCTGAAATCATGAGTATCGATAGTCAAACAAATTACGCAGAAATTCGTGGATTGATCTGTAAATTACACGGATGCAAATTGCCATCAAAAAAATCTGAGGGAAGTGAATGTTCGAACGGGTCTTTGCATGAAGACGAATGCATGGGTTCCATACACTCTTTAGGAAGCATCGTTTTAAGTCCTTTTCAAGTAAAGTATCTAGAAGGAATGTTGGAAGCAACAAACCAACCGGGGAGTTCTGCAAGTTATTCGAGGCTCGGTAAAGTAATTCAAAATATTTTGGATTTTATTACTGTTCAAGCAGAATTAGAAGAAGCAAAATCGGAATCGGCGATAAGTCAAAATGAGGCCGAAGTTCGAGCCGAAGAGCTAGAACACCAAGTTGAAGAAGCCAGAGCTGAATCCGATGCCGAATTGGAACGCAAAGGTTTGATTCGATTACAAAATAAAATACCGTCGTTTTATAAAGATGGCAGGATACACGGAAAAAATAACGCTATTTATAAAAGACATGGAGCTATGTGTTTTCAGTCGGAAAATTATCCTAACGCTGTTTATCATAAGAATTTTCCCGGGTGCGAACTGCGGCCCGGAGAAACTTATCGACACACCATCATATATAAGTTTTGGTTACAATCAGGCAGTTCACATAAATGGATTAAAAGAAATTGCACGACACTTAAAAAATAACATCCATAACAATTTTAATTGTATAATTATGTTCAAATAATAGTTATTATTTTAAAATATAATGAAAATATTTAAATAAATTTTAATTTTACGATTATTTCTTTGTGCGAACTACTTTCAGTTTGTATTTTTTGTTAGATTGTTAGATTTTTATACTGCTTAGTTATCTAATCGGAAGTTTTATGAAGTAAGAGTTAAATTTATGATAATAATTTAAAAATTTTCAAAAGAAATAGGCACGGTTCAAAATTTTATTCCAAGGTATGAGATATTAAGAGATGCGAAAAGACCGTTAATCGTCCGATTTTTTTATACTCTAATTATAAAGACAAAATATTTAAGTAAATATTAAGTAAAGTCCATACTTATAAGAATCTATATTGTGGATAGCATATGGTGTTTACTAATTTATAAGAATATATAACAAATTTTTCCACATTCGCATTTAATAAAATCACCAACAAAATGCCAAATACAACGCACATAATGGTTTTTACTAGTGACGACTCGCCTTACACGTTTCTGTTTGACCTTACAAATGGAAAAACGATATCTAGAAATGAAATATATACCTATATGAGCAAATGTAACGATAGAAGTGATTAGGAGAGTAATGAAATAATTTAATTGTCGATTTGCTTAAATACATATTTATGACGTAAGTGATAAGCGTTGTCCATTAGACTGGGCCAAAGAAATCAACTATTTTTTTTTAATGGAACACCGAAAATATTATTTAATGATAAAAAAAATTAACGTCAAAATTTGAGCCTTTAATTTTAATATTAAGAGGTCTGTCTTCGAGAATTTTAATTTTTTTACACCACACGCATCTTTCACTCAAATCTTCTTAACAATATACTTAAAAAATATAAATAATCCATACTTTGAAGAAAATTAAATTCTCTTCAAAAAAGGTCTGATTACAAATTTTCGTACGACAAGCCGTTTTCATGAACATTGATCGGTTTATAAAATTTGATTTTTCAACTTTGGAATTTTGTAAATGATAAACCAATCTGCTTGTAAAAAAGAACTATATATATTTTTAAAGGAATTTAGATGCTCCACAAAAAAGGTCTCGTTACAATTTTCGTTAAATTCACTCGTTCAAAAGTTATTTGAAGTTCAAGTCGAGTACTGATTAAAATTTGAAAAATCTAAACAAGAGGAGAAGCGAAGAAAAAATTAAATAGGCAAGTTCATACATAAAAATATGTATCGTAATTAAATAATTCTTCATTGAAAAAACCGTGTTTTTTTATTCTTGGAATTAGTTAAATTAAATAAATCTATATTTCAATGGATTAAAAACTCTTAAAGCGAAATTAAATTTTAATAAGTTATCAATTACAAAGAAATTTGATAAATTTAGTTAGAAAAAACTGTATTTTTAACATATAGCCTCAAATTTATCAATCAAGTAAAGAAAAATGTCTAAAGTAAAGAAAACGATAAATTAATTTTTACTGGAAATTGAACTTCAAATAATTTTTGAAAGAGTGAATTTAACGAAGTATGTAATGAGACCTTTTTTATAGAGCGTCATATTCCTTCTAAAATATGTATCGTTTTCCTTTAGAAGCAGATTGGTTTATCAGTTATCAACTAATCGTTTAAAAACAGATCAAGCCCGTTTCCACAAAACGGCTTGTCGTACGAAAATTTGCAATCAGACCTTTTTTGTAGAGAATTTAATTTTCTTCAAGAATAGGTATTATTTATATTTTTCAGGTTTATTGTTAAGAAGATTTGGGTAAAAGATGCGTGTGGTGTAAAAAAATTGAAATTTTCGGTAATAGAACTTTTAATATTAAAATTAAGGGCTCAAATTTTGACGTTAACTTTTTTTATAATCCTAACAGATACTTTCGGTGTTTCATTAAAAAAAAATGTTTGTTTTTTTTGCCCAGTCTAGTGTGCATAAATTGAAGCAAAAGCTACACGCAGCAAAATTTATAAACACCCTGTATATTTATGTGAATTAAAAATTGTCCAATTTTTGTTTAAAACGGCTATGAATTTAAAGGTTTTGGCTTTAATTTAAATAGAGATCAAAATTATCAGCTTTTTGAGTAAGTCACAATGCGATTCGTTTTCTAGGGAGTTAGTATTTTTTTTACGCGAAATCTATTTAGCTATAATTATTAGAAACGTGTTGCATATAAAGTATCTTTAGTTTTTCTTCAGGTTTATACTAGGGGACTGCATGCAACTTATCGAAAATCATTGGTCTACATTTTAATTTATTAGTTAAGTGTTTTAAACACGTGATTAAAAGAAACGCATTTTTTCTTAATAGAATATGCAGTTTTTTATACAAGAGTAGTTTGTTATGGGGTTCAAACGTTCCTTCGTACATTCAACCTTTTATTTTTTGCCGAATGAATTATTAATAACGTACGTCAATCGTAGGGAGTCGGTAGATTTATCTTCCGTAAACACATTTTGTTAAACGTCGCCACCACTTTTCGATTGCATTATTTCAAAATCACTTTGAAAGGCGAAATACGACGAATTACAAGAGGTTTTTTTCTCTGTTATATAGATCGTCGAAGAGAAAATTCAAGAAGCGTCCATCTATAACGTAACCGCCTGTTGTGTCGAAGCCGAATTAAGCAACGTGTGCCTTCCGCTTTGTTCGTACGACGCAAATATGACAGATATTAAATTATTGGCCGGAGTCTGCGGCGCTGAATTTCATAAATTACTGCGGTGCGGCGCCGGTGGACGGAACCATAATGCGTGCTGTGCACGAAGAGGTGTTCCACCTGGTTGCCTATCCTTATGTTCGGGTGTCATGGTGGACTCGCTTCTGGTCACAGCGACCAGTTGTATTCCTTACATTGGCAATATAGCTTTGTGCTTCGAAGAAGGTAGCAATTTCTTTTTTCATCCATTGACATGTTTAATTTAAAATAAAATATGTTTTTTTATAGGGACTGGAATTTTACCTGGTCCAATATCAGAATTGCACGCGTCCGTTGTTTCTGATACGGGCATTTATTTGGAATGGGAAGCACCCAACGATGGTAGCAATGTTACCGACTATGTCATACACTACCAAAAAGTTGATAACACTTCAATGCACGAAACCTTACTGAAATTAGATCATGTAAGATGTTTTGCTTCTTTTCCTTCAATTTTACTATAATACCATATGAAATTTCAGCAAATGAATGTAACAGACACTTCAACAACCTTAGATAATTTGGAAAAAGGAGCCATGTACCAAATCTTTGTGGTTTCGCGTAATCGTAATGGAACATCGCTTCCATCATCCACGATAATGATACATGTTGTTAAAACAGGTACAGTAAAACCTCAATTATCCGGACCTCAGTTATACGGATTCGCGATCATTCGAATTGTCAACCGCGTTCGGACTCGTTGCGAAAATTTAACTTCGGTATTTCTTCCTAAATCTATTATTTTATTTTGTATGTCGCACTAAACAGTGTTTTTTTTTGCTTTGTTAATTTTAAGATAATGTGCGAATGTTTTATTTTGTGACTAACATTTGTTGCGTTTTTTATAAACATATACCTAACAATTTGACCAAGTTTTTTCTTGGTAAAACGGGACGCATCGTAATCGTGTTTAAAACCGAGTGTGCGCATTCGAGCTCAAAGTGGCACATTCCGATCTCGGGAAAATGAAGCGCGCCGCTCCGCGTCGCGCTTCATTTGCCTCCCTTGTTCGGAAATGTGCCACTTTTCGCTCGAATGCGCACATCTTCGTATTTATTGGATTTGCCTATATTATTTTTTTGTTTGAAAAAGGTTAGATATGTTATTCGTTTTGATAAGTTATCATGGTGCTCTTCCGCACGCGTAATTGTAGCGAGATTAATAAAAATATTTTCAGGTGTAGGGTAGGAAGGGGGAATGGCGTTTTCTTAACGAAAACATGGTGTATTTTTATAATTATTTATTATAAATCAAAATTAAAAAAAGAAATTAACGCCCAGAAATTCAGTGCATGATTAACCATTCGTTTGCGCTAACGCCTGTTTAAGGCTGCGCACAACCATGTATTTTACATACTGCGCAGCCTTAAACAGGCGTTAGTGCAAACGAATGGTTAATCATGCACTAAAATTCTGAGCGTTAATCTTTAATAATCGAGTAATCAACAATTTTACAAAAAAACGATATATTTTTGACCTACTAGCAGTAGGACAAAATTAAAAAAAAAACATTTTTGAGCGGCATTGCCCCTGACTTTGGGTAATGCCGCTCAGGGTACGGAGTAATGACGCTCAAACATGTTTTTTGGAATTTCACAAGTAAGATATATTTAAATTAAATATAATATAAAAGAATTATTATTATTAGAGGTAAGACAAATTAAAAATAGTAATATTTTATTTTTGGACACATAAATCACAGATGTACCCATCTTACGAATCCCCGCTAAACATATAGCATCAGCCCACAGTCCGCAGATGGTGCAGCGATACCACAACTCGTTATTTTTTCCAAATTCTTCGCAAATAACACATTTGTTATAATTTTCATCATTCACATCCATTTCGTCATCACTGTCATCGTGGCAAAGGTGCTCTTCATCTTCACTCTTTGAAAAACTGTCTTTTTAATTTTTTTTCTTGTAAGATTTTTGTTTCATGTTTTTTCTTCTTTTATTCGACAACTTTTTTTGGTAATGGCGCTCAGATGAGCGGTATAATCCCAAACGGTCGTTATGTAATTAATTTGAAATTAAAAAAAATCATACACAATTGTTGAAAATTGATTACATTCTCACAAAATAGAATAGTTTTATTGACAGAAAAGTAAAGTTAATAATTAAATAACCATTAAAGTTTTGGACTTACCGACAAAAAACACCTAACCAAAAAATTAGATCAGCGCGGTCGCAAACGAATAAATGTATTTCACGGTTGGATAATGCGAGCTGAAGGCCCTTTTGCAACGCTGTTTGTTAGAGGCCCTCGCGCTTCACGCGACTAGGCGTGTTGGTACGTTCTATTTTGACAAAGTTATAGAGGTGAGCGCCATTACCCAGTGAGCGCTATTCCCCCTCGCTACCCTACTTTCAAATGTTTACTAATTTGCATTTTTGATTAATTAAAATTGTATACGAGTCAAATTTTCTGATGTGGGCCACTAAAAATCAACTAGTTGATTTTTATATCATCTTTTGCAGATTGTTGAAGGTTTATATGTCAAAATTAAGGTCTCCAAATATTTTTGGCAAATTTTCATTTTTGTAAAAATTTTAAACAAATTAGTTTTAAGGCACATATTGTATACGCTGTTGTAATTAGACTTCATTTATGGATTAATTGAATTTTTAAATATAAAAAAATATCTATATGATACATAGCTGTGCATCAAAATTTTATAATCACTTGGGTGGGGTATGTTAAAAAAAAGGTTGGGAAATAAGAGTCAAAATTCAGAAAAAGTTAAAGTATGTTTTTTTTCATAGAGGATAAAGTTCTCCCATCTAGTATAGTTTAAAAGTACTAAATTAGAAATGAAGTTTTTGGTAAAAAATACACTAATGTAATTTTTAATTAAAAGAAAAGTGACAAGTGGTACATTTAATTCAGTTTGATTTAATTAATATTATTTGTAAGAGAGAAGAATAAGATAGGCAAATTCAATTATTAAGGAATATGTGCACTTTCAAGCGAAATTTTTTCCGGATAGAAAATCTGGATTTGAAGGATTTGTTATTAATATAATCGAATCCAATAAACACGAAGATGTGCGCATTCGAGCGAAAAGTGGCACATTTCCGAGCGAGGGAGGCAAATGAAGCGCGACGCGTAGCGGCGCGCTTCATTTTCCCGAGATCGGAATGTGCCACTTTGAGCTCGAATGTGCACACTCGGCTTTAAGCCAGATTCACAATTATTAACTTATTTTCTTAGACGGCTGACTTCAAGTGTCGTGTTTTCGTTAGCTGTGCTAAAATTCGCTAAAATTCGTTTTTTTCTATACATTCAATTAACCGAATTTTCGATTATCCGAATGAGCTGCAACAATAATTAGTCCGGATAACCGAGTTTCCACTGTAATTTGGAACAATTAGAAATGAAGCACTTTAATTTTAAATATATTATTTAGATGGACAACTGGTCAATGCGGTGACATCGCCTCCTCATTCTTTAGCCGTTGCAAGTCATAGTGCAACGTGGGTTACCATAACTTGGCAGCCGCCCGAATTTAGTCACCCGTCCGAGCAAATTTCGTACAGGTAAGTAAATTTTATCGGTGCCAAGCGTCGATAATTGACGGATCTTTTAGGCTCTACCACAAATCGACGGCCGACGAGATGTTCCAAATAACTAACACAACGGTCACTTCGCATATGATCGAAAATTTAAATCCCAATACGCAGTATATAGTGTATGTTACGGCAATTTCGAAGAAGGGACAAAGTTTGCCTTCGGAAACCCTAATTGCTTGGACCGATCCTGCTTATCCTGCGTTTGTGGAGGTATGTTTTAATTTTTAATGTTTATGTTATCTCCCTGTTATTCGAATACCTACACTGATTGGAACAATTATTTTATGACTCTAAATATTTACAACCAGAGATCGTAGTTTGCCTTATGTCTCAAACTTTTGTAATACATTTAAATGTACATTTTATCAGTGATATAATTATTGTGCTATCGCACCAAAAGTAGTAATAAAAATATATCGAGTTTCTATATAATGAAAAAGAAAATTGAGACACAAAAATAATTATTGAATTTACTTAATGCGTTATTATACAGGGTGTGAGACAAATAGGCACTTAAACTTAAACGGGTGATACCCAACACCAATCTAAACAATAAATGTTTCCTAAATCTACAGAATTTTGAGAAAAATGCATTTTAATTTTCTAGTAAATGGCAATATAGCGTCATTTCCATATCCTTTAAAAAAAAGTGAGGTTATTTAGTACATCCTTAATTGTTAATTGGCGTATTTGATGGTTTTTTATTTTTTTTTTATAAAATCCTTATAGCAGAATTAAACAAATATTATCGAAATATTCTAAATACTAAAGTACTTTGTTACACGTTTTAAAATTGAAGTTTGCAATACCATAACTCAAAAATATTACACACTAGTCCAAATGACTTGGAGTACGTTTTTGTTCAGTTTATGGTCATTTATAAGTGGGTTAAGTTCCAGTACCTATTCGTCTGACACCCGGTAATAACAGGTTCTGGTGTTTACACTTATGTACCGAACTAACAATAAAAATAACACAACCTGCCATTATTTTCTGTGCTATCTAAACAAGTTTTCAACAACTAAAGAAGTAATGAATTAACATTTCTATTTTTACAAAAATTGAACAATTAGAACTATTTCATACAACCCTATATTTTGCGTGTTTTCTTTTTCTTTTTATTATTAAATAATCAAGAAACGACAACGTTTTGATCAAAAAAGGTTGGTGATGCTGAAAATGGGCCGAACTAGTTGTTCTACATATTTAATCGTACTTTATTCTTCTAAATTAGGCCTGTGTAAACTTTTTGGGTAAAATTCCTTATTAAGAATTGAAAAAAACCAGACGGCCGTAGGTAAAATACAAATGGGTAATAAATAATTTACTCAGTTGGTATAGAGTTTTTAAAGAAAAGAAAAAAATGCATAGTAGTGATTGATTATCATAAACAATGATTTTGAACCTAAAAATATATTAAAATTAAAAAGAGATGTTAAAAGGCAGGAAAAAGTTAACTTATAAATTTATATATATAGGTAGGTATATATTATTTAAAACATTATTGCCAGGTTTCTAACAACGTTGCATTCTTTAGATTTTAATTTTAAGTTCATTTACTTTTTTTTAAAAATATTACAATTATTTATTTGCATTTTTAAGTTACTTTTTGCTATCAAAAAATTACTTCAATTGTTTTGATGTTTTATCAATCTCAGAATCACCGATTTTGAAAAAGATTAACTTTTACTGTAAAAATATGGTGGAGAGGTATTTTTTGAATGGTCTGACAATTAATTTGTAAAATAAACGTTAAAAAAATATTTTGATCAAATAGAATCATAGTTGAATCAGAACTGATTGGTAAACACTAAATTTTGACAACTCCCTACGTTCCACTACACCCTTTCTCGAATAAAGCTTAACTGATCAATTCGATAATGTCAGGATTGTTCCAGTTGCTGTATATTCGACTTTTCGTGTTACAGATACATTTTTTATGTTTTGCTTCAACAGATCCTATTATTGGCGAGATTTGGTGTTTCCGCATTTTTTTTTATATTGTCCATTAGAAATGAATTGAAACTTTTAAATTAAATACACTATTTTTAATACAACTCCAGTAGTCACTCATGTAAGAATTATACAAACTTATTAATTGTTTTTAAAAAAAATTATAGCCTCCAACCGTCCATCCCATCAATTTAGTAATGGAAGGCAGCAGCATGACAATTCTTTGCATCGCAATGGGCACACCCATGCCAACGATTTCTCTATACATATCAGGAAGACTTGTACGTCAAGAAATAACAAGGCACATGGTAACAGTTATCCATAATGTTACAAAGGACATGGATCAAATTTCCTGTTATGCCGATAATGGATACGGAACTCCTATGCAGGCATCAAGAAAAATAACCATTAGCCGTAAGCTATACTTTCGTAAATAACTTTAAATGCATAAAATAGATTATTATTTTAGATGCGCCACACATTCAGGCAAGCGGAATTACGATGGCAGCAGTTGGAGATTCAGTTAAGCTTGAATGCAAAGTGGACGCACACCCAGAACCCAAAATGCTATTTTGGAGAAATCACGAAGAAAGAACGCCCGTCATACAAGGAGGCAAATATGATATTGCCGTAGGGCCAGTGAAGGACGAAGAAGACAAATATGTTATGCATTTAACTATTAAGCAAATATCGGAAATGGACGTTGGAGACTATTTCTGTCATGCAGAAAACGTCTTTGGAAGCGCAACTCAACCGGTTTCAGTACGAATTCGAAATGTGGCCGCTACTAATAATGTAACTCAATGTTGTATTGAACAAAACGTCACTTCTCCATGTATGGTCGCCTGTTCATTTTATCTTGATATCGATTCTGTGATAGACAAGCCCGAATGCATCAACGACTTTGATAAATTAATGAAATGCGCCGCTGACGGATCAGATCATCGTAGCTGTTGCTCACAATGGGGAGTTCCAAGACGCTGTTTGGACTGGTGCAGAGGAGAACCTTTACTAAATAACAAATTATGCGTATTATCTTATACGAAACAAATAATGAGCTGTTTCCACGAAGGACGAGATAAACTTCCAGGACCACCGCAGAACATTCGCGTTGAACCAATCGATGCTCATTCTGTTAACATCATTTGGGATCCACCTGTAAAAAATCCTCATACCGTTGAAATGTACAGAGTATTTTGGAAATTAGCGGATACGGACGGTAGTCCAGCTCAACGTTTCGATACGCCAGATATGCATTTTAAAATTGGCGGCCTCAACGAGGGCTCCATGTATGAATGCGTCATAAAAGCCGGAAATCACAAGGGCACATCAACTTTAAGCGAATCTATTAAATTCACAACGGGAGATAAATATATCACATCTGCCGCTAGTCATGGTGATGATTCGTCGCATACTGGAGTAGCAGTTGCTGTTGTGTCGGCTTTATTGGTTGTAGCTGCTATAATTATTGGTGCTGTTTGGTTCGTTAGAACTCGAAGACTTTTGGGTGGAAAGAATTCTGGTGGTGTAGCATTCGAGAATCCTAGTTATCTAAGAGAAGTTAATATGGATCATATACAAGTAAGCAATGATTACTTTAGATTTTTCGTGTACTGACTATTGGGTGGGTCATTAAGTAACTTCATTAGTTTAAAAAAAAAGAGAAAATCGATTTTATTCTCCAACATAGCTTGTTTTTATCTTAAAACATTTCATCGATGATTTTCAATGTTTTTGATATTATCAAAATAATACGTTTCTCAAAATTCCACCAATTATATACCGATTTTTCAAACTTGGGTACAGATAGAACTGACAAGGAGCGAAATCGGGCACAAAATGGTGAATGGTAGATGTTGCAACATTGTGGCCAAAATTGACGATGAAGGAGCTGGGTGCATTGTCATGTTAAAGATGATTTGTTTGCTAAATAAGGCTGTTTAGTTTAAATTTTATTGTTTAAGCAGTCTTATAATATTGCACTATAAGCTGTGTTATTGATTTTTCTTTTTTTTTTAAGATATTCGATGAAGATGATGTCCTGTGCATTAAATAAAAACACATGTTAAAACATTTCCCGCAAATTATTGAGTTTTTGATCGTTTTAGTGCACTGTTTTACCTGCTGTTTTAATTTTGGTGTCAAATGCTGGTCCTGTTTCCTCAAACACTAGAGATATCGATAAAAAAACTCAGTTTTATTTAGCTTATACAGCTTCAAAAAACGCTCCGACGATTGTAACCAATTATTTATTGAACCACCAATACATTGATGAATTAGTATTTACTACCTCAAGTATTTAAAATAATTTTATACATTTCAATAGGTACCTCAGGGACAAACAGAAAGTATGATTTCCAATGGCACAGCAAATGGAATAGCAGTTTCAAGTTCTTCGGGAGGACAGGGTTGGAAGCAAGAGGCCCTACACGTTCCTGCGTCAACGGAAGTCAATCCAACTTTATACGAAGAATTGAAACTCGGTCAGGATGGAGCAGGATTTAAGCGACTTAAACCCTAGTATGAGGTGAACGCTAGCGATGGTGATGAATCGAGATTTTAGGACGAAATAATTTTCGGGATTGTGAAAATAATGTGATGAGTGTATAGTAAATAATAAGACACAAAGAATTTAGTTTAATTTTTAGATAAAATGGTAAAGAAATGTGATTATATAGATGAATAACATTTAAAAAAAAATATATGAACTATGTCAGCACTACTAACAGAATTAGAGGTTTTGATAACTATTTTGCACTATGTTTGTGTAAACAAAAAGAGAACGCGTCCAGGACGTTTGAAATATTATGTAGATTATTTGTAAAGTTTTCTAGATTAAAACATTTTTATAGAATATGACTGAAACGTAAAGCAATGTCACTCATAAAATTTATTGGAAGGACAATTGTTGATTCAGATTTTGCATATGATACTAAAAAAAATGTTATTTTGATAATGTAGTAAAAGACCACGAAGAGGTCGTTTTAAAATTTATACATTTAGTAGGATTGAAGTTAATAAACCATCAGATTTTTGAACTTTTGTCATTCCAAGGCAGTCCGTCAATAAGCAAGTATTATTTTTATATTTTATTTGTACACTAAGACCTAAGTAGTTTAGTATGCTGGTGCAAAGGAGGACATTATTGCACTTTGTTCATAAAAGTATGCAGACAATAGATTTCATTTCTAGTTCTGCTATTTTATCTAGTCGTTAACTACAATAATGACACGCCTTAATGTCAATGCTTGGTTTTGCAATTTTAATGTCCTCCGATTTAACTTATGGTGTATTCACAGGAAGGAACATTGTTGAGGTGTGCCTAATAAGTATTCTAAATTGGAACAACGCTATTTCGTTTATCTCAACAGTTTAATGTGAATATGCTTTTATAATAGTTTAACTTAAATTGTAATTATTATGAAACGATTAACTACCTAATTTACTTTAATAAACAAAATCATGTATGGTACATAAATACATGCGTCTGTGCCTTTTCTATCATCTGACTTTAATTTGGGAAAGTTTAATTTAAATTTGTACATATATGTTTAAATACTGTAAAGTATAGGGAATACGTAGAAATAAATAAAAATTAAATCATGGTGTTGATTCGCAAGTACGTGATTTTAACATGTTACAAATGCTGTTATTTTTCACAACAAGAATTGTTTAATCACATTCAAATGAATGTGGTGGTTTTTAAAAATTTCAATAGGAATCGAATTTAAGGGCGGTTTATACATCACAATTTCTTTCAATTAAGTGTAGACGTCATCCAAGCTATACGCCCTACTAATACAGAGTGAAAAAGAATAATAGTCGGAGAGTTGGTGACGAATTCCGGGTAAGTATTATAGTTTGCGTGAAATCATAAAAAAAATACAAATTCAATGTGAGTGAATCTGTAATGGGAACTTAGGAAGGGCTTTTCCGGTTTGTTTATTAGTGCGCAGCATATGAAATTTGGAAAAAATTATTTCGAAAACATATTCTTTAGGCACTTTGGAATTGATATAATTCTTTTTTTGCATCTTTAGAATCTAGAAATTAAATCCCAAACTTTTTATATGGTTTTGAACTATGACCAAACTGCCCTTAATTTTTTTTTATGTCCAAAAAAAAAACTAGGCAATTCGAAATTATGATAAGATATTCATTAATTACACTGGGCGGCAACAAAATTCTCCTTAAAATAAAAATTTGATTAATATGAAGATTTTAACGTATTGAATCTACATCTGCTTTTCATTTTTTGCTATGACGTATAGATATTGTTTAAATATATATTATTTCAATTGCTCAAAATTTAGTATTTTGTTGTTTCATTCTCGCATTGACGTTACTTTCAATTTATTGAGATCTTATTTGTACGTAACTAATAGAAAGAGAAAACGATATCAGCTAACTTTTTTTATTACTATAACGCCCGCCTGGGCAGCTCTCGCTGTGACTCCGTGACGTTCAGTACAATAAAAAGTTATATAATGATTGTTTTCTTTTAATTAAATATTTTGATAATTTTTGCATTATATGTAGATAGTGCGACTCCAAAAGTCAAAAATATAAATGAAGAACCGTTAGTTCAAAGTGAAAAAAATTTTCTACTACGCCATATAAAGCTGGGCCTCATGAAGAATTTTTTAAAGGCAAAATTTTGAAATTAAGTTAAATGAAGCTGAAATACGCTATAGGCCGCTCTTGTAGCAATATGTCATAGTAGGGTAGATTAGCCGGTTCTGCGACACTTGTGCTCATGCGCAGTAGCGTTTATGCGCAGAAAAAAGTGGGGATTGCGCAGATGGTGGGGTTATTGCGCAGGTATGGTAGGGGTTGAGCGCAAAAAGTGGGAGAGAGGATTGCTTGTTGATTGGTGAAGGAGCGTGGAGTGGGAAAATAAAACGTGTAAGTGAAACGCAGCAAGGAAAGAGTGACTTTGATGGTAGGAGCTAAAAAAGAATAATATATATATACGGAAGTATTTAACTGAACTTTTTTTAATAAATCGAATTATCGATTACTCGAATTAATTTTGGTGTTCCTTCGACTTTGACTTATCGAGGTTCGACTGTATATACAGGGTGTTTCGGAAGATATATCAGAGCCGAAAAGGGGTGGTTGGGGACAATTAATGAAAGACATTTTCGAAAGAAACACATCAAATCGATCTAGTATGGAGAAATTGAAAAAATTCAATTTTTTTCCCAAAAACTGTTTTGGAACCACTAGTTTTTTCCTATTTATAAAACAAGGGTAATTGAAACTTTTAAAATTATAAAGATCGCCCACGTTCTTTAATCTTGCAGGTTTTATTTATTGTTCGATAAGCTTTTATTATAAAGATAAACTTCTGCTCGGAAATTTATCCTTGAACTTCATTTCGACCTATAATTTTGATTACAAATGAAAGACGAACTAACCTACCGTATTTTTACCACTTACATTTAAATAAGTAATAATTCATCTACAAAAAGGGCTATTGAAAGCGCCGTGTCCCAAAGGTTTGGTATTGAACTAATGCGCTAGCGACCTGAGTTTAAACCACGCTATAACTTTACACCTGTCTCCCTTACAAGGCAGGAGGTAACCAACAAGGGTAAAACTTCCCCAGGAAAAATTTCCCAATAACAACTTTTGTGTCTTTGAAATACACTACGACACACGACAAAAGAGACAAGCGGGAAAATAGCCTACGCCCGGCTAAAGACACGGCCCTGAAGAAGAAAGGGTTAAAATTCGTATGCACAAATTTTAATTGACTTTACGGGGTCAAATACCTATAAATGTTATTCAGAAAAGAGCGTAAGATTTGCTGACTTAAAAAACGTGTGTAGCAAATATCGCTTTATTAATACAACGATTATAAAATATTCTCGTAGTCCCCTTTTTTCTAATGTTGTCCTTGTCATGCAAATATAAAAAAAGCGAACACATAATCAAAGTTTGTCGCGCCTATTAAATAAAATAAAAACACAGGATATCGTTAGTATCATCTTACATGTATGAAGTCATTGTTTAATATTTCGGTTTTATGTCGGCCAAACTAATGGACTGTTGTTTTATTTATTTTTTAAGAATAGGATTATTGAACTTGACCTTAGATTTGTTCCTTATACGATTTAATATTGAGCTAGGTCAAAATATTTGGACACGTTAATAGTCTTTATTACAACAAGTACGTTGAATACGTTTTGTCTGTACCGTATTTTTCACCACTTTCATTTATCAAAATGTAATACTAATGAAGTTCACAAATCAGATCATTAAACACGTTGCCGACATAAGTAACAATCAAATTTTTACGTATACAAGTTTTATCGTACAACGTTATTAATACACAAAAAATAATATTACTTTTAACAGTACGTATGGAATTCAAATAAAGGCCGTTTTATACCGAGGTCCAAACGGCGCATACTACCCTAGTGGTACTCTTTTGTGAGCGGCATCATTAAAGTATCACATATTAAATATGTCCTTAAATAAAGTTTGCGAAGAAATACATTTTATTA
Organism: Sinopyrophorus schimmeli; assembly: GCA_036325965.1. Lineage (NCBI taxonomy): Eukaryota > Metazoa > Arthropoda > Insecta > Coleoptera > Elateridae > Sinopyrophorus > Sinopyrophorus schimmeli. Next base: position 3,731,515 of record JARFIZ010000404.1, read on the forward strand.
GAGAGTGGAAAGCGTTCTATTAAAATGTACCTCCCAACGTATTCCTGTTATTAAAAATTCAAAATCAGCATCATTGTTAAAAGCGTACTTTCATTTATTAAGTCTAGAAACCACTTATCAGCTATTTATTAACAAGTCATTGGGGTTCATATTATTGTTTCCTTTATGATAACATAAACGAAATAATTCTTGTAATAAAATACTTATGCTTTATTTATGCTCTCTTGTTCTTGAACTTGAACTTACATTTGCTGAGTTGTTCTTTTACTTATTTTATATTAACATAGGTCAGAAATGAATATTTAATTTAGAATTTTAACACGTTAGATTTTTATTATAAGACGGTCATTTGGTTCTTCATAGAAATCACAAGTACGTTTTTATACTACTATTTGTCAGCAAAGCATACTTTTTAGTATTCGAAATTATATTTTTTAACGCTTTGGTTTTCATTTAAGTTTTATTAACACAACATACAAAATTTTATACACAATAAATCATTTATTTAATAATCGTTAAAAATACGTTTGATGTGATTTCGAACATTTTAACTATTTTTCCAATACGACATAAATTTTGTCAGATGTCCACTCGTACGAGGTGGTGACGTCAAATAACAATCAGAGCTTATTCTCCGGTAGACAAATAATTGACCTTCAAGGGTGAAGCGAGGTGCTTGTAATAAATGCCGCCGCGAGATAATTTAAAACAGCGATATCAGCGATTAATTATTGCACGTTTCTTAGATCATCAGCTATTTATGTATTTATCGTTGTTTTTTGTTACGGTATTTGTGATAGGCAATTTTGTCCCTATTATTCTTGAACTTGAAATTAATTGTTTTACACCGATTTAATATTTTAAATTTAACACGTTTAACACGTAAAATAACGGTTACTTGATACTTACGAGAAAAATAGAAGTACGTTTAATTGCATTATTTATTCGTACAGTATAAATTCTTTATGTAAATAACATCTTTTTGATGCGTTGGTTTTTATTCAAGTGCTCATTAAAATTTTTTTTAAATGAATAGACAAAATGTTTTTATTATAAGGTGATTATGATAATAAAATTTAATACAATTTGTAAAGTTGTCTTGTCACGAAAACCACCCCAAATTGTTTGATTTTACAACACTTACTTTCATAAGTCGTATTTTACAATGATTCACAAAAGCATCGGAAGTCTCTTTTAAAAAGAAAGAAGTGTTAAAGCTGATAAAGATTGAAACTCGATATTTGAACTCAGGCACGTTTGTTTTAAAAATAAAAATAATTTATGAGCAATTCATTTTATGTGTGTATAATAACATGAATTGTTTTATCGTTTGAAGCCGTCGGATATGTTTCTTAATTAGCCAATTTAACGTTGTCATAGGTCAAAAAACCTGCGGTTCTCAAAATATGGTCTCAATTTTGATTTTGCTATAACTTTGTCAAATCAATGAATTTAAAAATATTACCAAGTAGAAAGTCTTCCAAAAAATCCCTTCCACCACCCATTTCCGGCTCTGACAACTATTCGTAAACACCCTGTATATCATTTTTTGTATCATTTTTTCAAGTTATGCACTACTAATATATATACAAAGTATGGATTATAAATTAAAAGAACTTTATTTACAAGCTATATTTTTAGAAAAATTAATTCAGATCTATAAATTGCACAAACCTAGCGGGGGAAGGGAGAATAAGTGATTTTATAACGTTAACAAATATGAAATATTTGAAGAAAACAAAATTTTATTTTAAAATTTAAAAAATCAAGAAACAAACTAGGGCACATAGAGATCAATTTATAATCAAGCCGCAATAGACCGATTGATAAACTCTGGTCTATGGTATCAGAAACATACATTTAAAGGGATTAACGTTTGTTACAATCAAAGTTTAAGCTGGCAATACATTAAAAGCTTTTTCAAATATCAATGAGCATGCAGATCATTTTAATTGTTGTACATTTTAGGAATTTATGGCACATTTTCCAAAAATAATTAATAAGGAACATTAGAAAATAAAAATAATCTTCATAACTATATTGTACGGATTTTCTTATTTGTACTTGTTATGTATGCTTGCCAACATAACAAAGCAGAACTGAACCTGAAGTTGCATAACATACACATCAACGTCTTTCACAATGGTTCTTTCATGTACTCTATCTTCGTATGTGTGTATAAAGAAGCTTTTACATCAGTGCTTACTATGTTCATGTTCAGTCATCACGACATTTGGTGATTATCAAAAGATTATGAGAAATAGCTTAAAAAAAATTGAAAAAACGCGTTTTTTGTTATTTCACTCTTGTTACTATTAAAGATCTAATTTAAATTCTTTACTTAAAAAAATACTGTAAAAGCTCATTTAACGAACTAGTCCTTTAATAAATAATTCATGCGAACGCATTAAAAAAGTATATTCTATTTTGTCTAATTTTATTTCTTTTAGTAAATGAATTAGTCGTATAAGTAAATAAGTAAAATAATGCAGATGTAGCTACGCATTCGTTTATAAGTACTTTTATCTAAAAAAAATTCTTATAATACGAGCCAAAGTAAAAAATTAATTGTTTATAGAAAATCACAGTATTTGTAAAAAAAAATTAAAATCTATATTATCACATTCTGTGCATTCTCCTGAGAAGTATATGATAAAAACAAAAACCAGAAAAATTTTAAAAACCGTCTATTTAAGAAGTTCCTCGCAGCTTTATAAATGTTCACCAAAACAAAGACTTGGATTTAAGGACACCAAGCCACTATGGAATAGAGTTCGCGGGGTACACATACGAGCCTAGGGGCCTCAAGGATGATTTTTTAACAAATAAATTGTTTATTTAAACGCTAATTACTACTTTTATTTGAATTGTGTAATTATATAAATAAACTGACAGTAAATACTAAAACAAAGTGTTGTAGAATATAAAAGGAAAAAAGTGGAAGGGAGAAAAACGAATGTACCCACTTTCTACACGTGTGCAGAAAGAAACGACGAAACTATATTTTATTCTTACATGGAGAAATCGACCACTTTACTACCGTCACACCGCGCTCGAACATCAAACTTTCGCAGCAAGTGTTACAAAAACATTTCTTTTGTTATTATTAAAAAAGAAGTTATTAACATATGAATATTTTTTGGAATGATCAATTAACCTCCAATTATTGATTTGTAATGAAATGGCTCTATAAACAATGTAAACAAAATACCAGAGCCCTGATACAGAAAAGGTGGAAAACTGCAAACAAATTGTCTAAAATTTGTTTTTTTAAGTAGGAAGGGCATTGACCAATTTTTCTCAGGGCCGAGAAAATTTAATTTTTATTAATTGAGTTTTCAAGATATTCAAGATTTTTTGAAGCTTACTAATATTTCTTTTTACAGAATCATACCAAATACGTATGGTATCTTTAAAATGATTAAAATAAGTGTGAGAATTTTGATAACGAGATCTCAGAAATTTAAAAATACATGAATTTTAAAAATGTTGTAAAGCAATTTTTGTTACATGAGCTACGCAAAAGTATTTTCCACTGTTAAGTAGACAAATTAATAATTTAAAACATTTTTGGATGTTAGTGTATTTAAGAACCAATCAATCTTCAAAGAGGCGTCCAGTATCTACCATATATGGATAGCTAATAGAAATTAAAAATTAACAAAATTGTATAAAAAATTTTAATTAGGCAAATTTCCTTTATTAGTAAAGCCAACCGCTAAGTTGAAATAACCCTACCTCCTTTTATTCACAAAAATACAGAATAATCTCCATTAAATCTTAAAACGTTTTTTTTTAACAGTTAAGTTTAGTATAAGTAATGTAAATTCGAATTGGGTCTAACCAACCCCTACTTTACAAAATGAGTTGGATTAAATTATTCTCCATCCTCCCTTAATAAATATTGCAGATTCAATTCCTAAAACCTTATTTAAGTATTTTACTAAAGTACCTTTTTCGGTTATGCTGATATTAATTTTTAAGTGTATTTTTAAAATGTATAATACTCATAATTTGAAAGAAAAAAAAAATATTTATAAAAAGATATTTACCAAAATGATTGTGGACCAACGAAAATGGCGCCTTAGGCGAGCATTTTCGATCTTACTTGCTTTCTGCGACACAAATCGATTTATAACAATTCCGAAATTTCTTTCTTCGGTTAGTTTATTTTGATTTTTAAGTTTTATCATTTGCAAATTTTAAAATTCTTCAAAACTAGATTTTTAAAAATTTCTGGTTTTTTTTATCCGATTCTTACAAAATTTGTAATTTTAATAAGTTCTGGCTATTTAAAGACTTATTTTGAGTAAGCCACTATTTTTGCTAAAACTAAAAAAAAAAATAAATCCGTATTAATACATACTAAAATTCCTTTAGTTTCTACTGGTATTGGATCATTTTTTTTTTTATTTTTGAATAAATGTAACAAGCAGAAATTTTGTGTTTCTTCGTTAGGGAGCGTTCAAGTATTACGTAACGCAATTGCGTTATGCAACTTTTTTTTTATTTAAATAAAAAGCTAGGGAATTAAAATTGCTCAAGTTGGCAACCCCTTTCGTTTATGTATTACGGGAAAATGGCAACTTGGTTGTTACATAACATTTAGGGCTGGGGAGAGTCTGAAAAACGCTACGGCGCGTTACATGGGGGGTCAAAATCTTCAAAAATTGCGTTACGTAATACTTGAACGCTCCCTTACCACTCTACCCTAGAGATGTATCAAAATATCGATATTTTTTAAAATATATTGATACAGTTTTTATCAATACTTTTAGTGATATTGTAACAAGTTCACTAGGGTTTGAACTAGGGTTGCGAATAATAATAGTCGGCCACTTATTTTAATAACAATTACAATTTATTTAACAAAGGAATGAACCAATTTACCTACACCAATAACTTAAGTACTAGAACAGTGATTCTCAATCACTGTGCCGCGGCACTTTTGTGTGCCGCGAAATTCTAAAAGTGTGCCGCTAAATTTTAGTTATATAATCATGGTAATATTATTAAATAACTATTTTACGCAGTATGTTATAGGTAAGTAAATAAATTTAAACATCTTTTTCTTTGTGTGCCGGCAAATTTTGAAATCGTTAAAAGTGTGCCGCAAAAAAAAAGGTTGAGAATCACTGTACTAGAACATTTACTTAATAACTATTTAATTTACGAACTAATTTACTTACAGTTTTAATTCACTAAACAATTTGATTTACACTCGTATTTATTTAAAATGTTTATTTATATACAAATATTTATCTAAACGTTAGAGATTACCTTAAATTTATACTAGAATTCATCTGGGTATAGATTACCGACACTTTCACGTAAACAAACCCAGTCTTAAACTAAAACTGCGGGAGTTTGCTTCGCTTAAATATGTGTCGCGGTATCAGTTACAGTGCTTCCAGAAATATCGAGATAGGTCTCATCTTTATCGAATTGACATTTTATGGTAATGTAGATAGAAATTTCTAGATATGCGCGCTGAGATATTAATGAGATACATTCGCTTACTTAATATCTCGCGTTCGATTAAGCTAATTTATCGCGGCCGGTACATTCATTCATCGCGATTGCCACAATATTATAATTTTGTGGACGATATTTTTTTCCAATCATATTATTTTATTTTAAAATTTAATAATAATATAACTGCCCTAGTCATAAATAATTAATTATTTTTATTTTGTGTTATACCTAACTAACAGTTTTATTAACAACCCCTAAAGACGCTGTGGGAACCAACGCTACACAGCGTTGGCCCAACAATACTCTCTTGCTGGTGATCCTTTCCTTATTAACCCCATGCCGTTCCGAAATCCTATAATTATACCTTAACTCCAAAAACCAATTCCCTTCTAAGTGCTTTAATCCCTTTTTCATTCTTTCTCTCCTGGGAACGCAGTTTGGCGGTCACCACCTACTGTGGGTGATACCGTTAGGCTGCAAACTCAACCATCCAAGCATGCACATCCTTTTATCCTATTTACAATCACTTTTGTATAAATATCCCGTTTTCTGTCCCGAAATCATCAGTCATCAGTCATCTTAGCTCGACGAACCGCCGCACATCTTTTGCTCCGCCATTCGACATCAACTACAGATCCTTCGCCTCCGACACCAGGTCTCCGTCGACGATAGCTGCACCAGCCGACTCACCGTGCCCACAGCTACACCACCACGACGCAACATCTCCGACGATCTCCCCGTGTAAATAATTTCTACTCCTTTGTAAATAAATCCAAAATAAAAAGTGGTAACACGCCACAAATTGGTGACCCCGACGTGATCAAAAGGAAGCCCGACGTGATCAAAAGGAAGCCCGACGTGATCAAAAGGAAGCCCGACGTGATCGACGACGCAACATGACAACGTCGCAAGAAACATCCGGAACGCCATCGTTGCTTCCAGGTTTTCCCGCTCTCGACAGAATCTCCATGCGGATACCACCCTTCTGGGCCGACGACCCAGAGACGTGGTTTGCACAAATAGAGAACCAATTCATACTCGCCGGAATCGTCCAAGAGGATACCAAGTTCAACTACATCGCCGGACACCTGGACCAACGATATGCTGCAGAAGTGAGGGACATCCTTACAAATCCTCCCGCGACGCAAAAATATCAGAAACTAAAAGGAGAGCTCATAAGGCGACTCAGCGAGTCGCAGGAAAACAAGCTTCGTAGGCTACTCGAACACGAGTGTATGGGCGATCGCAAACCGTCACAATTTCTGAGACACCTGCGAACATTAGCCGGCACAATAGTGCCCGACGACGTATTGCGACCCCTCTGGCTCGGACGACTCCCAGCATCAAGCCAAGCTATCCTCGCGACGCAGAAGAAAACCGAACTCGACGACCTAGCAAATCTAGCGGACGCCATCTCCGAAACTACGACCCACACCAGAATCGCCGAGGTGCAGAAGGACCCTTTGGAAGAGGCAGTAGCGAGGCTAACGACGTTGTTCACCACGCAAATAGCCGGGGTGACAACGGCGTTGAGAGCCGAAATTGCCGCAGCAACCAGTCACCAGGAGCACCGACGACCATTCAACCGGTCACGCTCACGGGGACACTCCCGCAGCTCTTCGAGAACCAAATCCAACGACGAAAAAGGCGTGTGCTGGTACCATCGAAGATTCGGCAAAGAAGCCCGTAGATGCACAACCCCGTGCACGCACGCGGGAAACGAGAAAGCGGATCGTTAATGGCGGCAGACGAATCCAGCACCCAAACACGTCGCCTCTTCGTTACGGACAAAGCCACAAAATCAAATTCCTTGTGGACACCGGAGCGGACCTATGCGTCATCCCAGTCAAGCACGTACGGGGCGTCGCGATAAAGTTCCATATGAACTTTACGCGGCGAACGGAACCAGCATCGCGACATACGGTTTCGAAACCCTCCACCTCAACCTGGGCCTGCGACGCGAATTCACGTGGCGATTCGTGGTGGCGGACGTCTCAAAGCCCATAATTGGCGCGGATCTGCTAGCAAACTTCGGTTTGTTGGTTGACATCCGCAACCAACGCCTCGTCGACGGCGTCACAAGCCTGACGGCAACAGGTCAGGTGGCAGAATGCAACGCCGAGTGGTTGCACATTCGAGCGCTGTCGGGGACCTCACCGTACCACATGTTACTTCGACAATACCCGGAGGTAACACAGCCCAGTGGAAACCAAGGAGCACGAAACACGCTACCAAACACCACATAGTTACCACTCCTGGACCACCGGTGGCGCAAAACCTCGACGACTTGCGCCGGAACGTCTAAAGGACGCCAAAAAGGTGTTCGCAGAGATGATGCAGCAAGGCATCATCCGCCCATCGCAGAGCCCATGGTCTACGCCATTACACATGGTCCCTAAAAAGGACAGCGAGTGGAGGCCATGCGGTGATTACCGCGCACTTAACGCCCGCACGTGTCCAGATCAATACCCGGTTAGGCACATCCAGGATTTTTCCCAAGCCTTGCACGGATGCAAAGTCTTTTCAACAATCGACTTAGTACGAGCGTTTCACCAGATTCCCGTAGCCGAGGAAGATATTCCAAAGACAGCCATAACAACACCTTTTGGACTCTTCGAATTCAACTACATGACGTTCGGACTACGAAACGCAGCTCAGACTTTTCAGCGCTTCATAGACGAAGTGCTCCAAGGTCTGGAGTTTTGTTTTGCCTATATTGATGACATACTCGTAGCTTCAGCCTCTGTTGAAGAACATCTTCAGCACCTGCAGATCATTTTCGAGCGTCTGAAGTCGTACGGCGTTGTTGTCAATCCAGGAAAATGCACATTTGGCCAACAAAATGTAAAATTCTTGGGATACCTAGTATCTACCGAAGGCACGAGACCGCTACCAGAGAAAGTCGAGGCAATTCAAGCATTCCCACGGCCCGACACCGTAAAGAAACTGCGACAGTTCTTGGGTATGGTGAATTTCTTCCGGAGATTCATACCCAAGGCGGCTTCAGTCCAAGCACCCTCAACGACCTTCTGCAGGGGAACGTAAAAGGAAAAACACCAGTAAAATGGACACCTGAAGCAGAACGCGCTTTCGAACAAACTCGAGAATGCCTGGCAAATGCGACCCTACTCGCACACCCGGAGCCAAACGTACCGCTAGCCATCTTTAGCGATGCTTCCGACTTTGCAGTAGGAGCGTCCCTGCAACAATTGGTAGACAACAATTGGCAACCCCTCGATTTCTTTTCGAAAAAATTGAACCCAGCAGAGACCAAATACGCAGCATACGACCGCGAACTATTAGCCATCTATCTGGCAATAAAACATTTTAGGCACATGGTTGAAGCCCGTAACTTTTCGGTTTACACGGATCATAAACCAATAACCTACGCTTTCCGAAAGAAGCCACAGTCGTGTTCACCACGTCAAGCTCGACATCTCGACTTCATCAGCCAGTACACAACCGACATACGGTTTGTCTCAGGCGAACACAACGTGGTGGCCGACGCATTATCCCGCATCGAAGCAGTAAACGACCCACTCGACTTCGAAGCCCTAGCTGCAGCACAAAAGAACGACAAAGTTCTGCACGAGTTCCTCAACAATTCTAATTCTGGACTCCAACTCAAGCTGATACCCATTCCAGGGAGCAGCACGTCACTCTTTTGCGATGTGGCGACCAAAACAGCTAGACCGTTTGTAACCACCGAGTTTCGCAAGCGAGCGTTCGATAGCTTGCACCAGCTCTCCCATCCCGGAGCTAAGGCAACCACGAAGCTGGTTACAGAACGATACGTCTGGCCCTCCATGAAAACAGACTGCAGAGAATGGACACGAAGCTGCATACCGTGCCAACGCTCTAAAATCACGCGGCACGTCTCGTCACCACCAGGCACCTTCAAACCACCAACAGCTAGGTTTGAACACGTGCATCTTGACATCATCGTCATGCCGTTATCTGAAGGATACAGATACTGCCTTACGATGGTGGACAGGTACACCCGGTGGCCAGAAGCAACTCCAATTGCCGACCAAGAGGCAGCCACGGTAGCTCGCGCGTTTTACCACACTTGGGTAGCGCGTTTTGGAGCTCCGCGGCGAATAACAACAGACCAAGGACGCCAATTCGAGTCCTACCTATTCAAACAACTAAACCAAATACTTGGAACCAAACACATCAGAACGACAGCATACCATCCAGCAGCCAACGGCTTAGTCGAACGGTTTCATAGACAGCTCAAGGCAGCTGTTATGTGCCACCAAGACGACCGTTGGACGGAAGCACTACCAACAGTTCTCTTAGGAATTCGCTCGGCCTGGAAAGAAGACCTGAAAGGCACCGCAGCCGAGATGCTGTATGGGCAGCCTCTTCGACTTCCCGGGGGAATTCCTCGAGCAACAGCCTTCCGACAGCGACCAGAAAGAAGAATCCACATTCATTAAGGACCTCCGTCAACAGCAGAGAGACGTAGGACCCGTAACAGCCCCGCGGCACGGAAACAAACGAACATTCGTGTTCAAAGACCTCGCAACAACAGGCCAAGTTTTCATACGTCGCGATGGTTACAAACCACCTCTACACCAGCCCTACGACGGACCATTCGAGGTTATCAGCCGATCGGACAAGACATTTACGGTCCACGTTAACGGACGTGACGTAAATGTCACCATCGATAGATTGAAACCAGCCTACATCACAGCAGACGAACCGGTGGCGGACACAAGGACACCTACGACAACTCTAGCACAAGGACCAACTCCGGAGGACGGAATACAGCGCACGAGATCTGGACGACGCGTCCGGTTTCCAGAGCGTCTTCAAGTTGGCTTCCCGTGACTCCATCACTAGCAGGGGGGGGTACTGTGGGAACCAACGCTACACAGCGTTGGCCCAACAATACTCTCTTGCTGGTGATCCTTTCCTTATTAACCCCATGCCGTTCCGAAATCCTATAATTATACCTTAACTCCAAAACCAATTCCCTTCTAAGTGCTTTAATCCCTTTTCATTCTTTCTCTCCTGGGAACGCAGTTTGGCGGTCACCACCTACTGTGGGTGATACCGTTAGGCTGCAAACTCAACCATCCAAGCATGCACATCCTTTTATCCTATTTACAATCACTTTTGTATAAATATCCCGTTTTCTGTCCCGAAATCATCAGTCATCAGTCATCTTAGCTCGACGAACCGCCGCACATCTTTTGCTCCGCCATTCGACATCAACTACAGATCCTTCGCCTCCGACACCAGGTCTCCGTCGACGATAGCTGCACCAGCCGACTCACCGTGCCCACAGCTACACCACCACGACGCAACATCTCCGACGATCTCCCCGTGTAAATAATTTCTACTCCCTTTTGTAAATAAATCCAAAATAAAAAGTGGTAACACGCCACAACGCAAAAAATGGAAACATTAAAAAAGGAAAACAGACGAAAGGGTGTAGATATGTAAATAAACAAAAACTACACTAAGGAAACGCAAGAAAAACGAAAAAAACTAATACCAATTATGAAAGAAGCGAAACAAAGAGGACAAAAGCTATACTAAACTATAAGAAACTAATAATAAACAATAAAATATATGGCATCGAAGAAAGTGAAACGTAAATACATCAACGGCGGCAAAAAGTGAATGAGGAAGAGACAAGTAATAGCTACAAAAAAACAGTAAACGATAGATCACCAAACAGAAATACTATAGAAGAAAAGCTAAAAAAACTAACTGGGACTACAAGGCCAAAAAGCTAATCAGGAAAAGAACGGACAGAAAAAGAGGTAACGACAAAGATAATGGACATGGAAACGAAAAAGAAAGACTAAATAAGGTAGAGATAAAGTAGTCAAGAGTTTAGGACAAATAAGTCTGACGTGGATAGAAAGAAAAAAATTGGCAAGGAACAAAAAAAATGGGCAAAAAGAATAAATAGTTAAGTTAAAAACAATACAGAAGGCTAGGTTAATTTGAGATGTATATGATATTAGAGAAAAGTTAGTTAAATATAAAATGTAATAGAAATCAAATAAGTGTAACACCTTTACACCGAAAGGTAATTAAGGTTTTTTGATAATAATAATAATAATGATTCTGATAATTAATAACTGCATTTAATCTAATATGGTTTTCGTTATTATATTTACATTATCTATCTTTGTTTTTCTCTCTAAAACGACCATCTTTACAATAGACAAATTAGAGCAAGAACCGACGCTGGTCGTGTTATAGAGATTCCACTGTATTAGATAATAATTTGAAAATTCATTGCTATATCGATACTTTTTAAAATACCAACATCCCTACTTCACCCTAATCGATATATTAATCTAAAATATATAGTATAATTCAACAATGTTTAATTCCATAACAAAAAAGTCAAATCCACGGAAATCTTAAATTAAAAGATTGCATAAAAAAATAATAAATTACCCATTGTCTTTGACAAGGGTCGCTTCGAAGCCAACGTAGCGAGTTAAAGAAGGCATGTAAAAACCGTCCCTCGAACCACAAAGCAATCCAATTTCCTGCTTTTTTTGGCCGTCTTCAACAAATAAACTACGAAAAATTAGTGAATAAAAAACAACCCCGTTAAACGAAGCGTAAAACACGTAAAGGGGTTGCACGACACGCAGCGAGAGCATTCGAGGAAATACGGTAACAGTTGGTTAGCTTGACGAGCAAGCTTCCTTTTACAATGTGTTAGTGCTGCGTTAGATTTTGTGGAATACCTGTTTCAGGTGTTTTCGCGAGCCTCTTCGCACGTGCTTCGAGTTTTCGCGTAGTCGACGCGTTCTACGGCAAATATAAACATTAGTGTTAGGGGGTGCGTTTTAGTGTTTTACACAGTTTTTTAGTGCTTTAAAAAACGTAAGTATTTTTTAGTTTAAATAATTCAAAAAGGCCGCGTTTTTGTTTATAAATATTTACGTTCGGATAATGATTTAATTTATGTCTTGCATTACGCTGCAATAAATTTATTAATAGATGGATAATGAATTTCGAGATATGAAAAGCTCTGATATGTATAGCCGCATTAGAGTTGTATTAATACATAAATCCATCAATCGGACATTCCCATTTGTAGTTTGACTGATTTCTTAATTAGGCATAATTATTGATTAATCATTAAATCTAGTCAAATATAAAGATATTTGATTTATGTCTTACGTTTATTTCTGCCGGTTGTGTAATTATCGCTTATTAAATTACCTTAAAAATTTTCTAATTGCCGATTTTTAAATATCTTAATGATGGACTTTAGGTATAATTTAATAAAATCAATAAATCAGTCTGGGCAATTATAAAAATAACATTTTTTGCAAGTTTTTCGAAGAGGTTTTAAGTGTTAGGTCAGTTTTTTTTTAAATTCTTGGAGATTATTTAAATAATTTTATTTGAACCGTGAGTGCTTTTTTATCAAGTTTTTATATGAAAAAAATGTATTGCCAAAGCTTTGTAGAAAACGTATAAACAGTGAAAGTGAAATCGTAACCGACAAATCAAGATATCAAATTAATCATTCGAACGTGTATCAAATTCTCTTTATTTACGTTCGATGTATTTGTAAACATGTTTTAGATAACGAACAAAGTAAAATATTATGCTAGAATTAGCAATTTTAAATTAATATTTTATCTCGCTTGTTTAATAAAAAATCTAATTTAATGTCAAATGTAGTTAGAGTAACAAAATACGTTATAATTTCCCATTCGTTTTAAAGAATTTTTTTTATAAATACACCACCCATATTATTCCGTACACGCAGCAATAAATAAACAACAAATTTTACTGCACTCTGGAGGCCTAAACAATATCGGTGTCTGCTACAAGCGAACAAAGAATTAATTTATTTTACTAATTTAAAACATGTTTATATTACAATTTTTTAAAAATTCATCGTACAGGTAACCCTCCTATAACACGGTAGATAGGTTCCTAGAAACTGCCGTCTTGTTTAAAAACAAATATAAATGAGTAAATTATAATTTATTTATATATTTTTATGTAAAGGCACTATAGTTCATTCTTCCATCCCGTCATTATTTTAACCTTCCGCATACTAGGTGACTAAATGTTACATCCCATACTAGGTGGTGTTTGCCATACCTCAAAAATAAAATTACAAATAATGCACAAAATTGTACTTTGTGACAGTTAAATGATAAGAAATATACACTAAAGCCCCGTTTAACGCGGGGGATACGTTCCAATGAATTTAAGCGTTATACGAAATAGCGATAAACGAGGTCATCTCATCATGTAAATAATGGGCTTAGGGGAAAAAAAGGTATAAATTTGAAAAATTATTCAAGTATTTTGTCATTTAAATATGTTTCTTTATTACAATGCAACAACAAAAACTTATTTCTTACAAATTTAGAAACAACAAATGAATATGTATATAAAAATTATTAAATTCCAAGTCACTATTTAGGGGGAAAGTGGCATGAAACAGCCAGTTTTAAAAACAGGGATAAATAATATAGAAGGACATAAATAAATCAATTTTTTTTTTAAAATCTGTAATTGTTCATGCATTTATGTACGTAATGTCATAAAACATTTTTCAAAATTAACGATATTTTTCGACTTCTAATCATTTATAAAAAAAATAAAATTTGGCTTTTACATAACCTATAGGTATTGAAACAGCCAACCCAATTTTTGAAAAAGCCATGTTCTTATTACAAGATTAAAACTGCACATTAACGAAGATATTATTTAATAATAATCTTAAGCTATAATTTTAGATCTTATATAATTATAAAACGTTTTAAATAACGCAAACTCTCGATAAAATATTTACTTACATAAATCTAAGAAACTGTCAAAAAATTTGACGTTTGAGATCAATCATTGCAAAAACTTAAAAACGTTTTTAGCAAAAATAATGCAATTTCCTTTTATGCCACAGGATTTATATGCCCAACCATTACAATTTTGCATCGGTACCACTCTTGATTGCTGTTACTACAATTATTATTGCATTTTATGGAATTAAAAGGTGGCTGTTTCATTACACTGCAGTCCGGCTATTTCAAAACATATTCTCTCAAGAAACCAAATCTCGAAAATTACTATGAAATCAAAGATTAGTCTACAAAATATATACGTTATTAGAAGGCCTAATATATCTATAAAATTATAGTGTAATCATATTATTATTAGTTTTGTACGTATAGGCGTTAGAAAACAAATAAACTGAACTCAAAACCTTACTTTTGACGACAAAATCTTCAATACGTCGTATCGGCGCCGTTTATTGACGGTGAACGGTCAAATTTTGTGGGGATATCTGGCTAGTGTTGCTATCTTAAAATAATAATACATAAACGATTCGTATGAAAACTACCGCGTAATTGATAATGGCTGTTTCAAAACTTGGCTGTTTCATGCCACTTTCCCTACAGTAGCGCCCAAAAGTGAGTGCCGAAACCGTTTTTCATGCATAACTTTTTGCAATCTCGGCCAATTTACTTAAAATTTTAGTATATTGTACAGTTTGATGTTGGAAAATATTATTAATAGTTAACTGTTGCGCAGATACGGTATTTTAGGTTATGTTCCATTTTACTGCAATAGTCATTTTTACATATTCCGCGCCGTCACATTATTGTTTTTTCTTGAATATTTGGGTTATTTTTCTGTTATTTTTTTGTGTTGGGAACAATTGATCAAGTTTTAACAATGCCAAGGGTTGAAACTTCTCCAGCCATTCGGAAAGCAATTATAGATATGAAAAACTCTGGCATGAAGGCAGCTGCCATTTCACGGATTCTAAAGATGCCAGCTCGTACTGTCTCAAGAATTATTCAAAGGTTTGATCAGAGAAATTCTGTTGAGAATGATAAAAGAACTGGTAGACCACGTGTTACTTCTTCCCGGCTTGATACACGCATTGTTCGTCGCTCCAAAGCGGATCCGACTCTCTCAGCTGTGGATCTGGCAGCAGAATTCAATCAAAGTGAAGGTCTAAATATTAGTCGAATGACAGTTTCCAGAAGATTGAGTGATGCTGGTTTGAATGGCAGACGTCCAGCTAAAAAACCTTTCATCAAACTCAAGAATCGAAAGGCTCGCGTGGATTTTGCAAAGCGGCACTTGCATTGGACAGCAGCCGAGTGGAGTCAAGTACTTTTCACAGATGAATCTAAGTTCAATCTATTTGGAAGCGACGGAATACAATACATAAGACGTCCTCCTGGAGAAAGATACAATTCAAAATACATAAAACCGACAGTAAAACATGGAGGTGGATCAGTTATGGTTTATGGAGCCTTCTCTCGTAATGGCATGGGCCCCATCATTAAAATTAACGGAATAATGACTGGACAAAGTTACAAAGATATGCTGACTAATGTCGTCTTACCATGGGCCCATACAAATATGCTTCCCAGATGGATTCTACCAACAGGATAACGATCCTAAGCACACCTCCTCGATTGTCAAGACTTCATTGCAGCAGCAACAAATCAGGATTCTTCAGTGGCCCAGTCAATCTCCTGACCTCAACCCGATAGAACACTTGTGGGAAGAGCTGGCAAGACGTTGTCGAAACAAAATATTAAGAATAAAGATGAAAAATTTGCCGAATTGGACAAGGAATGGAATGCAATGCCTGATTCAGTCTTTGAAAATCTTATTGATTCAATGCCATCTCGCTGTCAGGCAGTTATAAAATCTCGTGGTTTCCCAACTAAGTATTAGGCATTTTTATGATTATAAAATTGTTTTAGTGTATTGTTATAAAGTTATTTTTCATTAAATCGTTCTTAGTGTTCTGTTCTGAAAATGCGTTTTTACACAAATGAGTCTGAGCTCATTTAACTACCGTAAATTTTTGTTTATCACGTTTTAAACATAATAATTATTTTTCTTATACAAAACTGTATAACATACTAAAAAATGAAGTAAAATGGCCCATATTTTAAAAAGTTCTTCCCGAAAAATCATTTAGGCACACACTTTTGGACGCTACTGTATATTTGAAATCGTGCATTTCCAATTTTCTGCTTTTTTATCAAGAAGGTATCTAATGTCATTTGTATTTGCTGATGACATTATTTTTTCTTTATTCTTGAGAATTATTCTTATTGTTGAAGTTGACAAGTTTAATGCAACACCAATTTGACGTTGACGTTCACCACTATCTAATCTTCTAAGCACTTGCATTTTAGTTTCTAGAGAAATGCTTTTTCTTGTCGCTTATTAAAAATCAAAAATTATTATATTTATCACTATATTAGTCATTATATGTAGGTATTACAAAAAATTATACTTACAATAACAGCAGCAAATGTTTGAAATAATAAAAATACGTTTGTGTAACACTACAGACAAGAAACAATGCAGATAAATTGCTTCGAATTTCGGGGAACCCCCAATGCTGCATGAAATTTTCAGGGTATCCCAGTTCAAATAAAACCGCGTTAAACCGAGACAGCGCTAAACGGAACAGCGTTAAGCGGGGTCTTACTGTATTTTAATAACTAATAATGAATAGGTTTAAGTAAAACACATATTTATTTATGCATTAGAATAGACTTTCATTAATAAAAATACAAAAACCTAACTTTTTCTTCACCTTATAAACTATTGAGTCTTTTCTTGAGTACCAAATTTCAATGACACGTGTCAATTACGATACCGAATATTAAGAAAACCTAACAAGAATTTTATTCTTGCCTCTTTATTGAAATACAAAGTAATTTCAAAGTAATTTTCATAATGATTCGCAGTAATTTAGACCAAAACATTACACGAAAAATTAATTTAATAACTAATCGTTTCCTCTCACATGCATTGACAAGATTATTGTATCTTCTCGCTCCCTTCCACTCATTGCTACGGTAAATACGTTTTTCGAGTATAAAATCGATATTTACTAAGTTAAATTAAAATTTTTGATTAGAAAGAAGTGCACGGTAAATTATACTAATATAATAAACACGAGGATGTGCGCATTCGAGCGAAAAGTGGCACATTTCCGAGCGAGGGAAGCAAATGAAGCGCGACGCGGAGCGGCGCGCTTCATTTTCCCGAGATCGGAATGTGCCACTTTGAGCTCGAATGTGCACACTCGATTTTAAGCTCGATTACCAAACGTCCTGTTTTAACAAAAAAAATTGTTAGTTATACCACACCTAGTACACGGAAAGTTAAAATAATTTATTTTAAAATATGTTTAACAAAATCACATTATCCAGTGTTGCAGTGGTACAGTGATTTACAAACTTTTGCAATTTTCTTATCGTGTTAGAGCGGAATCGTATTATAGAATGCCGCGTTGTAGGAGGGTTACCTGTACTTCCAAAATAACACCTTTTCGCGGTTAAACGTCTCAATTTTTACAATGGAACAATATCTATTTTTTACTATGGGTCAAGGTAACGGTGTACCATCTCGGAACCACATTTCATTTAACGATGATCCATCGCAATTTCTGTTTTGATAAAATACATAAAATGCACAAATAGAAAAATTCACATGTAAGAAAAATGACAAAAATTCATCTGAAATGTTTGTCGTAACAAGATGAACGATATGCGTAGATTATTTATCGGCTATAGCAGAGGTCGCCAAAGTGGTCTATATAGACCTCCAAGGGGTCTATTTAACAAAAGTAGGGGTCGACCTGAGCCAGGGGGTCGATTGGGGGGTCGCAGAAAAATCAAATTCTTAAGGGGCACACTTAGTGTGACCGCTTAAAAAAAAGGTGATTTTTTGGAAATTTTTAAAGAAAACTACTGCATGAATTGTTTTAAAATTTTGAGGATACATTTATACATAATAAATGAATATACAGAAAATTTCCAAAAAAAAATTTAATTTTTACCGAGTTATTGGCTATTTCCCAAGTTACTAAAAAAAAGGCCTACACTGCAGCAGTGATTGCGGCCTTCACCGTGGCTAAAAACAAAAAAATAAAAAAGATTATTAATCTCTAAGGTATTGCCTATACAATGACCCACAATTGTTGTAAAAAAACTTGAAATTTAACAAAATGGCAGACTGAAAAAAAAATTGTCGGATTTTGCTCAAAAATGAGATGATTTTTGGCCCGCCAAAATTACATTTTTTATACAATCGAAAAACTGGAAAGTCATTGTACCGAAAAACATACAAAATAAGCAGAAAAAAAATGAAAGTCATCGGATGATTTGTCTTCGAGTTACAACTGCAGCCAGTTTGAAAAATGTAGTTTTGAGAAAAACGCGTTGACCCCGTAGCAAAGGTAACTTTATAATACCTGAGCGGCTACACTTAAGAAGGCTGTAACTCAAAATTTGAAATATTTATTTAAAATTTTAGTATGTTCTTTTTAAAGGTATAGACTATCGAAATATGCAAAAAAAACGATTTTTTCGAAATTTCACACTACGTGTGCCCTTTAATACGCAAATCACTGCATATATAAAATAATAAATGATTAAAATCATAAAATAAATGTACAAACACAGTACCTAATTGATAGTTTTATTTTAATTAACTGAAAATTACTTTTATGGGGGTCAATGGAGATTTCGTAAAATTATATAGGGTTGATGATCAATAAAGATTGGCGACCCCTGGGTTATAGTATTATTTCGTTGATATTATAAGCGAGATATAATACATATATCAGTGAATCTGCTCAGAATTTTTTATCTTTAGCAAAAAAGTTGATCTAGAACATACAGTCGAACCTCCATAAATCGAACCTCGATAAACCGAATTTTTGATAACTTTTCTGTTAAAGTAGTTTCTTAACCTGTGTTTAAGACGAGGCCAGAATTAATAGTTTTTGTATAAAATGAGTTAACCTCAATATTGACTATGTCGAGTAAAGTGAATATTATATTTGTTATTGTATTTATGGCACATTTCTAAATTGAAGTTTACGATATCATAACTTAAAAATATTACACATTAGCCCACTTGACTTGGGGCATGTTTTTGTTCATTTATAAGCGAGTTAATTTCCAGTACTTATTTGTCCAATATATGCCATTATATGCCGTTTATTATGCAATAAATATTATCAAAGGACAGCAAAAATATTTTTTTAATTATTGCAAACAAACAATAACAGTAAATTATAAACAGGATACAGGTTAAAATTTGTTAAAACCCTAAGGTTTGAATTAATCATTTACTAATAAGAGTAATTAAACACACCTTCAACACAGCCAACTAACAAAAATAATTTGCAATTTAATCATCTACAACCTTTTTTGTGATGCGTTGCTAATAAAAACTTGACAAATGAATGGACGTCAAAAAATTCGTTTTGTATAAATTATAACGCGAGCTACTGTTTTCGATTTGTATTCTAACAAGGTGAATGTTACACGTTTCGCATTTAAGCAAGTTTTATTTAAGAAGACCTAAGTAATTTAAATGGCCCGAAGTGGTTGTCACACGACCAGCCTTTCGCAAAAGTAACCCGACGAAAATCTAAAAAATTTTAATAAATTACACAAAATAAATTGGACGAGGCTGTAACTAATTTCGAAGAAGATTATATGCATTTAATACTTTGTACAGTTCTCATCAATAATTAATTAAACACTAATTTGTGAATAAAATTCTTTTGATAACGGTTAGTCTGGCACATTTCCCACATCTGTCGAATTCCAAATATTAATAGTTATGAAATTTGATTGCACACATTGATAAAAATTTACTAGTCATGGACTTTCCGAAAATATTTTCCAATTGGGAAGGTAAGCGTAGAAAAAACATTGAAAATTTGATATTCGATTGGTAATTCACGTTTTGATTTTTTTTTAATCTAAATTACAGAATAAA